>CM031238.1:756932276-757547654 GCA_018340775.1 Taxus wallichiana var. yunnanensis | reverse complement strand
GCATAAGCGGCTTTGATCAAGCATTATCTATCTGTGCAAGTAGTGTGCGATATGACTGTGTAAGGTGTGTAATTCTATTACACAATATGACTTGTTATGCGAGTGGCTTAGAATAAATTTATGCAACAAAGTCTAGTATTTCACAGCTTGCGCAGTGTTGAGCATCATCTACAATATTGTGTAGCTCGGGTAAGCTTATGCACTATTTATAGTGTAGAGCAACATTGGAAAAATTTCACGGCTTCCACAAAACAAAAAAGGTAACAAAGTTTTGTGCAGATTCTGCAAAGTGGCAAAAACAAATGGTCTACGTGCGACATCTTTAGGAGTAGTGTGAAATTTAGCACTAGTATTGCACAAACATATTTGCTTTGATTAAGTTTTTTTGGTAGACACATGATTGTGTATAAACCCGGATGCTCCTAAATCGCATGACAATTGACTCCTCCATAGTAAGAGCATTGAAATATCGAGCCAACAATATTAATAAACGAGTTGAGATATCTGCAAGTCAACGAACCAAACACATCCTATAGAAAACCCTCCATGTCATAACCCTAAATATGATAAACCTGAGTGCCCTTGGAGTCGAAATAATCCAAACTAGAAGAATTTTCTAAACGCTAGTTACATACGATAGATGGGTAAGAATTTTTCGGGACATTTTTCTTGCAAATTGTGCATAGGACAATGATTTTGACCAAATTTCAGCCCTTAGAGTAATCAATTAGTAACAAAAAAACAAATAAAGTTTAATATTTTGTTATCCTCATCCAAAACGCCTCTACCATTGTGATCCTCTTTCCAAGATGATCGCATAGGACCTGGAAAATATTATGGCTGAAGTCACTAGCATCAAAGAGGAATAAGAGTATGAAATAGCCGGCCTTAACACCAAGCATGATGCCTTGTATGCTACCTTCTACCGCATGAGTAAAACAAGGAAACATGGGGGTAAGCACAATTCTTTTGAACATAGTTTCCCTTCATGGAGAATGACACTACGTAAACCCAAAATAAATTTCCCAAAATTTAATGGAAATGATCCCACCAACTCGTTATAAAATGCAAAGCAATAATTTCACTCGCACCTCACCCTTGTCAGGGATACATTTGCCTCATTTCACATAAAGTAGGAAGCCTCTTTTCACCTAGAGCAACAACATAGCCTTTTTCACCTAGAACAACCATTTGAGATCACTCACTATCTTCCTATGTTGTCCATCTGATATGAGGATGGATTGTCTGACTAGGTTGAGGGTGCTTAATTGACCAGTCCAAATTAAAACTCTACGGGATCATGTTGTTTCCTCCCCATCGGTGGTCAATGTGCATATATTTATATCTTTTCAAATGGTTGTGGGGAAGATGGGTGAGCATCCCAACCATCCTAAAGAAATGATTCAACGAGTTGGGATGTCCCACTCTATTTATATAGATGTATGATTGGCCCCTCTCTCTACAAAGTTTGTGTACACCACATACCCATGACCCAAATCTAATCTTTACGGAGGCAAGGAGGCGACAACATGCCCAATCCTACCATATATTATAATATATTATTTATAGGATGGTACCATATACTATTATCAACTTACTCGAATCATTGGGAGCATGTGTTTCCCTCCTTCAAAGTGATAGTGAACCCATATATCAATAGGGGATTGTGAGAAGATATCAAATAGATAGTGAAAGTTTCCCCAACAGATATGGAGCGAATCGCTTCCCCAATTTATATATGGCATCCCATAGATCTATAGGGTTGATGCCCTATCTAGATATAGGCACTCAATTGACCATTGAATTTATTATTCATGTTCTAACACCCTACATCTATATGGGCTCTTAGTTATGTTGATAGGAATATGAATGGGACACTTAGCATATCCATATTTATGGGAGTCACCACATACAATATGTTTTCCGTCTCTAAATCTATATTAGTATATTACGGGTCGAGTCATGTTACCCCGAGAAAGTCGAATGATAGAGACAAGTGATATATATGGAGAGAATATTAAATGGTAAATCGCCCAATCTACTATATTTCCATGGATAGGGTAGGGTCGGTGATAATGCCCTACAACCTCCCTCCCTATAGAGATATGGAATCTAGTCCATCCGGATGACGATAACAATAACATCGAATGGCTTAACCCTCGCGTTTATATATATATATATATATGGATATCATCTCTCCATCCAAATATAAGGTGTGTATAGCGAGATGAACCAACCTACACCTACACCTACATTATGGATCTAGTGAAAACAATAACATTGAATGATCCATGGATATGGTCTTGGGCAATAACATCAAATTATTGTATCCCAATCTATTAATGAAATGAGATGATATATACGGTTGGAAATGAAATATAGGGTTGGCGATAAGGCCCCTCCCTATAGATATTTAGGATATGGTCCCCCTCCACACAAACAGATACCGATAGAATCAATACCATAGGCATTAACCTACTATCACTATCTACCATATAGAAATGGAATAGAGTGATATATTGTAAATTATGTTCCATATCCGAAAGCAAAAGAAGGCCGGAAAGGGAGATATATAGATATGGTTCCACACAACACTCATCTATATTTTGCAAAAGCAGCCATACCTTATAGTTCCTAATGAAGGGTTGATTTGGTTTACTAGTGAATAAACCATTAAGAACCAAACTCACATCTATACCATATAAATAGAGGGTGCCAAAATTTGTATAGAGAATCATCCATACATTATAGACATTATACAACTTATTATGGATGTGATATGACCAATATTTCTATAGTCGAGTCTAAATATAGAATCAAGAACCAAATAGATATATAGGGTCTTGATGCATCTCAACCATTTGCCTATCAACAAAAATCTAAATGTTCGGTGAGGGGCCATATAGATATAGGGTGAATCATTTCACACCTCCCCCATATAGATATATGGCCCCACTTTCTATCCCACATAGATATAGGGAAATTGAACTGATATAAATGATTATTAATTGAGGTGACCCCCAACTCTCTCTCCTAGAGGGCCATATCCCATATCTAGTTGACCCAAATTGAGTGAGTGGGTTGTATATATATGGCCCATAGAAATAAGAAGAGATATAAGATATAGAGAGGGGACAGTGAGGGAGAGGCAAAGAGGGGAGCATACCATAAAGATATCTTAGTTGTGTTGATTGCAATGTAGATGTACATGATGAATTATATTTCTCATCGGCATGACCAAATCAATTTACATACACAAGGCCCTCTATTCTATATGAGAAAGATGGATACCCCTATCTATATGCATGTTATATGCATAGGGTAAAGGAAGAGTAAAGGGAGGTATGATGACACATCTTCCGGATTGGAAGGATTCGATCAAACCTTTGCTTTATATAGATAGTAGGTATAGTAGGTCATGTCATGCCCTCAATGGAGATGGCGTAGGAGAATTCTCACTATCAATGGGGACTTCGGCGCTTCATATCTCATGATCCATGGATCTCGATCAGAAACTTACAAAAATTAAAGAACATCAAGATTAGAACACTTGATAGATCTGCATTCATATCATTTGGGAAAAGACCCATTCATTCGAGAAACAAGGAAACTGCACATGAGATCACCCTATATATAGCTATGGTGAATAAGAACCATTCGATCGGTGAAAAGAGATACCTATATATAACTTAAGTAACCATTCATTGGCACACAAAGAGAGCGCTATATATAGATATTGTGACCCCTTAATACATTTCATTGCGAACTAAGACCCATTTTCCATATACATACAAGGGGAAACGAAGAATGAATGGAAGGATTTGAACCTTTGACTAAGATTAATAGTTAGCTATATACGGGGATCTCGACCCCCTATCATGTGGGACACTCGATAGACAATAAGAATTCAGTGCTATATATATAAATGACATCTATAAATATAGATGGTGGTAAGATGAGGTGTGTCTGCAGCCCTCTTCTAATGATCACAAGCCACTTATCACTATAGTGATAGTAGTAGTGGAAAATAGGGGCACTTGCGTAATTGTGCGAAACGTTCTAATCGGAACTCGTTGGCCTCATTACTTGTCTAATTCAATAGTCGAGTGGTGAACTCTAATCACCACTCGTCCCAATACGGGAGGGGCGGGGGTCTTAAATGAGGTACTCTATCTAATCAGCACTCATTACTCATCAATCATCACTCATCCAATAGGGGTGGGCCACTCTTATCGTCACTCATACTCATCCGATGCGGCGGGGCGGAGGTAGGGTTGGGGAATTCTAATTAGTATTTGCCCATCTCTCTTGAAGCCAAAGCCATATAGATAGGGTGCCCCTATCTTGGTTTTCTATAAATACCTAGCTGGAAAAACATATTGCCCACTTACTTAATAATATATAGATAACTAGCAAGACATACACAACTCTAATTATATATAATAGATAACTAACATGACATAAGCCTATCTATATCTATATGTAACTACGGTTTGGGGGTATTGATTAGACTATAGATAATGAACCCTATATAGATATATCTATAAGGCTATCCCACACATGGTTTAGTCCATGCAGATATAGGTGAGGGAGGGGTGCCCCATATCTAGATACGAAACTCTAGATATTTTCCCTCCACAATATATATTTATATGGGCAAGTCAGTCTTAGGGAGTTGAGTGTTCTCCAACATATAGATACGGGGCATATGACAATATAGGGATGAAAGGTAGGGCTCCTCAACATTGGTTTAGTTGAACCCTATCTAGAATCTCTATATGGGCCCTAAACTATCGATGATGCCTATTCGGGAGTCCCCACCCCAATATAGAGTATAGATAGGGGATTGAGTCACCACATGTCCCCTGTGTATATATATGGGATATGACACAACCCACATACATAGGGCAGATATATAGAGAATTAGGTCGAGGGAAAGACCCTAATATATATGTAAAATATAGCTTGTTTTACCTTTAATTTCGCGGTTGTTGGGAGCGAGAGTAGAGGGAGGCTTGAGGGTAGAGTGTCATCTATAGCAAAACTATAGATGTGGTGGGCTAACATTGTATTACATATATACAATAGATATCATTCCTAACTGAACCACTACTCCAACATTATATCCATAACAAAACTATAGTTGTGGTGGACGAACATTGTATTACATATTTAGAATAGATATCATTCCGAACTCGACCGCTACTCCAACATTATATCCATGTGTAGGGGTTGAGTGGGATATGGAAAGTTTTTGATCTATACCTACCCATCTCTATCACTTGAGTACCCCCATCCCCATACCCCTCCTTATATAAAATATGGGATATGGGGCAGCCTACTATATAGATATGACCAACCGACCACACTATTGGTATAGGGTATATATGCACCTCCTAACCCCATACCATATATAGAATTCAATATTAGCTTGAGAAGAATGGGTTGACCATCTATATATACTGAGGAGGAGAAGAGAAAGTTGAGCACTCAACCCTCGCAATCCTCATGTCGCCCTATTTATTTATGGTATGCTTATGTGGATCTCATATATATAGTCATAGTCGGGCCCGTATCCCATACATATAAAGGGCTCCCTCTCTACTCTATGTATGGCTCGACCAACAAAGGTACCCCTATCTTCTTACCTATATAAGGCGGAGGAGGGGGTGGTAGAAAGATGGGCAAATCAAATATATAAGCAAATAGACGGGTTTGTTGGCCATCTCTTCTCAGGGTTTGGGGCCCTATCTATATTTGGGAGGAGGCGGCTAGTGAGATGTTATGTATATATAGAATTGAATATTAGCTTGAGAAGAATGAGTTGACCATCTATATATACAAGGGAGGAGAAGAGGAAGTTGAGCACTCAACCCTCATCGCAATCCTCATGTCGCTCTATCTATTTATGGTATGCTTATGTGGATCTCATATATATAGTCATAGTCGGGCCCATATCCCATACATATAGAGGGCTCCCTCTCTACTCTATGCATGGCTCGACCAACAAAGGTACCCCTAACTTCTTATCTATATAACGGGGGGGGGTGGTAGAAAGATGGGCAAATCAAATATATAAGCGAGATAGACGGGTTTGTTGGCCATCTCTTCTCGGGGTTTGAGGCCCTATCTATATTTGGGAGGAGGTGGCTAGTGAGATGTTATGTAGTTATAGGCCCCACCCCTACTAATATTATCACCATATAATTAGAGGAGAAACGACCCCTATTTATGATATTGGATGGAATTTATGCTTTTGTTTTCCTCGGGATATATATATATATATATATATATATATATATATATATACACAACCCTATCTATTATCTTGTAGTGAACCACTCAAAAGCGAATCCGGCATAAAGTATATCTATTCTATGGGGTTTGGTCGGCATGCTGGTCATATCTATATATTGTGGTTCATTCATTAAAAGGTGTATGCATCCTTTATAAGCATGTCTGATTCAATAAGTATATGAATACTTGGCGACAATATAGGATTTTTGGGAAGCAAGAGAGTCGTGGGTCGATATATATATATATGACCCTATCTATTATCTTGTAGTGAACCACTCGAAGCGAATCCGGCATAAAGTCTATCTATTCTATGGGGTTTGGTCGGCATCTTTGGTCATATCTATATATTGTGGTTCATTCATGAAAGGTGTATGCATCCTTTACTGATTCAATAAGTATATGAATACTTCAAGCAACAATATAGGATTTTTTGGGAAGAGTCGTGGGTTGACCCTACTTATGCGGGATAGAGAGTAGTGACAAGTTGTGGGACCGCCTTCTCAATCTAGAAAGAGAATAGCCCCATATAGATTTATAGGGCCGTGGGCCCACCCCATATATATGTAGAAAATTTGGCATAGAGTATAACTACGTGGGCGTGGGCGTGGGCTACTCGTGTGGTACATTCTTTATACTCATAAGTAACTCTATACTCTACTCTCTAAGCTCAATTATATGTATATATCTATATCTAGTTGTATGTTTTGTGTTGATCTAGGTTGATGTCGGTTGGTACAAGTCTTTTCCTTGGTGTCTAAGTGAGACTACCATATCGATATCTAGAGGGAGACTAGTGGGGTTGTTCCTCCAATACCGGATCGGATTGGATCATCCAAACCATCAATTCCCGGTGAGAGTCATCAATGGTATCACGTAGGTTATATTTGGGGTTGGCATTCCTTATGTATGTGATATGAATGATGGCTCCAAACGGATAAAAAATCAAATATATATAGGTTGATGTCGGTTGGTACAAGTCTTTTCCTTCGATTGTCGAGTGAGACTACCATATCAATATATAGAGGAAGACTAGTAGAGGTTGTTCCTCCAATACCGGATCGGATTGGATCATCCAAACCATCAATTCTTGGTGAGAGTCATCAATGATATCACGTCGGTTATATTTGGGGTTGGCATTCCTTATGTATGTGATATGAATGATGGCTCCAAACAAATAAAAAATCAAATATACAAGGAGGGGGGGCACCCCCAAACATTATAGAGGGGCTCTACGATAATAGAGAGGTAACTCACCCAAAGGAAAGTGAGGGTGTGTGCATGACTAGCTCCCTTGTTAGGAAATAAGAGATAAAATATGCGGAATAATCCCTTACAGAATCGCAACAGTAGAAACTAATATGCAGAAAATATTACAGATCTCAAATAAAAGTGCAGAATAAATAACACAACACAGAGAGACAAGATTTAACGTGGTTCACCCAATTTGGGCTACGTCCACCAAGAATCACTTGCTCAAATTTTATTACAAGCCTCCACTCTCTCAATACAATACCCAGATCCGTTTGGAGCTATGCTCAACAAACTCTACAGAATTCACACCCGAATTCAAAACACATCTGTAATACATTTACTTGTACATCTATCATATGCATAAGACCATATAAATAGACAACTGCTTAAGCAGTTTGATACAAAACCGTGGGTATCAAAACCAAGGGCAAAAACCATGGGTATCAAAACAATGGGCAAAAGACCAAAAAAAAACCATGGGCCCAAAAACAGCCCATAATGGTTACCCATTACCCATGGGTTAATAAACCACCCATAAAAATTTGCTTGGGGCTTCGCCCGAACCCCCTGACCCACTCACCGACGAGCGGGACCGCCATAAAAATACCCAAGTGTAACACATAGAAGGTGTACCACATTCTAACATGCAAATAGGCTCCACAAACATAACAATCTCCCACTTAGAGACTGATTTCCACTGAGCAAGTTTCTCAACCCTTCACTGTCATCTGCGAAGGCCAACCAAAGTTGAACATAGCTTTAGTTTATCCCTTGTGACCACTTTGGTCATCATGTCTGCAAGATTCTGACTGGTATGAATCTTCTCCAACTTCAACTTATCTTCCTCCAAAGTTGTCCGATGAAGTGATATTTCAATTGTATATGCTTCATCTGGAGTGTAAAGCGAGTTCTTAGCTAGGTGTATAGCACTCGACTATCACTATATAGCTTACATTCCTCCCCGCTTATGCCCCAACTCCTCAAGCAATTGTTGTAGCCAAATCATCTCTTTTCTTTGCCTGTGGCAGCGAACATACTTAGCCTCCGTGGTTGACAAAGCCACCACACGTAGTCATGAAATCCAGACTCACCTTTGCTGTCCCACCTACAGATGTAAATATAACATGTTGTGCTCCTCCCTACGTCTACATCTCCAACCATGTCTCAATCGCATAACCACGTAAAGTGGTGTCTAATCCATTGTGGCACAAAACTGTCCCCATGGTCCCTCTCAAATACCGAAGGATCCACTTTCACTTGCCACAATGCTCTTTACTGGATCACTCATAAATCTACTCACAGCTCCCACCGCATGGGCAATATCAGGCCTAGTGCACACCATAGCATACATCAAATCGCCAAGTGCCGATGGGTAAGGTACCTTTGACATCCGGTTTCTTTTCCCGCTCTGTCTTGGGACACTGCTCCTTTGATAACTTCAAGTGGCACAAAAGAGTCCCAACCGGTTTAGCATCCCGCATATTAAACCTCTCCAAGACCTTCTTAATGTACTCTTCGAGATAAAGTCACTTTCGTTCCTTCCTATCCGAGATATCCTCATACCAAGGATTTGTTTGGTGCACCCAAATCCTTCATAAAGAAAGGATTCACTTAGCTACTTCTTGAGTACTTTTATTTCTGCATGTTTTTACCTGCAACCAACATGTCATCAACATATAAACACAAGATAATATAACTTCCATCCCCAAATTTCTTTGTATACACGCAATGGTCGAATGACATCTAATATAACCTTGCTCCATCATGAAGCTATCAAACTTCTTATACCATTGACGTGGAGCTTGTTTTCGTGCCATACAAGCTCTTCTTCGGTTTGCACACCATCTCCTCTTTACCTTTGACTTCATATCCTTACAGCTGCTGCATATATAGCTCCTCCTCCAAATCACCATGGAGAAATGCGGTCTTTACATCTAAATTTGTTCTAAGTGCAAGTCTTTGCGCCACTATTCCAAGAACAGTGTTCGATAGAACTCATTTTTACTACGGGAGAAAAATCTCATCAAAATCTATACCTTGTTTCATGCAAACCCCTTGACCACCAACCGGGCCTTATATCTTTTCTTTCCTCCTTCATCTTTAACTTTCATCTGACAACCACTTGTTCTCGCAATGCTCTTTTGCCTTCCGGTAGCTTCACCAAATCCCAAGTCTGGTTCTCCATGAGAGACTTATGCTCCTCATCCATGGCTTACTCCCACTTCTTTACCTGGCATCTACTGCATTGCTTCATCAAAGCTCTCGGCTCTCCACTATCGGTGAGTAATAAAAATAAAGAGAAGGAGAAAACGTTCTGAGTTCTTTTCTTACCCTGAAGACCTCCTCATTGTAGGAGTTTGGGGTTCTGTTGAGTAGGTTCCTGAACTGATTCATGGGTCACTTTCCCATCCGGAAGATCCTCTACCACTGCATATTCTTTCTTGGATTCTTCCCTGTTTTCCTGCAACTGTTGCTTATACATGACTTTCTCATTAAAGACCACATCCCTAGACCAAATGATTTTCTTGTCCTTAATACTCCAACATTTAAATCCAAAGTCATCACCGCCATAACCAATGAAAGTACATTTTTTTGATTTAGCCTCTAGCTTGGTCCTATCATCCTTGTCTATATGAACAAACACCTCACATCCAAAGACTCTAAGAAATGAAAAATCAACTTTCTTACCATACCATGCCTCCTCAGGTATGCCTCCATCCAAGGCACTTGAGGGTCCTCTGTTTATCAAAGTACAGTTGTGCTCACCGCTTCGCCCAAAAAGAAAGAGGCGGTCCTGCATGTACCCTCATGCTCCTAAGACGTTCCATTATTGTTCTGTTTCATCCTTTCGATACCCCATTTTCTTTGCGGAGTTCCGGAACCGTCTTTTGCCTCGTGGATTCCATTCTTAGAAAAGTAATCATTAAATTCATTGCTGCAATACTCCCCTCCATTATCGACACGAGACATTTTAGCTTAAGACTTGTTTCATTCTCTACCAAGGCTTTCCATTTAACAAAAGTGTCAAATACATCGATTTGTTTTAATACAATAAACTCAAACTTTCCTTGTTGCATCATCAATAAAAGTAACATAATAACTTGAACCCCCAAGAGAGATGATACTCGAGCGGCCCCCACACATCAGAATGTACCAACTCTAACTTACTCTCTTTCTTCGTAGGTCCAACCTTGAGAAACCTTACTCACTTCTGTTTCCCATATATGCAGTTCTCACAGAAATCCAAACCTATTTCTGTATATCCAGGCAAATTCTTCTTTATGATGTTCATGCCCTTATGGCTCATATGACCGAGCCTATAGTGCCATAATGTTGTATCTGCATCTGAAGCCACAAGATTACAATCATTAGTACTATCAGTGGTTAAATACAAGGTTCCAACCTTCTTACCTCTTGCCACCACAAGAGCACCCTTGGTAACCTTCCAAGAGTTAGCTATAAATATCACAGTACAACCATCACTTCCCAATTGCCCGCCGATATCAAATTTCTCCTTAATGTAGGCACATGTCTGACATCCTTCAATAGCCATGTATTCCCATTCTGCATCTTAACTCGAAGCAGAACCTTTTCCAACTATATGCAAGGCTCATCATCACCAAGAAAAACATGCCCAAAATCCCTCAACATAATCAACAAAATAATGCCTATGTGGAGTAAAGATGGAAAGAAGCCCTTGAATCTAAAACCCAAGATTCAATAATATTATGCAAAGAAAGAATCAAAGCATCATGACATACATTACCCGATGCCACATTTGCCTCCTTGTTTTCTTCATGTTGTTTCTTCTTATCCCGAAGCTCCCAACAATCCTTCTTTGCATGCCCAGGGTTTCCACAATTCCAGCATACAATCTTGTTCTTAGATTTTGACCTTGCCCGATCTTTTGATTTTCCATGGTTTCCTCTATTCTTCTGTCTCCCTCTAGTTTCCACTATCAAAGCATTCCCTAAGTAGAAGATTCCCCGGAGCTTTTTCTTCGCATTTCCTCACTTAGAATCACCCCTACAACATCCTCAAACTTCAACTTCGAGTTAGCTAGAACCGAGTTACTTACCGCCATTACCAAGCTATTCCAACTCTTAGGTAAAGAGCACAAAATTAATAAAGCCCTAACTTCTTCATCAAATTCTATTCTAGCCGAAGCTAGCATATTCACAACCGTATTGAAATCATTTAAATGATCTACTACTAAACTATTCTCAGACATCTTCATATTAAACAATTTTTCATTAAAAATATCTTGTTAGAGGCAGAGGGTTTTTCATACAACTTCCCTAATGCATCCATTAGATCTTTTGTAGTCTTTTCCTTTGAAACATTAAATAATACCAAAGATGCAAGACACAACGGATTGTCCCAAGTGCCTTCCTATCCAAAGAAATCTCATTCCGCATCTGTCATACTCGAGGGTTTGCTCACCTTCTCAGACAATGGAGTATAAAGATCCTTTTGATAAAGGTAATCTTCCATCTACATCTTCCAAAGATGAAATTCTCGCCCGTTGAATTTATCAACCCTAGATCTTCCTTCATCTCGCCATAGCTCCCACTCAAGCTAAAAACTTTCCGTGCGATTCAACACTTTAAAGAAACCAAACCAGGCTCGATACCAATTGTTAGGAAATAAAAGATAAAATATGCGGAATAATCCCTTATAGAATCGCAACAGTAGAAACTAATATGCAGAAAATATTACAGATCTCAAATAAAAGTGCAGAATAAATAACACAACACAGAGAGACAAGATTTAACGTGGTTCACCCAATTTGGGCTACGTCCACCAAGAATCACTTGCTCAGATTTTATTACAAGCCTCCACTCTCTCAATACAATACCTAGATCCGTTTGGAGCTATGCTCAACAAACTCTACAGAATTCACACCGAATTCAAAACACATCTGCAATACATTTACTTGTACATCTATCATATGCATAAGACCATATAAATGCAAACAATGCTTAAGCGGTTTGATACAAAACCATGGGTATCAAAACCAAGGGCAATAACCATGGGTATCAAAACAATGGGCAAAAGACCGAAAAAAACCATGGGCCCAAAAACAGACCCATAACGGTTACCCATTACCCATGGGTTAATAAACCACCCATAAAAATTTGCTTGAGGGCTTCGCCCGAACCCCCCGACCCGCTCATCGACAAGTGGGACCGCCGTAAAATACCCGAGTGTAACACATGAAGGTATACCACATTCTAACATGCAAATAGGCTCCACAAACATAACATCCCTCGGGCCCTAACAAGATATGGAGCCTATAGAGATCTCGAGGGCCCATGGGGCCTACCATACCCCTATTTTATATACACAATAAATATAGGGGGTTGAGAAGAGGCCATAACATAAATGCCCAAACACCGAACTTGGTAACCCTATCATAAACTCACTCCCTCTATTATATAGAATAGATATGGGCCCATATATCCAAAGCAGGCATGGATAACCCCCTCTACATATCTATATGCTGCAAAGGAGATAAAGGACCTCTCTCATAGGGCCCCCACCTAATAACCGTTTCAATTTATAGGGTTAGATGGGGCACATGCTTTACTCGAAGAGATATATACAATGGCCCCGATCTCCTCTCTCTCCCTCTCCCTCTTTGTCTCTTTGTCTATATGTGTGTGTGTGTGTGTGTGTGTGTGTGTGTGTGTGTCTCACAACTTTAGGGCAACATCAGTCCCCATAGATGTATGGGTCCATCTCTACATATAGGTTAGGCTCAGGTAGGCCCTTCTCAGCCCCCATATCTATATCTATATTATATGGTAGGGACCCATATATCATAATTGTAGTTGAAAGCTCTATATCATAATTGTTTTAAGGCTAAGGTCAAGGCTAGTTGTCCTTCGGCCTCCCTTTTCTCTATACAGGTGGAGTATAGAGATTTATATATATGGGTCAAAAGAAAGGTTTGAAGGCCCGTTTGATTCTATCCCATCTTTGGTGGATGTGCGATATATCAAGATAAATTAGGGGTGAGAGCTAGGTGGAGGAGAGATAAGCCAATAAATAGGGTTAGCTCTAACTCACCCAAATCAGATGTGGCTTCCCTCAACCCATATCTCTATATTCAAAAGGGAGATCAAGTTTTCCCGGGTTCATCTATAGCCCAAAGAGAATCTAACCATCCGACACAAAGATATAGGTGCTCTCTAATCTCCACCTCCCAAGAGATATAAAATAGATAGAATCGATGAAGACAAATAGTTTGATCTCAACTCCCTCCCTTCTCTATACTTAATTTTCGGTGGGAGCCCGAGTATCCAAACGATGCATTCACAGTTGGATAGGCCAACATCTATAGTGAACAACTCTAGATGGCCCCTATCCCCCATCTATCTATTATTTACATGATATGACCCCTATCTATATTGGTGAGAAGGAAAGAAATTAGTGATTTACGCCCCATCTACCCCCCCCGACCCCCCTTTGCCCCCTTGCCCCGCCCACGCCATATATAGATATAAATATAACAAGGCATCATTAATATCACATACAAAATACAATAGATGGATGCCAAATGTAGATAGGGGACCTCTATAATGTATAACTAGTATTCCTCACCCTCCTCTCCATAGATAGATGAGATATAGAGAGGCGGAGTTTGCTTACATACGAGATATATAGGAAATCTAGAATACATAGATATGGTTTGGAAGGTGTTAGCATATGGATTTGCACACATGCAAATGACATGCAATGTAACAGGAACGAAGTCCCTCCTCAATGAAGGTGAGGTTGCCTTTATTGAAAACCAAAACAATATTTACATCGTACATTCAAAATTGTATGTGGGGGTGTTTTGGAACATCAAATGGAAAGAAATGTGAATGAGGGAGATGGAATGGAATGAAGGAAAGAAATGGAAAGGAATGAATGGAAGGAACATGCAATAGTTAGGTAAAAGCAGAGCCTAATATCACATAGAGGAGAACAATGAATAACTAACTCAAATAAAGCAGAGTTCGAATCAACTAAACAAGAATAAGTAAAAGGGAACACATGAGCAAGTAAATATTAGAGCTTGATCACTATGAACAAGAACAACAGATTAATAGTGTTGATAATAAGATCAAAGACAATATTTGCATGCAAGATTTAAACACTAACATCTAATGAACATAAGAACATCAAATGCTACAAGAGATAATGAATGGGACACAAAGTTCATATTTCATTAACTCCAAAATGTCTTCACAAAAGAACACAAAGTTTCTTTCCTAAAATAAAGCTTGCACACAAAAGTATTTTCTTCTCCTCTCAAAGTCACCCTTACAAATGAGCCCCTAACTTCCTTTTATAACCAAAAAGTTGGTTGAAAAGTAGTTAGGGTTACTTTAGGGCACAATTAGGTCATTTGATGAATATAACATTATTTTAATAAAGTAAAGTGACTTTATTAAAATAATGAAGTGGGTACATGTGGGCCCATCTTAGATGACTTGGACACACACATAGACATCTTAGTCAAGAACGTGCCACCTACATCAAGACACGTAAGATCGAGTGTCTTATCCCTTGGGCCAAGAGTCTACCTATCATGGTCGCATACAAGAATGAACTCATTGACTATGCTCCACAATCCCACGGATGACAAGAGAGTTGAGCTTGAAACTTGAGCGTTCAACCACCTCTCCGTTTGAGCAACATCCTGGTGTGAGCAACATCCTCTTTATTCGCATTCGCATTAACAATTACACAAAATTATTCACATGCTTTGAATACCTTTCCATAGTGAATTCTTCATTTGTCGCGAGACCGTAGTCGTTACGCTACCTTGGCTTGTCAGAATCCAACTCCTGATCTTTCTCCATTAAGAAGCTCTTCCAAGAGTTGAGATTGCAATTCACTTCCTAGAGTTATGTCTTTCATCTTTGTCACCATCCTCGAAGTGTTGTCATTCGATCCGTTCATTATCATTCAATTCGATAATGCTCCAACTCTAAGACTAGCCGATAAAATATCGCGCTTTGGCCGCTAACCGAGAGTTGTGAGGACATGTTTGAATGATGTGGCCTTGCTTGATGATCCACACAACCGCACTTGTCATTGGTCTTGGTTTGTCGATGAATAGATCCACCACAACGATCAAGTGAAGACAATTGATGTAGACACGCTTCTCCCATTATCGATCTCTGTCGATAACAATAGCTTTGACTCGAAGAGACCTCTGCCAATAGCTATGACCTATACCGCATAATGAGGAAGTCAGAGGTGACCCATTGGTGTCATCGAGAAGTGTCGACGCCGCGGAGATGAGACTGAGAGCTCACAAGTCGAGGTCACTTCCGCTTCGAGCCATTGGAGTTGAATCGCCACGCTATGTAGGTGTCGTAGTGCTTCGCGCAAGTGATGACCAATTCGGGACTTTGTACGAACACTGGGAAGGTTGTCACGCATGAGAGACCACTTTGGAACAAGTGCTCGGAAAATTTCGACTCGCTTTCACCGATACGCGAACCCAAAACCGACTTACGTTGACGTGTCCCAAGTTGGTATCGGTGATGTTCTCATACTCTAAATGGAGCGTCGAGGTGGGTAGAATTCCCTGGAACCCATACCGCAACACCACTTTGTTTGAAGATGACATGATTGTGACAAAACGTGATTTCGGGCTATTACTTCCTTACTTCAAAACTGAACAAATCACCTCTGAAACTACCCTAGGAAAAATAACAAATCTTGTTCTGAGAAACTCTCACTGGATGAGGGAGTCTATTAAGGTACCACAAGTTTGTGGATCAGAGAGTTTTTTCCCAAATCAAATTCTTCAGTGAAATATTAAAGGTCAAAGATGACTCTTCTGAAACTGTTAGGAAAATGTAGGTGTGAAACTGCGAAAATTTCGTTTGGTTTTAGCCTGGGAAAAATACCAAACGTCACCCTGGGAATCTACAACTTAGCAAGGGAGCATATGAAGGTGGGGAGAATCCAAAGAACCAATCATTTTCTCTTGATGATCATCCGAGTTCAAAATATCGACTCTCAAAGTGAGTCCACTTGACAAGCTGAAAACTACGCACGCAGCGAAATCAAACAAACTGCGTTTTATTTGGGTCCGTGAAAAATATCAAATGAGGTGTTGTGCATTTGAGAATGGGTATAGAAGCACCTTAACATGAGTAAAAATAGCGGGCAATGATTGGTTTTTCACAAAAATCACCCTGCTTCGAGATATCAAGCTCCAAAGTTGACTACTTTGACAGATACAAACAACAACAGTCTTCATTCTGCATCAATTGTTTTCTTGCACTGGGATAGCCTTCACTAAATTTGCTGGTTGTAATTGATTCTTCCTTACGTGGATGGTGGTCTATTTCAAATGCGTGGGCTGCATATGAAGTTTTCCTGGTGAATGCATTTGAATGCGTGGCCTTCTTGTTGACAGCTATGAGCTATTTTTGTATCCTCCCATACGTGACCTGCCCAAGTTTCTTGCTACGTGGACTGTTTTTTTTTATATTATCTTATGCATGCATGGTGTTTATTAATTTCTACCTCTGGCTTTAGCGTAGAAATAGTTTGGCAACTATTTGTGGCTACGTTGATTGACTTTGAACCTGCAAATGCGTGGTGCTAATTACCTTGGCCTGTGCTTGCGTGAACCTTGGTCTTTTCTTGGACTGGTTGTGAGTAGCTTTGATTCTGGCAGTCTTCCTTTGTATTATGCGTGGGTAAGTTTTCCTGCAGCAAACGTGGGCTCTCCTTCTTTTGGCTGAGTTGTTTTATTTAAACAATGCGTGGACAATGGCCTTTTCTTGGACAGATATGTGGATCCACGTGGGCATTACCTGTGCAAATGCGCGTATGTCTATTTCTGCACAAAACGTGGACAGTAGTCTTTTATTCACCTCTATGTGGTCTTTTGCTTATTTTCTTTATGAATGCGTGAGCTTCCTTCGCTGATGGAGCTGCTTTGAGTGTGAATGGTCTGTGCTCTTTTTCCAAATTGGTGATGAATAAATATCTCTAAAACCTACCTGAGCTTCCTTTGGACGCTTTTTTTGAATGCGTGAGAGATACTCTTTTACCCTGAGTGGAATATTACATGGCCAATGCGAGGTCTGTTAACTCCTGAGCATGGTTGTTTTGCTTCTCCTTGAATTCTTAGAAAAATCTTTGTCGAAAAACACTTCTTCACAGGAGAAATAAGAAGTTGGAAATAATAATAAGAAGTTGGAAAAAGAGCTTCAAAGCTTCTTCATTACTTTCGCACGACTTTTTCCACAGAGTTTAACGGAAGAAAGTTACGAGGATTCAAGAAGCTTTCTCGTAACTGTTTCTTCTTTCTTCTTTCTTAGCATTGAATAACCAATTTTCTCTTTCTTTGGGTACGATGGACATTAATTGCCACAAGGGGATATGCGAATAAGTTAACCATTTGCCCGTGACAATGGCAAAGTGGGATGGTAATTCCCCTCCATTTCCTCATATGGGAAAATGGAAAATATTTTGCCTTTGACATTCGATTGGGTTGACAATCAGCAAGAGAATTTCCAACAAGCGGGAAAAATGCAAACTTTGCTAGGAAAGGGAAAATCAGGAGCGGAAAGCCAACTTGGCATTCCCGGCAATTGGAGGCAGAATTTTAATTGCCCACGGCAATGGGGAAGTGAGAAAAGTTCTTCCATATTTGTCGATCAACTTTAATGAAGATTAAATTAATATTTATTAATTAAAAACCCCAAAATTTAATAAAATTAATTTTATTAAAAAAGGTAAGAAATTAATTAAATATTAATTAATTAATTTAAACACGGTTTGCGACATAGCGGGAGAAGTACTTACCCGAAATGGATGAAACGAAAGCCAAAACGATCAGAAGAATAAAACAATCACGATGAGGGTGATAAACCACGAGAAAAGACACTTCATAAAAAAATTTAAATTTTCACATTGTAATTTTGCAAAGTCAAAATTAGCTGATAATAGAAGGCCAACTAGAATAGAATAAATATCATCTTTGGGGCTCATTAAAACAACTATTCTCTCCCGACTATTGGTTAGAGGATTATAAATTTTCGGGCACCAAAAGCGTAAGAAATTAATTAAACATTAATTAATTAATTTAAACGCAATTTGTGACATAGTGGAAGAAGTACTTACCTGAAATGGATAAAACGAAAGCCAAAACGATCATAAGAATAAAACAATCACAATGAGGGTGATAAACCACGAGAAAAGACACTTCATAATTTTTTTACATTTTCACGTTGTAATTTTGCGAAGTCAAAATTAGCGGATAAATGAAGGCCAACTATAATAGAATAAATATCATCTAGTGAGAGGGAGGGAGCTCATTAAAAAAACTATTCTCTTTTCGAGGACTAAATATGGGGCCCCCTCGGCTTTCGGGGATTCAACCACCCTATATAGATATGGTTGCTCGTAGGTCATATTGGTCGGAACTCAACTACAAATAGATATAGAGGCTAAACTAAGCGTGTGCATATATTGGGCACAATACATGGTTGTGCCGCCATATATATATATATATATATATATATATATATATATATATATATATATATATATATATATATATGGCACAACACATGACACATGTTATGGGTCGATTCCTAAAGACCCTAAAGAGAATATGTATTATATTTACATGGAGAAAACTACTCGATGGAGCTACCTTACAACTCTAGGCGAGTAGTAACGCGAGGCCACAACCACTATGAGATGTAAGATGGGGCCCTCCTATATATTTGTATTTAATGGATCCCAAGATTGAATCCTAAGAATAATCAGCACTAATGAAACTATATGAAGGAAGCGAACAAATCGGGACTACACCCTACACTAGAGTATCACATACGCACATACGTTGGTTCAGGGTACCCTATATATAGATTTGGAGACCCCTATCTATAACTATAAGATAAGATTTATAGTGAGGAGGGGAGCCCAAATGAAGATAGTTTAGGACCCCCAACCTCAACTTCACCCATATATATAGATACGAGGCGTTCTGCTAACTAACATATATAGCCCCGGATAAGATAGTTCAAGGCCCCGTATTCACCCTCATCTTCACCCAAATATAGATAGGAGTTATTTACTCTCCCCTATCTATATACATGGCGCCATATAGATCTATAGGGGTTGGGGTCAAATTTATCTCTCGCATTCATAATCACACTATATATCTATATAGGGGTACATCTACTCCAACAGTTCCATCACGAATTGGATTTGCCCTCTACAGTAGCACTAAACTATCTACACTAGTCGACATCCTAAATCAGCTTGCCAATGACTTATAGTGAGGTGGTATAATATAAAGCCTAACTACCCCGGATAATAAATGGAGGAGGGAGAGGAGAGGACCCCATATATATAGGGTGAACTAGCATGATTCATTATCCTAATCTTCATTTTCAGGGAATCCCCATCCTTTGTCCCAACACTAAGATCTACTTGTCGTCCTGTGTGATAGAAATGAATAACCTTCAATAGATATACCAATGTAACGAGTAGATTATCGATATGCAACAAACAACCATCTATACTCTCTATATATGGGATTGAGGAGCCAAGGAATACGACGACCCCTATTTATCTATACGTGGAGAGGCATGGTGTGGTGCTCCTATCTATAAATATGGATAATGTCTCTAAAACACCCTTCTTATATATATGCCCCTATCTATATATGGGGACTCTCTACATAGTTCAGAGGTTCCTTATGGGACAAAACATAGTCCTCAACCCTATCTAGCAATATGGGGCCCCATATAATTAAATAGCGTGCGGATAGATCTTGTTCTCGATGGGGCACATAACGTAAATCAAATGCAGATCGATCAAGTGATCATAAAGATGGATAAGAAAAATATATGAGCATAGTTGACAAAAGACCGACTCTCTATCATATTGTGATTGTGGGACAACCCACCCTTATATAGATATATGGAGAGATATGTGGTGTCTCTATATTCTATATAATTTAGTGAATAAACCATATAGTTCCATTAATCAATTGTATAGTTGAGCCCAACATGAATATAAGGCATCAAGCCAAACCAACAAAGAAAAATAAATCACCAGCAAAGGGGAACAATCAAACAATACAATTTGTTTCTTTTCTCCATACCCCACTTGTGATGGTAAACCAAAATCGTGCCTCAGATACACTTGGCACAATCTAGAACGTGGTAGAACCAAGTATGCCCCGTCAGCCGTAAACCAAACCGGCCAACATATATAGATATGGTTGGGCACATCTCTAAACCTCCGACACTATCTATATATGGTGAGATGATCAAACTATGTTTGTATACCCGATGCCAAACATGAAGAAGGCCCACACCCTATCACCACCGACATATCTTATCTTATAGTTATAGAGAGGAGACCCTATATATTATTGTTATTCCACCATCTCCACGGGATTATAACCTTAACCCCATTATAGATAGTAGTTGGTTAGATTACCCCTACTCGTTATACGAGTTGTTTTAATCATCCCGAAAACTATTTTCGGGCCCCGCATCGCTCATCTCTCCCCCGTATATGTATTAAACATTTCTTCTTCTTTCTATGTGGTGGTAGCAGGGCAAGCCCATACCTATGTACCTTTTGATCACCCCGATATCAACCACACTCCCTAATTCGCTATACTATCATCCCCCTCATTTATATATTTGGGTTACGTTGGGTTCCATCTGCTCAACCCAATAATTTTATATATCTTATATAGAGTTATGTGCCTCCCCTACCTATATATCATGTATTATGCATTCCATTTTCTTTTTATATGGTAGAGGTTCAAATTGATCACCACTACCCAACCCTTTTGGGTCCTTTGGGACCAGCCCCAATTCACTATAATGTCATCATAAGCACCAACCCAAAGATCGCCGCCACCCCTTTTCCCCGCTCCATATTAATAATTATAGATATCCCACACATTCAAATTGATCACCTCCCCTTAACTCAAGTAATAGGACTTATTCGTATTGATCACATTACAAATAGTATTGTATTGACCACATAAGGAATCTAATTGATCACCCCCACTAAGCCATTGGGACCTAATTTCATCTCCTCATTCCCTATACCATAATTGTGCCCTTATATACACTCATACCATAATTGTAGGAAATCACCATGTTCCCCATATTTGTATATGGGAGATATATAGATAGGAGTTGGAATCCTTAGGTTCAAGTAGGTTTGATTAGGTTTGGCTACCAATATATAGATATCGTTCTCCTATACATATGGCAAGTATTTTCCCCTGGGATTATGCATTATTAGGCCTGGTTTGGCACAAGTCGGTTTGGCTTGGTTCGGTTAGGTTAGGATCCTCCTATCGCCACATACAGATGAAAGGGGCCCTCATATCTATATGGGTCAAGAATTAGACACACACACACACACACACACACATATTTGTGTGTGTGTGCGGCTCACACCGATACCATTAGGAGATAACTAGATGGGGCTTACCCTATCTAATATAGTATATTTATGGGTTCTCTCGGTTAGGAGATATATAGATAATGCCCCAAAGATGACGACACGGGGGTCGAGATGAACCCATGCCATTTGCAGAGTTCACAAAAGCAGAATGAAACTCAATGGTTTCTTCTATTACTCAATAGCCATTACGGCATCTACATACGCAACTACTTACTATACTAGTGTATCTCTAAACACTTAACCTAGACTAGTTTTCTTCCCCGACTCGGCTCTAATGCCCTACATCAATTTAGATGCTCTCAACTAGCTTCTTGTGTCTCACATGCACATTCAACAACTACTAGTCTCGGCCTCTAACTATGCCATGTATTTGGCTCGCCTTGACAGATAGTACTTCGCCCCACAACTCACGAGCCCAAAAATGGTGAACTTGTCCTCTTGTAGCCGCATGTTCCCACTTCTCTCTCCTTGTTTTAGTTCATCTTTGGGTAGGTCTGGTCCCTTCTAGACGTTTCTAAATTTTCCCACACATAATAAAATTTGAATCGAGCCCCTTTAATGTTATGATCTACCTCCATCTAACGTTTCCTATTTGTGCCACATCGACTGGTCATTGGGATCATCGACCTTGATCCTAGTCAACTTCCTTATCTTATCCGTTAACTACCAACTCTATCGTGCACTCCTTGCTAACAATCATTTGCCATGCCTCTTCCTTGTTCTCTCGCACAATATTTTATTTGAGCTACACCTTTTCCTTCTTTTGCACACTATCTATGGGCTTCAAAGCATTCTTTTGAACATCACGCGACTCTAAACTATTGTCGGCCCCTCCACTTAGCTTCTTGCGCATAGTTCGCACTCCTTGCCATTGCACATAACCTTCGCAATCTTTCTACACCTTGATCCACTAGACTCGAGCCAAAACTCCACCGCACTACCAAGATTCGTATGTGCACCACTGTACACATACTTCAAGAACCATCGCGTTTCACTCCTTTCGCGCTTTACCAAACTTTTCAAGCACTATTGTGTGCACTCTTTTATTGGGCACTACACTCTTCGATGCTTTAGACATTCCACAAAGTACTCGCATAATCGCCACTTTGACTTTGTTGCATTTCTTCCCTTCACTCCATGCACTCTCAATCCAGTACGCATACCCACACTTAGCCAAAATTGTGCAAGATTTCTCTAGAACTTGGATGCTCCCGCATCAAACATTCAAGGTAATTAAAACTTGAGTTCCACCTCAAGTAGATTGAGTGAGTGGTAAAACCACCCTCCGAACTATTGAGGTTGATAATTCGGTCTACTTCATCCTCTAAGCCTTCATAATTTGGCATCGGTGCTTCTTTCTGGGTCTCTTCTAGTCCTTTGTTCCCTCTCTATGACTCATTCGTGCAATCTCGCACAATTTGGTGAGCTTCAACCCACCACGAGCCAACCACCTCCTCCAAATGGATCTTCTCTTTTCATCCATTTCTTCTACGAATCTTTGTTTGTCTTGAAGATCTGAGTCTCTACTTGCCTCAAATCTGTCCACCTAAACCTAAGGCTTCTCATCACAACCTTTTCTTTTGTGAGTTTGCACTCGCCTCTATCTATTCACTCTACCAAATGTCATCGAGAATATTCTTCTTCCTTTCCCTTTTCATCCTTGGGATCTCCTCTCTTTGTCCTCTTGTTTCCTTTCTGCCGCATACCCTCTCCTCTTTGCACTCTTCTTCACACCATCCTTTGTGCATTCTCTTTAAGTTATTCTCTATGCATCTCTCATTCACGCGTCTATCTCTTCGTGCACTTGTGAGCTTAGACCCACCTTCATTCGTCCTCTTTCCTTCTCGCTATTGCCCTTTTCCTCCTGCGTTGTCCTCCATTGCATGTTTACTTTCCCGCGTGTTCTCCTTTGTGCATTTCTTCTGCGTAGTCTTTATCTTCATGCCCGATATCTCCTTGTGGGACTCTTTATCTCTTCTCTTTCTCTTGACCCCTACTAGGAAATGATCTATTAGCCTCCAATAAACTTGGCTCTTCTTCACTTCACTTGACTTTGTGCACTAACAAGTCTCTGTTTTCTTGCTCGTAAACTCTCCTCTCGGTGCGCTTCATCTTCTATGCACTCTCTTCTTTGACTTTTATTTCAGCTATGCTCCTACTTCTTCACATGTGCAATCTTCCTTTATGGCTACAAGCCACATATCCTCTCCCTCTTCCTTGAAACCAGCAACTCTCCTTGGCCGCACTTTGCTCCTTCACTTCTTCCTTTACATATGGTTCATTACATAAAACTTATAGAGGTTCTTCCTTACACCGCACTTCTCTTATTACTCGTAGGGAAGCTTCTTCATCACCTCGCATTGTCTCCTCACTTCTAGCGCTCCCTCCATTGCTCGTGCATTCTTCTTCCTATACACATCGCTCACTATGATCTTCTATAGTCTCTTTATTAGACTTCTTTTCCCTAGTTTCCTTTGGGGTAACTTCTTCCCCCTGCCACCACAGTTCCTCTTTGTTGTGCCCTTTTCTTTTTGTTCTCTTCGCACGCTCTTCCTTGAGATCTCTAAGAATCTTCACCGCACTCTATTCCGTACGCACTCTAGTACTCCACGAACTGCCCTTCTTTTGGTACCTTTGGGGTAACTTTTTCTTTCCTCTTCTCTCTGCTTCATCGGCATGGTAATCCCATTGTCGTGTATGCCTTCATCTATACATTGCTCAACTCCTCTGCCAGGAGTTTGCGGATCTTGCGCAAACTTATGGGCGCTCATTGTCTCTGCATTTGTCTTCTCCTAGACAACCTCCTTCTTTGGCACATTACTCTTGCACACTACCACATGCTCCCGAGTGAAATTTCTCTACACCCTTTTCTTAACTCATTAGCTCTCTCCATACACACTACCTTGTGCACACTACTCAGCGGTACTCCAGGCACACTTTCTCTCCACACTTACATGCAACCTTCAATTTTGCCTTTGCATACACCTTTTCTCCTTCGACGCTCTATTGACACTCTCTTCACATCTTCTTTGTGTTTTCAACTCTTCGTTGAGTCCCTCACCTCTTTATGGGAACCTCATGCCACAAATCTTCCTCCACATTCTCCAGTCTAGTCCTTACACCATTTATCTCCTCCAACATCTTCTCTAGCATTTTTGTGACTTTTGCATTCAACACATCCCTCCTCCTTGGTAGCATCTTGCTTTCGTGAGCAAGATATATATCTCCTCTTGCCACTACACCATGGGATCTCTCTTTGCTTTCCCTACCCACCTTTTTCTCAATGGAAAACACAACTCTTGCTAGCTGCCTCACATTCGCTGATCTTCCAGCTCTCTTCTCTTTAGTAGGAAAGTAGCCTACTCTTATATTACTTGACAACAACGTAAGGCACAAGACGACCCCATGCCATTTACAGATTTCACATAGCGGAATTAGAACCCAATGGTTTCTTCTCTTAATCAATGGCCTTTATGACATCTACAAACAGTTTCTCACTATGGAGCTTACGAACTCTGGTTTTCTCCTAATGACCTGACATTGATTGGTGAACTCATCCTCCTCTTATTAGTCATGCATTCCCACTTCTCTCCTTGTTTTGATTCTCCTTTGGGCAGGCTATTCATTTCTAGACGTTTACAAATCTTCCCACTCATATTAAATTTGAATTTCGGCCCCTTTAATGCTTTTTTGTGTTACAGAAATATAGATATTTCTTGATTATGCCATGTTGATTTGGTTGTTGGGATCATGTGCCTGTTGATCCTAGTCAGCTTCCTTGTCTTATATGTCAACTACTACCTCAGTCGGGCACTCTTTTCTCACAGTCCTTTCCCACGCCTCTTCCCTGTTATGTATTTTGCTCTTATGTTTGAGCTACACCTTTTCCTACTTCTACGCAATCTTTAGGCTTTTAGGCCTTCTTCCGAATATCCACACGCCTCCAATCTATTGCATAATCCCTCCACATAGCTTCATGCGCATGCTGCGCACTCATTATCATTCTGGATAACTCCTTACAATCTCTATGCACCTTCAGTGCACTAGATTGAGCCAAAACTCCACTACACTACCAAAATTCCTATGCACACCATTGTGCATTATTCTTCCACGCGAACTCCACAAAACCGTTTCACGCTCCACTCCTTCACACTGCATGCACTATTGTGTGCCCTCTTCTACTGGGCACCCCACGTGTATTACACTCTTCACTACTAGTCATTGCAAAAATTACTCACACACTTCCACACAATAACCACTTGACTCTGCTTCGCGTCCTCTCTTCTCTCCACACACTGTCTAATCTCTCACATAGCAACACTTGGACAAAACTGTCTAGGATTTCTCTGGACCTTGGATGCTATTATATCACCCAACTAGATTATGCTAAACGAAACTAAACTAAATTGAATCACTCAGGGTTTAGTCGGGAGATTATATATAGGCCCCAAAATTTATAGATTTATGTCAGTTATTCATTTATCTCCCACCTCCAACTAAAGATTATTCGCTAATCTTTACAGATCTGAGATATCTATCGAATATCTAGCGATATTAGATACAGCTACAACTCTTTATACATTCCGACCACTAGAGAAATAAGATAATCTATTAAGGGAATCCCTCAATTGTCAATCCCTTTCTTGACGAAGTCCATATATCATATACCATACATTGAGTTAGAACAACTCTATTTCCTAAAACCAAATCCCATATATAAGATAGGGCCCATGAAGCTGGAGCTTTCTGAGGGTGGGGGCCTCAACATAAGGGCCCCAACCGATATCATATATAGATTGATTGTATGGATGAAAAGTAAAGACTGAACAAAGGGTGTTTGCTTCCAGAATCTAAACTAATTGGGCTTGACCATATATAGATATCGTATCTATATTCCCATAATCCACATATCCATATTGCTATTGCTCGACAAGATCAACTTTGAACTAGCCATAAACCAAATGACTTTGCTCATAATCTATGCGCCCATATATAGATAAAGGAGGGCGGAAGGATGGTAGACTATGGACCCATACCTCCCTATGGAGATCTCTACCCCATATATCTATATAGATAGGAGACCCCTTGTCCTATCCCTATTTCCAATTGTTATCTATATAGATAGATAAGGTGAAGCACCCTTTTTATATAGAGTGGTGAAAAATCATATCATATCATATCTATTACATTTTATTGATGAGGTGATGTGGATGATGAATAGCCCAGATATCTATATAGTGAAGATAAAGAAGAGAGAGTCATGTACCACCAATATATAGAAGGGGCCCGACCTATCACTATTGCTCATCTCAAATCTATGTCTATAAGTGGGTTATTGGGCCCTATCTATATATGGGGGTCGAGTCCCCAACTCTACATGGGGAGAATTTTAAGAATCTTCATTTCCCGAATATTACAAACATGATATGGGTTGAGTGATTTCCGGGACCCTATAGAGATATTTATTCATACCCATATATATAGGGCATATGTTTAGAGTTTAGGAAATTGATATGGGATGGGAGCGAGATATCTAAGATATATGGGGATTGGGAGGAAGGAAGAGAGATGGTGTACCACCAATATATAGAAGGGGCCCGACCTATCACTATTGCTCATCTCAAATCTATGTCTATAAGTGGGTTATTGGGCCCTATCTATATATGGGGGTCGAGTCCCCCACTCTACATGGGAGAATTTTAAGAATCTTCATTTCCCGAATATTACAAACATGATACGGGTTGAGTGATTTCCTGGGACCCTATAGAGATATTTATTCATACCCATATATATAGGGCATATGTTTAGAGTTTAGGAAATTGATATGGGATGGGAGCGAGATATCTAAGATATACGAGGGATTGGGAGGAGGGAAGGGCCTATATCTCTAGAGAGCCTTTGATATTTCTCAAAAATATAGAGAGATTTCGCCCGCGTGAGATATTTATATAGGTGTGAATATCTCTTTATATTAGGCACAATATATCTATTTAGGCCGCCTCCAACTAATGATTATCCACCTCCAACGGAAATTATCTACCTTCAACTAGAGCTAGATAGATATATAGGTCACCGGTCTATATCTATAGAGATTATCCGCCGATTTCCCACTTTATCCACCAGCCTATATATATTATTCATCAATAGATGTCGAAGGTAAGATGAGAATACTAAGCTGGTTGTAGAATATATATATTAGACAGGTATCATTGTAGCTCTAATATATCAAGTATAGGAGTATAGATAGACCCCCTCTCCCCTCTACCCTCTATAGTAATACTAATACTACATAGTTGGGTTAGCCCCTATATTCCATCTATATTGGGGTTAGGATCTAGGACTTATATATATAGGGTAGGGTGTCAATTATGATATAGACAAAGGGTTGATCGCCTATATATCTAAGGGTGCCCCATATATAGGGTGTTGACTATGAACTATGTAATCCATTGCCATGTATCCCTCGTCTATTGTCACATGTATATGTAGGGTTCCTCTATCGATTGAGTGCCAACAACCCCCATATCCCTATTTCTTTATAGGCTATATGTTATTTTCGAGATATACATAGTGGGGGCATATATAGATTAGGGATGGATGATGTTGTGCTTCATGTGGATATAATCGGGCATCCTTCGTGTCCACCCATATCTATAATCTATATAGATGGGCATATAGACGGGTCATCTAACTATACTATCTAAAGGATCGGGGTTGGCGCCTAATCCATCCTACTAGATATATATTCCATCCCCCTCCCATCCTCTCAATAGATATATATGGTAGGGGAGGGTAGGAGCCACCAAAATTTTATATCTAAAGATGGGGCATAACTCCATCTATACAATCAAGGGGCACAAATTATGATTAGATAGCCTAGATAGGCCTTTTCACACCATTCCAGATAGCCGAATAGATATAAGGTCGGTGAGGGCGCATGAATTTCATCTCATCGATCAACGGGAATCTCTCAACCCGTGATGGTATCTCATAAATCAACCAACCGGTGATGGTATCTCCTCGATCAACTAGTGATGGTCATGTATCTATGGTGGAGGTTGAGGGCTCCTATATAAATATGGCCCCTACATATAGATAGAGCACACTTAACCATCTATCATTCTTTGAGAGGGAGAGGTCCCCTCCTTTATCTATGGGGTAAGGGACCTATCTATGGGGTAGCCTCCAATAAATATTATCTTTATTAGAAGTGATGATTGGAGACATGGGTAGTTGCTTGAGTCTATTTTATATACATTTGGTGGATGCTAAAACCTTACTCTCATAATCTACCCTATCTATATGGCACAAACCAACGATGGATGTTAAGGCTAGGCCCTATATATCCATCTAGGCACCCTCTATATATAGGCGGTTGTGAGAAGGGGTATAGATATAGAGCGCTATATATCCATTTGGGTGCCCCACTATATGTGGCGACTACAAGAAGGGGTACATGATATAGAGCCCTATGTATCTATCTAGATGCCAACCTGCCCTATTTATCTATCTAGGAAAGAGACAATCATCCAAACCTATTGTACCACATATAAAACCTATAATCCTACAAACAGATTTGGATTGACACTAGGAGTAGAATGGTGAGATGGGAGATAATAAAGATATCCCCCAAAAGCGGTGGGAGAGATATATCTAATCTACTTCGTTAGTTTCCACTTCATCGGTCGAGATATTTTTTCCATATACTAAGCGGATAGGTCAATACAATTCACTTCCCTTGGATTCATTGGCTATTGGGCATAGAGCATAAGGGTATGCTTGGATACATGGCATATTAGGACTATTTCCATATAAATATATAGGGCATATATAATAAGACAGACTAGGTAGATGTGACGGTGTTTGATATTTGGTCGGGCTTTATATGCTAAAGAATAGAGACTAAACCCTATACATAGATAGGACTTTATTCTTTGGTCGTGTTACACGTCACATCAAAAGTTACAACATATATATATCCTTGCCCTCCAAATAGATATAATTAGAACTATCTCGTGATGGCCTATGTATCTATATGGGAGGATTTCAATCGAATCTTTATATATGATTCCATTTTGATCAAGATGCAAGTCCTTGTCATGGAGTCGAGTGAAGTGACTATAACTTGCTACGAATGATGACTAACTCGAGTGTGTAGTCATTAATATCAAGTATATTATGTTATGGTATCTTCCCATTCATCTATATAGATGTGGGATGTGGGCGGTGGGTCGATCCCCTATGCATATATGAGAAGAGAATCTCATCCCTTATAGATCTATAAGAACTTGGATAGATATATGGTCTCTTGGGTTGGGAACCTTCCATTTATTCATCCATTCCATTAATTATAACAAGTGGGATTAGAGAACCCGGTTGAAGCACAACCAACATTAGTCGAGTTGTCATTCAATGGATGCCCTGGTCAAGCCCTAATCTAGCTAAAACTATATATACATGTATAGGTCATTGAGCCCAGCTTCTATATATTTTAACTAGCCCCACTTTATATATAATAGAATATTTTAACTAGCCCCGCTTCATAAATAATAGACTAAGTATGGATAGAGTGAAAGGTATCTATGTATGTATATGACTAAGAATACTTTGTTCCCCTCTCTATATATCTAGACATGCATGCCATAAACCATAAATATAGAATTAACTCATCATTAACTCGAACTCCCATTTGTATAAAGTGGCGTTAAACCTATGAAGGAGGTTTCACTACTCTACTCTCCAACCCACCCGCCGTCAAAAGATAGGTTATAGAGTTGGAACCAACCTATGACCATACATATGGGCATTAGATACAGAGATATCCATAGCCCATCGATATTGGGGAGTATAGGGGCCTTAAGTTCCCTTGAGATCCCTTCCTTATATAGAGAGGGAATACGGGCTTCAAGTTGGGATGTCCATAAGTATAAGGGACCTTATATACATAGGGGCCTCAAGTTCACCGATGTTATCTCATCGACCCCATATAGAATATATAAGGCAAGTAGATTGAGCTATTTATAGTCGAACAATGAGATCTATGGTACGTGTGGCTATCTATCTAGTTTCTTTTCCTATCGAGGGAAATAATCCCAAATATAGTATAAAGAATTGTCATGTCACTGGCCCACTCTATCTATAGAGAGCACTTCCTAGGAGAAGAACTGACATAGTACTTACCATGACTACTCCATGTAAATAATTTGGGGATGAAGGAGAGCCCTATACATCTATTCGCAAGGGGTGAGTGTATCTTCTATCTATATCTTGTAGTCAACAACTCAATTTATGCTTATAGAAATCGAGGGCTGCCATATCTATCTCAATATAGAGAAGAAAAGACTCCCGACCTATATATACTATCTCTCGTATGGTGATAGATCATGGATGACTAGATGTATCTGGTTTGGGGTGCGCATAAGTCCGGATCTATTTCTTGTAGTGAACCACTTGATTTATGCTTACAAAATTGAGGATTCCTATCTCTATCTCAATATAGAGAGGAAAGAGGGGTTCCTATGCCCCTATATATATTATCTCTATATGGCAATAGATCAAGGGTGACTAGATGTACAAATAGTCAATATTCGGCACCCTCTAGTTATGCATGGTAATGCTAGATTGGTATAATAGCTAAATAGACGTGCCCTATCTAATCAATATAGGGGTGATGTGAAATGTCCCACTTCCTAAGATAATTAGTCTAAAGACCTTTAGCCCAATTTTATTTCCCGACAGCCTAAGGGGTCATAAAAGGGGGACCTATAGTATTAATAAATTATTATAAAGTGCATAAAAAGAAACTTTATAAAAACACTTACATTAATTTATTAATGACTTAATAAAAATAAAAATAAAAGAAAGGATAAAGTAAAATTCGAAAGGAAAAGGGATATAAGTCACTTTATGTTTTTATCTCCACTAGGGAAAAATGCGACCCATGTAAATTGAATGAATAGATTGCCAATCTTGGACACAACTTCCCACGCTTCCTTGCTTACCCTGTTGGCCTTCAAGTCTTTGTCTAGCCTGCAGATGAAATCGTAGAAGAAGTCATCGTTGATCACTTTGAAGTATTTCTCGCAGGTGCAGTAAGCTGCGGGTAGCACTCGAAAATGGGGTCCTTAGAAAGAACACCACATCTATCCAAACTTTGAAAAGACGCTTGTGAAGCCGCAAAGATACACCAAGTATGAAGTCATCTTGAAGCTGAAAGTACGCTTCACGTTCCGGAGTTGCTCACCGATGTTGTTGCTAATAATTTCCGACCAATTGATTATAGAATCAACCTTGTTGATTTCAATGGTCCTAATGAAAGCATACATCCATGTACGGAAAGTGTAGGCATTCGCTTCGCCATTCATCCTGCATAGCAATTTGACGACATCATCTACCTCCTGCACCAAATTGGACCGCGGAAGAGTTCTTGGGAACTTTGAAGGAGATCTAGGCTTCTTTATGTACCGCTATTCATTATGCTCACGCAATCGGCTCTATGCTTCTCCCATCTATCTGTCAACATCTTGAATGCTAATAAGTCACCACCTTTCGTGACTGGAATCTTCAAACAATAATTAATGAACTCAAGTTGGCCCAAACGAATTATTGTCTTTCCCAAGCATCACGCACGATCTCGGATGAAGGATGATAAGATCTAGCACACTCCATCACAAACTCGGCAATTGGGTCAGACATGGAAAAGCTGCAGCTCGAGATAATTCCACCGCTTTTAACCGCACGCATGAGTGAAGTCTTTCCGCTCTCTGGATCTATCAATCAAATCAGCAAGAGGTTCCGGCCTAGATCTCAGTGTCTCCTATGTCTACAAGTTGGAAGCAATGCATGACTCTATCGTGCTTTCTTTTCATCTCCCTTCACCATGGCTTTGTCTATCTTTGTCTAAATAATTCTTTTTCTTCTTACTTGGCCGGATTTCTTCAAAATTGGTGCAGATCTGGACAATTCTTCAAATTCAGAGGATATATGCAATGTATTGGACATTGATAAAAGCTCATTTTCCTTTGTAAAGCACCTGTAATGAATTCCTGCAATTTATTCAGACAAAAATGGCCACCGGAGCATGAATAGTGAATTTTAATTGTAAAAATCTACACTTTTCAAGCCTCGCTGCCCCAAAAATTGGTGTTTAATTTGCACATAAAGAGAGCATGAATCCTTTCAACAACACCTGAGCACCTGTAACACCTATGCAAACAATTATGCAGACAAAGATCAACCTCCTTCAAAGCATGCGCCAAATCTGGAAGCTTTTAGCCTTTGCCACCTTGTCTGAGCAAAATCCTTCTTCTAATGGGGGCGCACTTTTCCACTTGGCTGCAATTCTTTACCTGTGAATCAAATAATTCACCCATATGGCTGCCCATGCTTATATAACCTTCACAATTCTATAATTAATAATTGCCCTAACAATTAAAGGCAATTAATTAATTAAAAATCATGCTCTTCTATTTTAAAAATAGCATGTTTAAGGGCAGCCATCCAATAAATTAAATTAAACCAATTTAATTCTTCACACATCACTTCACCGAAGCTTCACATATGTGCCTTGACCATAGCCCATTGAAAATAGAAATTAATTTAATGTTTTAATGCCTTTAAAAACAATAAATAACTCTCAAATGGGGCGCACTTTTTGAGAGGAAGGAGGCAGCCACTAAATAAATTAAATTTAATGCATTTAATTCATTTCTGATATTCCCTCTTTGACTTGTTGACTTCCTCCAAGCTTGGGCGCACTTTTTGAAAGGATAGATTAATTAAAATAATCACTTTAAGTCATCCATCATTTCACCAAAGGGGGCACACTTTTTTGCACATATAATTCTATTTTTAAGAATTTTCCACAATGGAATTCATTACTGCAAGGTGCACCAAAATCCCATGATCCACTTAAGTGATTTGACTTTTGACAATGGGATTATTTACCCTACAAGGTAGGCACTAAAATCCCATGATCCACTTAAGTGATTTGACTTTTGACAATGGGATTATTTACCCTACAAGGTAGGCACTAAAATCCCATGATTTCACTTAAGTCACTTTCCTTTATTTTATCATGGGAATTTTTACCCTGCAAGGCAGGCAATAAATTCCCACCTACCTGCAGCCTCTAACTTTCCCACTGCAACTTAAGTGAATTTTATAACACGGGAAAAGTACCCTGTTAGGCAAGTATAAAATTCTCACCCTGCCTGCGGCTTCTATTTTTCCCATTGCAACTTAAATCCTTTGTTTTCCAAAAATGCGCCCATCCCCACAGGGGCTTTTCCGTGCACGACTTCGCTTTTCCTAGTGATCCGGACCTTCGATGGCGACTTACTCCGGCATAATGTGCGTATATGTTTTCCAAATGCTCCAAACCAAAAATTGGGCTTACCCGCAAAGGAATTGTTTCTAGAGAAATTTCACTGTAAAACGAAATGGGATAACACAAAAACACGAAAAATTGCCAAAAGTTACAAATAAAGCCCAAAACTTATTCCAAGTTAAAACCCTTCTCAGTACATAAGAGTAATGACATATTCGATCATAACAGAGTTAAACGGGCACAAATAGCCTCAAACGGGCCCTCAAAATAATTAAATACAAATTTCCAGCAGACAAATCCGACGTGACCAGTAATATAACAACTTTGGGCATCTGGGTATTTAGCTTTTGAAAAAAAGGCTAATATGGCTCTTCGGGATTATCTTGACGCAATACAAGAACTTTTGTGCAATAAAAACACAAAACGACCCATTATTTTAAAAGTACAAAAATTTTCAGATAGGGTAGTCGCAGATTTCAGTGGTGAAATCTGGTTGACATCAAAGGGAAATCTATCTAGGGTAAGAATATGTCCATTTGGGGACATTACATGATGCGTGATCATGTTCCCCATATCTATATATACGAGGAGTTGAGATATGATGTCACTTGAGATATAGCCAACACTATCTCTATATGCAGGGCATTGATGTGGAGAGGGCAAGTGACAAAGGACAAATATATCTAGACTAAGAAACCGTGAAAAACCATTCATAAGAGGCTAAGCTTGAGAAAAAATCAAAGGGGAGGATGGCTTTCCTCCTCCTCCCTAGGTGATGATGAGTCGAGATAGATATGCCTCACTTCCTCCTTCCCAACTATATATGGTGAACTCCGAGATATATGTAGGGGGTCACCTTTCTTCCCATCCTTTTTTATGGGATATCTAAATAACCTCCATATCGAATATTGGAGGGCACCTAGCCTATAGAGAGAGTTCTTGCCTCCCCTCCCGTATCTATAGATTTTGATAGGATAGATTTCCCGTACATCTGTGGAGAGTCATGCCTTCCTCTTAAGGGTTCACATTAGGGTTAGGAGAGTAATTTTTATTATATATGTAACACAAATAAGGGTAGCATCTCTTTTCGCAAAGGAGAGGATGCTAATGATCGATGGAAAGGAAGCCCCACCCTACCTCTCCAAATATAGTTATAAGGGCGGAAGAGTGTGAATATATAGAGGGTAACTCCCTCGGGGTAGGGGAGCTCCCATTTATAGAGAGGGATCTCCCTTCCCTGGGACTTACTCGTTATTGAATGGTGGTGTCTCACTCCGCACTCGATGAATTATATCCTTCAAGTTTACCAAGGGATTCAAGAGTGCCTCACATTTTATTATAGTTTAGGGAGAGTGCAGCTTGCATCACTTCCCCCTTCTTTATTGTATTTTGGCCACCCCAAGAACAACATAACAACATCCCAACAACAACATAACAACATTTTGTAACTCCCTCAAGGTAGGGGAGCTCCCATTTATAGAGAGGGATCTCCCCTTCCCCCGGACTTACTCGTTATTGAATGGTGGTGTCTCACTCCACACTCAATGAATTATATCCTTAAAGTTTACCAAGGGATTCAAGAGTGCCTCACATTTTATTATAGTTTAGGAGAGTGCGACTTGCATCACTTCCCCCTTCTTATTGTATTTTGGCCACCCCTAACAACAACATAACAACATCCCAACAACATCATAGTGACAATGTAATGCGAAGACAAGAAAAAAATAGCAAAAGTGTGAAGACAAAAGTAACAACATCCCAATTCTCATAGAAAAAATGTTAAGACGGAAGTACCAATCTAAGTAGAACATCAACATCCCAATCCTCATAGCAAGAATGTGAAGATAGAAGTAACAAAGTGCCCCAATCCTCGTAAAGAACGATGTGAAGAAAAAAGTAAGCAACGCCCCAATCGAATAACAACAATGTGAAAGCAGAAGTGCTAATTTAAATAGTGAATACACATTCAAATCACCATAACAACATCCCAATGTGAAGACCAAAAGATCAACATACCAATCCAAATAGCAGAAAAGACTAATCCTCATATAAACAAACCAATGTGAAGAAAGAAGTACCAATCCTCATAACATTATCCCAATCAGTATTATATATGTAATAAAAGAACCAAACAAACTAGTGAATACCAATGTCCTAATCCTTAAACCCATAAAGCATCATCCTAGTATTTCATAAAGAACATCCCAATGTGAGGACAAAAGTACCAATCCTAATAGTTAAGTACCAATGCGAATACCGAAAAGCAACACATACCAACCATGTTGTATATATAATACACAGGGAAATACATTGAATCACCATAGCAACATCCCAATGTGAAGACAAAAGATCAACAAACCAATGCAAATAACAAAAAACTAATCCTCATATCAACAAACCAATGTGAAGAAAGAAGCACCAATCCTTATAACATTATCCCGATTGTATTATATATGTGATAAAAAGAGCCAAACAAATGAGTGAATAACAACGTCCCAATCCTCAAACCCATAGCATCATCCCATACCCAATGCGAATATGCGAAAAGCAACATCCCAACCATGTTTTATATATAATACAAAGGGAAATACCAACAACCAATCATTCATAATTTAAATCAATCCTTTCACCTCATCCTTCTTGGGCATTCATAGAGATGCGGGGCACTCTCTTCATGGGCACTCTCTTCATAATTTAAAGCCTTCAATTTACGTGACTAAAGCCTTCAATGCCAATCCGAGTATATCAAGAGAGAATCAATGAAGGATGAGGATTGATATTCAATTTAAGGCCCTTATCTATATATGGTTTTCTCTCATATCCATATATGGCAAGAGATTAAGCCACTCAATAGATAAATATATCTATCTAGGTGAAGTTATATCTAATCGGGCCCTTATAATTATATGGGACTCTATGGATAATCTCTTGAAAGGGGGACGAGAATGCAGGTGGCTATCATCTTCATTTCAACTAACACTCGAACCATAGGAACACTATATAGAGTAGATTTGGAACCCTATAGCTTTGATACGAAGATGCTCTCCTCACCCTTCCCAAATAGAGATTGAGGCACAATATCTATTTATAGGGTGCCCTGGGTGCCCTTTTACCATATATATCTATCTCGACAATCAACATATCCTTATCTATATATAGAGTTGGGACCTCACCTTCTAGCTAGAGTCTATAAATCGCCCTATGGATATCCACCATTCACACAAATCTAACTAGATTAGATAGGACCATAACTCTATCTATCAAGGAGGCTAACCCAAATGCCCTATAACTCCTAACAAAGTGCATTGCTTGGCACTCGGCCAACAACCCCTTCCCTTAAATTTTAAGAGCATAGGGCTGTGGGGAACATAGAGATATAAAGAAGTTCTAACCCCACGTCCGGATCGACCATCTATAGAGAACTAACCCCAATAAAGATGTCCACACCCAAATCTCTTCTCCATAGATGGGGTTGTCCACCATCTCTATGGGATTGAAATCGAATGACAACGACATATAAGGATACATAAGGGGATCCAAATGGATATATAGAAATCAAGAACCATATATAGGGCCCTTGGTCCATATCCTAAACCTGCTGCTATTGATACCTCTATCTCAAGTAACACCATGCCATATATATATATATATATATATATATATATGGGTAATCATATAACATAAATAGGTTCAACACTTAAATGGAGAATCCAATCCATTTATGCTCTTCGCAGGATGGTCTCCCTATCTCTATTTATAGATCGGGGTGGGGAACTCGCCTATATATATATATATATATATATATATATATATATATATATATATATATATATACGAGGCCATTTGTTGGGCCTCACAATATTGACTAAGTCCCCAAGGGTGGATGCATGCGCATGACCAATATGAAGAAGGGCGCGCAAGGAAAAGCGCGCAGGACAAGGGTTTTAGAAGGGTTTTATAGAAACCACGACGCGCACGCAAGACAAAACAAAGGGTCTCAGGACTTAGCCATATTCAACATTCCAAGAAGCACACGAGGAAAGTGTGACCCGACTAAGCATGCGGAGTGGATAAGGTGCCACTGGTGACTTGGTGACCAAGAAAGGAATATTCCACGCGATGGAAGGATCAAGAAGAACATCATTACAGAGAGTGGAGAACCCGGATCAGCATTCCATAATCAGCATTCCAAGAAGCACACGAGGAAAGTGTGACCCGACTAAGCATACGGAGTGGATAAGGTGCCAGCTGGCGACTTGGTGACCAAGAAAGGAATATTCCACGCGATGGAAGGATCCAGAAGAACATCATTACAGAGAGTGGAGAGCCCAGATGAGAATAAGCATGCTCCATTAGAGGACCACCTTCACACTTGGTGACCGATCGTGGGCGATAAACCTATATATAGAGATGCTTGGGTAGAGGAAAAGAGAGACTAGGCATTGGAAACTGGAGAGACTACTCTTGAAAAAAAAGGGCATCATCATAGAAAGGATGAAAGGCAAAGCTCTGCAGAAATAATAGGAGGTTCAGAGGGTTGGGGTTACCATTAGAGTATCATAGTAATATTGGCATATCTCAAGGGATAGGTCTGTGACAATTCTTGTAATATGGGAAGCATAGTGAGGACTTCTGATGCATAAGTCTTATCTACATTGATGCATTAGTCTGTTATGACCCGATGAATGTAATGTGGTTACTGAACTATGATCAATACGAATATATGGTTATGTTCTAAATACATATTGTTCATGGGTGTAAACCCTAGTGCATTTTCTTTATATTATGAATCAGATCTGCTATTTGTATGATGTTTCTCTTGTTATCTGAATGGGTGTATTGATATAATAACTCATCCTAGGCTCTCAAAATGAATGCATGGCCCTTTACCTTTTTGCATCTAAGTTTCTATCCATAAGCAATGTATTCTCACAAAACTCACATAAAGGAGGGGCTCGGCGCCCGCTGCGCCTTGGGTGAGTGCTCGGTGCCTTGAGTGATAGGCCGACGCGTATGGGATTAGAAGGTTATTTTATGGGCATAACAATGACTACAACATTTATCTCTATTGGCGGTCATATATATGAATAGACAGAGAATCAATCGGATAGAATAGATGGGTACTAGATCATAGAAGAGGTATTTGATAGATAAGGGTTAGGAAGGGCATGCATTAATCTAGATGAGAGGTACTTTATAGAGAGATAAACATATAGATATACGAAGTTCGACTACAGTACTAAGTCCCACTACGGTACTAAGTCAACTACGTAAAGGAGGGGCTCTAAGTGGTGACTACAATAAGTCACTATGAAAGTCAAGGAAAATGACTATTATGCTCAGCTATGGAAGTTCCTAAATATCTATCTAGTGGAAGTCGATTTCCCCTATCTATATATCTGGACGGGTGGAGGGAAGAGATATAGATAGGCCTCCTCCTCTATATAGTTATAGTTATCTCATGATATAGAATAAGTTCTCTTAATGTTAGGGCATGACAACCATCCGAATAAATGCATTCCAATATATTGGGTTAGGTAGACTATGATTAACGAGGGCCCTATCTATAGATGAGGTAGCCATTTGATGTTCCCAAACCATGCCCCTATCTCTCCTTATGTATAGATACATGAAATGGAGACCCCATATCACACAATAAACATTTGGGATCAAATGATATCAAACCCAAACTAAGGACATTGGCCATATCTATATCGAGAAGAATCCTCCATCAACCAAGGGGTCTATTATATACATGATACAACTACCCTATAGATCTATCTCGGACCACCTATCTAGACTCTAACGGGGTGGGTAATTTGATGCTCCCCTACATATAGATTCATAGATATGGGATATGATAACCCCTATCACACCACAACAATCTGAAATCAAACCCGGATATCTAAGATCCACACCCCAACCTAAGCAAGCAACATAATTTTTTGGAGAGCAATAAATGTTCACCCCTGACCTCTTCGATCTAGCATAGAGAATAACGAGAAACCATGGGCCAACCACACTGTCCAAATGTCACATATATCCTCTATATTCTATGGGGGTCGGCGAGCATGCCACCTATCTATATAGTGTGGTTCAAAACTATATTATACTTGGAATCCTACCTACTCATACTAAGCCTTTCAACAATTACTAGCATAGACTAGTGCTTGTAAGCCTTCATAGTAGTGCTTGGAAGCCTACCAAGAAACACTAAGACTTCTAGCGAGTAGGAGAGTTCCAAATCGTTATAATGCTTACAACTTGTATGAACACTTACCCATCGTATTAATACGTAATATGACTCAAATCCTTCATCCGATGTGTAAATATTTAGACAATAACTTAGTATTCAAACAATGACTTATTCATCTAACCACTAGAAATTCCCATTACGACAAAAGATTCATCCAATGATTTGTACATCGAGGAAATCTTTATACATCCCCTCAATCTTTATAAAACCACCAAATCCTCCCTCATTTTCTACTACCAAAAAAGATTCATACATCGAGGAAATCTTTAGGCATCTCCTCAATCTTTATAAACCCACCAAAGCCTCCCACCAACCACTAAAGATTACGCAACTACTCGGTATTCATTTGACATACTTCAACCAACACTAGTTGATCCTGCAAAGAACTAAACCTTTCTAGGAGACTAACTCTTCCAACATCGAATAAAGATCTCTACGGGATAGAACATATTCCTTGAAAACACCCATATAAAAAGCAATATTCCCCCGACTCCCCTATATAGACAAAAGCTACTCTCTACTTTTGGTTGGGCACTCATCCTTCATGGTAATCCTTCAAGTTCCTACTAATCCTTTAAGTTCTTACCTAATCCTCATATGATACTGAACATTTTAATCCTTCGTAGGCACTACCGATCCTTTAAGTTTTCACACAATCCTTCCATTGAACGCTTGAAACCTTGATTGAACACCTCATCGAGAATGATTAGGCACTTTGAAGCCATGAATACCAATAATGTTTGGGCACTCTGCATCTTTCATACTTTTATCCTTCATACCAATCATTCATACCTCATATGAACATACCAATCATTTATACCAACTTACCAATCTGAATTTGTACTATCTAACTACAAACTTCTCTTAGACACATCGATATATATACGCACCTTGGCTCTAAAATACAAGCTTGACTATAGACCCAATCCTCCCACTAAAGGCCGATGGGGTGGGAGTGGTGTGGTCAAGTCACATGGGTGTGTGCTTGCCCACCCATGTTCAAATCCCTCAGGCACGATCCTCCTCGGAGGTGGTTTCACCGCTAGAGGCGGCATCTCTGCTCATGTTGACACTGGTGGTTACTCCTCGCGCGCGTGGGTGGCTTCTCTTCTCGCTACCGACACCGGTGGCTCCTCTCTCTCGCTATCGATGATGGTGGCTACTCCGCTCACTGTTGATGCTCCTCTCGCCTTCGTAGTCGCGGATCCTCTCATTACCGGCTTGACACTAGTGGCTGCTCGCTTCTTCTTGCTAACACTGGTGGATGCTCCTCTCGCTGCTGACATTGGTGGTTGTTCCTCTCGCTTCAATCATTAATAGTTGTCCCACTCGTTGCGGTCATTGTCGTTGGTCGTTGCATCTTCACTATGGGTTCAAATCCCCGAGGCACGATCCTCCTCGGAGGTGGTTTCGCCGCCAGAGGTGACATCTCTGCTCGTGTTGACTTTGGTGGTTACTCCTCATTGCTAACGCGGTGGCTGCTGCTCCTCTCATTGCTTGCACGCTGGTGGCTCCTCCTCTCGGCTGCTAACGATGGTGGCTACTCAGCTCCTTTGTTGATGCTCCTCTCGCTCTTTGTAGTGGCGGATCCTCTCACTTCTGACACTGATGGCTCGCTCCGCCTGCTGCTAACACTGGTGGATGCTCCTCTCGGCTAGCCGACATTGGTGGCTTTTCCTCTCGCTTCAATCACTGATAGTTGTCCCACTCGCTGCGGTCGTTGTCATTGGTCACTGCATCCTCACTATGGTTTCATGGTTGCTTCAATTGGGTTCCTAATAGTGGTCCCCTTCATTGTAACCCAGGTTGTAGATCCTCTCAAAAAATCCTCAATTGTACAAGGATGTGGGTCCTTTCAAAACCCTCGATTCCAAAAAAAAAATCCTCCCACTAAAGACCCCTATATACCTATATGGCTTTCAAATAGGCATGACCCTCACATTGACAATCCCTACATATAGATATGGATTGTCATTAACAATTCAAGCCTTAATCGAATCCTTACATTGTGAATGAATTCTTCACCAATCACCCAATGCTTCAAGTTCTACATAACTCTATTTAGATAGATATGGGGTAGTGATCAACCTTCACGTAGAATCCTTCACGCTAAAGTGTCGTGGGAACTCCTCATCTATTTAGATAGAGATGGGATAGAGATGAGGGGAACACTTTGAAACCCGACTAACAATCTTGACTAGGCACTTTGAACCTTTCATACCAACATGCCAAATTGAATACAAATTTAAATAACATATCAAACCAATTTGAATAATAAAGACTAACTAAGCACTTGTCCTACTCTCTCAATTGACTACACACTCTTCTTACTCTCTATTTCCTTTCCAATCTTCCTACGAATACTGATTGGTACTCTAGATCTACGGGTTGGTCGAATACGGTACTCACTTATCTTCTAGTTGAGACTCTACTATCCTATCGAGGATATATCTATATTGTTCGGATAGATACAAAGATGAAAGAAATGGGCACAAACCGACAAACAAAATAATGACTCTCTCTAATATGAACTTAAACCCATCATATATAGGGGATGGCGCTTGATAGCAGCCCCATAGCTCTATCGGCACTCTGGCAAGCGGTGAGCACTCAACACAATATATATCTATCTCGGAACAATATAGATCCATTTGCACTTTGAATAATAAGTTAGCACTCAATAGCGATATTAAGCGCATAAGCACTTGATAACAACCTTGTATAGCTATCTAGAACTCAACCCCATCTATATATAGGGGATGACACTCGATAAAAAGTGAGCACTTTGTACTCGATATTAGCCTCTCTCCGAATAATGATTGTGAACTCTTCCTACTCTCTACCGACCATGCACTCAACCTTCATTGTGAACTTGACCTTCACTAGACCCCTCTATATGTATGGGATTCTACCATCCATCCAATGATTATATTATAATCTTATTGGATTAGATTTATTGGATTTTATACGTGATATGACTAATGAATGATTCTATCGCTAACCATCTATATCCCAACAGGGGTGGATATAGATATAGTTGTGGTATGGGCACATAGGCATCTATCGAGACTTGATATACTGAGAAGAGAATGGTCAACATGGCCACCTACTTATCTAATCTATAGTATGCCCTATAGATGGATAAAGGTTATCAGGGCTAAATTAAAATTAGGTCGGAGTTGAGCCTAAGTTAGATATAGACATATAAGTCATCTATGTCCACAAGACCATATATCTATATCTATATCTATAGCTATAGGTGAGGCATGAAATGCTATATAGCGATAGGGGAATGTTCATCGGGTTTTACATTTCTAGTGTATAAATAGTTATATAGGAAGATTGGGATCGATCAAACACATTGTATAGAGTCTATTCTCACTACAAATACATGAATATAGATTAGTCACTTTTTCGTATCCCGATATAACTATGGTGCCCTATGTATATAGGGACCCTTCTATATAGATGGGATCTGAGCTATAGGTGTTAATATCATGTTTTGTATATAGTGTAGCTATAGATAAAGTGAGTATGAACCTCACCTTGATGGACATCTCGGTTTAAATTAGCAGCTCTATTTGGTCTTATACAACAATCGCTCTCCTCTTGCCCCTATCTATATACTATTCACAAGTGCCAATTATACACATTGAATCGAGATCTCATATATATAGATGTATTGCCATAAATCTATATCTAAGAGGGATCCTCTACCCTCACCCTCCTTATATTTCGTTGGTGAGTTATAGTGCCTACATCTCTCTATATATATATTTTCTTTTCTTTTCCATTCTTGTTTCTCTATTATGAAGTGTTCTTGTTTCATTGGTGAGTTCTAGTGCCTAACATCACCCACATCCCCTCCCAACAAAGGGATATGAGATGCTCACCTATAGTATATATTTGTTCCTCCTCGAGATTGTGAATCACAGCCTATCAAGATCTAGGGGAAATGCATCGAGTTCTCTCTTGGCTGACTTAAACAAATAATTTAAGGAAATATAAGTAAGCTTCCCATAGGAAAAAATAGTACTTGTCGAGGATTTACTGCTTGCTACCCTCACCCTAATCAAGAGTCATCGGTGTTTGTCACAAGTTATTCAAATGAACGCGAATAGAGTGCGAGTTGAATTCCACTGCCTCTAGTAATTGCGAGCTCTTTACTCACCCATGGCACATTCCACCACCACCCATATATAGATAGGGGGACAAAGCTGTGTTTAGCTCATTCACTATGCAACCATTACTTCCACCATTTTCCCTAACCTAACCCCCGTATGTACACATGTATGTATGTATAGGGTCTCTATTATCCTCGTGCTCATGCCTTATACCTCATTCTATGAAATAGGAAATGGAATATCTTGTTGTGGTTGACTTGGTGATGGCGGGGATAATATACTTCGCCATATATAGAGGGGAGAAGGTGATCATGCATCATTTCATTCGCGTTCACAATACGATACTACTTAGATCGGAGATCGAGGATTGATTAAACTATTACCTTTGTTGTGCTTGGATCAATTTGTTTGTTTGGTACAAAATCGAACCCAAATATCTATATAGGAACAAAGCCGAGAGAACTACAAAATTATGAGGAGCGTGATATTTCCATTCTCGACCACTCCCACTTTATTTTTCAACCTATATGTATAGGTTGTGGCCTAACATTGTTGTCACCCATATAGAATTAAATATACCCCCTGTTGAACAATATAAATCATTAAGCGACCCTAGGATAGTAGATATTGATACCTTTTCCTCTCTCTTGACACCATATTCTCTCATTGGTTAATCAATGTCTACTCCTAAAGCTCTATTGATCGGAAATATACTCCGATCATCACCTCAATACTCATGATATCTACTCGTCATATTCCCAAATAAATATTAGGGTTACGGCAAAGAAAGATGCATGATTCATCCCTCGATCATCAATCAACGTGGTATCAAATTCCCCATATATAGATTGGGGCATCGCCACACCCCCGAAAAGTGGGTGATGAAACTTCTACTCATATCCCATAGATATATAGGTGCCCCAATTTCCCCTCCCTCATCTAGATTACATTATCTTCCATCGTTGGATAGCATATACCCATATATAGATAGGGGTTGCTAAGATATATAGATAGGGGCCTTTATGTAGCTACGCACATCACCGAGATCAAAGGACACCTCACATTGATTAACAAAGGGTTTGGGTCTAGACTATAAAAGGGCCACCTCGAGTCTCTCCTTAACCATATATATTAGAGGTTGAGAAGGGATCATACCAAGCTGTGGATTCGTTACTCGACCCCCTCCCACTGCTCATATATCTTTTTTGGCTCATCAAACCTTGTGAACTTCCATGATAAAAACCAAAACATCTACAAGACATTTTTAGCTTTTTCATCTCTCTATCACACCCAAATTAATTTTCAAACCGGTGATATAACTAAATGCATTTTCTTTCTCATGTTTTGTTCTATTAATGACATGATTTAATTTATTTATCCGTTAACTATATATGCACATTTTGATTTGAATCTTAAATTAATAATGTAAAAATACATCTTGTTTCTAACCGTAATCTTGAAAATGAATCAAGTAATGTTTTATAAAGTCTTTTATATTATAAATGTTGATATTTTCCTAATTGCAAAGCTATTTAAAGTTGTTATTTTGATAACAAAAAATTTAATGCATAAATTAAGATATTTTATCTATTTCACTTATATTTGTATCTAATAAAGTAATTAACAATCTTTAAGTTTTTGCTCTAATAATCAGCTGTTAAGCGATGTTTATAATGAGTACATTACAAAATAAAACTCATAAATCTCATACACAATAACAAGAGAGATCTCTGAAATTTTGCTTAATTTTGTAGCCTAAGTTATATAAGGTAACCAAAATTGTGAATCTAAGAGAATCTTTATTCAGTAGGAATAGTTGGCAAAAAACGTGTACATGGCACACTCCTCATAAAAACTTCTTCATGTGACCATTTCTTTGAGAAAACAAAGATAACTCTTTTATTCGAAGCTCCCAAATAAACCTATGAGCGCAACACAAAATACTTAAAAGAATTCTCTTTTACCCGCCGCTTTTTTCCAATTACCATTCTATCGAAAGTTTTATAAAATTTATAATTTGAACAAAAATTTAGAAACATGCCCTCATGTACAATTGTCTCAAAACCTACTTTTCAAAGATTTTGTTAAATAATATGGGTTTGCACTCTCTGATATAAAGTACTCGGATTAAATCAAACAATTAACAAACAAATTTCTATAAATAAAATCACTTTAAAAATGTCTAATGTCGAACAAATAATCTATGTTAAACAAAACAAAATATTGTACATAAAAAATAAAACAAATAAGTTACTTTTTTGTCTCGAAAGCAGAAATTAAATCTATTAACCGTTGGAGGAAGTTATTTGACGTGCATTTTTCACATAATTTGTAACATCTCAATTTTTGCGGGGTAAGAATATGTCACTTCACATAGAATGTGACCAAGGATAACACTTTAAGCAGATTATTTAATTTTAAATAAATATGACAATCTTTATTCTTTAAATAATAGTTTTATGATAAAATTACCCAAAATATAGACACGATCAAAATCATGGCATCCTCTAGTCTTTTATTTTCAATATAATAGTTTGTATATTTTCCTCTATTTTTATTGTAAAACATGTCAATTGGGACTCTGAAACCATCTCTTTTGAAAACCAAACTTATGTGCGTGGATATGTAAGTACTTCGCATAAAGTTTTCAAATCTGAATTGATGTTTCTATGTAGTTTTAATATGTCATAAAGTTCATCAGTCTTCTCCATAAATATGTTTGAATTCTTTAAAAATTATCGCAAACATTTTCCAATCTTATTTCTTTCGGACAATTTGTGATTTGAAGCGAATCTAGTAAATAGAATTTTATATTATGACCCTCTTTCGTATTTTCAAATTCGTACTAACAGTTCAGAAAATAAGAGAGTTGCTTGTAAACCTATATATACCGATTTGAGAACAAATTGGTATTGTTCCAAAGCTGAAAAATAATTATTTTATTATTAGTTTATTTACATAAAATTAAGTAAATATAAATTAGGATCCTACTCTCAAAGTAAAATCCTAGTAACCTGATTTTTACTCTAAAAGTAAGATTCTAGTTTATATTTGTTTAATTTAATGTTTATAAACTAATAATAATAATTTTTGTTTCATTGAAACAATACCAATTTGTTCTCAAATGAATGTTTGTCTAAAACCTCAATACATATAGATTTACAAATATGAAAATATGAAAAGAGGGTTGGAAAGATAAGATTTTTATTTTGAATTCATGCAGATCACAAATTGTGCGAAAGAACATGAATGGAAAATGTTTACGACTTGCCTTTAAAAATTCAAACATATTTATAGAGAAGATTGATTAATTTTATAACAAGCTAAAACTACATAGAAACATTACTTCTTCATCAATTGAGATTGAAAACTTTAAGAAAAATGCTTACATACCCACGCACATAGGTTTTGTTTTCAGCAGATGGTTTTGGGAGTCTAATTGACATGTTCTCGCTATGAAAATAGAAGAAAATACGCTAAATATTATATTGAAAAAGAAAGGATTGAAGGTGTAATTAATTTGATCGTGTAATCGTATTTTGGATAAAATTTATCGTAAAACTACTATTTGAAGCATAAAAATTATAATACTTATTCAAGATTAAAAAGTAATCGCTTATAGTAATATCCTTGCTCACATTTTATGTGAAAAGGCATATCCTTACCCAACAAGAATTGAGATATTACAAACTATTCAATTTAAAGTAATGTGCGTCTAGTAACTTTCTTCTAGTGATTGAAAAGCGATTTATGTTTTGAAACCAAAAGATAATTTATTTATTCTATTTTTATTTTCAATATTTTGCTTTGTTTAACATAGATTATTTCTTTTGACATTAAGTATTTTTATGTGAATATATTTATAAGATTTTTTGTTTGTTAATTGTTTCGTTTAATACGAATACTTTACATTGCAAAGTGTAACCCTATATTATTCAGAGAATCCTTTAAAAGCGAGGTTTGTGAGATAGCTCTACTTGACGGTATGCTTCTACATTTTTGTTCAAATGTTAAAAACGATAATTGAAAAAAAAGCGGGCGAGTAAAACAATTTGTTTAAAGTATTTTGTGTTGTGCTCCATAGGATTATTCACGAGCTTCGAATAGAGAAGAGTTATTTTTGTCTACTAAAAGAAATGGTCACAAAAAAAAATTGTCTTTATGAAGAGTGTGGTATGAATACGTTTTAGCAACTATTCCTATAAAATAAAATTCTCTTAGATCCACAATCCGATTACCTTATATAACTTAGGTTACAAAATCAACGATGCGAGATATGTATTGTTATTGTGTACTTAGATTTATGAGTGTTATTTTGTAGTGTATTCATTATAAACATTGTTTAGCGATTATTAAGAGCAAAAAGTTTAATGTTTATTAATTGTTTTATTAGATATAGAATTTAGATAAGCGAAAAAGGTCTCTTTTCTTTATTTGTTAAAATAGTTTATTATCAAAATAACTTTAAATAACTTTGCAATTAAAAAAATACGAACATTTATAATGTAAATGAATTCATAAAACATTTGATTATCACAAAATTACATCACCCCGAATGGTCAAGTTGTGAGTAATTTTTGTAACATTGCGTTACCTCGCAAGTTGTGGTACTCCGGACTTGAGATCACCCTCTAACGAACGTTGGTACCTACTCCTAAACTATACGCCTTACAATCTACTCCTAATGTAGGCAAACAAAATATTTAATCATATTCTAACCTTCCAAGGGACCAGGGAGAGAGAGTGCATAAAAAGTATACCTACACTAAGAGCGGTAATACACCAGAAAAGGAGGTGGTTAATCGGTCAAGTGCTGAAATCGAGAAAGGTGAGCAATAGAGAGGGTGGACAAAATGCACCACATGCCAAAGAGGAGATTCACACAAAACACCGCTTCAAACCCATTAAAAACAACGCTCAAAACCTGCAATAGACATCAAGTAATATGCACAGTATACCCTGCAATGAAGGGAGACAAGTAGAGACAATAACATATGCAAACGATGGACAAAATGCATCACAAAACACGTTATATTGGTCCAATAAGTATGCACAATACTACATCATGGGCAAGAGGCAAGAAAATGTCATTACAAAGCTTGGAAAGGAGGCTTAAGAACATTCAACCCTAGCTGAGAAGAATGAAAGAGGGGGCAGGATAAAATGACTAACTCCCTTACAAATGGGACCGATTTACAATTTATACAATAAGAAGAGAGAAAGAGTAATCCGAAATCACCTTTCCAACCACTTGCAAATCACAATAAATGAAGTGAAATGATTGCATTTAATTTGCAAAATCTTCCTCACGTTGTCTCATAACTGCGCAGTGAGAGAAAGAATGATGGCCATCCCCATTTAATGCATTCCCAACCACCACCTACCCACCAAACTGAAGGCTGGGCTCATTTATCACAAAATTCACCTCGAATCTTCATCAATTTCTAAATTTCTTGATTATTGTGCGTAGATTTCAAAACCACGATTCCAACGAGTCTAATTTTGTGCGATTTCATTTAGAAATACTCAAATTATGAGCTTACGTCATGTGCGGGTAGGTATTTTGGATTTGTCAAGCATTTCTTCATTGTTACGGAATTGTGTATTTAATTCTTTGTTGGAAAAGACAATTTAATAATTTTCTCTCCTTTCTAGTGTTTCTTCATCATTTGAAATGCCTTGAGCAATTAAAAATGGTGGGGCCCTATCATTTATTCTCCATTGTTGCATTTGAGTTGGGAGGAGGTTTAATTTAATACTTAGCGATTAAACACTTGCCCACTCGGCCGAGCTTGCTCCTTTCATTCCCCTCACGAGTACTCATACGAGCCATCCGCCAAGTCATTTTGAAATGACACAGGCGTGCCTTTGTTCATGTCTTACTTGCTACGTTGTTTTCCACATCACGAGTTCCCACATTGACGGGCTCTTCAACCTCGTAACTTGATCCCTTATAACCCCTTTCGACGGGGCCATCACCACCTTGCATTAGGTTACTCAATGTCGACTTCCCGCCTCCATAAATGTCGAGTCACCCTTAACGTGTCGGGCTCTCCCTCCTCCTTGTTTAGCGCCACGTATTCTCCGCTTGTTTGCCACGTTGCATTACATGACCCCATATACCATCTCAACTCAACGTGGAGAACCCGCACAACTTTGGGGTCTCTTACGCCCTTGACCTTTTGAAGTTGCATCGAGGGGCCACGTGGCGACCTCGCACGACTCCACCTTGTTAGCACGGGCTGCGCAATGAGACTCACTAAGTGAAGGCAAGAACTTGCCCCGCATTTATCAAGTGTCTCCATTGCTCAAACCAATTTGAGCTCGCTTTGAACCTCTGTGCAACCCGTTGAGCTAGAGAGGGGAAAGCTCGCCGCGGGTTCGATGCCACTATTCAAATTCACCTCATTCGCATTGGCTTATTTGGAGCTCAAATCCTTTGATGCCATGATGTATGCCTCAAACTTCATTAATAAGGACTTTGATGCCTCTCCAACTCTTCATTCTAACTCGCTCCATCCCGACCTCGTGCCACGACTCAAACTCGTTCCTGTGAACCTCTCAAACCCGAAGGCTCGTCCACGTAGCCTTCAAATGCACCGACCTCGTTGTTGCAAGACTCATCCGAATCACCATACCTGTAGCTCGACCCTCCTCAAAATGGACTCTGTGACTACTTATTATGCGTCCACATGATTACAACTGCCTCAGCCTATTATAACTTTGTCACCCCATTTCGCTCAAGGACTAAGCCATTTCTATTCTTCGTGACATGCTAGATTGTAGCTCTGTGGCTCGACGTTCCCTCAGGATGACTCGGTGAATTTATGGCTCGCCCCTTTTGCAATGGATTGCTCATCATTTTCCCAAAGTTCGTTGTTTAGCTTGAGGCACCTAATTAGCCCTTCTCCACTTAATGAGCTCGGTCTTTATCAGAACAACTCGGCACTTTATTTGCCCAAGTGTCTTGGGGAGTTCTTACTCATTTTCGAGACACGAGTTCGACCTCGTTTCTTCAATATACAACTCGGTTCTCCATATGTATTAGCTCATCTTGTTAAAATTGAGTTCAGCCATTGGTGGGAAATTGCTCGGTCCATTCCATATTACAACTCGGTTATTCATTAGACAACTCTTCTCGCCAATAACGGGCTCGGGAGCTCAAGAACACCCTTTGATGCATTGTCCCTCTATTAAACGACCATCCTGATGTATATGAGCAGCTCGACCATGACTATCAAGAACTCGCTTTTCCTTATGAGACAATTCGGTGGGCTTAAACTAGCTCGATCCTTTAAAGGAATAGCTCGCCAGAACCAAAGGAGCTTACTCACATCCTTTCAACTTGGTTTTAGAAGGTAGCTCACTTATTTACTCGATGAGCTGAATATAGAGCTGAAAGCTTTTCCTTGCAAAACTATACCCCTCATAAACAGATTATACAATTCCCTAGATCCATGCAGCTACGGGGAGATGCCAAGGAGATGTTTAGATGAGTCATCAGATTTTGTCATTTTTTCTTGCAAGTGGGCCCCTCTATTGCCCTTTTCTTCATCTAACAAAACTTGGGCTCTGTGAAGACCAAGAAGGGGAAAATTTTCTCTTCTAAGTTCAATCATTCTCAAAGGTTTATAACTATTTGTATGCCCCTAGAATGACTCGTGAGGATCTTCCAATGAACGTTTGCACTTTTAGTTGTCCAATTCCACCCGGGGGGTAGAATTGGATAACACATTTACTTGATTTAACTGGAAAATAAATAAATAAAGTTAATTATGGGAAATTCTTCTTACTTATTCATTTTCCAGATTAACGTTAGAAACAAGATGTATATTTAATATTCAAATCAAAATGTGCATATATAATTGTTTACAAGATACATCAATTAAATTATGTCATTAATAGAACAAAACATGAGAAAGAAAATGCACTTAGCTATATCATTGGTTTGGAAGCTGATTTGGGTGTGACAGAGGGATGAATAACTAGAAAGGTCTTGCAGATGTTTTGTTTTTATCATAGAGGTGCGAAGTTTGATGGGGAAAAAACAAAGAGAGCATCATCTACGATAATATTGCAATGTTCTTTGATAATCTTCAATTTGTACTAGGACATAGGTTGTATTCATAGATATGACTTTTTTATCAAAATTTATCTTGAGTTAGGATTCTCTCCGTGATATGGAGAGACGACTCTAGTTCATAATAGGATTATATCTGCTCAATATCTATCATAACATCTATAAAATGTGACTTGATATTTGGAATATAGATATTGATTGAGATAAAATGATTTTAAGCTTATTCGATAAGTACATAAGTTTTCTTTGATAATAAATACCTAGTGTTTTTTATTTTGTTGGGACTTCTTGTTCTGCTTCTTGAAGCAAAAATTTTGATAATCTTGTATAAACAAGTTCCTAGAACAATTTATTGATAGATTTTGCATAAAAAAGCGAACAAAAGCTCAACGGAAGAAATAAACACTAAGGTATAGACTATCAATGAAGATCAAAATCCTTTTATCTTTATCGGTATGTATATTTCAAACATCAATTCATATTTTATAGATGTTACGATAGATATTAGAACAGATATAAGCCTACTCGGGACTAGAATAGTCCCTTTAGATGTTTTGGACATAAACCTATTTTAAGATAAATATTCATAAATAAGAAGTAATATAGGAATACGGTGTGTATGTACAAATTAAAGTATATCAAATAATATTGCAATTTACCAAAGCATGATATGCTCTCATATGATTGTCTCTAGGAGTAGATACCTACAACAACGTGGAACCTTGACCTAAATAAGGATTTCATATCTTTATTTAATCTCGATGTCTAGATCCTCGAAAGTATTCACTCGTAACCATAAGTCATTTACCGGATCAAAAAAAAGCAATCCAATCATGAATGGTTTCATAAATCCATGCCCTTTGTAAAGGAAGCATTGATAACATTGCTAAAAAAATAAAAAGGATCTATGTTTTGAAAACCCTCATGCTTATATAAGTAGAAAGAAACATTTCTGCTCACTTGATTTATAGTTTGCAAGGATGCTAATGGGAATAATCTTATTCTTAATTTCAAAGCCCTTCATAAAGGAATGATTTCGAGAAGACAAAAAGAGTGCCATAAATAAATAACAAAATTACTTCAAATGGTTTCATTCGATTGTCTAATTCTCATTAGGCTTGTGCAACATTCTATGTTAACAAAAGAAGTGAGCAACTCAAATGAAAGAAAAAGGTTTGTAGTTGACTCTACAAACCGCTGAATAAATATGTACAGTTTGTACAACATACAATACCAAAGTAAAGGATGATTTTTGTCCGTAATCAAAACACCAAAGGTCTACATCAAGTTTGATCTCAAAAATGGATTTTGGCAAATCTTCCCGAAACCCCAAGATCGTTACAAGACAACATTTGTTGTACCGGATGAACAATATGAATTTGGTTTGAAGATAGCTATGTCAAGTCTTATAAAAGATAATGGACAATATCTTTGGTGAGTTGTCTGATTTCTTGATTGTATATATTGACGATATTATGATATTTTCCAAATCTCCCAAAGAGCATATTGAGCATCTTCAAAAAAATTCTATAATACAATTTACCAAAATGATTTGTGTTTATCTCCATCAAAAATAGAGGTATTCAAAAATAAAATATATTTTCTTGGTATTAATGTAAAAGATGTCTCAATTGAAATGCAATCTCATATTGTATCAACAATCCAAGAATTTGCTAATCAGATGATTGATAAGTTGCAATTGCAAAGATTTTTTGAATGTATTAACTATATTGCAGAATTTCTACAAAGGAATCACTGCTAATAGAATTCTTCTCAATAAAAGCTTAAGGAAAAATGCTTCTAGCTGAGCGCTTAAAATGACTCGGATCTGTGAAAAGAATTAAAAGTTATGTCCAAAATATTTCAGCCATGTCCTTGCCAGGAAAAGGACAAGAGATTATGGAGACTAATACCGGTGAAGAGTTCTGAGGAGTTGTGTTAAAAGAAAAATTAGAAAATGGAAAAGAAAAGATCTGCAAATATGCATCTGGATCTTTTCAAGGTTCAGAATTGAAATATCATTCAGCTCACAAAGAGATTCTTGCATATTTTTCCGCAAACTACCGAACACTTTATTTTGAGATCTGATCTCAAGGACTTCATAGGTCGACTCAATAATGGTGACCCCTCGACAAAACAACTTTCAAGTAAAAGATGGGGAATGTGGTTTGATAATTATAGTTTTGAAGTTGAATTTATTAAAGGAAAAGATAATTATTTGGCAGATTGTGCATGTAGATAATTGAACCAGCCCTCAAAAATTAATATTGCCCAAGCAATTCATGAATTTGTTAGTCATGTTTGGTCATGTTCAAATTCTCAAAGATCTATTGATATGATAAGAAGAAATGATAATCAAATGTCATTGAAGCACAAAAATACTGCTTATTCGGGATATTATTTATGTTTCTCCATAATCCATGACTAAAGTTGCAACCAAAATTCTAGATCCAGAAATACCAACGGAAAATTTGCACTCTTCAAGAGCCCATGATATTTTGCACCTTAAGATGGAAATGGAGACATTATAGGTTTGTGGAACCACCTCCAGATGATATTCCTATAGAAGGAATTCGCTTGAGACCAAGAACATTGTGGAGGTTTGAATTTTCTCATATGTGGCCTGAAGGTGGAACAGGACCTAGCGAGAAGGAGATCAAGTATATATTGCTAACTATTTCAAATATTTTCTCTCTAAATATCTTCCTACTAAAATCTCTGATCATCCTCTTCTTCAGATGCATCTTGACATTGCTAGGAATATTTTAATAAATTGTAAAATTTCTTGGTATATAAAAGTGACATATTATGTCAAGCCTAAACATGTGCAAGTATATCACCAACATCCGGATGGACATCTTTGGCAAAAATTTATCTCCACTCTACGATAAATCTACACTATTGAACACTTGGTCATTTCTTATAGATACTAGATCAATATCTTTTCCCATCAAGAAGACACGTAGCCATAGATAATGATGGTACTTCTTCCATTTCAAGAATTTGGTACAAGCAAAATACAATGGACCTACACTCCACCAAAAGAGAGGAATCATCCAACTCATCCAATGATGACAACAGTCCTAGAGTCCATTACAGTTCTTAGGAATCTTACAAAGTAAAAGCTATGATGGTAGGTTTGTTGCCATATGTCTTAGTGGTCCTTAGGAATCAAATAAAGTTTTCAAGTGACATATTTTATGTCACATTGAAGCATAGTGGACCTCCCCACATTTTTGAAGGTGTCATGAGATGAGTGACGTGCACGCATCATTTCTATCTTCCACTATCTCTTAGTGGAATCTTTTGATAATCCAAGTTCCCGATCTCTAAGTTATCAAGTTAAAAGCCTCTCACTCTCCTATAAAAGGGAATTTGGGACTCATTCACTACATCGACTAATCAAGGAGCAAGAGTCTTTAGTGTTTCTAAGATTAGTCTCGCATCATCCATTGTAAGATTGATCCTTGATCAAGAATACTTTGCTCTTGCTATCGAAGATAGTCTTCTTGGTTAACGGATCTATGTTTGTGGTATCATTTTAAGTTTAATATTCTTGTTTGACATGCCCTGGTCATGGCGCTTTGAAGTTGGTATATCTACATAGGTTTACATAGTAGATCCGATCGCTCTTCACAAATATTAATAAATAGGAAGGGGGTGGGTGAGGTGTTGAGGGGGTTGAGGGGGCAGATTAACTATACCTTTTATGATGTCCTTTAAATAAGAAAACTAGAAAATTGTGAAAATTTAGTAAAACCCTTAGCGCCGGAAATAGAATCTGGAATTACCCTTAATTTTTGAATTTCTAAACACAATTTTGATAAAGAACCCACAATTTGATTTTATTTAATTTGCAAACAGTCAATCAAGCACAATTTAGAGAATTTTTCCACTTTGAAACCCTAGCTAGATTTACAAATTATTTTTAGAAATAGAAGCCCTGACTAATTAGCTGAAAACCACACAAAAACCAACATGAAAGATGCCCTTGATGTTGGATGACGAACAACCGCAATTCCCAAGGGTTATGTCCAAGCTAAAAAAGGCTGAAAATAATGTCATCAGCCCTATAATGCCCCCAAAATGTGACATCGGACTTCAAAAAGTGATGCTCTAGATGAGATCTATAAATTTTTGAATTTCTAAACACAATTTTTGCAACCCACAATTTGATTTTATTTAATTTACAAACAGTCAATCAAGCACAATTTAGAGAATTTTTCCACCTTGAAACCCTAGCTAGATTTACAAATTATTTTTTAGAAATAGAAGCCCCAACTAATTAACTGAAAACCACACAAAAACCAACATGAAAGATGCCCTTGATGTTGGATGACGAACAACTGCAATTCCCAAATTATTTACCCTAGCTAGATTTACAAATTATTTTTTAGAAATAGAAGCCCCAACTAATTAACTGAAAACCACACAAAAACCAACATGAAAGATGCCCTTGATGTTGGATGACGAACAACTCCAATTCCCAAGGGTTATGTCCAAGCTAAAAAAGGCTGAAAATAATGTCGACAACCCTATAATGCCCCCAAAATGTGGCATCGGCCTTCAAAAGTGATGCTCTAGATGAGATCTATAAATTTCATGATGCCCTAGCTGAAATTTGTACATCTAATAATGCCCTAGCTGAAATCAGAACTGTAACTCTAATGATGCCTAGCTAAAATTTATATATCTAATGATGCCCTAACTAAAATTTGTAATTCTAATGATGCCCTATCGATATCTCAGTAAATCTCTAACTAGATGCATAAATGTAACTCTGGATGGAGGCACCATGAAGATGGAGGGTTTTCATCCCCAAATTTGATTGTCAATATCACTACACCGATAGTGGTAGTGGCGGATAGGGACACTCATGTAATAGGGACTTAAAGGGACTTTCTTATCAGCAATTGTCCTTCATCACTCATCCAATCCAATAACGGGGCAAGGCACTCTAATCGCCAGTCATCTAATTGGGGCAATGGGGCACTCTATATAATTAGCACTCATTACTCGTCAATCATCACTCATCTAATAAGGGGCGAGGAACTCGTCCATCTTTCTTGAGGCCATATATCGATATCGTGCCCCCTATCATTGTGCTCTAGAAATACCCAACCGTAGAAAGATACTTTTCCCACTTACTCAATAATATATAGATAGCTAGCATGACATACCCAACTCTAGTTATATATATAGATAACTAACATAACACATGTCTCGTGTGTGTGTGTGTGTGTGTTAGAGTTTTGGGGTTCGACTCGACTATAGATAGGAACCCCATACGAGATAGATATTGTGGAGGGAGGGACAGGAGGGGACGGGGACGAGGGAGGTAATGTCAAGCATGGGGAATGAAGTGACCCAGTCTAGATAAGGAACTCTATATTTTCACCCTCTCTCTCTCTCTCTCTCTCTCTCTCTCTCTCTATATATATATAAATCAGTCAAGTGTTATGTTGTGATTGCTCTCCCACATAGAGATATTAGGGATGATAGATAGGGCTCCTCAACTTTGGTTTAGTTGGCCCCTATTTAGAATCTATATATGGCAATGAATCGAGGCACCTCTCCAAGGAGCCCACACCCAAATATGGAGAATAGATAGGGGGACCGAATCGTGCTATCGTTGTATATATATGGGATATGCCCCACTCCTATATGTGCGTATGTGTAGAATCGGACCGAGTGAGGGACCCCGATATATATAGTATATAGCTGGCCCTATCCATATTCTCGGTAGTTTTCGGGATCTAGAGTATAGAGGGGCATGAGGGTGGAATGTCGACTATAATATAACTATAGATGTGGTGGGGACCATCGTATTACGTATATATATAATAGATATCATCCCAACTCAACCTATATTCAAATTTTTATCCATCGTAGGGTGGAGTGGAATATGGATAGTCGGTTACTGCCCCTATATACACCATCTCTATCAATTGATAGCCCCATCTCCCCCTCCCTAAATAGTTATGGAAAATGAGGTACCCTACATGTAGATATGGCTAACCCCCCCCCCCACGCTCCCATTATTGGTATAGGGTAGGGAAGTCAAGGGAGAAAAGTGTGTCTAATCGAGAGGAGAGAAGAGTGGTAATCTATATGGATGTAGAGGAGTCATGCGGGTGGGGCAATCGGATGTAGAGATACAAGTGCAATGGCTAATTCACTCTCTTAGCAAGAACCATATATAGGGTTGAAATTATTCATTAAGAGAATGTGTGGACCATATAAATATATTAGACAAGAGAAGAAGAAGTTGTGCACTCAAGTTTCATAACCCTAAAGTAGATAATGTGCTTATGCGGATCTCATATATTTGTCATAGTTGGGCCCACATCACATACATATATATAGGGTCACCTCTCTACTCTACATACGGCTCAACCAAAGAAGCTCCGCACTATTTTCCTATATATGTCGGGGATGTGGGACGGGTTGAGGTAAGAGAGATATATGGGCTGATCGGATAAATGGGTAGATAGATTTGGTTATGGAGCAAGGGGACTCCCTCGCCATGCTGCAGTCCGACAAATGGACTACAAAAATGTTTCGATTTAAATTTATGGCGAGAGGCCTTAACGGCATCTACATATAGTTGCTCCTTACGGTGCTTACAACTCTCTCTTTCACCTTTCTGAGACTCTTGGTGTTCTCCTAAGGACATATCCTAGATTGGTTTTCTTGTGCCTTCATGCACATTCAACAACCTCGTCTCTTAGCTCAAATGGCCGTTCTCACTCCTTATGTGATTCATGCTCATTTGCCCACTCATGCTCTGGGCCAACTCGTGTTAACCTTAAAAATGTGAACTTGATCACCTTTACACTCCACTTTCTTGCTTCTCTCTCCACGTTTGAATTCCCTTTGGGTGGGTTGGTCCCTTCTAGATGCTTCCAGATCTTCCCGTGCAAACTCAAATTTGAACTTGAGCTCATTAAATGCTCGAACCACTTCCATCCTGGACCTTACCTACTTGCGTCACATCGATCTAGTTGTTGGGCTCCTCGACCGTTGAATCCTTGTCGACTTCCTTTTGTTGGACACCATCTAACATATCTTTTATCATTTTTACCAACCACCAACTCTATCACGCACTCCTTAGTCACAATCCTTCACCACGCCTCTTCTATATTCTATTGTCCACTCTACTATTTTGAGTTACACCACACATTATCTCCGTGCTTTTGGGCCTTCCTCCGCATATCTACACGCCTCCTTCGTAATCCAAACTATTACGCAACCCTTCACTCACTCCTTACACGCACTTACTATTATTGCACATAACTTCTCTCACACTCTCACGCCTCTCTAGTCAACTAGGCTGAGTCAAACTTCTTTATTACGCTCCTAAAATATGACACACTATTGTGGCTAATTCTTCGCGCCTATACTACTTCATTGAACTTTTCATTCCCTATTGCACACCCACTCTCGTACCGTGCACAACGCTCCTTGTTGATTTCCACTATGTAAAGTGCATGTGCACTTGTGCACAATCTTCCTCTTGTTTTGTTGCACTTCCTCTTCCCACTTCATGCGCTTCCAAAACCTTGCATGCACTCACACTTATCCAAAACATGTGCAAGATTTATCTAGACCTTGGATGCTCGTACATCAAATCGGGGCCATCTCTCCTTTAGGGTTAGGGCCGTGTTTATATATGGGAGGGAGAGAAGGCCATTTATATGTTATATAAATATAGGCCCCATCCGTACTATTACTATCACTATATAATTGAAGGGGGAGGGGGCGGGACCCTATCTATAATATCTGACGACGCTTATGCTTTTGCTTTGCTCGAGAGGCGTATATAATCGATTGAGAAAAGACCCCATCTATATTATGTTGTCTCTTGAACCATTCGATTTCCATAAAAATACGATATATAAAGAGGGGGTAAATCAAGGCCCTCCTATCTATATAGGGTTGGGGCACTCAAATAGTTTCTGATTGAGAGGTGAGTATTCGGTTTCCTTCCCTGTCTATATAAGGGGCACTCGATTGATTGAGAATAATACTTAATCAGCATTTACGTATGACTAGTTCTATCGCTAACTATCTATGGAATGGAGTAGAGAATAGCCAAGATGGAATACAAATTGAATAATGATGGATTTTGACCATCACATCAAGATTGAATATTTATGCTCCCACCCCTATATCAAAATTTTGGATACAACACTTTATCTATTCAACCCTATGGGGTTTTAAAATTCTAAATATAATTTTCAGCACCATAGTTATTCCTAAGGATTTTCTCAAAACCCTTAGTTGCTAAATTATATCATCACTCGAAAAGTAATCCTCTTTCGAGCTCAAAGCCCACTTGCAAATTGAGTTGTCGAAACTTATTTCCACTAACCCTCTCAACCTTCCACATGATTATGCCTAATTTTTAGTGGAGCGGATTCACACTAAGGATCTTCAAGAGGCTACCTCAACCTTGATCGAGCCTATACAACAACAAACCTCTCAATATATTATAACATTCAAAACCCTCTCCACAATCTTCATGGAGAAAATGGACACATATGCCAAAGCCTCCTAAGATGACACTAAAGAAGATCCACTCATAGTCCTACCCTACCCCACAATTCTTGATGTTTCTAGGTCAAGAAGCACAGAATTTGATGGCAAGTTGTATTGTGACTACCTTATATGCAATGGACATTCCACCAATAGATGTTTCACTCTACATGGAAACATCCAAGAGTTAATCGAAAATGTCAACATTGTCATGATGAACATGCCTTCAAATAGGATACCACACCTAAATGATACTCAATAAGCCTCACTCAATCTCATAGTCCTACCCTCCCCACAATTTTTGATGTTTCTAGGCCACGAAGCATGAAATTTGATGGCAAGTTGTATTGCGACTACCATATATGCAATGGACATTCCACCAATTGATGTTTCATCCTACATTGAAAGATCCAAGAGTCAATCGACAATGACAACATTATCATCATGAACATACCTTCAAATAAGATACCACACTTGAATGATGGCCCATATATCCAACACATAGATATGGAAATGATCCTCATAATATTGGTTTTTAACTAAGAACATCTCTATCCCATATCTTGTGACTACACTTAATGAGGATCTCCTATAACTTGCTATAAATGATGCCTAACCGCATATATCGATAGTTTCTCTCATGAATGCTAAGCCACCACATGATCTTAGGTATGAGCATTCTACACATCTTTCTCATATTATGGGAGAAGTTCTTGCATTGGCTAGTCATATACAAGATGAGACACTCCCTCTTTTCGAATGTGATACCATACCACATGATATTGTCTTAGATATACATATAAAGTCAAACGTTATTATTTCCTATGAAACCCTATTTATTCTAGATAACGCGCATGATATACAAGGTGACATGCCAATTGATAGCATAAACACCATAATCCCATTTATAAACACCCTATTTCACCTTACACCTCTAATAGGCTTCACCTATAGTCGCATTATAGTAATGGTGTGATAACTATTTGTATGCACAAATTCACAAACGTATGCTAATCTTGGGATTCCTAATTTGCTCTCACTCAACATCCATGTCAATATTTGATGCGCGATAATCGATATGCCTTGCATAAGTGCTTAAAGTACATTAGCAATTATAAGATACCAACAAATCATATTACATCATCAATTATACTAATAAAATCATGTGAGCACCTCACATGACCTATTCCACACCACACTACTAGACCAAGAAACCTCGGTTCTAGAATGATAGCGTTATACACTGCAATATCACTTGTGCCTTCTCCAAATCAGCTTTTATGCCATTTTTTTCATACCAACCATTGATAGTTCATCCACAACAAATCAAAGTAATACCATATGGGAAGGCCCCCTCCCCTGCAGGTGGGATAAGATATATAGCGAGAGGAATAGGAAGAGGGGCCACCACCTACCTCCACTCTATAGACGATAAACAACCTCTCACCTTAGCCCGCCCCGGTCAAGTGATTGCACTACTTACCCTAGCCTTGTGGGGTCTCCCCCAAACATAGATAGGCCCTCCCCTATGGGAAGGCCCTCCCCCCCGCAGTGGGATAAGATATATAGCGAGAGGAATAGGAGGAGGGGCCACCACCTACCTCCACTCTATAGACGATAAACAACCTCTCACCTTAGCCCGCCCCCTAGTCAAGTGATTGCACTACTTACCCTAGCCTTGTGGGGTCTCCCCAAACATAGATAGGCCCTTAACCCCTATAGATGTATGGGGATGTATGAAACCACATCCTACCCCATATCTAGATAGGCTCCCCTCTCCCATATATATATATATATATATATATATATATAGGGGATTTATGGGTCTAGAGATTTAGGCCTATAAAGACGGGGAGGCCCTCTACTGACCGCTTTCCTCCCACCATTTTATTTTCCCCAACCAACCTCTCGCTCTCCCTATCTAGATATGCCTACCCCGATTGGGTGAGTCTCCCCCTCCTACTCCAAAGGGCATAAAACCCTACTTTGTTTATGAGGTATTGGGAAAGAAGGCCCCTATCCATATATATAATGGGGGATTGATTTGTAATCTTCTATTAAGATATTTGATATTGGGACATCGACCTAAGCATCTATAGATGTATGAGCTCTCTCGAATCTACGTCAATGGGTCTTATCTAGACAATATACAATCATCCATCACACATCATCCATTATATATGTGACACAATTGATACTCCATCTATAAATATAAGATAAGATATATGGGGTGGGACCACTCATCCCATTTGCTATACTACACATCTCCGCCTTCTCCCCTTTCCCCTATCACCTATATTGGCATGTCCCTTTTTCAAGCTAATTCCAATTGAAGACCTTGGCCCATTTCCCTTCCTCATGGGTCCGAGCGAACAAGCTAGAGGAAGCTAACAATGTCATCATGTGCTTCATTTCATGTTCATTTCTTAATTGGCATTGTAATTGTTGGTGAGCCTAGCGCCCAACAATAAATTAGAAATAAAAAGCTATTGGTGAGCATGTAGGCTCCAAAATACCAATTAGAAATTAGAAAGTACTTTTATTAAGAGGTTGGCCATCATTTACATTATAAGCCCCCTTATGGTTATAAAAGGGAGGTCGCTTGGCCATTAGAGGATTATGTTATGTGGATTTCTCATTTTCGGTAAAGGATTGCTTGTTAAGCATCTTTTCTCTCTCTCTCTCTCAAGGACGAAAACCCTTGTGGAGAAGTGGTGTGGACGAAACCCCACACTACCCTTTGGTGGATATCTTTCTATTGTTGGTTATAACAAATTTCTGCCCTAAGCAACTTGCTTAGAGGTGTGTTTTCAAGGATATTGTTGGTTTCTATGTGATCTATTTGCATGGATTAGCTCCCTATGATTTATAAAGCTGAAATCTTCAAGAGGGGCAACCTATATTGAGGTGATATTTTGGTATGTGCGGTGACATTTTGGAAAATCTGAAATTATCATCTTATTCTCTATATTTCATAAGGCCAATATATCAACTTTCATAATTTTTGGTGCTTTCTAAGTTGAGTTATGATTTTTTTAAAATAACACTGCAAACAAGGGTTTCATGAAATTCATATCTTCCTTTTCATGCGGCATTAAAAATCAGATTTTTTGCACAACATTATTGTTAAGGTTATATCATAACTTTAGAGATTTAAGTGGGGCTAATTGAAGGGTTTCAAAGGTTCAAAAGTGGAGCTTAATTCCGTAAACAGTTTGCTGCCCTAGAATATTGCAAAAAACAGATTATTTTCAGTTGGCTGGTTTTAAAAATCAGACTTGGTTATTTGGTGTTTGAGCTAATTTCCTTAATTTTCAGTTTTATCCCCCAAAAGGAATATTGCAGTGGTATCAGAGCATGTATTCCCAAAGGCCTATGGTTTCAATGGAAGGAGCCAAATTTGATAAATTGATTGCAGGTCATGAAAGATTGTCCAACACAATCGCTCGGCTTATCCATATCATGCAAGGCTCCAATGGTGGAAGAATCTCTTCAAGGGAAATCATTCATTCTCCATCACCCAAAGGAAGTAACATCATTACTTGGTATGAAAAGTATAGAACCATTCGGAGAAAATCCGTGATGCCCCTACCCTTTTCAGAGTTCGTAAAGTTGGAAACAAAAGAAGTGGGCAAAGAGGCATGCACAAGGGTCTTGGGAAAAATATCCCTACCATAGATCTTGTTGGAAAAGCAAGGAGTGGCTAGGGAAATTGTTGGAGAAGAGACCAAAACCCCAAGTTTGCTAGAGGAGGATGGGCATGTCTATTGCCTTAAGAACAAGAAAGCGGATGGTATATTGCAGTTGTTGGTTATTAAGAGGAGGCAACCCTTGGGAGAGTTAGAACTTCCCAAGTCTCTTGCGTCGGCTGGTTCTCCTAACACCTTGGTGACAAGGGTTTGATGACATAAGGAAGCACGTGCTAAGGAGGAACAAAGTTATAGCCCTTACTTCCATTCCTATTCTGGATATTCAACAATATGAGGTAATTTTGGATCATGGTTTGGTTAATACTAATTTTCTTTTAGCTCATGATGAATTTAGGCTTGAGCAAGTGGGAAAAGAAGAAGGAAACCTTTGTCCGAATAGATATGAGGACAACAAGCTTGCTGGACTTTTTATGACCAGGAAAAGAAAGTAACCATGAAGCATGAGGCAAAGGAAAAAGAAGGGTTTGATGAAAAGAAGAAATTTGGAGTTGAAGTCAAATTTCAAGGTGAAATGAATAATTTTCAGCTTGCTGGTCAGTCCCAAACAACCACCACCAAGGAGCCAATCAATGAAGATATCAACAAGGAACAATCCCCATTTTGTCTTCATCCAAAGAAATAGAAGGGCTCCATCAGGTTATTTTTGAGTGTTGTTCCTAACTTAGAAAATATGAGTCAAGAAATCATCAAAGGCAGCCCATGGTATATAAAAATCTCAGTCTTATTGCTTGCTTATTTGACATTGTTGATATGTTAGCCTCAAAACAGCTGATTGGAGAAGGTGATCAGATTTTATGTTTTTTATGTCCTTTTATATCACCATTGATTGGGCATCCTTATACACCTCATACTCCAAGAAATAATGAGGTAAGAAGTGTCTCTTGTTGTCTGGATTCTTGGCCTCAAATTCAAAATTATTTCCGCATAAGAAATATAGGTGCTATGATGTCAAGTTTCAAGGTGAAATGAATAATTTTCAACTTGCTGGTCAGTCCCAAACAACCACCACCAAGGAGTTAATCAATGAATGCTTGCTTATTTGACATTGTTGATATGTTAGCCCTCACACAGCTGATTGGAGAAGGTGATCAGATTTTATGTTTTTAGGTCCTTTTATATTACCATTGATTGGGCATCCTTATACACCTCATACTCCAAGAAATAATGAGGTAAGAAGTGTCTCTTGTATGGATTCTTGGCCTCAAATTCAAAATTATTTCCGCATAAGAAATATAGGTGCTATGATGTCAAATTTCAAGGTGAAATTAATAATTTTCAACTTGCTGGTCAGTCCCAAACAACCACCACCAAGGAGCCAATCAATGAAGATATCAACAAGGAACAATCCCCATTTTGTCATCATCCAAAGAAAGGTAAAAATCCCTTGTTATTCTATGCTAATTTATTGGATTCTAATGGTTACATAGGGCAGTCACACGATGGAATCAAATCAGATTTAATAAGGGCCTAGATGATGCTATGCATGATATAAGGGCTCCATCAGGTTATTTTTTGAGTGTTGTTCCTAACTCAGAAATTATGAGTCAAGAAAGCATCAAAGGCAGCCCATGGTATAAAGAAATCTCCGTCTTATTGCTTGCTGATTTGACACTGCTGATATGTTACCCTCACACACAGCTGGTTGGAGAAGGTGATCAAATTTTATGCTTTTTATGTCCTTTTATATCACCATTGATTGGGCATCCTTATACACCTCATACTCCAAGAAATAATGAGGTAAGAAGTGTCTCTTGCTGTATAGATTCTTGACCTCAAATTCAAATTTATTTCCGTATAAGAAATATAGGTGCTATGATGTCAAGTTTCAAGGTAAAATGAATAATTTTCAACTTACTGGTCAGTCCCAAACAACCACCACCAAGGAGTCAATCAATGAATATATCAACAAGGGACAATTCCCATTTTTCGTCATCCAAAGAAAGGTAAAATCCCTTATTATTCTATGATGAGGTAAGAAGTGTCTCTTGCTGTATGGATTCTTGGCCTCAAATTCAAATTTATTTCCACATAAGAAATATAGGTGCTATGATGTCAAGTTTCAAGGTGAAATGAATAATTTTCAACTTGCTGGTCAGTCCCAAACAACCACCACCAAGGAGCCAATCAATGAATATATCAACTAGGACAATCCCCATTTTGTCGTCATCCAAAGAAAGGTAAAAATCCCTTGTTATTCTATGCTAATTTATTGGATTCTAATGGTTACATAGGGCAGTCACACGATGGAATCAAATCAGATTTAATAAGGGCCTATGAGGATGATGCTATGCATGATAGAAGGGCTCCATCAGGTTATTTTCTGAGTGTTGTTCCTAACTCAAAAATTAGGAGTCAAGAAAGCATCAAAGGCAGCCCATGGTATAAAGAAATCTCCGTCTTATTGCTTGCTGATTTGACATTGCTGATATGTTACCCTCACACACAGCTGGTTGGAGAAGGTGATCAGATTTTATGCTTGTTATGTCCTCTTATATCACCGTTGATTGGGCATCCTTATGCACCTCATACTCCACGAAATAATGAGGTAAGAAGTGTCTCTTGTTGTATGGATTCTTGGCCTCAAATTCAAAATTGTTTCCGCATAAGAAATATAGGTGCTATGATGAGTTCTACAAAAAGAAGAATGTCTGATTTCAAAATCAGTATGGAGGGAAATTTTATCATGACATGTGTGGGGCATCAAAGGCATGATGATAATTCTGATTTTCTGTTTCATATGTGGTTAACCCATGGTTCCATGAATATGGAAGAATTAGAAAACATGTGGTGGAAGAGCAACACCCTTTCTTCAATGTATGGCACACCTACTTCTCATCCATTCAAGGTGAAAGGTTTTCTTTATAACCAAGGGGTCACTAGGCTTGTTGAGAGTGACACTACCATACCTTGCATAAAGAAAATGGGACAACTATCACTTCTAGGAAAAGATGAGGTATATGATGGAATCCTTGTGATTATGATAAGTGATGATGAAGTAGTTCTGGAACTCAATGGCTTAAGTAGTTCTTAGAATTCACCCTCAATTGTCATGATAAAGAAGTGAAATTCTATGACAAAGACAAAGAAATCAAAATTAAAGGTATTAAGAATGAAGAAAGTACATTGGGAAATGCTTGGAATTCACATTGTGATTTGCTTTCTATCATAACGGATGATTCGAAAAATATTGTTACAGATGAGTACGTAAAAATCAGTCATTAGTAACATCATAGAAGAAGTTTCCATGAAGATAAAATAAGATAAGTATATCAAATGTCCAACAAATGACCACAAAGTAGGTCAATGGGACTGTACCATACAATGCAATAAAGAAGCAAAGAGGGGAACCCAAAAAGGTCCCAAAAAACAACAAGAAAAAGAGAAGAACTTTGGGCCCGTATGGATGGGAGAATGCAAAAGAAGAGAGTGAAAAAGGAGGGGGAGGATCCTCAACACCAACCCTCTCAACTGTCATTTGAAGTTGGCTGGAAAAATCTGGTGATATGTTGATGTCTGGTGTCAGAAGCTGGAAGAAGCATGGTACACATACGCCCTGCAGAAAGTCTAGGCCTCTTATTAGCCCTGGTGAATTGCCGCCTATGGGGGATCTTGGCTGAGTCTCGAACTGGATCCCTCTAACTGGGAAGTAACCCCTTGGTCCCGACAGATCTGCTCTAAGGTTCTCTACTAGGAAACCCCCTCTTGGTTCCCCTCTCACCGAGGAGCACAAAGAAAGTAGGATGGAGAATCCCGTCGTGAAGCTTAAAAGTTTCCTGTAAACAGAGGGTGATACACCACCGATTATAATACCTAAAGAACCTCGTGAACGTTGGGCGTTCACAGAAAAGACAGTGAAACCCTCCCTCTGATCTCATAGTAGATAGGACACCTGAAAATGAAGTGTTCCTCTATCTCAACCTCCTCTAGGGAGCAAAGCTGGAAGATCCTTTCGGACCGGTCCAACTGATGATCCCTCTCAACTCAAAGCCTGTGGGAGCCAACTTTGAACTGACCCATAGATATGCGAAGAGCATGCATCCAATGATGGGAGATATAGGTGGGACTGGTGATCAATCCATTGTTGATCTCAAGAAAGTGATTGGCATAGAAAGCCATTTTCGGATGTACCTCACCCCGGGGGTTGGTCCAAGTGATATGGATAAACTATTTGTAGATGTCATCCCCGATGATTACTGCAGGCAAGTCCCGCTTACTCAACAGAAGGTGTGTGGGAGCATCCATGTAGTAGCTAAATGTGGGGACACGGTCCATGTTGATCCCAAGGATCCAGAGACAGAAACACTTTGGCATACCAACACCGAGCATGCCGCTATGGTCGAGATAGAGCAATGGTTTCTAAGGAACGATAAGGAATGGTTTACCATGGAAGAATCTAACAGGATCTCTGAATGTGATGCAAGAGTGATACAAGACCAAAGATGATCTCCAGTCTAAACGGGTGAGCCCCAAACTCGTCAAGGATGATATTGTGGGGAACAATTTCCTTACACCTGATGATTCATCTGAGCATAAGGATCTGAACTCGCTCAATAGCAACCCAATCCAACTCAAGAAGGGAGGGACTCCAAACCCCAAAACCATAGAGAACCATGGGCCTCACAAGAGAATCAGAGAGGGACATCTTGGACAATGTGTCCTGGAAGTGATGGCGGAAGCACTATCTCTCAAGGATCGCAAGGGAGCCATACCCCTTGTTGATGCGGGGTTGAATAGCCGGACGTAAACTGAAACGAGGTCCAGAGAAGAGAACTCCCAGATAAGTGTAGGAGTTGGTGATCTCCAGCTCCTCTCCCTTGTAGAAGAAATGGAAGTCCGAGATCTTCAGGCCATTGAAAATCATAACTTTGGTTTTACCAAGGTTAATTGTCAGCTGTCTATGATCACAGAAAAGGGCTAAGGCATCCAGTTGTCTCTGTAACCCCTCCGCAGAAGAAGCCAAAAGAACCACATCGTCAACGAATAGAAGGATGTAGATCAAAACCTGGTGAAGAAGACAGTCGTCCCCGTCCTGAATATGGTCCTTGAAAAACGCTTCCAACTCATCAATGTAAATACCGAATGCAGAGTATGAGAGAGGGACAGTTTGCTTGACCCCAATGGTACTCCTAATGAAGTCGGAAAGCCCAACACCAAGGCGCTTTCGTGATGACAACAAGAAGGGTTTCGAAATGCCAATGTCTCTAATTGCAGAAAAGAGCTTCTGGAACAGAGCCAAAGGCTTTCCGAAAGTCCACAAAGCAGAAAAAGATGCGATGACGTCTTCTAATTCTACGAAAGGTGAGATTGTGATCAATAGTCTAGTGAGTTGTCAGAGCCAAATTTCTCCAAAGTCCACAAAGCTCGTAAAGCAGCAGAAAACTCTAGATGAACGATGACGTGCTTCCTCAATGATAGACGAAAGGTGAGATTGTGATCAATAGTCTAGTGAGTTGTCCGGGACCCTACATGTCCTCTCGGCCCTACACTCGGGTGTTGCTCAGAAACTCGTAAAGCTGCATGTGGAGAACTATAGCATACAGCTTCGAGAAGGTGTGACCCACCATAATCATCCTGTAGTTATTCGGATCAGAAGTAGGACCAAATTTATGAATAGGGTGGATAATATGGTGGGACCAAGATCATGCGGAAAACTAGTACACACCGCCTTATTGAGAAGGACTACCAGATAGCTGATGATAATGTTGATCCCATGCTTGAAAAATTGTGCCTAGAAGCCCTCATCTCGCCATTTTGCTGCAATTCAGAATCGAGATGCCCTTCTTAACATTTGTGTAGGTGAAGATGTGGCGAGAAAGAGGGTGGCGACACAACCTAAATATGGGGCTGACACGGGATATCATAGAGGATGGAACTACGGTAAACATAGTGTGGGGATCAAGATCCATAAGTAGAGGGAAGTGCCGAGGAATGATGGTACGCCAAAAGCATTTTGGGGGAGTGCATAAGTGAGGGCGCAGAGCTGCATAAATGATGATTGAGACAAGATTCGAATTTTTAAACCATGAAACACTTGGTTTCCCTCCTCCGACGAACAATGAAGGTATGTTTTTTTGTGATGAAGGAGATGACAATACACATTTTTGGGGAAGGGAAAGATGGGAGGCCATGGGAAAAGGTGAGGCGGAGCTGCAATGAATGGTTTTGCAGTCATCATCATACCATTGGTTCATGGGGCAGTCCTCGCGCTACGGAGCCTAGAGATGATCAAGTGGGGGTTTGAGAGCAAGGTTGTCTCATGTATGGCGAGAGGGAAGCGAAAGATGGGAGGCCATGGTAAAAGTGAGGCGGAGCCGATGGTGAAGGTTTTGCAGTCATCATCATTTCATTGGTTCATGGGGCAGTCCTCGTGCTACGGGGCCTAGAGATGATGGAGTAGGGGTATGAGAGCAACGCCGACTCATGTATGGTAGAGGCAAGAAGGTCGTACATCCCGTCGTAGGGAGCAAGGTAATAGGGGAAAGGGGGAGAAACTCGACGGAGATGAAAGGAGAAGGCAATGGGATCACCGTCGTCGAATCTCAGAGTGGTACATGAAGGGCAATAGGGGAGGCTAGGGGTCTGGGGGTAGTTTCCAAGGAAAAGGAGAGGGCTGCATGGTCAGCAAGGGGGATGGGGGAGACGGAAAAGTGGTGAACAAAAGGAAGAAGGTTGGGGGTAGTCATGACGTAATCAACCACACTTGTGCCACCACCGTGGGGTCTACATGTAAAGAACTAGGAATCCGAGAAGCAAGATATGCCATTAAGGATCAACAAGTGTGGGATTCCCCCATCTGTAAAAGGTGTCATCCATAAACCATCAAGGACTCTATCACATCGTTTGATTCTCTCTGAAGACCGACTGAACTCGGGTCCACCTCTGAGATACAAAGAGCATCATATGTCATGTCATGCAAGGGAACCTCAAGGTTTTGGTTTGTGCATTTAAGTCGAAAAGGGGTCCACATCCGATCCATTCTCAATAGAAAAGAAGAAGCAGGGAAGTAATCGTATGATGGAAAAGTGACAAGCGAGCGTGGGAATCTACAAGTAACTCTTCCTCACACCCAACCTCCCGAGGTCGTGTCAAGACACTAGGTGGGGATGGAATATGTGTTTGATATGACAAACTAGTTAGGCAATCTAATGTCTTCTACACGCACTAGTGGAAATTGCGAATCTAAGGCAAAGAAGGCCCTCCTAACTTGAACTGGTGTGATAGATCAATCAGCAAGGATGACTGCTCAAAGGCTCCAATCAATATCAAGCTCTGGCGTGATTCGCCCATAGGTTGTGGAATACGTGGAAAATGACCTGGGATAGTTTCGTGTATGTCTCCGAATAAAATCATAGGGTGGATGGTAAATATAGTTGACTCTATGGGCGATTCTCTGGCCTAGTCCAGAACTCCTTAGCTTTGTTAGCTGTTGTATCTAGTAAGGATAACTGTTCGATGATGATAGGTGGAAGTGGAGTGGATCTGAATACTAGTGTACGTAGGCCAGTATCTATGTCTGATTCACCTATGGGCTCGTTGGGCTGTGGGACTTGTGGGTCACAACCGTATATTCGTGGTTGTTGCAGTCCTGCTATGGTCATGTATGGAATCAGTCCCTAATCCCTAGTATCCAATAATCGTATGCTTTCTCAGCTTCTATATTTAGAATTAATAACTGTGCGATCTTCTCAGAATATCTTACAGTTGTTCGTGCAACCTGAATTCTTAGGCTGGTATCTATATCTATGAGGGTGTCTCCTGCGTCCGGCTGTGGGACCAAATGATCACAACCAAACGTTTGCTCTCTTTCAAACCCCTCCACAGTCATGCGGGCATGTATCTAGGGTAATCTGTATTTTGGTTGACTTGACCAAAATATGTGTGCTTGGTCGCCTTCTATGTTTAACCCATGCATTGAAACTCGATTTGTTGCAAGTTTACCATTGTTCGGAAGACTTGGATCCCGAGATTCGATCTATGCCGCTTATGGCTATGACGAGATTGGGTCAGTACGATTGGCTCGAATATGTATTCTCCGGGCTCCCTAGGTCCCGTGATTGTCATATAGAAAAACAATATAGATTAACTACAAAGAAAGTGAAATTTAACTACTTTGAATATATCTATAGCATATATGATTTCTCTATTTTTGTATTTTCGATGAACTATTCGAATGAATCTAAAAGAATAACTATTTAACATATCTAGATTTGATAACTAAAATAACAATTTAAAACAAACAAAATAACCGAGTATCTCGTGCAATTTATAGATCTACTCTAAACAATGAAATAACTCGATCTAATCTATTTGCAAGACTCTCGATCCTACCCAAAAGTGAGGAATGAATCATAGTCTCTCGTAAAACTATCAATCCCCACAACTTCCCCGGCAATATCGAAAATGAAATTGATGAAATAAAGTGATTAACTACTCTATTTGATATGTTTCTAATTTAGAACTTTGAAAGCTAGAACACGGATTCTGCAGTAAAAATGACGAATCCGATGGTGTGTGTGATCTTGTCCCTCACCGTGATCCCTCGTTCCTTCGTGTTCACGTGGATCTAGAAAAGCGTGTAATGCTAGCATCAGCGAAGTAGATATTGGGACAAAGGCAGCTCAAGATACTGATCGAATATAATGTGAGTAGGAGAGGGAAAGCGCAGAGTACGAGCTTGGCTTATGCAATTCCTAGCGGGATTTATTGAGTCATGCAACATGAAACGTCCGTAACCCGAAACTATCTGTTTGAAGAACAAAACCTGCAACTTTAATGGCTTCCTATTGAAAACAAACTATTCTACTCCAATGGATTGGATGAAATATCAACCGCACTTGCACAAGATGAATATGTGGCTTCCTAATAGCAAAACAATACTAACTAAGCATGCAATGAAAGAAACTAAGAACTCTAAACAAAATGAAAGGCTAATCTATTGCAATGAGAAATTCAGAGGCAAATTTGAGGGGCCATTTGCTTGAGCACAAGCCAACTATTTATAGCATTTGCATTTACCCAAGGTAAAAACCAAATAGAACTCTTAAACTATAAACAATGGCAAAACACTATTCCAGGGAACCAGAATCATAAATGCAAGCTTATGGCGGTGAAAGAAAGCTGGTAAAACGTTGAAATTACGTGAGTCGTGTTAAAAGAGCTTTCTGGAAAACGCGTAAAGGACCGCCGCCCTGAGCAGGGCGGCGGTTACAGGACCGCCGCCCTGTTCAGGGTGGTGGTCACGAGACCGCCGCCCAGTCAAGGCGGTGGTTTCATCACTGAAGAGCAAAAGGCCAAGAAAAGAGGGGAAAAGGGAAAAACAAAGTACGCGGGGGCTAAGCGGGGCATGCGGGATGTTAACACACACTTGGAGAGCTTTTCGGATCCCGAACACCTTGCGAGGAGACCTGTATCATCATTGGGGCACGTGTTACGTTGTTTCGACGGTGCAGTACCCTACAATTTTGGGTACGTACAGGAATAAACATCAATAAATATGTCCTGGAGGAGGTTGTGGGTCTGTTTGACCTTGATCCAAAGGAAATGGTAAAGCGCGTCAATAGAAACTGACAGAAAGTTTGTTCGAAGAGTGTCTCGACTAAGCAAGCGACCTCGCCGTGAGCTAACCCCACCCGAGCTCTCTAGTATCCGTCCTGCAAAACCGAGAGAGCTAAGTGCCCTCTAATATCCAGGAGTGTACGAACAAGACTCGCATGAGTTTCGTGACAAATAAGAGGTCCGAATGACCCGATGCATCATGAAAAAGGCCAAGTGAAGACCAAGATGAATTGTTTCCATTCCAACAAGAAATGGAAATACCCCCGTTATGTTGCCTCTCTAGGAGAGACCGGACCCATGAACCCAATCGGGAGCGTAGGTGTCACGAACCACCGGCCTTAGATTTCGAATCACCACACACTTGCCTCGCCTTCCTTGCATTGTTATGGCTATCTCACGAGATTGTTTGAGTTATGCCACTTGAGCTCTAGTGAGATCTTCATCAAGGAAGATCTTATTTGAGAGTGAGAATAGTTTCCGTTTAACCCTAAGGGCCCCGAGTCTCTGCCTTCGTTGATTTGAAGCGAAGGAAGAGGGTTGAATCCGGACATGGCATGCTCTATCAATTTGCACCTCCAAAGCAGCCCCAACTTGTATGTGATGAAATCGTAGAATGGCTAAAGGATCAAAAGAGGGAGGAAGTGTGGGCAGCCCTCTTACCTTGAGATTTAACTCTCTTTCCGTCTTTTTCTTTTTCAAAAGTTTTGTCGTATAACTTCCTCCACTACTATAATAAGAGATGTGTTACCGTCCTTTCCTTTCACTATATTTTTCCCCGAATCCGATTGTTTCCTAAGATTTTCTGTTGAATTTGGATCTCTTCTTGTATGTGCCCTCTAATATCCGAGAGTGTACGAACAAGACTCACATGAGTTTCGTGTGACAAATAAGAGGTCTGAATGACCCGGTGCATCATGAAAAAGGCCAAGTGAAAACCAGTATGAATTGTTTCCATTCCAACAAGAAATGGAAATACCCCTATTATGTTGCCTCTCCTAGGGAGACCGTCATTTGGACCCGTGAACCCAATCGGGAGTGTAGGTGTCACGAACCACTGGCCTTAGATTCTAAATCACCACCCACTTGCCTCGCCTTCCTTCTTTGTTATGACTATCTCATGAGATTGTTTTGAGTTATGCCACTTGAGCTCTAGTGAGATCTTCATCAAGGAAGATCTTATTTGGGAGTGAGAATAGTTTCCGTTTAACCCTAAGGGCTCGGAGTCCATCTTACGTTGATTTGACTATCTCACGAGATTGTTTGAGTTATGCCACTTGAGCTCTAGTGAGATCTTCATCAAGGAAGATCTTATTTGGGAGTGAGAATAGTTTCCGTTTATCCCTAAGGGCTCGGAGTCCTCTTCTGTTGATTTGAAGCGAAGGAAGAGGGTTGAATCTAGACCATGGCATGCTCTATCAATTTGCACCTCCAGCAGCCCCAACTTGTATGTGATGAAATCGTAGCAATGGCTAAAGGATCAAAAGAGGGAGGAGGTGTGGGCAGCCCTCTTACCTTGAGATTTAGCTCTCTTTCTCGTCTGTTTCTTTCTTCCACAAGTTTTTCTTGTACAACTTCCTCCACTACTATAATAGGAGATGTGTTATCGTCCTTTCCTTTCACTATTTTTTCCCATGAATCCGATTGTTTCCTAAGATTTTCTGTTGAATTTGGATCTCTTCTTGTATGTGCTTCAAATCGAGATGTTTTGGGATAGTGGGTAAGGCAGCGATTACAATCAAGAAATCCTCCACATCAAAGGTTACTCACACTTGCCACCAAGTGGATTTTGATCACACAGAAGTGGTGTTCTTCTTTTAGTAGCATAAGATGTTTTTGAACACTTCACTTTGAACTTGCAATGCTACAACCAAGATGAGGTGTTTCTCCCAAATTTGTTTGTTGATTTGTGGATATCTTCTTGGGGAAGCAATAGAGGGGCAGATTTGAAGACATTCTTTTTATACAAAATGATGGGTAAGAGGGTTCACTCATATTTGGTGTCATTTGGGACAAAATTTCGGGCATGGTATGGCTGTTATATTTACATACCAGCTCTCATGAGTTATGATTCGAGTCAAATTTTGAAAAGATTGGTTTGGGGCAGCTTGGAAGCAGTTTTTATATCTTTGTTTTATACATTATTTGCATTAATTCCATATCTCTACCCATTCTTTTGACAATGAAGGAGTACCCAGCCATGAGGATGAAGGGTTTGCAGTCTATTATCATTGTTGATGTATTTCCAACTGTTATAAGAAAGATCCCAGCCCCTATCATTCTGATTTTTAGGGAAAAAATACATGATTACAGTTGTGTTTGGGACAACAGAGGGAAATTGGGAACACCCAATGTATGGATGGCAATTATGAGGCCTTGGCAAGCAAAGGAGAAGGGCTGGTCATCATAGCCACAAAGCAAGAAGGGATGAAGAAGGGGAGACACTTTTTCTTTAATGAGTTTGCTTCATGTGCAGGTACATCAAAGGAGCAGCTGAGATTTATTTGGGATCCGGGTACTTGCGATTGCTTGGGGACAAGCAATTTCAAGAGGGGAGGATTGTCATGTCCCTTTTTGAGCTAATTCCAATTGAAGACCTTGGCCCATTTCCTTCCTCATGGGTCCGAGAAAACAAGCTAGAGGAAGCTAGCAATGTCATCATGTGCTTCATTTCATGTTCATTTCTTAATTGGCATTGTAATTTTTGGTGAGCCTAGTGCCCAACAATAAATTAGAAATAAAAAGCTATTGGTAGGCTCCAAAATAGCAATTAGAAATCAGAAAGTGCTTTTATTAAGAGGTCGGCCATCATTTACATTATAAGCCCCCTTATGGTTATAAAAGGGAGGTCGTTTGGCCATTAGATGATTATGTTATGTGGATTTCTCATTTTCGGTAAAGGATTGCTTGTTAAGCATCTTTTCCTCTCTCTCAAGGACGAAAACCCTTGATTGAGGCACTCCCAAGGACGAAAACCCTTGTGGAGAAGTGGTGTGGATGAAACCCCACACTACCTTTTGGTGGATATCTTTCTATTGCTGGTTATAACAGATTTCTGCCCTAAGCGACTTGCTTAGAGGTGTGTTTTCAAGGATATTGTTGGTTTCTATGTGATCTCTTTGCATGGTTGAGCTCCCTATGATTTATAAAGGTGAAATCTTCCATTTTATCAATTGTTTGGTGCAAATTATATTTAATTTCAAGAGGGGCGACCTATATTGAGGTGATGTTTTGGTATGTGCGGTGACATTTTGGCAAATCTAAAATTATCATCTTATTCTCTATATTTCATAAGGCCAATATCTCAAGTTTCATGATTTTTGGTGCTTTCTAAGTTGAGTTATGAATTTTTAAAAATAATACCTCAGACAAGCGTTTCATGAAACTCGTATCTTCGTATCTAAGGCATTAAAAATCACATTTCTTGCACTACATGATTGTTGAGGTTATATCATAATTTTAGAGATTCGAGTGGGGCTAATTAAAGGGTTTTGAAGGTTGGCGGAGCTTAATTCCATAAACAGTTCACTTCCTAGAATATTGCAAAAATCATATTATTTTCAATTGACCAGTTTTAAAAATTAGACTTGGTTATTTGGTGTTTGAGCTAATTTCCTTAATCTTTAATTTTATCCCCAAAACGGGATATTACATAGACCATATCCATGAAACCCCTATCTCTATGTGGGGTCTATCTATCTAATGCAATGGCTTCTCTTATGTCGCCTTAGGGGCTCCCTTCCTTATATCTTATCTAGAGGCACATTAAAAACATAGTCATAGTAGTTTGTCGAGCACTGACCTAGTCGAGATAGAAATAGAAGTCCCGCAAATCCAATCAGAACCACCCATCGATGTGGATATTTGGTCTACTCTAAAGTAGGAATCATTTTAAGTTGTCTATCTATATGGATATGGGTCTCATCTGTATCGTGAATTATGAATCATTAAGCAACCATCCCATATATTTGACTTAGTATCGTCTTACAATTCATAGGGATAAGGCCCTCAAGTTCCCTCTCCATATATGGGCTATTTATGTGTTCATATATGTATATATGCACCCTTATATATATGGCATAGAGCGGATCTATGCATGTGGTCAACCAAAAACACGGCCCCACTCTCCGCAATTATAAGTTTTGAGTTGGCCTATTGATTCGGAGTTAAGATAGACCCGACTGCATACTCGACCACCATATTTATCTATGGAGGATTAGGAGAGAGATATCCCCCAATTATATATTAGTTACTCCTCGGCCCACATGTGTAATCAACCAATCGATAAGGATAGCTCTCTCCTCTCCGCAAGGACAATGAACAATGTCGATCAATTGGGATGGGGATGGGAGGTAGAGAAAACTATATCATTTAGATGTGGATGCTAGAATAACCTTCAAAGGGTATTGATGGCGAGATATTTCGAATCACAAGTGATATACTATCCCCATACCATATCCATGAGACCCCTTATCTCTATGTGGGGGTCTATCTATCCGATCCAATGGCTTCTCCCTGTCGCCTTAGGGGCTTCCTTCCTAAATATTTATCTATCCAGGAGATGGTATTTGTACACTAAACCTCCTCTATATATGGGATTAGAGAGAGAGATCCCTCCACTTATTTATTATTTACTCCTCGGCCCACACATGTGTAATCAACCAATCGATAAGGATAGCTCCCTCTCTCTCTCCGCTAGAACAATGAACATTGTCAATCAATTGGGATGGGGGTGGCACATAAACAAGATAGGGCTTAGTAGCTGGTCAAGCACCTCTCAAGAACCCGATTGAGATAGAGATAGAAGTCCTACAAATCCAATCAAGAACCACCCATCAATGTGGATATTGCTCTACTCTAAAGTAGGAATCAATTTGAACTGCGTATCTATATGGATATGGGTCTCATCTATATCAATAACTAAGAATCATTAAGCAACCATCCCATATATCTAATTTAGTGTCATCTTACCATCCATAGGGATAAGGCCCTCAAGTTCCTTCTCCATATATGTGTTATTTATGTGTCCATATATGTATATATGCACCCTTATATATATGGCTTGACGTGGATCTATGCATGTGGTCAAACACGAAACTCGGTCCCACTCTCCGCAATCCGAGTATTCGAGTTGGCCAATTGATTCGAAGTTGACGGAGACTCGCTTGCATACTCGACCACCTATTTACCTATGGGAGATAGAATTTATACATTAAACCTCCCCTATATATGGGATTGGGAGAGAGATTCCCCCACTTATATATTTTTACTCAACCCACATACGTGTAATCAACCAATCGATAAGGATAGCTCTCTCCTCTCCGAGGACCATGAACGGTGTCAATCAATTGGGATGGGCATGTGAGGTAGAGAAAACTATATCATCACGGGAGTGGATGCTAGAATAACCTTCGGGAGGGTATTCATGTCATATATATTTTAAATCGCAAGCCCATATATGTATATGTCCCTTTAGTACAAGACTTCATTCAATCTCCTCGAGACCATATATATCTACCCCATCCATAAATAGAGATTTTTGATATGGACACGAGACTTCATTGATAAAGGTTCCTTGAATCAAGGACAAAATCCCTTGTCCACATACGCAATTGTTCATGGTGGTTATATAGATGGGGGGATGTACGAAGCGAGCGGATGCAATACTTCAAGCTCGAGGGACGGATCAATACTTCAAACGGATGGCAAGGACGGATGCAATGTCGTTGATATGTATTCACAAGAATAGATTCTTGATGGTTCATTCGCTTAGACGGATTTCATTCTATAGCTCGGCTCGGGGTTGAACCCATTTCTAATCCATTCTATAGCTCGAAGTGAACCATGTCATTCTTGTTTCTTGATCCTCATAGGTTAACCATTATTTCCAAATAAGAGGTAAACCAATTTGCTCGACCAAGTGAAGATAACATCGCTCAACCCCCTCACCCTTCATAGATAGGCTATATAGGGCTGAGTGCCCCATAATATATATAGATATGGGACCTTTCCCTCCTTCCCAAGATAATAACTATAGATTAGATTTATAGATGTCAACGCAAAGGGTATGTATGCACCATCACCATACAAAGTATAAATAGAGGACTTAAATTTATACACAAATAGGTTTGACGACCTACGATATTCCTATTTACATTCCATATATGTAAGTCTCGGGCATCCATCCAATGAGTTATAGATATAGGGCAATACTGATAGGCATTTGTAGTTGGAGTTAGAGTTAGAAACGTTAGATAGGATTGGGAACTATTATATCAGCTTATCCGGGGGCATACCTATAGTAGTCCCCTAATTATAGATAGTTACTCCCAACACCCAATCTATATATATGGTCATCAACGCTTGATCGATGATTAATACTCTTCTCTTTAACCAATCATATCTCTCTCACGATGCCATATTCCTCTCTGTTTGAATGGCTGAAGTCTAAATGGATATATAGTCATCGGACTTAAGGCCAAATAGATCTATGGTTGGGATGGATTTCAACCTCATATGGCATTTATAGTTATGTTGCCTCCACCCTACCCCTACTATATACAACTTTGAGCACTAGAATCCGTCTAGGCCCCCATGTACCTACCTAAATGAAGCCCCCTATGTTTAATTTGGGAGGGACTTTACAATCATCGATTGAAGGCCCCCTATGTACCTACTTGAATGACATATAGTTAGGATATAAATGACATGTAGTTAGGAGAGCGAGATAGATAAAATAAGATAGCTAGAGGAGGGCCAACCATATACATCTATAGTGTAGTATCTCAACGACCCCAAATAGATAGGACACCCCACCCCATCTATAAAGATAGAGAGGGGAGGTTTGGTTCAATGTTCTCAAATTTGTATCAATCATTTCATTTGTAGAAAATTCTCTTCCCTTTATAACTTGACCCCTATAAATCGAAAGGGTAGTTATGTATATAGAGAGCAATCAACATTCTAAACAATCATATATACATCTATAGTGTAGTATCTCAACGACCCCAAATAGATAGGACACCCCACCCCATCTATAAAGATAGAGAGGGGGAGGTTTGGTTCAATGTTCTCAAATTTGTATCAATCATTTCATTTGTAGAAAATTCTCTTCCCTTTATAACCAACCCCCTATAAATCGAAAGGGTAGTTATGTATATAGAGAGCCAATCAACATTGTAAACAATCATATATAGGTCCAAATACTCCTAGTCCTCTTTTCAATATCTACATCTATATTTATATATGGCCAACCATATACATCTATAGTGTAGGATCTCAACAACCCCGAATAGATAGGACACCCCACCCCATCTTGGTTCAAAGTTCTCAAATTTGTATCAATCATTTCATTTGTAGAGAATTCTCTTCTCTTTATAACCAACCCCTATAAATCGAAAGGGTAGTTATGTATATAGAGAGCCAATCAACTAATCAACATTGTAAACAATCATATATATAGGGCCAAATACTCCTAGTCCCCTTTTCAATATCTACATCTATATTTATATAGGGCCAACCATATACATCTATAGTGTAGGATCTCAACAACCCCAAATAGATAGGACACCCCACCCCATCTATAAAGATAGAGAGGGGGTTTGGTTCAAAGTTCTCAAATTTGTATCAATCATTTCATTTGTAGAGAATTCTCTTCTCTTTATAACCAATCCCCTATAAATCGAAAGGGTAGTTATGTATATAGAGAGCCAATTAACCAATCAACATTGTAAACAATCATATATAGGGCCAAATACTCCTAGTCCCCTTTTCAATATCTACATCTATATTTATATGTGGGTAGGAGAGGTCCCCATCTATATATGGCATCCATCATCCATCCCATATAGATAGATAGGCGAGTCCAGGTGCCCAACATCGGTCATATCACATATATAATAAATGATGCACGACCCCCATCCTATGCCATATAAATAGGTAGAGCAATTCATAGAAGGTTCTCTTACGAGGTTGATCCCCCTTCACTCTCCTTCATGCGAGTGCCTAAAGGCCTTATATATATATATATATATATATATATATATATATATATATATATATATATATATATATGTAAAATAGTGGCGTATGGACGTGGTGCCGACAACATTCATTTATACCCAAGATGCCAAGCCAACCCCATATATAGATGGAGACTGCGCCGAGATCAGATCTCTATAGATGGGAATGGGGTCGAGACCTTTGGATTAGATGGGAGGCGATAGAAAGGGCTATATCCCATCTATATAGAGGAGGGTGGGGGCTATACTATACCATAGAGATTCAACACCCCCTCTCTATATATGGGATATAGGCCCCCTCTATCCTATCTAGATGGGGTTGGCAACGGCTCAACAATCCCCCCCTACCCCCGGATATGAGATATGGCCTACCCTACCTTATATATTTGGCTATCAAGAGGAGGAAGAGGAAGGACTCGTGTCAACAACAGTGCCCCTAGATATATGGGTGGTCATGTAGGCGATGAACCTCTCTCCTTCCTAGGATAAAGCAAGATGTAGAGGTTAGGTTGAGTGCCAATAAAACGGTATAACATAGGGCCAAGATTCCTTCATCCCGATTCCTTGATCTCCCTACCAATGGCAATCAAATGGGTAGCTAATCAATCAATCAACCAATAGACTAGGTGGCCGATAAAGGTCATTTATATAAAGAGGATGGTCCCAAGTTACTATTTAATCACGCCATCAATCGATGGGTGTTTGAGGTAGAAACCATAAGTGGTCCCCATATTACTATCTCATCACACTCCAGCAATATTGGGTCACGGGCCATATATGGATAGGGGTCATATGCCATATAAATATAAGGCTCTCCCAAGCCTCATATAATTGGATGATAAGATAATATAGGACTCATGCTCGGTTTCATTCACCAATCCAATCATATTGTACTTGGGGGCTTAGATTTTAGACATAACATTAAGTCGAGACTTCCTTATTCGGATGAGGGCAGCCATAGTCGATGCACTCTCGCTTATCGGGAAGGGTTTGGCTAACTCCTCAAAGCAAGAGAATTAATTTCTAGTACCAAAACAAAGGACTATAGCTATAAATTATGCGTTGGTTGATAACATCAATGCACCCTAACAAAATTCTAGACAAAGACCTCCTTATCAACACTTACTCCATTCCCACTCTCTTGTAACATCTATTTTGTATCCTGAAGCCTATTTAGAGAACAAAAAAGGATAGGTGGAACATTTATTAGTGTTGTGTCGAATGGTTGAGCCATATACGTGATGACTCGTTTTCAAGAGGGATCGTAGATTTAGTTGTCAACATGTTCTCAAGCCATCCATCATCCAATTATATTTGACAATGATAGGGACAAGGTTCAAGTGACCCCCCCCTATAATGCAGTTGTATATCACCTCGGCCCTCGTGATAGACTAAATAGATGGTGGCTCATCATGTTAGCTAGTGATGACTGACAAGGGGAACTAACGAAGGATCATAGAACATTTATTAGTGTTGTGTCGAATGGTTGAGCCATATACGTGATGACTCCCATGTTCTCAAGCCATCCATCGTCCCGATTATATTTGACAATGATGAGTAAGACGAGGTTCAAGTGACCCTCCCCTATAATGCGGTTGTATATCACCTCGGCCCTCGTGATAGACTAAATAGATGGTGGCTCATCATGTTAGCTAGTGATGACTAAGGGGAACTAACAAAGGATCATATACTTGATTGATACCCTACCCTAACTAGAAACAAGGGCGAGTTTTGTTCCCGAGAGAGGCATTCATGTGAATATTGAACAACAACATGACAATTAACATGAGGATCCCGAAACCCTTCCATATATCTCTATAGGTGGTTTCATTCCTTATATCTAATAAGGGACCCAAACCAACACCCATCCCTATAAATTATATATCTATGGGACCCATTCGATGTTATAGATGCCCGAAAAGCTAATGGCTAGTCCACCCAACCCATATCCATATATAGAGAGAGAACATTCCTATTGATTATTGATTAGGGGAAGATAATTGTCGGTTCATACCACCTAATGAATAAGAATGTCAAGTGCAAATATAGTTTTCATTGAAATGCCCCATTTCCCTTCCCCTTCAATTTCTATGGATAGGGTTGGGGCTATATCTATATAGGCTTTAAATAGTAGATTCGAACGACAATTAATTACGCCTTCCTACACTCCCGTAGATATATATTCCACATACACCTATTACAACTAAATATAGATCTGCTTTAATGAGCGTCGTCCATATATTCGTAACGATAACATGCCATACCAAGAGCAAGTGATGGTTATGTCTAAATTCTAAAGATCTGGATCTGCATCTTTATTTTGTTTAGAGTCTAATGTTATGAGTCAATTCATAGTAAGGAGATGATTTGACGATTTGATCAATAGGTGGAGGTGCGTCGAGTTCTAATATGATCATCGATCAAAGAAACATCCTAGTCATATTATATGATAAAAAAATGGATAAGGGCAAATCAAATGTTCTAGTCATATGGTTGTGAAATAGATGGAACAACATTTCCCTATGTTGGAACAATTTCACAACGTGCTTAAGATGGCCATACCAATCGATCAATAGTCCTTGATGGAACTAGAAGCTATAACTATAACTAAAAAGAGTATATAGTCACGCTTGGCCAACTTTGCATGTTATATGTGTAGGGTAAAGTGAAGAATAAACTTGAGGGAGCAAAGAGGACACATGTCTTTTGGAGTTAAAGGATTTTATCAAACCTTTTCTCTATATAGATAGTAAGTTTAGTATGTCATGTCAATCCCTCAATTGAGATGAGGGTGGGTGTCTACTCAATGTCAATATGGGTAGCAGATGCCTAATAAATCAAGATAGAGGACAAAGCACTATCCGTGGATCTCTGATCAAGAAACCGACAAGGAGTAAAGAGAATCGGGATTTAAAATCGCGCTAGCTCTGTATCCATATCATTCGGGAAAAGAAGCATTTATTTCAGAAAGGATGATACTGCACATCAGATCACCCTTTATATAGATATGGGGAATAAGAACCATTTAGTAGGGGAAAGGAGATACCGCACATCCGACTATAACTATATATAGCTGAAGAGGAACCATTCAATCGGAGCACTAAGAGAGACCTATATATAGATATGGTGACCCCCTATCTATATATATTTCATTGTGATCTAAGAACTATTTCACATATCTATGTATAGGGGGCAAAAAGAACAATATAGAATGGAAGGATTCGAGCATTCAATTAAGATTAATAGCTAGATATATATGCGGCTCTTGACCATCTCTATTTATGTGGGGCACTCGGTCGACGATAGGAGATCATCATTATATATAACTGAAACTATTATATATATATATAAATGGTGGTAGGACGAGGTGTGTATGAGACGCTTACGGTGATCACAAGTCACTATCAATATGTTGGTAGTGGTTGTGCAGGTGTAGACACTAAAATTTAGTAACTTTTCCTTGTGCAATGCCAAGTTTAACCATGTTCCATTGCTAAGACAAATACTCACATTTGGAATCCAATCTTCTCATCTCTAGCTCTTCTACAACTTGCTTATCTTTACACTTTGTCGTCAATTTTGAGAATAGCATTTAATCAAAGAAATAGTAAACTTTTGCTCTTCACGACACAACTTTAATTTATATTTTCATCTTTTCAGTTCAAAAGCGTCTGGAAGGGTGGGAATGTAAGATCCGGTATTCACCGACCCTTGATTCAATTTTAAATACTTCTTTGGGTCGTTTCATATTCCTAGGATCAATCTTATTAGAATATTTCTCCTATAAAAGGCTATAAAGGCAAGTCATTATCGCTTTGTAACTCAGGTGACACACTTAAAAGCTCTTATTGCAAATATCATTCCAAAAGCGCTCAAAGGGTCCTGAATCTACACAAATCGGTTGCACATGACCTAGAGTAGTCCCTACTACTAGTTTGAAGCACTCAACCAAAGTTAAAGAGTCTAACTTCCTCCATTTCCAAGTATGCAAAGGTCCATAGAGACATTTTTAGCAAGATAAAAGTCACGAGTTGAGTCACACCACATCTCACTACTATCACATTTTGTACTTTTATAATACGTAGTTAACCGGCTATCTTGGTGGCAAGTGGCATGAGGGCACCCCTAGGTGGGTTTGTTAGATATTCACACTTGCACAAGCACCTATGAGAACTCCATAAGGCTTGATCACACAATGAAGGAATGTACTGCAACACTTGGATTGGTTCAACAATTTGAGATTCTAACCTCCAAGGGTAGTCTAGCCTCACCATACACACATATTTTCTCCTTTTGGTTTGCTAATTTCATGATGAATGGTTCTGCAAGTTGGTAAGGTTCTACTTAGTTGTAGGTGATTACAGGTCATCCCAAAGTTATGTGAACAAGAGCGACATATAGCAAAGATCATTAGCAGACAAGTGAAGTACACAAAAAGTTCTAGATCCAGACCATCACAAAGGGTCCAATACCGCATAGGTTCCAAATCAAGACCATACATATCAAATCTAAACCATGCCTAAATTATAAGGTCTCACCCCCTGTTGGGTTTGTAGCTCGAGAACTTTCACTATAACATCTAAATCCAAATCATCTTGTTTGATGTCCTGCACATCCATATCACTCTTGAATCACTTCCAAACCAAACAACGATGAAGGGTTTTCGTCCTTTACCCAAGCCACTAGAAGGATTTTCATTCTTCATGAAGCCTCACAAGAGGGTTTTTGTCCTCAAGTGGATGAACAAGGAGCAACAAGCTCACAATGCCCAAGTAAAATAAAATGCGTCAAATCTAGATTTCAAATGAACCCTCTAATTTTCTTTTATATCTTCCTTTTTGGGTCAAATGGTTGGAATAGCAAGACCGACATCTTAAGGATGTTCTTTTCCTTCATTAACTTCCATTAATTAATTAAAACCCAGTGGACTGTTTTAAGAAAGAAAACACTAAAAGAACACATTAAAAATTAGTATAAACATATCAAATGTAAACTCAATGTTATCCTCCATTTTTCTTTCTTTGCCATGGAGAAGGAATGACAAGAAGACCAAATATCAGCTCTTACGTGGGAAAAAGGGACATTACAATCTTCCCTTCCCAAAATTTCTTGTCCTCAAGCAATTGCCAATGCCCGTATCCCAAACAAGTTTCAGCTGCTCCCTTTTTGTAAAATCACCATCCCACCTTTCTCCCATGTTTAGACCATTGGTTCCTTGGGAGAAATACCGCCATAGTGATTGAATGAGGGTTGCAAAGAGACAACAACTATTTAGTGTTCGGTACCTCTTCAACCATGTGCTTAGAAGCTCCTTCTTTGGTACCTTATAAGTAAACAAATGGCTGGAAAATTTGTGATCAGCAGTAGAAAGGAGAGTACAATAGATGTAATCATGACATACCTTCAAAGTTCCGCCTTCCGTACATGTCATGGGAGTTGGCCACAAGGTTACAACTGATAAAATCTTGGAGAAAGTGTTGGAAATGTTCATACAAAAGCTTATGGCAGCGTTCTTGGAATCAAAAATATGGGACTTGGCCACAAGGTTACAGCTGATAAAAACTTGGAGAAAGGGCTGGAAATGCTCATACAAAAGCTTATGGCAGCGTTCTTGGAATCAAAAATATGGTAGTCTTACTACCTTCCTCCATCCCAACAACCTCAAGACCATTACCCCATGATTTAGTAGCTTCAAAAGGGACATTCTTATAGCTGCTCATAATTGGAAACAACTCATAATCTGATTGAACCCAAATCAGCAACTTAATTTTTCTCCTAGATGGCTGAACTTGCATATGCCCAACCATAAATAAATTTTTCCAAAGGGCTGATATATCATGAAATTTTCTTTAAAATTGGAACCATTGCATTCCATAAACCAATGTAACTTCAGTTGGCTTCATTCTCAGGAAAGCATCACATACCTTGCACCTTTGGCTACACCCTTCACCTTTTCTTGGCATAGGTTGATCATTAGAATAAATACCCAACAAGAACATGGAGTAGAGCAATGAAATATAGTCATCATACCTTCCTAAAAATGTGAACTGTTTTGGCATGTTGGGGAGCAATGAATTTGAAACCCTCTTGAGCCATGAGCTGCCCAATCCTCCCAACTCTTCTATTTTTATGGATCCATGGGTTAGCCACCTAAGAAATGGAAAGTTAGGATCATCATTATGACCCCCACACTTCATGATAGAGCTCTCTTGCATACTGATTTTAAAATCAGATATTCTTCCCTTTGAAGACCTCATTATAGCACCCATATGCCATTTGTGAGAACGCCATAGAAATTGAGCCCAAGTGTCTATATGTCCTTTGCAAAAATAGCACTTATTACATCAAATAATCACATAATCCAAAACCATTCATGGATGAAAACTACCAAACCAGGACATCCTTGTGCTCTTGATTGGTTGGCTTATTACTTTATACATGTTTGTCACATTGGTTTGATATATGGCATATTTATTCTTTACACATGCATTCACGAGGTATATTAAGATTGATGCAAGACACGAGGTTGATACGGGATGATCGATTTAATCTTTTGGGGTCATCCTGTGCTATACATGCGTTTTTGTTTCATTATATGTTACTTTACACCTTCCTCATCACACTTGATTTTATAAATATTGTTAATTGCTATCATTTGAGCTAACCGGATAACACATGTATCTTGTGCATTGCTAACTTATCTTGATATCTTTGTTTTTACTATTATTGTTATCTAAACTTGTTTGATATTGTGTTGTAACTACTTTCTTATATGGATTGCTTCCTTGATTTCTTCTTGCATGATTTCACTCAATTTCCTCATCGATTACGATGCCATGACTATTTTTTTAATATGACCTACGGATGTTGTTTGTCTTGTGACATTTTGGGTGTCCCATGTTTGTGGCTCCATACCTATCTTGCATGTATACCCTTATTTCTCCAAAGCTATGCCACATTGTGCCTTATATTACAATTGTCCCATATTTGCATCTCAATACCTATATATGGCTATGCTTCTACATGTTATTTTATACTTGACTCTACATTATTGTTTCTCTTGCTCTAGTGTCCCATGTTTGTGGCTTCATACCTATCTTGTGTGTATACCCTTATTTCTCCGGCTATGCCACATTGTGCCTTATATTACAATTGTCCCATATTTGCATCTCAATACCTATATATGGCTATGCTTCTACATGTTATTTATACTTGACTCTACATTATTGTTTCTCTTGCTCTATTATTGCTAGTTTATGTCACACTTGTCTTATACTTTGATTATTACACTAGTGTTTTTACTATGGCTTATGACATGTTTAATTGCTACTTCGTTATCTCTATTATGGCTTCTGACATATTTATTATGTTGTTTCTATAGTTGTTCTACTATGGAGTAGGACATGATTGCTACTTTTATCTGTCATTACTCGTAGTGTTATAGATGCAGTCTTGTTTTTTCTCATTGCATGTTTCTTTTTCTCCATGCCATGGTATCCACCATGCACAACCCCTTTTTGTAGATACAGGTTCTCAATGGTGGCCACCATTCCAGCCTTCTATGTTATCCTACGAAGATATTAGACTTATTACACATAGGTACACATATATTCTTTAAGCTATGCGCTCAAATGCTTTATCACACATGCCTCAAAAGATATTCACGGGACTTAGATCCTAAAAAGAAGGTCACAAATATTGAAATATGAAATAATTCAAAAAAGGTCAAAATTGTACAATACAATCATGATTGTGGTATAGTTTTGACCATGAGAGACATTCCCAAACAGGGGCATAATCTCTGAATTTTTCTATTTCTACAAAATATATCAGTTATTTACAGAATTTTCACATAGTAACAAATACAAATGAAACAGTTCAAAGCAAGTAATATGGGGCATGAGTTTATAACACTATTCAGATTTAGTTGCCCTCGGGTTGGGAAAATCAAAGCTCGATACCCCGTAATGTCACTTTTAGGGTTATCGGTTGTCTGAATGGATCTGATTTGAAAACACCTTCAAGTATACACACAACAAACTGAAAAAACTGAAAACCAATCCAAAATCAACAGTCTTCTAGGGTAGTGAACCGCCTATGGGATTCAATCCCAATTTTCACTATGCAAATCAATGTAGAATGCCACGAAACAATTAATCTAGCCACGAAAATATTTATACATCACAAATACATCAAAAGATTGAAGGAATATCTGATTAGCACAGCTGGAATTAAATATTTATAACAACAATTTAGCCAAAATCGAGGGCTAGGAAAAATAGTAAATCTTTACCAAAATTCACCAAAGTCCAGATTATGGCCTTATAAATTATGGAGATTCAAATTATAAAATCAGATATGAAATTTGTGCCCTAGAAGGCACCAAACCAGCTTCAAACCCTAGTCGCTCCCCTAGGGAAGAGCTCCAAAAATGATGTAAAGCCTTTGCAATCCTTCTTCTTGATGTCTCCAACTCAAAATGAAGGGTTTTCGTCCTCCACCAAGCCACAAGGAAGGTTTCCGTTCTCCTTGGATGCCACACAAGAGGGTTTGCGTCCTCAAGTGGAATGATATTGAGCAATCAGCCCAAAAATCAATTGTAGATGTAAAATGCACCAATAAATATTACAAATGAAGTCCTTAAGTCCCTTTTATATCCTTCCTTGGCACCACAAGGAAAGTTTCCGTTATTCTTGGATGCCACACAAGAGGGTTTGCGTTCTCAAGTGGAATGATATTGAGAATGATAAACCAATTGTAGATGCAATAAATATTACAAATGAAGTCCTTAAGTCCCTTTTATATCCTTCCCGCACCCACAAGGAAAACCAAGGGTTTGCGTTCTCAGTGGATGATAAATGCACCAGATGTAAAATGCACCAATAAATATTACAAATGAAGTCCTTAAGTCCCTTTTATATCCTTCCCTTGGCACCAAAAGCCAAATAGAAGAGGACCGACCTCTTAAGCCTCGCTTTATCTTTTAATTGCTTCTTTATTCTCTCCAAACCCAGCCAATCTATCTCCTAAAGGAAAACACTTAAAACATTAAATCTAATAGAGGAAATCTAAAATGAAATGCAATTCCTTTCCTTAATAATTCTTCTTTTCCAGGAAAAGGGAATGACAAGAAGTCTATATTTAGGCTTCAATTCGAAAAAGGGGGCATTACAGTCCTCCCTTCCCGAAATTGCTTGTCCCCAAGCAATTGCAAACTCATGTGCCCAAGCATCATCATATCAAGGCAAAGGAACATGTTGTAGTGCTCCCATAATCTGGATCTTGTGCATGTTAAATGAAGGAGGTTCAACCTGGACAAACTCATACCTCTCTGCCCTTTTTCCCACGAAATCTTCATCATCTTCTACATCAAAAACAACAATGACATCTCATTTCTTTGCATGCTCAATTATACTAAAATACCTGCAAAAGTCATATTTCACATGGAATCTTATCCAAATTGAGGCTATCAAATATGATTTGTTCCTTCCTTTCAACTGAAACCTTCTTCCCACATCAACCCATGATGGAATTCCCTTCGAACATGAAAGTTCACCGTTGTTCACAACTACTAATGGCAGTCCCAATTTTGATTTTTGCAAATTCACCCCTATAACCATGGCATAGCAAGGACCAAACTGAAATCTTAGGAAGAGAGGCAATTCTATGATTCTTGTAGGGACTGAAAATTGTCTTACATAGGCTAATTTCATTGTCTACAATTGAAATTAGCATACGTCGTCTCATCCTCGTGATGTTGCTTGGCAAAATCCTCCTTGCATTCTTAACTATGTTCAATCCTTTCCTTACTGCTGGTAAGGAGATAAAATCAGCCTTCCCTTGCTTAACATTCCTACCTTTTCCCTTCTTGATTTCATAAATTCTGACTTCTTCATTTTTCAAAAGGACCCCAAGCTCCTTGTGAATTTTGAGGGTAAATTCCTCTAAAGTTTGGAGCTCTTGACCCCAAAAACAATGTGTGCCTCAACTGAACTTAAAACAAAGGAGTCAAAACAAAATTCATGCCTTTTCATGGGGCCATGGGTTAACCACATATGAAACTGAAAATTAGAATCATCATCATTTCCCTCTATGACTGACATATGTACAGCTGCAAATTCATCATACTTGCTCCCCCTTTCCCATATTCCTTTCAGTACTTTCATGGAACCATAGGTTAGCAATACATAAAAAGAAAATCATAATTCTTATTAAGCATATGATGTCTCAAACATGCCGCACTAGAATTCTTCCCCACTAGAATTCTTCCCCACTTCATACAAAATCATCAAATTCCTTCCCTTCCATAAGCAAAGAGAGGAAAAATCAAAACTGAAATCTTTACCTTCACCTTCATTGAGCTTCAAGGGTTTACCCGGATTCCAAGGATGTAAGCAATCTATGTAACCCTTCATCATACCTCTTCTTCTCTCAATCATCATGTGCAACACAACCCCTATCTTGAAGTCCAAATTCGTGACAAAGAGTTTGTGATGATCAGCCCAACATGATGATGAAAAAGGAAACAAAGGATCTGAAATATATGTGTACCTTGGGTTGTCATAAAAACCCACCTCATAGGCTTTGCTTGGGAGATGTATAATGAGTCCTTGGCAAAGATTCTTCTCCCAACCCTACTCATTTACACCATTAGCATAGTTATGATCACCAAAGTATGGCAATGATAAATAATGGTGCAATAGACTCTTGTCATGATCAAACAAAATATCAAATGGCTTACCATTAGTTGTTGATCTAAAAATTAAAGTAGGCTGAAAGTGTTCATGGACACTTGAAAATTCCCTTGTCTCATGGGTGTACCTCATAAAAACTTCACTCGGAAGCTCAACGTTTACCTTTCCTCCAGTATTCACATTTTTCTTTAATTATAACCCCATTTTCAACTTATGATGTGCAGCCACTTGTCATGGTTTGGAATAGAACTATGACATTTTATCATTCTTTTACTCAAATGGCTCAAGACAACAAAATTGAATTAGTGTAGAAGAAGGCAATGATTTTGGAACACCTCCATACCCTTGGACATCCCCAACATTCACTTCATCATCTTACTCCTCATGCTTCCCTTCATCATTTTGCTCATGCTTCGAAGTTACCTTAGTATTTTGCCACATGCAAGAATTAGATATCAAGGTAATATCATTAACAATTAAAATTTATTTACCATCCACTTCGTTGGGTTATTATTACTTAGCAACTTCTCCATTCTCTTGAGTTTACATTGGGTTGTCGTGAAAATCAGTCAAGGGATCACCTTTGACAATGGTGGTGGGTGCTTCTTGGGCTCCCAAGGGTTGATCCATCATTGTAAGTTGTTGCTGCGATGGTTCTTCCTTCTTAGCATGGTGGATATCTTCCTCTTCCAATGCATCCTCTTTACCCTTAAGCAAATCTGGTTTCTTTTCAACATTTTGCCACACACACCCATTAGAAACCAATGAAATATCATTAAATATTAAGGAACCTTTACCTTGATTTCCCTTTCCTTTCTGGGCTCATGCATCAAACTTTCATCAAACCCATGGGTCTTTATGGTGTTTTTGGAAAATCAGCCAAGATCTCCACTTTGGCAAGAGTGTTGGGGATTTCTAAGACTCCCAAGGGTTGCTCCCTCTTGATAACCAGCTGCTGCAATAGATCTTTCTCCTTCTTAGCCTTGGCGTAACAGGCATGTCCATCCTTGCATAACGAATGGGGGGTTTGGCTCCCTCTTCAAGTTTCATAGCCTCTTCTTTCCTTGACAACAAGATGGGGCTCTTCTCCTCTAGGGTTGGAATATTTTTCCCATGACCCTTGTGCATGGCTTGGGGCTTGGACCAAGTTCCAATGCACGCTCTATCCTTTCTCCATCATACAAACTCATAAAATGGTAGGGCATCACGAATAGCTTCCAGAAGGGCTTGATATTCCTCAAAGCTAGCTACAACCTTAAAACCCTAAGCTCTTCCTTGCATGGCTTGGGGCTTGGACCAAGTTCCAATGCACGCTTTATCCTTTCCCCATCATACAAACTCAAAAAATGGTAGGGCATCACGAATAGCTTCCAGAAGGACTTGATACTCCTCAAAGCTAGCTACGACCTTTGAAACCCTAAGCTCTTCCTTGAATGTCCTTCCCCTTTTTTAGGTTTGCAAGAGAGTCCAAGGTGTCAACTAGTCTTTCTTGCACTTTCATCAATATGTCCATCTTTTCTTCCCCGAAAGAAACCCTCAAGCTGGGAAGAACGAAGCTTTGATACCACTATAATATCCCATTTATCGTCGAAAATGGAGAAAAGTTGTTTACCAGTTGTCTGAATAAATCTGATCTAACACCTTCAAGAATACACACAACAAATTGGAAAATATCTGAAAACCAATCCAAAATCAGCAGTCTCCTAGGGCAGCGAACTGCCTATGAGATTTGAGTCCACTTTTCACTATGCAAATCAATGTAGAATGCCACGAAACAATTAATCTAGCCACAATAATATTTATACATCACAAATATATCAAAAGGTTGAAGGACTATCCGATTAGCACAATTGGAATTAAATATTTATAACAATAACAATTTAGCCAAAACCGAGGGCTAGGACAAATAGTAAATCTTTACCAAAATTCACCAAAGTCCAGATTAGGAACTTTTAAATTATGGAGATTCAGATTATAAATATTTATAACAATAATTTAGCCAAAATCGGGGGCCAGGAAAAATTAGTAAATCTTTACCAAAATTCACCAAAGTCTAGATTACAGACTTATAAATTATGGAGATTCAAATTATGAAATCAGATATGAAATTTGTGCCCTAAAAAGCACCAAAACCAACTTCAAACCCTAGTCGTTCCCTAGGGAAGAGCTCTAAAAATGATGTAAAGCCTTTGCAATAGTTCTTTTGCATGTCTCCAACTCAAAATGGAGGGTTTATCTCCTCCACCAAGCCACAAGGAAGGTTTCCATCCTCCTGAATGCCACACAAGAAGGTTTCGTCCTCAAGTGGAATGATATTGAGCAATCAACCCAAACATCAATACTTGTAAATATAAAATGCGCCACAAAATATGATTGCAAATTAAGTCCTTAAGTTCCTTTTATATCCTTCCCTTGGAGCCGAAAGTCAAATAGAAGAGGACCGACCTCCTAAGCCTCACTATATCTTTGGTGTCCCCAGATTTCACCTTGAAATCTGAGACTACCCCATGTAAAAAAAAATCGTACTTTTAAAATAATGGGTCATTTTGTGTTTTTATTGCCAGAAAATGTTTGTATTGTGTCAAGATATTCCCAGAGAGTCATATAAGCCAATTTCGCCAAATACCCAGATGCCCAAACTCGTTATATTCTGTCGTTGGGGTTTGCTGCGGGAAATTTTTATTTAATTATTTTAAGCCCCGTTTGAGGTAAATTGTGCTTCGGTTTAACCCTGTTGAGGTTTTACATGTCAATATTCCCATATACCAGTAGGGTTTCCACCAGGAATGAATCTTGGGCTTTATCTGTGACTTCTGGCAACGTTTTGCGTTTTTGGTATTTTTCTCGTTTTATTTTCTGTGAATTTTCCTAGGTCAATTCCTTTGTCGGTTCAGTCTATTTTCTTGCCTAGAGTATCTGGAGATCATCTACGGATGTCATGCCAGAAGAAATTTTCCACAGGAGGTCTGGTTCTCTCTAAAAAGACGAAGTCATGCACAAAAAGGCCTCTTAGGCAAGTCGCATTTTGGAAAAAGATGGTTTTAAGCTACAATAGGATTTTTGGTAGTAAAGCAGCAGGTGGGAATTTTGTACTGCAACTGGCAGGTACTTTTTCCCATGGAAGGAAAGCCACTTAAGTTATAATGGGAAAATTAGAGGCAGGTAGGCGGGAATTTCTTACATTGCCTTACAGGTGAAAATTTTCATTGTGAAATAAAAGAAAATCATGGGATTTTCGGAGTTGCGGTGCGGGGTGAATAATCCCATTGGAAATTGACTTTTAAAAATAGAAAGCAGCCATGTCAAAAGTGTGACCCCTTTTGGAATAGAAGGATAAACTTTAATTGCATTTATTAATTGTTTTTACTCCTAATTTTGGCCCAAGCATGAGGAAAAGTCAACACGGGATAAGAGGATAAGGGAAATCGGAAATAGAATTCTAAAATTAAATAAATTTAATTTATTTAATGCAGCCCTCTCTCATGCAAAAAAGTGCGACCCATCTAGAGGAGAAATAATACTTTTTAAAGTATTAATTGATAGAATTAATTCCTATTTTTGGCGCATGAGGTCAAAGCATAGTGTGAAGTCAATGTGGACTGGAAGTAGAAAGCTAAAATTAAATAAATTTAATTTATTTAATGGCAGCCATGAGCATGCACAAAATAGGCGCCCAAATTGAAGAGAAAAGCATGTTTATTAATTAATTAATTGTCAGGAATAGGAGAGGCAATAATTAATTATAGAATGATGAAGGTTATATAAGCATGGGCTGCCATATTAATGAAGTAATTAATTCTTTAGCAAGGAAGTGCAGCCCAGACAATTTTGGCGCCCAAAGGAGGAATTTTGCTTAGAAAAATGTGTTTTCACTGCCGGAAAGTTTCAAAGTTTGGCGCCTAGGTTTGAAGGAGCTTGATTTAAGTCTGATTAATTATATGCATAGTATTATAGGTGCCCAGGTGCTTGTATAATTGAAAGGGAGCTTAAATCAATGTCCAATACATTGAATATATCTTCCGAATCTAAAGAAATTCCAGATCTGCACCAATTGTAAAGAATTCCAACCGAATAAAAAGAAAAAGAGTTGCTTAGACAAAGATTGCTCTGGCCATGGTGAAGCATGATGAAAGAAAAGGATCAACGGCTTCCAAATCCAAATCCAGATTCAGATCCGGATCTAGATTCGAGATCCAAATCCAGATCCGGATCCATAATTGCAAAGGCTTCATCCTCTTGTTTCTAATGCAGCCCGTGTAGAAGTCGGTGCATGAAAAATTCCTTTCGAGAATCTTGTGCATGTCCTCCCAATCTTACTGGTTGAATCCTTCATTGAAGTTGCATTCACCCAGTGTTTTCTGAATTTTTAATTGCTCATATGCAATTAAAAAAATAAAAAGATGAGTTATTTACGGCAAACATTGACCTTTGATGCATGACTTTGGGAAGATCTACAAAAGCTTGAGGATAAGAAGGAAGATAAGTCAAAGGCAATACCCATGAAGCAAATCACAGGTCACAGATCACTTGCTTCCGATCCAATCACTTCCGGATCATCACCGCTTCCAAATTCAATTTGGTGAAAATCAAAGCAAAAGAATCAAGCGCATGCGTAGAATATGGAAAAGAACAAGACTCTGCACTTTCCTCTTTCTTCTTCTTTCTCTTATTTCCTCCAACAAAGTAATTGAGCGATCAATTAAATTATAAAACTTAAGTGATCGGTTTAAAAGCCATTACTTGAAGAAGTAAACGACTTGGAAATAGGTGGCGAACATGCAAAATAGAAGGTTCTATCTTCGGGATTCTGCAAATCATGCATGTCATGCAAAGAGGAATTCCAGGAGGGAGATTGCCAGTTGTTTCCTTTCCGACTTCCACATGTGTCAGTTCACTAAAAGCTTCCTATTTGTAATTTCCCTTCTACATGCTATAAGTAGAGGAAGAACCTACGGGTTAAAGGATCAGAATTTGTAAGCATTTTTGTGTTCCAGACTTTGTGTTGAAACCCCGATAGCTATTTGAAACAAAGGAATAGAAAGGAGCAGATTTCCGAAGAACTTTGTGTCACGGTGCATTTTGTTTCTAACTTTTTGTCTTAGATCTACTTATAAACTTTGTGTTATTTTAGATCTAGATCAACGTTGTTTTTGCTTATAACTTTGTGTGTTAATATCTATTGGTTCTATCTATGTGCATGCGATAAATTTTGTGATCTATTGATTGGATTACACATCCCCCTCTTTCTTTCTGTGTTTTTATTTCCTTCTTCTTTAAATATTTCCTTTCTTTAAACAGTTGCTTACTTGTTGCAAAACTATAAAGCTATGGTTCATGAGCTGCATGGTTAAAGTAAAACCCCTAAATAGATACTAGCATATTTTATTGACAAATCTTACACGGGAGCCTCACTGGTAAATGAGGGAGATTTATCTCATGACTACCTAGGTTTTCAGTTATGCAGAAAATCTAGCCAACAATCTTTTAATTACTTCGTATTCTCTCAAACCAGTCAACCTGTCTCCTAATAGAAAACACTTAAAAGAAAACATTAAATCTAATAAAGGAAATCTAAAATGAAATACAATTCCGTTCCTTGTTCAATAATTATTCTTTCTTTAGAAGTCCATATTTAGGCCTCAATTCAAAAGGGGACAAGGGGACATTACATACATACATACATACATACATATATATATAGAGAGAGAGAGAGAGAGTTTAGGCATTCTCACTTGAATATAGATATTGGACCCCATATAGATATATATATATGGTTATCTCACCCCATGGTTTATTCCTAAAGATATTTTGGATGGGGGATTGGGGATATATATCTAGAGTTTAGGCATTCTCGCTTGAATATAGATATTAAACCCTCATATAGATAGATATATATGGTTATATCACCCCATGGTTTAGTCACTAGAGATATTTTGGATGGGGATTGGGGTCATGGGGGGTTAGGGGCATATCTAGATAGGGATCTCTAGATTTTTCCCTTGAGATATAGATATGAGCAGTGAGTGCTAGGAATTCAAGTGCTCTCCCACATATAGCGATAGGGGCATACAGAGATATATGGACGTCGGATAGGATCCTCGACTTCGAGTTTAGTAGCCCCTATAATGTCCCCTTTTCCAAGTAAGTTACTATAAAGGCCTTGGGCTCATTCCACCTTCGTGGGCCTTAAGGAAGGGTAGCGAGGAAGGTGAACATCACCATAATTGTAAGTGTTTGAATTTCCATATTCATTTATTTTTATTATTAATCATGGTTTAGAGTGATTCGACTAGGTTATGGATGGTTGGCATATACAAGCAAGAGTAATTATTATCCCTCCTTCATTATGGTTGGTCTTCTTGAGAGCTACAACAAAGATAAAGTAATGTTATTATCCCTCCTTCATTAAGGTTGGTCTTTTAAAGTGAAGATTAAAGAGTACACTCCATTAAAAAGGTCGGTGATGAGAATGTAATGTCCATTTTTTCCAAATTAATCCAAAATAAAGGATTCCAAAGTAAGAAATGAATGAGCGGGGAAGATTGAGGATCATATTTTATTTTTCTTCATTTATATGGGGCCAACTGGGTTTTGTGATTTTCAAGAGGCATAATAAAAGGTTATAATGACTTATAGGGGTTGACCTTGCCTTTTTGGCCTTTGGTGCCAAGGTGAGGTTCTAAAAGGAGATCATGGGCTTCATTTGTACTCATACATCTTTAGCGCATTTTTCATATACAATTGATTTGTTGGGCTAGTTGCTCACTACTTTTCCACTTGAGGACGAAAACCCTCTTATGTGGTGTCTTCCAAGAAGGATGAAAACCCTTCTTGTGGTTGGTTGGGGGACGAAAACCCTCCTTCCTTGTGTGGGCTTGAAGGATTATTGCATATTTGTGAAGAAGTCATAACCATATTTTTATATGCATTGATTGGTCTCTCCTAGGTGGAGCGACTTACCCTAGGGTGAAGTTTGGTGTCTTCAAGGGCACGAATTTGATATTTCATTTCATATTCAGATTTGCCTCTATTTATAAAGCCAAAATCTACTATTTGTTGTGAAGTTTGGGGTTTTTAAACCCTCCTTTCATAATTATTTTGGAGTTGTACTTCTGTTGGTTATAATTAATTTTTCAGCTGAGCATTAGCATGTTTTTGGGTTGAAAACAGTTCTAAAATATCTCTAAAAGGTTTATAAAAATTGTGGATGCATTGTTGGATGATATTTTGGTGAAATTGTGAGTTTTTCATATTGTTGTTCCAAAAATCTGATCGCTGTCCAAATCTGGGTTTATTTTCAATCTGTTGATTTAGAAATCAGATTTGATTATATAGAGGGTTTCTGCTGATTTCTTTATTTTCAGTTTCAGCCCTTGAAAGGGATCTTATAGATTTTGGGTTACAAACAGTTTTAAATATCTCTAAAAGGCTTATAAAAATTGTGGATACATTGTTGGATAATATTTTAGTGAAATTGTGAGTTTTTCATAGTGTTGTTCCAAAAATCTAATCGCTGTCACAAACTGGGTTTATTTTCAGTCTGTTGATTTAGAAATCAGATTTGATTATATAGAGGGTTTGTGCTAATTTCTTTATTTTCAGTTTCAGCCCTTGAAAGGGATCTTATAGAGTAGTCTTCTAATTCATCCTTGACACTAAAAATAAGGATATAAAGGTGGATTGATTGGCCAAAGGAAGTTTATATGCTATTTTGGAGATTGATTTCTTTAGAGGTGGAGCAAGTAGCTTCTCTTCTTGCCATTGAAGGACAAAAACCCTTCCTTGGCCACCTATTAAGGACGAAACCTCTGATTCAAAAATCGCGATTTATCGGCGATAAATCGTGATAAATCGTGTTCCTCCATCAAAACGATTAAACTTCTGAAAAATCGCGATTTTTGTAATCCGATAAATCGCCAATAAATCTTGATCAAATAACCTGCAAAAATCGTTGAAAATCGGCGAAAATCGCGGCTAAAATCGGCGAAAATCGCGGCCTAGGGTATAACCCGAAAACAGACCAAATCGATTCGTTTTTGCATTCAACCTGGAATCGTGGCCTTCGACGTGGTTGCGTGGGCATTCTAGGAGGTTTCGAATTCTACCAAAGTGGTTTCGAGTTCAGCGAAGGTGGTTTTGAGTCTTTCCAGCCCTATTTTCAGAGCTCGTGGCCGCTAACAGGTAATCCGCAATATACAGTTACACAGTAATTTTTTTCCTTTTTTTAAAATACGTATTACATAATAGTTAATAACTTAATACTACAGTATTACATAATAATTATATAATATATTACATATACGTATTATATGTAATATAGTTAATACGTATTTATATATTATAGTTAATAATAGTTAATAATAGGGTTTTTTTAAATACGTATTACATAATAGTTAATAACTTAATTATAATAATAGTTAATAATTTAATAAATTTATAACTATAAGTTTAATAATTATATAATATATTACATAACTATATTTATAAGCATAACTATATTTATAAGTTTAATAATTAATTATTATATTACATAATAGTAATACAATATGTAAAGTCACTTCTATAGAGTCACTTCTCGCATCATTTAACATTGTTTTTACATTTAATTTAAGTATATTTTATGAATTTAAATGTTTTTAAAAGTAGCGATAAAGTTGCCGATTAATGCCGATTTTTTGCCGATTTTTCGCCGATTCCCGATTTTCGATTCAAAATTTGCCCTGCCGATTAATCCCGATTTACGATTTTTTGAACTATGGACGAAACCCTTCAACGAGGATCGGACTAGGGACGAAAACCTTCTTGTGCGCAAAAGTAGTCTCACGTGGAGGTCACTTTAGAGCTTCAAAGTGAATATATATTGTTGTCCTTCATTTCCAACCCTAGGTGACTCACTTATTTGGGGGTTGAGTTCGGTACTTTCTAAGGCACATTTTGGCTTTTTGAGTTGATTGTTGATCCTCATAATTTATGAGGCTGATACAACACTTTTGGTGATTTTGGACAGGATTGTCTATTATTTCCAGCCATTGGTTTTGGTTGTACTATTGTCATAAAAAAAAAAAAATTATTAGAGGTAAAAGAGGGTTAAGGGGTCCCTTTCCCGTACAATTTCAAAGCCCACATAATGGGCAAGTACCTTTACAAACCATACCCATAGGGCAGAATATAGTAAAAGATAAATAACAACAAAAGCGAAACACATACAAACAACAATCTAACAACAAACTAACAACAACTAGAAAACATGGCAAACCATCAACAAAGAAACAAGAGCCATCATCCAAGGCACCCACTGATCATTTAGGATCATCATTCTTCTCTATATCTCCTTGGAGGACTGTCCAGCTCCTTAGCCAACTTGTTAATGGAGGCACCCAGATTCTCAAGATCGGACTCGGTCAATCCACATTTCCTTTTCTTGGAAACCTCCTCACTTTCAAGTTGTCTTGCATTGATCAATTAAGCCATCAATTGAGTCATAAAAATAATTACGAGTTAGGTGCGATCACTTATTTTCTCTATTAGATTGGTGTTAATTTGGATTGATAACTATTATCGTGGTTAAATTCATTATTGAGAAGCATTTTCAGCTATTATTGCATGGTTGCATGTTGATGTGAAAATCCTATACGGGTCATTGACCTAGAGGGTTGATTACTTATTGTTCGAATAGGGTTTTGGTGATACTTGTTGGTTGATGGTGCATTTTCAAATCTGATCCATTAGGGTTTGAGGAGAAAGTTTCTCCCCCATTCGCTACCCTAAAAGAGACATTATAGTGGTATCGAGCATCGATCCTCTCGGCTAGAGGATTTCATTCATAAAGAAAAATTCGGAGCGATCACTTGAAGGGTATAACATGGGCCATAGAGATTTGAAAGAGGCAAGTTGAATACACTCATTGAAGGGCAAGAGAGGTTGGCATATACTATAGATTTGTTAGCCCTAACTTTGTAAAATTTTAATGGGCCTGACACCATAATGGAGGAAGAATTTCTTCGGGATTCATTGTGTGAGGCAGCCCTTAGGGTCAACTTTTGGAGTTGTTGCTAGGCCATTTCATCCTACCTTCTACCTTAGGGAAGAACCCATTCCAGAGATTGAGAGACAACATTCGGTCGGCCATCACATTCTTTACCAACTATGAGTACAAGGCTATTTCGGATGAGATTCGTGATGCCTTGTCATTCGCTAAGTTCATAGGGTTGAAGAAATTTATAGTGGTAATTAGACCAAGGTCTAAACCCCAAGCTATACCCAAGGAAAATGGGAAACATGTTCCATCCCTAAAGGGAAAGAATCCCTCCATTATGATCAAGAGAAGAAGAACACTTGAAGTTGTTGGGCATTGAGAGGGAGCAACCCATGGAAGCCCTAGAAGTACCTATCATTTTCCTAAGGATGATCCCTTGACTGATTTTCAAAACAGCAGTGTGAAGGGGCATGTGTTCGATGAAGAAACCATGAAACATAAGTCAAGAAAGAGCGAAAATCAGATTTACAAGATGGTGAAGAAAGGTTGATGGTTGAAGTCCAATTACCCAAGGATAAAGATGATGAGTAGCTCATTAGGAGTTTCGAACAACAAGCAAATGAAAATCAAATTGATATGTTCATGATTCCGACAAGAATCATGATGTTGTTCCTCGTATGTATCAACAAAATGAGGTTGTTTCAACAAATTCTCATAAGAAAAAAAAGACGAACACCGGAGGACAACCAAAGGTATAAAGGTAATTCAGATTTGTTGCTTTCTACTATGCCATTTCAAATATGTAGTCATGGCAATTTGTTGAAACGAATGACGATATGGCAATTTTGATGCTCCATAATAAATCACAAACACATGGGTGATTGTTGGAGTCTAGTTCGAGAACTTACAAGGTCGAGGACGCGGCGATTCACTTAGACAAATGTCTAAGCGCTCACCCAAAGCGCGCTCAACCATCCGAGTTCCTCCTTTGTTTCACTTCTCAAGATGTGGTTAGTATTCTTAACCATTATAACATAAATGAAGATAACAACAAAGTATTACAAAGATAACACATGTAGTAAGGCAGCTAATCAACATAAACAATCAATGTAGTATCATCATATCATTTCCATCATGATCATATCTACACGAGTTATCCATCATGAGCATAGTTCATTCTATTACATAAACTCATTGATTACATTCATGCGCATAGTACTTAGCGCATACATTGTATACTCTCCGCCTCTATCTCTATCTCGTATATCCATTCATAATACTCGCACTTAATTACAAAGAGTGCAACACCTATTACTGATTGGGATTGTCCTTCACCGCTTACATGCTTTAATCCTAATAATAGATGTCCTAAATATAGGTTGCATGCTTTTTAAACCCTTGCTTTAGTTTGTCTTTATAAATAGCTTGATCCCATCTTGTCCACATCCTATATTTAGCTCTTGTTCCTATAATTAGATGTCCTCCTTTGCATGTGCTTTATCCTTCCTTGCCTATTTCTGGATGTGCCTTGCATGCTACGCCATTTCTTGCTTTTACCTATTTTTAGCCTCTTTGGGAATTGGCTAACTCACGAAACATGTGTGCATGCGCGAGAACTTCTACGCATTGACTCCTTTGTGTTGCGCACACCTTTGCACACTAACACTTGTCTTTGCTTTTTGCTCGCGCGTGCTTCTACGATCGGTCTTTACCCTTCACGCATGGCTAGTACTTAGCCATTTCCAGTGTCTAACATTAACCCACACTAGGAGTATTTTACGTCCTCGTGATATCACGAATCAAAGAATAGTTGAAAGAATGGTGGAAAAATGGAAGAATCTCTAATAAAGAATAAATAATATGGACGTTACCCATAGAATCAAAGAATGAAGAATCTGCGCATGAAAATTCAAGTCGTTTATTATAACATTAACCCACACTAGGAGTATTTTTCTGTCTCTCGGCAATATCACAAATCAAAGAATAGTTGAAAGAATGGCTAGAAAAATGGAAGAATCTCTAATAAAGAATAAATAATATGGAAGTTACCCATAGAATCAAAGAATGAAGAATCTGCGCATGAAAATTCAAGTCGTTTATTATAAAGAAAGAATGGTGGGAGGAGTTCGGGAAACTTTTGCATTTATTATAGCCTCTAGTTGCTTCCATCCTTCGAGCTCTTTGGTAGCCTTGTTTGGCGTTGTCTCCACAATTAACTCGCCTACCTTCTCCTTGACTCCTTAACCACCACATCTAAGTCTCGAGGTAACACCTAAAGTATCCATCCTACGCATTACTATAGGTTAGATCTCCTTCACGCTCCCCTCAAATGTGTCTTTCATGGCTTTTATTAGATCTCTCTTTTCCGCAACCTCTTTCATAACCTTCTTGTGCTCGGCCTTATTGGTTTTCATTGTGGTCTATATTCTCTTCAAATTTATCTGCATTCAACTATAATACGCGCATTAAGTATAGGATCAAAAATCTTGGCGATTTTTGAAAACTTTTTCTACCTTCTACGTGACCTCCTTTACTTCCGCGATGAGTGCTTCATATTATGCAATCTCTTCCTCCACCTTTTCTTTATTCTTCTTTATATCACCAATTATTCTCAACGACGGACCTCGGACTACTTTTTACCTTGATCAACAACATTCGAACCAAATCTTCCACATAATATATCTCAATACCATACTCTGGTTTAGCCTTGACCAAGTCCGCGAATGCGCGCGTAATATTACTAATTATATCCGCTTTATTATTATATGCGACAATCGTTCTCTTATTCTCATCATTCGGATCCACGGCGAGCTTTTAATTCTTTTATATCTTTTCTCTCCAAATTCTCCAAGCATCCTTTTGATCACGGCCCCTTTGACTACATTCTTCCTTCTAACCTCGATGGTCATCTTGTTTGACACATTACAAGTTTGTTTGTCGAGAGCTTGGTTGAATCGTGGGAACACCGTATTTGGGTCCTTGGTTTCATCTTTGAATATAATTCCTTGCTCGCCTCGAATTGAGTTCTTCCATGAGATTTTGTATGCTCGAGAGAGCATTTTCGTTGTGTGCACAAGGGAATCTGTCTATCGAACATCTCCTAGCAAAACAAATTTGTTGTTGCACCAGAGCTCTGGAACATTGCCCTTAGAACTTTTGATGGGTCATCGAGGTATGACATCGGAGTTCTTGTAGGGGTTGCCTTTGTTTTCTTCCTCCGCACGTGGCTTCACGGGGTTTCTTGCGCTATATTGAACTCCTCATCTCCCCCAGTGCCTTAGCCTTCCCCTTTTACTTGTTCTTCGTCACCTCCCGCTTTCTTTTCTTCCCTTTCTTCCTCATGCTCCTCCTCATGTTCTTCTTCATGGTCCTTTCCATGCTCCTCTTCTTCATGATCTTCTTCAACGTGAGGGTCCTTATCATGTTCATCCACCTCTTCCTCCTACACCGGCTCTTCTTCCTCCTCGTACGGCGGCTCCTTTTCCTCCTCTTGTAGTGGCTCCTCTTCGTGCCACTGCCTCTTCTTCATGCACCCTTTTCTATAAGTCCTCTTCTTCTTCCTCCACGTCATATATCACTCGAGGCTTCTTATTTGTCGGCTAGGCTTGTGTGCCCCTGTTGATGGAGACCGAGTGGACGTGAAGAGCTTGCCTCATGATGCCTTTGTTGCATCTATATCCTCATGTTATGGTCCAGTATGGACTCATCTTTTTTTCTCTTTTATCTCCTCCTCTGGAGTATCCTCACACTTGCGGTTGGGGATCACCACCATCTACTTCTTCTTTGGAAGTTCTAGCAGCTCAAGGTCGCGCACATTAATATACTTTCCCCTTGATCTTAAACCGGAGATAGATATATATCCTACAAGCATTCTTACCCACTACTAAAGTCATGGGGTGCGGGTTTGTATTATCGACGAGTCCGAGGTCTCCACGCATGGTGCCTTTGATGGATACACATGTTTGGCGCGGCATGTGGTAGTCGGCATCTACCTTATCTCGCATTGTACGTTAGCTTTCGCGCATCTTTTATGCGGTTGACATCAACCTATAAGTACTTTGCTATGAATGCAAGCGACGGTTTGCACCATGGCCTCATCTCCTGTTGCTTAAAAAAAAAAAAATTGACCAAGGCGAAGTGTTGTAATACCGCAAATTGTGTGCGCCTTTATCCAAGCTGCTTTAGAAGTTCACTAGGTTCTGACCTTCATCCATCTTTCGGAGGCACCAAGCTTATAGCTCACAGGTGCGCGGCCACTCCAGTGCTGGATCGGTTATATTAACAATGAACGCATGGCTCCCTCGTTGGTATTAGAACTTGGTTGATGTAGCTTCAACCACATCTCCATCATTCAAATCCTAGCATGATCTCTCCTCCATCTTTTATGCGGTTGACAACGGCCTAGAAGTACTTTGCTTTATGAATGAATGCAAACGAGTTTGCATTAGTGGCCCCATCTCCTGTTGCTTAAAAAAATCGACCAAGGCGAAGTGTACCGCAAATTGTGTGCCTATCCAAAAGCTGTTAGAAGTTCACTAGGTTCTGACCTTCATCCATCTTTCGGAGGCACCAAGCTTACTGACTCACTAGGTGCGCGACCACTCTAGTGCTGGATCGGATTATATTAACAATGAACGCATGGCTCCCTCGTTGGTATTAGAACTTGGTTGATGTAGCTTGACCACATCTCCATCATTCAAATCTAGCGCGATCTCTCCTCCTTTGCATCACGCAGCCCCCAAGTAACCTTTCAATATACTACGACCAATTGCATTTTCCCGCTTGCGGAGTAAAAATAATCTTCGTGCATTCTTGACATAAGCGTGATCGGGTATAAACACACGGGGTTTCCAAAGAATGGAAACTCATACACTGCAAGACTCCGCACTTTCCAAATCCTTGAGAACCTTGTCATCGAGGGCAATCTACCCTTCCACCATTTTTTTGTCCATTTCCTTCAAGACATCATTTCTAATGTCGGTATCATGGGCTTGCGTTAGTGATTGTAAATCAGCGATTTTTGCAATTTGTCAACTAGGAGGCTCATGGCATCCCAACAACTTGTGGATATAGCATTTCAAACAAACCAATCATCCGGAGAGTCATCGGCGTTCTTCATGTTCTTTTGTGCCATTGTTGTTCTCCAACTACTCAAACCTAGAAATCCACGAGATCGCATGCCCTAGGTGTTGAAAATCAACCACTTGTTCAACTTGTGCCTTTGGTGTTGAAATCCAAACTTCTTGCTCAATCCGTGTACTTGTTCTCTTGACTCCGTGCCCTAGCTCAATCTGCTATACTTCCCTAGCTTTGTGTCTTCTCCTACGAACCCTAGCTTGTTTTCTTACCTTGAACCCTTCGCCAAGCTTACTTCTCACTGAGGAGCTCTCGAAGTCAAGGTTTGTGCTCTTCCCTCTTCAATCAGCCCCTGGTTCATAACTCATTCGCAACTCTCAAGTTCCCTCTTTCACACTTCGCACTTTCTCGTAATTGATCTCTTCACGTGGATGTTACACATGCACTTTATATATGACCAAAATTTGACAAGAGTGCCTGCAATGAGAAGGTAGTCTTGAGGAACCCCTCTTGCTCATAAATCACCCACATGCAATGAAATCATGTTTCCAAAATGAGTCTTGAGCCACGAGATATTAAACTTCTCTTGAAATTTTGTAAAACAATGACTTATGCACTTTGTCAAACTACAAGACCCATGGCGTCCCAACAACTTGTGGATATAGCATTTAAAGAAACCAATCATCCGGAGAGTCGTCGATGTTCTTCTTGTTCTTTTACGCCATTGTTGTTCTCCAACTATTCAAACCCGAAGTCCACGAGATGCATGCCCTAGAGTGCTTTGAAAATCAACCCCTATTTAACTTGTGCCTTTGGTGTTGAAATCCAAACTTCTTGCTCAATCTATGTACTTGTTCTCTTGACTTCGTGCCCTAGCTCAATCTATGCTCAACTTCTGCTAGCTCAATGCTATACTGTGCCCTAATTGACCCTCGAGACTCTTTTCCCTAGCTTTGTGTCTTCTCCTACGAACCCTAGCTTGTTTTCTTGCCTTCAAACCTTCGCCAAGCTTCTACTTCTCTGAGGAGCTCTCGAGGTCAAGGTTTGTGCTCTTCCCTCTTGATCAACTTTGGTTCATAACTCGTTCGCGGCTCTCGGGTTCACTCTTTCACGCTTCGCACTTTCTCATGATTGATCTCTTCACGCAGATGTTACACATAGTACTTTGTATGTGACCAAAAGGTGACAAGAGTACTCTGATGAGAAGGTAGTCTTGAGGAACCCCGCTTGCTCATGAATCACCCACATGCAATGAAATCATGTTTCCAAAATGAGTCTTGAAGCAACGGATATTAAACTTCTACTTGAAATTTTGTAAAAACAATGACTTATGCACTTTGTCAAGTGCACTTTGTCAACTTCAAGACCAATGGCGTCCCAACAAAACTTGTGGATATAGCATTTCAACAAACCAATCATCAGGAGAGTCATCGATGTTCTTCTTGTTCTTTGGTGCCATTGTTGTTCTCCAACTACTCAAACCTAGAAATCCACGAGATGCATGCCTTAGGTGCTTTAAATCAACCACTTGTTCAACTTGTGCCTTTGGTATTGAAATCCAAACTTCTTGCTCAATTCGTGTACTTATTCTCTTCAACTTCATGCCCTAGCTCAATCTGCTATACTTGTGCCCTAATTCAACCCTCGAGACTCTTTTCCCTAGCTTTGCGTCTTCTCCTATGAACCCTAGCTTGTTTTCTTGCCTTGAAACCCTTGCCAAGCTTCTACTTCTCACGAGGAGCTCTCGAGGTCAAGGTTTGTGCTCTTCCCTCTTGATCAACTCTGGTTCATAAATCGTTCGCACTCTCGGGTTCACTCTTTCACACTTCGCACTTTCTCACAATCGATCTCGTCACGCATATGTTACACACGGTACTTTGTATGTGACCAAAAGCTGACAAGAGTGCCGCAATGAGAATGTAGTCTTGAGGAACCCCTCGACTCATGAATCACCCACATGCAATGCAATCGTGTTTCCAAAATGAGTCTTCAAGCAACAAATATGAAACTTCCACTGAAATTTTGTAAAACAATGACTTATGCAACAAGAAAATTCTATAATTTTTAATACAATATTGTTAAGGCTCAAAGTCAAAAGGTTGCAACCTCTTGATATTTCCTTTATGTGGGATCGGATATAAGCTTCAAAACATTAACCAACCAAGCTTATATAATTAGCACTTAATAGTTTTATATTGGTACAATTATGGATAAATTACCTATTAAGACCATTAAGAGATTTTTGTGTATGGTACAACAATGTGTCTTCAAACAACCCATATTCTTTTTGGTTCGAAGTTCTAATGGGTACTTTGTTGCTCTTAAAAGGAAATGGTCACATTCCCTTTCCATTTGCTTTCCGGACCCTTATAGTAGAGACCCTCACTTATTGAATCACTATTCAATCATCCCTGACAACACAACATAATCCTGCTTCATGTGAATGATGGGATTGCTAGTAAAGAAAAGTGAAGATGTGATTTTGAAATTATATAGAAAAATTCTTCTGATATGTTTCAAATTATAATAGCTCCCTCATCTCCATTATTTTATCATTTTAGCCTCTTGAACATGCCTTTTTTCTTATCAAGAAAATTTGCTCTCATTTTAATGCAATTAATATGCATTAAAAGTTAATACTATTTTCTGTTCATGACAGCCACAATGTACCTCACGCTTTTCCCATTAATTGTCTTCTTTGAGTTGATAGTCTATTGTTCTGTATGCAAATATTCACAAGTTGGGTTTCTTCTAGACTACATTTATCTCCATTTGCTCTGAACTAACATGACTAAATCTGTCTAAGGTCAACATTATTGACCTTTAAAGCTAGCAAAAGTTCAGTAACACTACACCATGTTCAACTACTACAACAAGCTTGCCCTCCATTGTTATCTAGTGACTAAATCATCTTTTGATGTCAAGTATCAAGCCTAAGGGTTATATTAAGAACAACATATGCTAAGTCACTGTTGAAAAATACATTACAAAGGTTGCTTAAGAAGCATCTTTGTTCTTCTCATAATCTAAATATTTGTATATTTGTCAAGAATAAAAGAAATAACAGTGGTAAAATTCAACATCTAATAAAGGTATTTTATTATACTGTATGCTAATCATTCATGAGTATTATTTACTTTATGGCTTCAAATGATAAAATGTATGGACGAATTTCATTTTCCATACCTGCTATCATTTCAAGTTTTACAATGTAGCATTTCCTTGAATAAAAGCTCAAGATTTCTAAATAGGGCTCTAACTAGTCTCTTTTGAAGCATCTTTGTTCTTCTCATAATCTAAATATTTTTATATTTGTCAAAAATAAAAGAAATATTTCCTGGTGGTAAATTTCATCATCTAATAAAGGTATTTTATTATACTCTATGATGTAGGGTAATCATTCATGAATTTTATTTACTTTATGGCTTCGAATGATAAAATGTAGACGAATTTCATTTTCCGGACCTACTATCCTTTAAAGTTTTCAATGTAGCATTTCCTTGAATAAAAGCTCGAGATTTCTAAATAGTCCCTTTTGAACAATTGATTTCCATGAATTCAACTTTACACTCATATTTAGACATTTTATTGGTTTTCGACCTGTTAACATAATATGTTGTGCCTTATGGTGGTCAAATTATACCTTGGTAAGTATTTGTGTACCATCATCCAGTTCTAAATTTATGTGGCCATTTTTTGTACACTCAATGGTCTCAACACGTGAACCAAAACATATAGTATCTTCAAGCATATTATGTGCAAGAGATTCCAAAAGTGCCTTGCATTCCACCCCATGTGCTTCTTTGATTGTTGCATTGAAAGGTGATAAGATATAAAGAAGAAAATAAAATACACACAATGAATGTAACATTTTGAAGAGTCTTTTATAGATTGAGGTGGAATGGAACATGGGAATAGGTAATACCAATAGTATTAGATTTTCCTTATTATGAATCAAGAAGGTTTATTCCATGAGATGTGACTTTGTAAGTTACAAAAATAACTATTTAAGAACAAGTAACCATCCATGAATAAAGGAACATTGTTATCTCTAAAGAATACTGAAATTCATTGTTAAAAAAAAAAAAATATGTTAGCAGCTTCTTTGGGTTTGATCCCATCTTGGTTACTCCGGCGCCCGGGATTCTAATGCATAGTTTACGGACGGTGGTGTGCAACGGGGACTGGGACTAGTCGCCCCAACTCGCCCATTCTATCCCTAACTTGGCAATAAGTAAGACCAAGGTAAAGGTGGGTTTGTCGTTAAATGATAAAATACCCCTTGCAATTAAAAAAATAGACCATAAATATTTATCATTAAATGATAAAATCTTCATTCAAATCAAAGCAAAATGCAATGACTTGAAATGGCACCATGTGAACAAAGGACTTCACCATTTGTTTTTTTGCCATGACAACACTTAATAGAAGGATGAATTTTCCCCAGATCACCTCCCTTGGTCTTGCATATACACGAGAAACAAAATTCCCAAATTTTATGGCTAGTGTGGAAAGCAATGGACTCGAGTACTATAGTATAAGGTGATGGAGTCCTAGATGACAATCCATGGTGTGCAGCAGTGGAGATGATTTCTCGTGTTTTCTATAATTTTGCTAGGGTTACAAACCTATGTGAATCTCAACTCGTTGCATTTTGTATACCAATTACCACATGTTGTGGGGCTACAACTCTGTTGAGAGCATTTCCATGATATGGCTGGGTAGGAGAATTACCTAGGCCTACATTGAGTGAAGAAGTCAAGAATATAATTTTAGGATTTTGAAATCCAACCCCAGAAGACCTTTTTATTCAAGTCTTCTCATTAGACAATAGGATATTTTGTACATTTGGAGGATATGATGGTGTTCGGGTGTCCAAGTCTCCATATGTTTTAAAGATGTGCTCCAATACACGTCATAGCCTAAAATATTTTGCCCTCGAAGGATTCTTTATTTGTTATTTCTAAGGACAGAAACAGACACTGCACACATACACATAAATGCACATTTATGTGATGTGAATTTGTATATCTATATATATTCATATGTCTTTGCATGTATACTACTAGCCCACTGTATCAGCATATAAATTTTTCAGGATGCATATTGGTCCCTTACTATCTTTACCCATGCCAAATGTACTCTCCCCTCCCCACCCTGACACACATACAGAATGATGCTCATACCCATTTAACCTTGAGATGCGCAAGTTAAAAGAACTTGTTTTTACTTCAAGGCAATTAAAAGGCATCCTGAGAGAGTAACAGTTTTGAATCTCTCTTTAACTGAGTACAGTGCAGCCAAATATAAGACATTCAATCGAACCCTTTCTTGGCCATAGCCTTGCCAGCCAGACAACCGAAGGGCACTAAATATGCCATGGCATTACTAAGTAGATGATAAGATGCATAGTTAGAAATGGACTATCAACTTCTCCACAAACGAACCCTTTCTTGGCCATAGCCTTGCCAGCCAGACAGCCGAAAGGCACTAAATATGCCATGGTATTACTAAGTAGATGATAAGATGCATAGTTCAAAGATTAGAGTTATCATTCTGCTTGTACAGTAAGTGTTGAACTTATTATTTATTTCAATTTTTCGAGAAAGTAGTTTGAAAATTACATCTGATGTCTACCCAAGAATACAATGGTTGTGCAAACTAGCCTATTCTTCGCTCATATACACTTTAGTTTCTCAAGACATTATACAAGTTGTTTGTTGCAACCATATTCTTTTCACATTTACAGCACTTTGACTGATTGATAATATGCATGTTCCTTTAAATATATTTGTCATGTTGGGGAAGTTGTGTTGTAAGCTGCAAGTTTTGAACTTCTACACTAAAAAACACGGCCGACCCAATATACCAGCTTTGTCAATCATCCTCTTATAAGATGGCTATATAGGTAACATTGACGAGTGTTCAGCACCATGTACAACAGTGTAGGAAAATGGATTTGATCCACTAAAGATTAAATATGGTGTATATGCATTATATATTAACTGCAATAAGCAGCGGAGTTATGAGGTTAATACTGAAATAGTCCCTGGATACTATGTAACACTTTAAACATGCTATAAGTAAGCCTAGCTGCTTATATTCAAAACGAAAATAGAGTATGAATTCCCATAAAGAATGTGCATGTTCCTCTAAATTGATAATGTGCATTTTGTCATGTTGGAGAAGTTGTGTGTTGTAAGCTGCAAGTTTTGAACTTCTACACTAAAAACACGACCAACCCAATATACCAGCTTTGTCAATCATCCTCTTATAAGATGGCTATACAGGGAACATTGACGAGTGTTCAGCACCATGTACAACAGTGTAGGAAAATGGATTTGATCCACTAAAGATTAAATATGGTGTATATGTTTTATAATATTAACTGCAATAAGCAGTGGAGTTACGAGGTTAATACTGAAATAGTCCTTGGATACCTAAGTTGCCGCATTCGAATTCGTGTTCGAATTCGCCGATGATTAAATTCGTGAAAAATTCGCCGGTAAAAAAATCAGCGATTAAATTCGTGATTAAATTCGACTATGAGAAATATACATTTTTATTAAATATATAAAAACAAAAGATAAATTCACATTTCAAAAGAGAGATAATATCACATTTCATTGATTTCATTACTAATCTATCTACAGGCGATCAAAGCTCATGATTATTTCAGAAGATTGCAAGAAGTTGCTTGGTCGAAAAAGGTGCAAAAATGGATTTTATGAAAATAAGAAAAATATTGCCATCAATGCGTAGAGCTCGAGAAAATATGCACTTTTAGAGAAAACGACACCTGAAACGGAGCCACAGAATGAAAGTTATGGCACATGCAAGTTTTTGCTGCTACATCTTCCTGGACCCTTTCCAAAAATGGCAAATTTTTTACTTGTGTTTTTTTCAACAAAAATCTAAAAACGGAAAAATTTGCCAAAAAGGAAAAAATGCAAATTAAATCGCGATTTTCAACGCCTTTATTCAAATTCGGGAATTTCGATTTTTTTCCTTGAAGTTCAAGTAAATGTGGCAACATAGCTGGATACTATGTAACACTTTAAACACGCTATAAGTAAGCCTAGCTGCTTATATTCAAAACGAAAATAGAGTATGAATTCCCATAAAGATGCATATCTGCCTCAAATAGAATGGCAAACATTGGAAAGCACTAGTTCTTTGGATTCCAAGTATTTTAAAAGCTTTCCTAAATTAATGCAAGTGAAGATTAAAAATGCTAGGATATGATCCAACCTCTTGCCTTCACCCTTTAACTGGAAAGACCTGAGAACTTTTCCATTATTAGCCTGAATCTCCAAGCTGCAGGATTGGAATACATAAATAACAAGATTAATACTGGAAAATAAATCTTATGCACCTCGTATATGTTTCCTTTGTAGTTTTGGAATTCTTCTCCACAAGTTCTAGAATCATGGGCAGTAGTATCAAGCTCATTGTGGATAAATATATCATCATGCAATATTACTGCTTTCAAATGTTCACAAAAGAAAATAAAGCAACCAAGTATATTCTTCGGTATGCTATAACAGAACATGTAAACAGAGAGGAAAAGGGAACTGCTTTTAGTGAGAAGGGTAACAAACCGAAATGTTTCATAAAGGAAAAATGTCATTGAAAATAAGAAAACCAAAAACTGAGAATGATAGGTAAAATAAAGTCTTCCTGCAGTTGGCTACGATGTTAGAAAAATAGAGAATGGCATTTCTTTCCAAGAAATAGGGCACTGCAACCATTACACGTATTCATTCATCTTTGAATTATCAGAAATAAAATACTCTTGCGGAAAGAAAGAACCATAAGATCTCCTAATAAGAACTCTGTATTGGATTTTTACTATATTCTAATAATGGGCTTTCCCTTTTGGAGCTACCTGATAGTTCAAACTTTAGAATTACAGGTACGCAATTCATTACTGTGAAAAATTATTTTTATCTTCCTGAATGGAAAACTCTATTCAGAGAGAGTGAGCACAAAATCAGAAAAACTAGGTTATAACCAAAAGAATCCCACTTAATGAATACACAAAAATGAGTGCATAGAAGTCATATTACCATATTATGACAACATGCTTTAAAAAGTAAATTTGCAGACAAAAGAAGAACAAATTCACTGCTAAAGCTCTACAACGGAATAATAGGGTTTTTGGAAACAAACCACTCCGAGGACATCCAGCACACGCTACGTTGCCAGGATACGCCCTGACCCCCACAAATCCTGTCTGATACGTATCCGGTACGGATATGTACAGATACATCATACGGATACGGATACGTCATCACGTATTTGTGACATACTCAGGAGGTACCCACACGTATCCATGGCATATCCCTTCCTAAATACGTCTTTTAAAGGTTTTAATTCATTTTTTTTTTTTTTTTGACTTTTCTAATCATTAAAACTGAACAATGAAATGTAAAATCTTAAGTATATTGTATGTTTTGAAAATTTGAACGTGGATCCTCGTATTTTTTTTTCAAATTTCAAGTTTTGTTCATATTCATGTTGAAACTTAACATGATATTCGTATATCATATGTATGGCAGCTACATGATCAATAAAAATGCAGAGTCTTAAGTATATTGAATGTTTTGAACATTGATTCAAGTTTTGTATGACTATTTCAGTTTTTTATGGCCTAAAAAATGAGTAAAATGAGTACATAAAAATATATATTTTAATTTTTAATATATATTTACAGACGCATCCAAGACGGTACCCAAGGGTTTTTAAAATTGACGTATGAGCGTATTGTACCCGTACCCTTACCGATACTCATACCCGAGCACACGTCATCCATTCTTGAAAAGAGTCAAGAAATCCCTCCAGTTCTTACAGAATCTGCTTGCTCAAGCACCAATGATCTAACACCAAGCCTGCATGATTTGAGGATACAATGAAGGCACAGAAAATCCAGAACCCTTTTTGATAGTTGTTTGCAAAATTAAAGATTGCCCCAAAAAGAACAGAGGAATATCTATGTCAATCGTTTGCAAAGCTGCAAGCATTTTTTTAATAGCTGAATGATCTCAATCCTGGCTGTCCAGTGTAATTAATTTGAAAATCAACATATACAATGTAAGGCCTGGTGAAAATGGCTAAAAAATAAAAACACTGATACTAGACATAGAAATAGAAATAATGTTTATATTTCAAATTATTTCCAACAAAAACACAAGAGGAGGAGCGACATTGGTCTGTTCACAACATGAATGGATGCTTTCCTTCATTTGGGCACTTTTTTTTCTAAGCGAAAAAGTACAAAATATATAAAAAAAATTACAAAAAAAATCAAAAAAAATCAAGCTTGCAGTGTTTGCCATTTCTAGAACAGAAAAGAACAGACAGAAATCGATATCTGAGACAAACAAGCAATTTCAGACCCTTTTTTATGATACCTACTCTCTAATTTCTTTGTGGCAGTTGAAATCTTATTTAGCACTTATCCAATACAAAACCTACCAAGCACTTATCCATTATCTGCTTTCCCTTTTTCTGGTAGAATTTTGGCTGCCTGTATTTCCCATTGGTCATGTGTAGAGAAATGAACTTCTGCTCCAGGATTTCTAGAAGTGTCAAATTTATAACTATGGAAACAATTTATGCCCAAAAAACAGCAGAATTAATTTATTAAATATGTCGCAATACAAGAATATGTGAACTATTTGTTTTCTCGATTTAACACAAGAAGCATGTTGGTTGGGTCGTTCACCCATGTCATAGTCATGGACCATAGCAATCATTCAGGGCTGAACCCAGGACATCATCGGCCACAGTCATGAGCATAGACATCACTCTGGACTTGAACCCAGGACATCATTATGGCAAATTGCTTTGCCTTGTCACTAGACAATGGAAAAATCATGCCTAGCAGGGCTTGAACCTGGATCATAATCACAGCAATTACTGCAGCTTGGACCCAAGTCATCATCATCAAAATCGCTGCAGCTTGAACCTAGATCATCATAGCAATGACTGCAGCTTGAACCCTGGTTATCTAGCATACTGCTCAAACCTAGTTAATAATCGTGGCAATCACTTTGACATGAACCTAGGTCATCATCATGGCAGTTGTCAGCTTCCTTAAAACTAGAGACTCTACCCTGAATCACTTAGCCTTTCCACTAGGTAATGGTAGGAACTAAATCACGAATCACTTGGCCTTGCCACAAGGTAGTAATCATGGCAATCGCTGCAGCTTGAACCCAGGTTATAATCATCGAAATCACTGCAACTTGAACTTAGATCATCGTCATTGCAATCACTGCAGCTTGAACTCGGGTCATCATCGAGACCATAGTTCATAGCTCTCATATTAGTTCATAGCTCATTGTTCTATCAAACATTTGCCAGGCGTTCTCATGTTTCCATCCCTGATGGCTTTTGCCTGCAGGCGCATGGCTCTTAGTAATGCTTTGACTAGAGACTTGAGATGCTAGATTCCTACATCTTCTAGGTAGCTATATCATTTTGCATTTAAATTCTACTTTAAAGACATAAACTGCATGCCTCTATTTAGCATCAACCACAGATTTCACTTATCTTCTAGCAACATTACAATATACTATTTTCACTCACGCTAGGAGTGACTACGCAGGGTTATGTGTTTGTTAGGAAAATCCCTATCTTCTTGTGAAACGCATAGCACAACATCAAAACAGAAAGCAGTGCCCCATAGCTAACGGACGTCGGAGGCAAACATTTAAACATACACAAGAAATATATAAGAGAAACTGCAATTGGAACGCGCTGGTTGGGAAAATTAATGCATAAGAAATTCCTTTTTCCCTACGCCTTCCATTTTTATGGCTGCAGTTTGGTTATTTTATTTTCTGTACATATTAACTTGACATGTCACCATACTTATTTCCCTTGAGACTATAAATTTTAGTAAACGTGTATGTGAATACTCCTTGGCAAAACAAATTTAGAGACAATGGGAAAAACAAATTCAAAGACAGTTTTATGCATTTCGTAAAGAAAGATTTAGACAAACAACATTTACCTCTCTCGCTTCCTGCGCCTAGCTCGACCACGGCAGACAAATACATTTTCAAACCCTGGCCTCCCTAAGCACGCAACAAAACACACAGATTTCAAATAACGCGCATGGAGCTTCCATCCCGAAGCACGCAACTGGCCACGTCTGAACGAGCCCATCTCTCTCCAGACAATACAACCCAATCCTCTAGGCGTGGAGGTACAGGGGAAATAAGTGGATTATCTCGATTCTCATTCCATTCACAAAACAGAGAAGAAAGAAAAACACACACATTACACAAGCACAGTACATAGTACATAGGACTACACAGGCACGGCCGCACGCCACACACACAACACAAACAGGGCAGACATTAAACAGGCACAGTACATAGTACATAAGACTACACAAGCACGCCACACAAAAAAAAACAATGGAATAAAATGATTACAGTGAAAGGTCAGGGGAGGGCGGGGCTATTTATACATCTCTACCTACAACGGATCTCTTCTGCAACGGTTCTGATCTGCTTTTTCTGGTGAGCTTCGCTTTCAAACGGATCTCCTCTGCTTTTTCTCTGTGCGCTTCGCTTTCAAACAGCTCTCACGTGCTCTTTATATTGCGGCAGAAATTAAATTGGGGCTGAAATTACATGTAGAGAAAAGATCATCAATGCTGCGGTGCGAGGGACAACATTAAGAAAATGTGGGAAGAGAGGATTTATGTAGTACAACACATTCGAAACAGAGAAGCATTTCCCTTTGAATGTCCAAGGTACATGGACATCGGCGTCGAGTATGAAAAAATTTTAAGAGTTGTTTCCATGATAGAGCTATTCGAGGAAAGTAAAATGAAAGATTGGGTGGAGATGTTAACTTAAATCAATAGAGGAGGAGGAGTTGTTATCAAGATAACACTAAGCCCGCAAATCTTTAAACAATTAGATTTTTTAGTAGTTCCATAGACCATTTGGTCTAATGGACTTAATAAAAAACCATTTCATTCATTCTTATCTCCATAAATATAAAATAGGAAAACAATATATGATAAAAGAAGCACTAAAGAACTAGCAATCGTACGTGAAATGTACAATGAAAACGCCTAAGGGATGCATTGAAGAAGTTGAACTTGAGGGGATGAAATAGTGGGAGAGGAAGAGGGGCAATGAAACAGGGGTTTGAAGGAGAGAAGTCTAAGGGCGGGAAAAACCACAAGGAACAATGTGAAACTCTTCTTTCCTCAATTACGAGCCATTTTTGTCTATCATTAGAAAGAGAGGGGTTGTTGTGTGTTAGGCATCAAGGAAACATATTTTAGATATATGTTAGAAGGGAAGGAGTGGTTGATTAATACTACCAATTTCAAAAGTGTTATTTGTAATTTCAACCCTTGTGTTTTATGGGTAGTTAGAACACGTAAATGTAAGGGGAATTTGCTTGTGCATCTCAAGGGACACTTTAGAGATAGGAATATTTGTAATGGACATGGCATCCCAAGATTGCGATTTCATGTACATTTGCAATTAGGGAATCTCTCTAGCTATCAGGGTAATGAGTAGGGTTTCTCTCATCAACAGTCTTGAAGAAGCCATCAATCAATGACCACCAACATAAAATTGACTATGTTATTTTAATAGAACTAGCAAATGCATCCATAGGTGCATGTGAGAGGCCGATAGGCATTAAGGAGGATACATCAATAATTAAAATCGTTAGAGGTTGAAGCTTTCTCTATCCAAAAAGTTAGAGAAAATTATATTTAGAGAAATCTATATTATTATAAAAAAGTACATAATTTTAGACAATTCAACTTATAGATATGCAACATCATTACATTGCTTTGAGAATTTTGACAACATTTCTTGTTTCAAACAACCTTTTCCCGACTACAAAATTGTGTGGATAGCGAAAAAGAAAATGATGAGCCATTGTAGCGGTTGAAAAATAGTCAACTTTAAAATAAGCATGGCCAAATGCACTTTATTATCCAATGGATTAATGGGTCTAATCCCTCAAAAAAGAAAACCTTAGTTATGTAATTATAACCTATCATCTTCTCCAATATATGGAAACTCTACGAAAATAAGAGGATACAAAGTATTCACTATTCTTATCCCCTTGGTCATTTCACCAGACCTATAACATGATATCTAGATATAGAGAGGAAAATGAATGTCGATTGTTTTGGAATAACCATTACTAATCTAGGTATTAAACTAATGTAAAGGAAGGAGCACATGTGTTCTTCCTAATTGAAAATTTTATGTGCTCCATTTATAGTGTAATCTCTCCATTGAGAAAATCCAGATTTTTATTTCTTCAAAAAACAAACCGATGAGAGAAATATAAATGATGAACTAATAACGAAGATGAATGATCTCATTATCACTAATGTTCGCTTATGCCAAATATAAGATTAAAAAAATCAATCATGTTTTTTAACAACAAACAAGAAAACTCAATATCCCAAATATGTAATTGTCCATCTTTAATTACATAACTATAGCTATCATTAAAAACTACAAGTGGCTTTGAGCATGTAAGTCCTTTTTCTTCTTTGTTCCCACCACCTCCTTTATTATTGGCACAATTTTCATGGTCTACCAATCATGAATTCAATTGTAGATCTCAACATCTTCTCCCATGACTATCTCAATTGATTTCTTTGCACCGTCCTAAAATACCCACCACCAATGATGAGGATGAACTTGCAAACATCCATGGCTTAAATCCAAATATAAAGTGAGTAAAATATTTTTCCATTAGTATTTACATATTGTACGGCTTGAAATTGTGTCCTTCTCAGCATAATTTGGGAAATAATGAAAACTTTAAGTTGTGTTTGTCATCTCTATTCATTGAGTAATAATTCTTGTTTTATGGAATTGAGAAGAGGCCATTTGAAATCCACATTTGATTTTAAATCTGAGATTTTGAAATGTAGGAAAGGAATTAAAAACAATTCCTTCAAAATAAGTATCTTCTACAAAATTGAAACGTAAAAAAAGAGCTTTGATGATTATGATATAAAGGGAGAAGTGGTACTACAAAAGGTGGCTCTTTTCAATGTTATAGACTACATAATTTGTTGGTGAATCTTCTGTGTTAATGGGAAACAAAACATATCACTATCTTGTGAGCAACCACCAAGTTGATTTCTTGATAATACAAATTAATTAGGGTAAGGTAAAAGGATAGATAACTAAGATAATGATAGACCATTCCATGTGTGTTTGCCATTCTCCATATAACCATGTAGGAGAGATAATTGAGGAGGGATACTTGGATGAGTTTGTAAAGAGGAAGTGTGGAATTGCAAACATGTCTTCGTTGAAGAGGGACAATTTTTCCATGAATTGGGCTATGCTTGTCTTATTGCTACCAAGGTGCCCCTTCATGAACACGAGATATGACATTTTCATTATCCAATGTGAAATTTGGATAAGTATAACCTAGGCAACACAAAATATTGAAAAATATGAGAAATAAAATATTAAGATGATCAAAAGGATTGAGAAGAAACTTGACTTCAGACAATTAGAAGAAACTATATCTAAATATTTAACCATTACACACTACTGGAAACAATATCGTGCCTTCATATTTATAATTCGTGGACTTGGTGAATTGATGTTGATCTGTTGAGGGAGAACTATTCTCAGAGGTCGACTTTACGATTTTGAAACTTTCAACACAATGAACTGAAGTACTTGAAGCGAGAAGATGTGAGGGAATTAAAACGTTGCAATTTTTGTTAAATTCGATTCAAAGCAATACCACATTGCAATGTTTCCATCGAGCTGAACATAAAGACCATTGCAAACGCAAGTCATAGTTTGGACTCTTCTTTATTGATGTTTGTTTTTGCTACAATGAAGCCAACTTGCGTAATGTCACCTTAATCATCATATTCGAGTATATCAAAGTGATCCAACACCATTAGGATGTGATAAAATATGACATTAAGATACCAAGTTTAATATTGATTGAAAAAACCTGATGCAGAGAACTGGGGCCTTTGACGTTGGAACGAATCTCCTCATCTCCTTCGGCATTATCATTCTAGGGATTTGGAAAGGCATTAAGATTCTTGATGTTTTCTTGGATTGGATTTAATTATAATTGCTTTAATCCTTGCGATTTCCTTAAGCTTTTTCTCAAAAATTTGGAAGATCTTCTAAAGAAATTAGGCAATAAAATATAGTTAATCGTTTCCCCTCTTTTTAACAATATTTTGAGCATAAAATATTGAGAGTGTGCAGGTATGATTTACATACCTGCCCTTCCCAACTATATCATTCGGTAGCTCTGTGACACATCAAGCAAGAGAAGAGGCTTGTGCTTGGGTGGACGAGGAGGACATCAACAGGTCTAAATTTTCACAAAACACAAACAAGTATGTTCTTAGTATAACTCCCTGAGGAACCGAAATGAGTAGTGGAAGGCCCCGAGATGAGAAAGAAAAACACACCGAGTGGTAGGTACTTACATTCGGAAGAGCCATTTATTTTTTATGTCGGTGAGAGGGCGATACCGTGAGTATTAACATCATATCAAACAACGTGAAAACATATGCCAATCAAACAAGATTATTCTTGACCAACGATGGAGCTCTTTAACCCGTGGCACTCGAGTTGTTGGGTGTAAAATACCCCAACCTAAAATAAATGTGTATACCCAAAGTGAGACATGTCAGTAAAATTTCAAGGTGGGTAAAGACTAAGCATAACAGGAGGAGCGCCATGCACATTTAATACCAATGATTTCTAAAACTCTCAAAGTGGAAATAAGACAAGTATTGTAATTTTGAACAATTTAGAGAGGCAATGGGAAATAGGAGGACACCATCGGACAAATGATGAAGCGGCAGGAGGTGAAAGGTGAACAATCTTGATAACCAATGAAAAATGCCAATAGGACCATTGCCTTCTCTAATGCATCACAAAGCATGTTATTTTTTGTAATGATTTTAAATAAATATAACAACGAAGATGATCAAAACAACGGTTATCAAGAATGTTCACTATAGTAAAGGCCTATCGCCAAAAATTATAGTGTCGAGGCATTTGATTGGATGATACTTAATTTAGTGGATTAGAGGAAGACATGAATGGAAAGTTAGAAATGAAAATGTGGTAATTAAATAACAACATGTCCCACACTTATTCCATGACTCATATTGTTTCTTCCAAAATAATATATGTTATTTTGTTTCAAATTATCATCTCCAACTCACTTGCATTTTTCACATGAATGTAATTTGTGCTTATAGGGGTCAAAATAAAGAATAAGTAAAATCCAATAGGGTCTCGGTTAGATACCCAACTTCCTGAATACTAGTGACTTTGTCCCTTATTTGTGGTTGGGAAAGAAATGGTGCCCATGTCCTTCATTCATTGGTGTTATCTATACTTGACATGTACTAGGGTTTCAGTGGTGGTAACATGAAAAAGACCATAAAATTCAAGATTTGTTATCTCTTTTTTTCGCATCAAGATTATCAATTGGATGGAGTTGAATTTGATAGATAAGAAAAAGACATGAACCTAAAGTTGGAAATAAAAATGAGGGAATTAAATATCTACATGGCCCTCACCTATTCCACGGCTTAGAGTGTCCAAACCTAAAAGGCTTTAAATTGGACAACATTTAATTTTTTAGATAAGACAAAGACATGAATGGAAAGTTGGAAATAAGAAGGTGGGAATCCCAACCACACAAACACAATAGACCCTATTCCTTGTTCACATCCTAGAAAGAAATGGCGCCCATGTCGTTCATCAACTGACACTATCTATACTTTGACTGGAATGGAGGACAACCATTCTCAACATGTGTCATGGGTTGTCCAACTGCATGCATCATGAGGAGAACCATAAAATGGGATTTGCTATATGTTTATTTGATTTTTTGTGGCATCAAGGTTATCAATTGGATGAAGTTTCATTTGTTAGAAAATACAAAGACATGAATGGGAAGTTGGAAATAAAAGGTGGGAATTAAATACATGCATGTCTTACACCTATTCCACAACTCAAAGTGTATCAACCCAGAAACTATCCGCTATTTTTGCTCCACTTTATAGTCTCAATCTCACTTGAACTATTCACATGAATGAAATATTCACTTATAGGGGCCAAAATAAAATAGGGAAAATTCAATAGGTTCATGGTTTGAAGCCCAACCACACCACTTACTTTTTGTAACAGTTTCTAGGCCTCCTTTTCATTTTTAACCTTGAGTAATTGTAGGGAAACATGGGATGCATAAATAATTAATGATAATTGAGAACATCTAATGAATGGTCATATGAGTGACAAGTAGGTTTATCTGCCGGTCTTGAATTTTACTAAATTTTAATTTATTAATTTCTATGGTGTCAAAGACATCGATAGCATGACGTTTAATAAAACACCTGCTTGTACCACACATATTCCACGGCTCAAAGTGTCCCAACCCAAAAGGATTTCCATTAGATGACATTTAATTTTTTAGATAAGACAAAGACATGAATGGAATGTTGGAAATAAAAAGATGGGAATTAAATACTTGCATGCCTCACACATATTCCATGACTTAGATTGTTCCTACTAAAATAACATATGGTATTTGTGATCCACATTATCATCTCCCTGCTTCTGCATTTTTCACATAAGTGCAATTTGCACTTAAAGGGGTCAAAATAAAAATGGGGAAAATCCAATAGGTTCTAGGTTCAAAACCCAACCACCCAAACACAACAAATCTTTTTGTTGTTCACGGTCTTGGAAGAAATGACACCCACATTGTTCATCCATTGGTGTTATCTATATTTTGATTGGAATGGACGAAAACTATTCTAGGGGTTGTTTGTTGGCGGTAGCATGATGATAACCATAAATTGGGCTTTTCTATCTTTTCATTTGATTTATTTGGCATCAAGGTTATCAATTGGATGGAGTTTAATTTGTCTAAAAAGATAGAGATGTGAATGGAAAAGTGGAAGCAAAAAGGTGGGAATCAAATATGTGATATGCATGTTCCACACCTATTCCACGGCTCAAAGTGTATCAACCAGAAAATATCCGCTATTTGTGATCCACTTTATCATCTCAATCTCATTTTCATTATCCACATAAGTGAAATATGCATCTAAAGAGGACAAAATAAAAAGGGGAAAATCAAATAGGTTTAAGGTTTGAAGCTCAACCACATAGTTTTTTTTTGTAGCACTTTAGGCCCTCTTTTAAGTTTTAACCTTGAGTAGATGCAGGGAAATAGGGATGCATTAACAATCAAAATAATTTAGTACCTCCATAGAAGGTCATACGGCAATACATGGATTTTATCTTTCAATCGAATTTTGCTTTTTTGTATTTATTATTTTTATGACATCTAGGCCATTGATTGGATGGAATTTAATTTTGTAGATAAGATATACACATGAATGGAACACTAGAAATAGAAAGGTGCAAATTACATACCTGAATGCCCCACACCTATTACATGGCTCGATTGTTCTGCCCAACTAATATATAATATATGTGCTCCACTTCATAGTCTCACACTATTCACGTGAGCACAATTTATACTTAAAACGACAAAACTAAAATATTGTAAAAATCCAATAGATTTCATGTTAAATCCCAAATATTCTATTATATCACCTAAATAAGTAAATAATCCTTACTTTAATTGCATCTTCCAAAATATCTACAAACCAAGAATGTGGCCACATTATATACACGTGTGCATTGTAATATATATATATATAGAAGTAATAGATATTTTATTCATAGTTATAAAATAGGATATATTTTCAACGTGGTAGGTAATGGTCGACACATTAAGAAGTGTGCTTGCATATATGTGGATCTCAAATATATGCATGGATTATATATTACAATGCACACGTGTATATAATATAATCCATGCATATATTTGAGATCCACATATATGCAAGCACACTTCTTAATGTGTCGACCATTACTGCCATGTTGAAAATATATCCTATTTTATAACTATGAATAAAATATCTATTACTTCATGTGTTAGGTAGTTTTTGGTAAATGTTATCAAGTGCTTAAAGTACCTAAAACTCAAAATAACGGGGTTTATCAATATATGCGCCAAAAGTCGCAATGTCGGGATGATGGAATGTGGACAATGAAAAAGTGCTCCTCCTTTTGCCGAGTGAGGGGTCTTTCAAGCAAAGACAGATAGGAGAGTAAGATATTAGATAAATATGACAAAGAGATGCTCAGTAAAGGCCGATTCTATGAATCTAAAGGGACTTCCTTGAAGGATGTCAACTCATTTTGATATAATTAAGTGAGTTTGAAAAAGATAGTAAGATAGATAATGATAATATGGATGATACAAGATAAGGAAGCTAGAACTCAAGATGGATGGGAAGATCCTGTTCTACTTCGTAGGTGGCCCAAGCTAGAGTGGATATGATATGAAGATCTTCAAAGTAACCGTACAATAGTATTTAGTTTCTTATCGTATCTCGTGGAGGAACTCAAACTATTCCTCAATGACCTCCTAGTGTAGACACCAAATTTGTGTCTGACGACCCCTCGTGCCCCGCATCTCATTTCGCAACCTAACCTCATCACCTAAACCTTACACAATTATTTATTAATTACCTTATAATTAATAAATCCACATCGCCATACCTGCCACCTCATTTCACCACCTCATCATGACCTAGTCTTAACCCTAAACTAACCTAATTAAGACCTATAACTTGGTCTACATCCACACCCATGACTAATGACTCCTCACCCGCACCTAAAACCAACCTCATAATGACTTGACCAAGCCCGCAACTAATCCCTTGGGAGAAAAGGAGGGAAGGCTGGCTATTTTACTAAAAATAGCCCACCTTGACTGACCGATACCGGTTCCTACTCAACCGCCGTCGGTTACGTAATCGCCATCAGTTCCTGTAAATGACCACTCCCAACCAAAAACAAAGGGTTGGGTTTTCGTGGATCCGAATCGAGAAGTCGGTGGAAGGATCCGAAATTTACTTGGTGAACAGAGACAAGTGAAAGAAACAAGACGAGTTTGCAGAGAAGGACATCAAGCCCAAACCGCAACCGAGTAACCGTGAGCCTTATGACACTCATCTTCGTCGGAGAGGAAGATAGCTCATCTCCTGATTGTCAGGTCATCCTACCTGAGTTCTGCCGTTGTCATCACAGTCCTTGGACCTGCATCCTTATCAATAATCAGTAAGTAGTATCTTGTATGTCCTTTTAATAACATTTCTTGAACTTCTGAATCACAGCCATCATAAGTCTATTCCTAGATCTACTACCCAGCAACACACTACATCTAACTGTCATTCCTCTACCCTTACGTTACCCCAAGAACACCCCCGTACTCTCTGAGTCCTTCTCATCACCCCATTACCTAACCCCACCCATTTATCAGCCTTATAAAACAACACAACCACCTTACAACCAACCTTCACCAAAAGCCCCTAAAACATTGCCCCTACCGATATCGGTTACCAACACCTAATGCGTTACGACAATGACCGGCGTCGGTCACCGTGATTCTAAACCAAAACCACCCTTTCTCTATTGTTTAACAAGGTAAACAAATTGTAATTGGACAATAGCTTATTTGTTAGAATTTGTGTTAATTCATATTAGCAGGGGAACTGACCACCTTCGAAAGGAAGTTTTATATTTCCTGGGCCCAAGGCAGTTCCCTCATTTATTGTCTAATTAAAATTCGGTGGTCTTGTATTCTTACTTGCAAGTAGTCCTTCCAAGACAAAAAGGAGTTCTTCGTAGTCGACCTAATCTCTCTCTCTATACGTGCGCACACCCTCTCAACATTCAACAGGTATTCCTCCTAGCCCTAACCCTTATCTATTTCTCAAAGGAATGAAAGGATAGAAGCAACTCTATTCCCAAAAGCTGAAACATTTTGTGCGAAACACCTAGTTTGGTGCAAAGGTGATGGCACACAAAGTGAGCTCATGGAGGATTTCAAACTACTCCCACACGAATGGTTGTTGGACAATAAGAAGGTCATAAATGTTTGTGATTGGATGGGATTGGTCTTAAACAATCATCTACAGGAAATACATCTTGCAAAGCAGACATATTAAGTCTGATTGATAAATAAAAGGTGACGAAAAGTAATGATTAATAAAGATGGCTAGATTGGAAGCAATCGCAAGTGCTTAGTGATAATCAATGATGATTGAGGGAATCGTCGGTGATTCCTGTGGAAAATTTGATTTTTTGACAAGATAAATTGACTAAAAACAAAGATCGAAATGATTGTTTTTTCCTTATTTTGATGTGTAGATGAAATGAAAACAAGAATTAAAAAAATAGATTTACCTTTGATGTGGGAACAATTGTTAAATTCTTATAAGAGATGACTGGGTTGTCGATGATGTATGGAGGATTCTAAAGATGTATGACTCAAGCTCAAACCGACGTGTGATGGCTTCTCGAGTGGCAGGGTCTTGTTAAGGTCTAAAGATTGCTGGAGTGACAAAGTTTCGAGTAGTAATTTTGAAAATTCAAGTTTGAAGATCCTCGAAACAAGAGTCTAACCTCCTATTTATAATTATCGGTGATTTGTTGGAATCATCGATGACTCGAAAAATGCGGATGAATCCATTTGGAAGTGGTTTCAACCACTTCAAAATGAGTGTTTTGGGTATGGGGATGAGGGTAAATGGTTATGGGGGAGGTTAGGCGTGGTTAGCATAAAAGGGGGTAGGATGAGTTGAAAGTGGTTAGGTGGTTTTAGGGAGGTTAGGGTAAGTTTTATATAAGTAAATAAGATTTATGAGGGGAAATGATTTTATGACCGTGAGTGTAATGACTTAGGTTATATTATAATTATAGGTTTAAATGAGTTAATGTGGGTGTATGGGGTGTAGGTGGGTGACGAAAACTCAATGTCTACATTCGCCCCTTTTTGTCAAGTGGTTTTCAATAAACAAACTACTGGACAAAAATGATTGAGATGGTTTGGCTTGTGTTTGGATGGGTGATTCCCCCTCAAACTGGGGTTGATTGTGATGGAGTGTAATGATCGCCAGTTTGAAAGAGTTCGTTGAATTATATAGGTTTTCTTTGACGTTGTGTTTCTCTTTGAGCCGCCCCAAAATGAGGCATGAAAACAAGACTTTCGTAAAAGGTGGATTCACTGTACCATGGAGTAAAATGATAGGAGAACTAAGGGGTTCACAACCTATAGACGTATAACTTATAAGAAGCAATCCACAGAAACGATCCTAGAATTGGGTATGCTATCCACTATGATGTCACCACAAATGTGGTATTAAAATACCATGAAGTCAAGTGATAGGGGAACCAAAGGGTTCACGTCCTATAGATGTATGAATTACCGGTTTTAAGCGTTGTACAAATCCAAGGTGGATCTTGGTAAAGGCAAAGCTTTGATGATTAGGCTACGCGATCAAGGTAGGATTTGTTTAATTTGGTTGTTGTTGATTTTTAAGGGGCATGGAACCCAAAATTATATATAATTTTAGCCATAAGTAATGAGAATGAAGACTTGATTAAAGTGACTTGATTGGTTGAATATTTTGTTTTGAAAATTTGAAGTGGATCGCTAGCAATTTAAGGAAATCGTCGGCGATTGGAGGAATCGCCGCCAATTTCTAGGAAGGGAAAATTTGCACCATATAAATGGACAATAGCTACGATGGTAATTTCTTTTTACCATGCAACTTGAGAGATTGATATATCTAAACAAATTTTAAGTGAAAAACAAGGATAGTGGAGGCTATAGGAGGATCCTCGAGAGGAGAGGAGGCCCACACTGGGAGAGGTAAGCCCCCTTTTTGATTTCCGGTTGTGCCACGATTTTTGTGTCATCATAGGTGAGGAGGGTGTGGATGATGAGGGTGCCCCTACGACAATGGATGATGATGGGGTTACGGAGGCCTATGCTACGTGGTGGTAGGATAAACTTACTAGATTTAAGAGGCGGGTGCACGAGCCCGTGTGGATGCGGCTCCTTAAGTGGTATTGGTGAGGGTGAGGATGGAGGAGGTGAGGATGAAGGAGGTGAGGATGTTGGTGGTGGTGGTGACAAGGAAACACCGGAGGCTACCATAGAGCATTTAGAGGCCGAGAAGGCCGCAATGTTGGTTAAGCGAATGATGTTGATCGTAGAGAAAGATATTTTTTTCGATTTGAGTGAGATAGATTGAGTTAACGAATTGTCAATGTATAGGAAGAGTTGACATAGGTCATAGCTGACCGGGACATGTATAAATAACAACGAGAGGTCTTGAGAAAGGTCTTCGACATTGCAGGTACTTCTATTTCGGGGGCCGAGCTATAGGTAGTGAGGGTTAAGGATAGTGATCAGATGGGACCACTTAGTAGTGTTATCTTAGATAACTACCAGTCATTATGCGAGGAGTTGGGATACTATGAGGAAATAGTCTAACTAGAGGCCACTGATGAGCCTCATTTTGTAGTATATCAGGTGTAGAGACGAGAAACACCGTCAGAAGTGCAACGAGTGTGGGACAGCCACCACGGGGTCCAGATAGAGGTGGTTCCAAGAGGGGACCAGATGGAGGTTCAGTAGTGATCATGGGAGTAGTGCCCGAGGAGGCATCCGATTGATGAATATTCAATTTACTCAATAGTTATGATGTTTTTGATGTGTTGACTTTTTTGAAGCCTATATTGATGTATATCTTTGATACATACAGTTTTGTGACTCATGATGATGTACATCGACATATATATATGATTTGGCTCATGTGTTGACTCATTTTAATGTTTATGATGTGATGATGTAGTGTTTATAAATGATATTGGTATGCCATTTAGATGTATAGATGTTGATATGATGTTTTGATGTGATGTTGTGATAATTTCAATGCGTTCTTTAGATATGATGTTAACATGGTATTTAGATGTATAAATGTTGGTATGATGTTTGATGTGATGTTGACATGTTAGAGATGATATATGATATGTTGATTTTATTTGTTAATGTAATGTGACTTCAAACATAATGATGTCGATATATGTCAAAACGCTCAAAATCATGATTGGGAATAAAATGTGAATCATTTTCGCTTTTAGACTAGGTTTGATACATATGTGATAGTAGAATGTATGATAAAGGCATCATAGGTTTGTGACCTTGTAACCAAAATTAACATGTAGCTATTAATAGGTAGTCATATGTAGGATCTCAAATATGGATGTAAGTGAATTTGTATACCTTCCTAAGACATGGGAAGGGTTGACATATGTAACTTGTGTGGGAGAGTAGGTTCTCCTTTTGATGGCTTCGTAAGCTCTTGCCCAGCTATATGTTTTTATTTAGATGCAAATTGATCAATGTAGGAAGTTTATTTTTAACGGGAAAGTTGATTGATGCAGGAATCTTTCCTATAATGATTTTGATTTTTGATTTTTTGAAGGTTGATTGATGCGGGAAACCTTTGTAATAATTTGGGTATCCATCCTTTGAGGGAGTGGTATACAATTTGTTTTTGACTTTTGACTTTTGATTTTTTATTTTGAATAATCGTCCTTCGAGGGATTGGTCTATATTTTTTAGGTAGTTGTCCTTTGAGGGATCAATATGTTTTTGATAATATGATTTTGATAGATATCCTTCGAGGGATCATTCTATATTTTGATAGGATGCATCCATAGATTTTTTATTTTATTTTTCTCGAGGGTAGACTTAGTAGACCTATTTTTAGGAGGGGAAAAGACATGTGCACAAACTAGACATGTGTATCCAAGTAACATTTTTTTAGTTCTTTAGAAAAATGTGGATGGATGTAATGATTATGGGGTTCCTACTAAAGAGGAACTTGTCCATGTGAAATATGCGATGATGAATAGAGCCGTGGTACTCATCTTTAAGGTTTTTAAGATAGTGATGGTAAACCACATGCTTTCAAAGCATTATAGTGATAACATTATAGGTTGATGATGGAATGAGATCGTTGATGTGACTAATGTCATGAAAATTGATATGTTAGCAGTAGAAAGGCCACAAGTACAAGGAATTGAAAGGGTCCTTTTAGGTGTACCATCAAGAGGAAGCTAAATGATAGGCTATCGATCCATACTTGTGAGTGATGACATATGGACCGATCTAGTTAGGGGTGAACTTTCCACGTTTACTCCTTTCCAGAGTAGTGAAATTTTGATTTTATTTGAGAATGAGATCACCAATATTAAAGTCACGTTCTTTACCATGTTTTTTGTATGCACATTTGATACGCTCTTGATATATGTGTTGATGTTTGAGAGATGTTAGGTGTCGTTCATCTAACAACTTAAGTTGTGCTAGATGCTCTTGACGATAATCCTCGTTAGAGATAAAATATCTTAGGGATACGTAGAGTGATGGGATTTTAAATTCAAGGGGTAAGACCTCCTCAGCCATAGACTAAAGAGAAGGGTGTAGCACCTGTAGGAGTATGAATTCTAGTTTGATAAGCCCAGAGAGAAAATGATATTTGGAGATGCCAATTCCTGCATGCTTGGTCGATGGTTTTCATAAGAATTTTGTTAAGTGTCTTATTAGAAGCTTCATCTTGTCCATTTTCTTGTGGATAATAAGGTGATGAAAATCTTAGTTTGATGTTGAATGTGTCACATAATTTCTTAACTTCCTTGTTTTTGAAATATTTTCCATTATTAGTGACTAGTTTGTGAGGGATGTCGAAACGACATATGATGTGTTGATAAATGAAGTTTAGTAGAGACCAGAGGAATAGCCTCTACCCATTTAGTGAAGTATTTAGTAGTTGTGATGATAGAATGATTTCATTGTGATGAACAAGGGTTGATGAGACCTATGAGATCAAGTCCCCATTGTGAGAAGGGTCATAGGTCTTGAGCCTAGTCATAGAGCTTGACTAAGAATGTGGGTGAGATTGAAATGTTGTTGAAATTTAGTGCACTTCTTGACATACAATTTTTTTTTATTGAGAGTAGACCAATAATATCCCATCTAGAGGATGTGTTTAGCGAAAACCATACCGTTAAAGTGTCCACCACATATACCATCGTGGACTTCTTGAATAGCTTTAGTGGATTCATGAGATTTGAGACATTGTAATAAGAGGTCGTCAAATCCACATTTATATAAAACACCACCTACGATGACATATCAGGTAGCGTGTTGAAGAAAGGATCGTTTAGCATTTTTGGATAAATTAGATGGTATTTTTGATTGTGATAGATAATCAAATGTTTGAGTATACCAAAGGTCTATTTGATTATCTTTGATGAGGTTGATAGATGGAAGTTCATTATTATGGGATGGTTGATCAATTCTATGCATAACAACAAATAATTTGGAATCATCAGTTGATAGGGGGATGAGTGATGCAAGAGAAGCCATGGTGTCTATGAATTTATTAGAAGATCGTGGAACTATTTGGATGGTGTAATGATTGAAGGATTTTAAGAGGAATTCAACAATGGTTTTATATTTTTGTAGAATTTTGTTTTTTACATTGATAAATTCCTTTGATTTGATTGATAACAAGTTGTGAGTCTCCGTAGATGTCTAGGATTTGAACATTTATCATGATAGTGGTTTGGAGACCCATGATAAGGGCTTAATACTCATGTTATTAGTGCATTTGAAGTTTAATTTGAAAGATAGAGGGATAGGAGTCCCCAGGGAGGTATGATAATGATACCAGTACCTCCCCCTTGATAATACTTTGATCTATTGAAGAAGAGAATCATTTTGATGAGAGTGTATTCATGATCAATGGTGTTTCATTGGGGAATTATTCATGAGGTAGTTGATTATTAGAGAGAGGAGCTTCAACAAGTTGTTGGTGATAGATTTTCCTTTAATAGATTTTTTTGAGATGAATTCAAGGTCAAAATCAGTCATAAGCATGAGCCACCAAGTGATACGGTCACTGTGATATGGCTTGGAATGCATGGTTTTAAGAGGATTAAAGATGTCAAAAACATAGGTTTAATGATTAAGTAGGTAATGATGGAGTTTGGAAGTTGCAAATTATAAGGAACAACAAAACTTTTCGGATTTTGTATAAAGGGTCTCATAGTCATGGAGAATGCAATTTATATAATAAATAACCATTTCATGACCTTGCTCATCTCGATGAGAAAGCATAACACCAGTGGCATGACCAATAGCGGATATGTAGAGGTATAAAAACTTCCCCTCATGTGGAGGTGTAAGCACAAGTGGTGATAAGAGGTATTTTTGAGGTCATCAAAGGCCTTTTGATAATTGTGATCCCATTTAAAGTGTACATCCTTTCGAAGGAGATGGTGAAATGGTCTATAACAATCTGAAATTTGTGAGATGAAATGATAGAATAATTGGAGTTGGCCTTCAAGGCTGGGAATTTATTTGAGGTTTGATGGGGAGGCATCTCAATGATGTCTTTGATGTAGGGTCTAATTCAATTCCATGAATAGAGACGATAAACCCTAAGAGTTTTCCGGTGAGAATACCGAATACACACTTAACATGGTTGAGACGAAGGAAGTATTGGATGAGTCGAGAAAAGATGGTGTCAAGGATGATGAGATGATCCCTACATTTATTGTATTTGCCTAAGAGGTCATCAACTTAGTCCTCTATAGTTTTGTGGATAAGATCATGGAAGATGTACATCATCAGCGTTGATAGGTGGCCCCTACTTTTTTAGTATGAAGCGTGTGACACGCTAGTAGAAAGTCCCCAAGGAGTGAAAAAGGATGTTTTTTTTTGGTCATATGTGGCGATGATGATTTGATTGTAGCCAAAGAATCCATTCATAAGGAGAGCATTTCATGGCTAATGGCGAGATCGACAATTTGGTCGATGTTAGGAAGGGGAAAGTTGTCTTTAGGATAAGTGATATTGAGGTCTCAAAAGTTTGTGCAAATACGTAACTTTCCTAGGAGGCCTTGGTCATGGGTACAATTTTAGAGACCCATTGTGGATAGTCGATGGGAAAGATGAAGTTGGTAGAAAGAAGACATTATAACTCATCTTTGATGAGAAGAGCCACATGAGGGTACATCCTACGTAACTTTTATTTGACATGATTGACGTTAGGATAGGTGACAATATTGTGAATGAAAATGTTAGGGTTGATGCCAACATGTGGATATATGACCATGTGAAATCCTAACTATGTTTAGAGAGGAAGGCAGGAAATTATTCTAATTCTTTGCAAATATAGGGATTGATCGAATTTGACTATATGAGGATCCTTTCTCGGTCCCTATATTAATGTCAATGGTGGATTTGTTAAGGATTTTCTATGTGTGTCAAAGGTGGTAGAGTATTTTTAAGTCAATGGTCCTATGCCCCCATGTAGGAGATATTAGATTGATCGGCATGACATCGAAGGATGTCAATGGTAGGGGAATCCTCTTTATCATTTCAAGAAATATGAAAGGAAGGGTGTTAGTATCGTATTTAGTTCGATAAGTAAGTGGTCCTAAGGTAATTGTATTGACTAAATAAAAGTTATATGGGATGGAAACAATGTCGTTTGTTTCCATGGAGTCATTGTGCAAGGGTGGAGAAGATGGTTCAAGTTCTATTATAGATCCCTATGCAACGTTAAAGGATTCAAAGGTTGGTTTTTGAAACCTAACCCATATTTTTCATGAGGCTTATGGGAATGATCAAGGATCAATTCATGAATGTCGTACTCATAATGTCTAAGGCCAAATCCTTTCTAGGCACAAAAATGGAGGTACATTTGTGTAAAGGTTTGATTATACAAGAATGTGAAATATGATATGAATGGTTTTGCATGATGTTGATTGTTGCGATGCGGGGAGGGGCGATGGATCCCTCTCATAGATGAGATTGGTTTTAATATGTGGTGGACTGAAAGAGATAACATTTCCGACATCAGGTTCATACATGGGTTGTTTATTGGTGTAGGAAGAGAATTAAGTATACGGAGGCAATACTCCCCTAGTGAAAGACGTTGCATGATGTCGTTGAATGAGTTTTCATCCTGGTAATTTTGTGGCAAGGTGACAAAAGAACGGTAAAGGATTCATTATAGGAACCTAAGTTAATTTTATGAACAAGCACATCATTGGCTTGATACGTCATATGACATGCTTTAAAGGGGTTCATGTCAGCTGGAATGGTGAAGTTTTTACCTTCATGTTCATATTTGAGACAACAATGGAGGTTAGATGGGATACAACACATGACGCAGATCTAGGGTCGTCCTAATAACATGTTATATTAGAACTCTCCTTCTACCATATAGAAGAGTTATGAAGTGTCTTAACACCGAATTTAATGGGTAAGATAACCGCAACCAATGTGGGAGCGACAATATCATTCAAAGCTCACGTAATTGAAGTGGATTGGGTGATGATAGTGTTGGGTAGATGGAGTTGATCAAAAGCATGTGATGATATAATATTGATACCGACGCTGTTGTCAATCATGACTCTCTTAACAAGAGTATCATCAATTTAGGAGGTGATGGATAATGGATGATCATCGTCTTCAAAGTTGTAAGGACGAGATTTTAGAGGTTTCAAAAGAGATGGTAGTGGACATTTTAAGGGTACCGACCAGATTCACAAATGGATGTGGGTCATCTAAGGGTATTGATATGGATTAGATTGCTTCAATCATAGCTTGGTGATGTTGTGGTGAAGTTTGCACAAGATCGTAAAGGGACATCTTTACTGGAGCTTGATGGAGTTGTTTTATGATGGTATTTTGTATAGAAGTGGTTTATTGGGTATGTAGGGCGACAAGGATGGATACCTTACCCTAATGAGAAGGTGTTGGATTTGATGATTCATGAGATAATGGGATGGAGACCTTGGAATTACTTTGATCCAAGTCTTGGGTTCATGCGCATTTAATTTTGGTAGTTATACGTACTATTTTAATTTAATGAAGCAGGTATTTCTGGAAGAGGCAGAGCTTTCTTGGAAGTTGCCTAGCATTTTTGGATGTAGATGGTGATATTTTGGATGTTGTGGTTTTATGGGTTTGATGGGTCATTTTTTATGGTTCTAGATCTAGGGAAGAATACCTTTATTAGCGAGGATTTGAATGGCAACATGGAAGGATTTGTAGTCCTCAAGAAAATTTCCTTATGTTCGGTGATAATCATAGAATGCTTTAAAATTTTACCAAGAAGGTTTCCACCCCAGAGAGAGCAGATGGTTTAAGAGAAGGCGTGGTTATGATGGAATTTTGGATGAGCCTTTCAAATATTGTATCATAGTGTCCTTTCAAGGCTAAGGTCAAGGGAACTCGGTGTTTCATTTGATGATATATATGTTGATGTTGAAGGGATAATGTTTTGTGTACCACATTTAGGTGGCAATTGAGGAATGACCTTGGACTCTATAATAGTGATCGATAATTTTGACGAGGAGCGTGGACCCGAATAGAAGGCATGGGTTTTAGATTTTATTTTGATGAGATTGTATGGTCATGTGATATGATTATTACTTTCTTGGATGGAGGGATGGGCGGTCGCGTAACGAGCTTCTTAAGATTATACATGTGGTGTTAGGTGACGTGGTCATCGTAAGAGCTTTTTACATATTGCATTATAGGTTTTTTTCTAAGGCTTGTGAAGAGTCACAGATGCGAGTTTGAAGTAGATGGAGTGGATATGGATAGATTTTTGGTTCCGGCAGAGGGAGACTATGAGAGGTATGTGATTCAATAGGTTTTTGGGGTAGAAACACTAGATGTAGGTGGTATGGATGATTTGTTTGACATTTTTGTGATAGAAAACACTTAGCGTTGAAGATGTTGGTGATTGATTTTTCATTTAACCGGTGAGGCTCCCTGCATGTGTGTCGATTTGTCAATAAAATGTGTTATTATCTATCGTGGGTTTTACTTTAACCACTTAGTTCATGAACCATAACTAAGAAGTTCTCAGAAAAAGTAAAAAGCTGCTCAAGAAAGGAAGTATTTTATAGAAGAAGGAAGTAAAGGAAATACAGAGAAGAATGGGGAAGATGTGCATCCCAATTAGTAGATAGCAGAGCTAATGGGAAGCATGCACATAAGAAACTTAATAGATATATGAACACACACGTAATTATAAAACAAAGGCAACTCTAGATCCGATCTAAAATAACACAAAGTTTATTAAGAGATCTAAGATTAAAAGCAAGAAACAAAGTACACCGTGACACAAAGTTCTCCTAAAACTCGCTCCTTTGTATTCCTTTGCTCCAAGTTGCTCTCAAGGGTTCAAAGACAAAGTCTAGAACACAAGATTGTTGCTTACAAATTTCGATCGATCATTAACCTGAGGTTCTTCTCCTACTTATATGTAATGTAGGAGGGAAAGTACAAATGGAAAACTCAAACTGAACTGAAACATAAACAACAAGTAAAGATGACATTTGGCAATCATCCTCAACTATCTTCTCCTTAAGTGACACATGTATCACTTAACTAATAGAATGGTTCCACATGACTTTAAGTAATGGTTGCAAAACCAATAACTTAGAAGTTTTACAATTTCATCCGGGAACATAGAAAATAGAAGAAGAAAGAATAGAAGAAGTCATGCCAGCTGTAATGTTTATGTCTTTTTCTTGTTCTGATATCGGATATACTTGTCGAACATGTAATTCAGCATCCTTCCATCTGCTTTTTTAGCCATCGCTTCTTTCTCTCGTCCCGAATCGCAAAGAACCCTTCATTCAACACTTTGATGCACGCTTCCACATCTTCCAAACTCGGCCCAAACCTCGCAATGTCCTGTCGCAGCCACCACCGCCTACACCGATAGAATTCATCGTGAAAGGCTTGGTAGCTTTATCAATTCTCTTTTTGTATCATCAAGAGATCCTTCCAGGAATTAGGCACCTTAGTTCGAGACGATCCGCACGTATGAAGTGACATTCCCGCCCACTCTCTCCTCAAGTGAAAGAAATGACACTGTCTCTGTAAGTCCGATGTCCTACTCTCAAGTGCTCGCATCCTCTTCAAAAAACTCGCAGATTTCCAAACGGAAAGATACCGCAAACTCTAGCTGCTTCCCCTTCTCGATCGATCCATCCTAGTAGCATAACTGCTCCGCAATCAATACATCTCCTACAGCTTGTTGATCTCGCCAAAATACTCAAAGTTACTCTCTCGCAATCGTATTCATGCCTTCTATGTTCGCCATTGCTTTCAGCTTGATTTGTTGCATCATCCATAACCTTTAGCGGGTCGGCACTTCTCCAAGTCAGACAGTAAGTTTGACGAATAATCAAATCCTTCCATTCGTCAATAGCCTTTACTTGATTGCTTCACATCCTCCATTTCCCGCATAAGATGATCACTCACCCGCTCAAATGGTAATGAATGGAAGGTTTAGCAACCTTGGCTATGATCTCACATAATTGAGATACTTGCTTCTGCAGCTCTTCTTTCTCCGCCTTTTCACTGTCAAGCCTAAGGAATAAAGCATCCATCAATGTCTGCGTGTCCTGCTTCAATCCTTCAGTGGTGGCTTGACCGAGGGGTACTTTGGTTATTGTCACATCCTCTGCCGTGAGCTCCTCCTCTATCTTTCCTTCTGCCGGAATTGATATCTCAGCAAACTTCTCTCCCGAATCCTCGATGATCAACCTAGAAGTTGCTTTGGCAACTTTAGGCCTTCTGTCTCTTCCGCCCAGATTCTGGAGTAGCTGCAAGTCGTGCTCCTCTAAGTTCATCTCCATTCTCGCTTCTGGAACCAATTATGAAGCCAACCATTCCGAGAAGTTACTTCTGAGAATGAGAAGTCAAGTCGCTGAGTGTACTACCATCTTCCGCTCTGCATCCTCTCCATCAGAAAGTGCCACAATGTTATGGCTGCCATCTTCTGAATCATCCAAGGACAAAGCCCTTTCGAATTCCGCCATCTGCAGCTTCAACGTATCCTCTGGAACAGGCGCTGAACGAAGTGGCTGAGGGGAGAAGATGAATGTCGCTGGATTCAGTGGAGGCATGGAAGCATCCCCTGCTGTGGTGCAATAGTTGGTGAAGTATTGGGTACTGGAGAAACCGGAGTTAAAGTCATGGTCGTAGAAGTGATCCTCTCCTTGGATTGAGATCTTCTATGCACTTTCAACTTCTCGACTTTCCTGCTGCTTTCTCCTCCGTGCTTTCGCTTGAGGGAATCTCCTGCGCCGAAGTTGCCCGTGACTTGATTCATCAATGCTTCATCAAGGCAATATCCCTTCACAAGAACTGGGCTTGAAGTATTCACCAACACAGCTCCCGACCTTTCTTCAATTGTGTTGCAGCCTCCTATGTTATTCTGCAGTATGGCTTTATCTCCTCCCATTTGATGGTAAGTGTCAAGTACCACATTCCCATCATCTTTAAGATCCGCAGGTATCCGCGCTAGTCCAAAGTCGAACACTTGCTTTGCTGATAGCCTGCTGAAATCTCTTTCTAACCTCGTACTCACTTTTGCACTTCATCCAGAAATCTTCTAATGAAGGCACATGTGCGTACTCCTGGGAGATTGTCTTCCTGGCTACTCCAAATGGATCGAAGTTCAGCCGTGCAGGGAAGAACTCTTGCTCATACTCTGATAACATTTCGCGCTCCATTCCCCGAGCTCTATGAATGCTAATGCACTGTAATATCCCACAGTTGATCGGGAAGAAGCCCGTAGACTTGTGCCGCTTTGATCAAGGTCGTGTAACTCCACAAGTTGCCTCGCTCACTCCATGGCGATCAATCTATCATTCGATACCCGGGCATCTTTATGGTTCTCCGTAAAAGCCCGTAACCCCGAGGTATGTGAAATCGCAAATGAATGAATAGATCTGCCAATCTTGGACACAGCCTTCCCACGCTTCCCACGCTCGCTTACCCTGTTGGCCTTCAAGTCTTTGTCTAGCCTGCAGATGAAATCATAGAAGAATTCATCGTTGATCACTTTGAAATCTTTCTCGCACGCAGTGCAAGAAGTCGTGGGTAGCACTCAAAATGGGGTCCTTTAAAGAACACCACATCTATCCAACTTGGAAAAGACGCCTGTGAAGCCGCAACATACACCAAGTATGAAGTCATCTTGAAGTCGAAAGTACGCTTCACGCCCGGAGTTGCTCACCAATGTTGTTGCTAATAATTTCCGACCAATTGATTATAGAATCAACCTTGTTGATTTCAATGGTCCCGATGAAAGCATACATCCATGTACGGAAAGTGTAAGCATTCGCTTCGCCATTCATCCCGCATAGCAATTTGACGACATCATCTACCTCCCGCACCAAATTGGACCGTGGAAGAGTTCTCGGGAACTTTCAAGGAGATCTAGGCTTCTTCATGTATCGGCTATTCATTATGCTCACGCAATCACTCTATGCTTCTCCCACTCTACCGCCGCATCCCAAGACTAATGGAAGTCACCACCTTTCGTGACCGGAATCTTCAAACAATAATTGATGAACTCTTGGTCCAAACGAATTATTGTCTTTCCCAAGCATCACGCACCGATCTCTGGATGAAGGATGGTAAGATCTAGCGCACTCCATAACAAATTCTCGCAATCGGGTCAGTACATGGAAAAGCCGCAGCTGATAATTCCACGCTTTTAACCGCACGCATGAGTGAAGTCTTTCCCGCCTGGATCTATCAATCAAATCGGAAAGAGGTTCCGGCCTAGATCCGTGTCTCCTATGTCTCGCAAGTTTGGGAAGCGATGCATGACTCCATCGTGCTTTCTTTTTCATCTCTTCGCCATGGCTTTGTCTATCTTTGTCTGAATAATTCTTTTTCTTCTTACTTGGCCGGATTTCTTCAAAATTGGTGCAGATCTGGACAATTCTTCAGATTCAGAGGATATATGCAATGTATTGGACATTGATAAAAGCTCATTTTCCTTTGTAAAGCACCTGTAATGAATTCCTGCAATTTATTCAGACAAAAATGGCCACCGGAGCATGAATAGTGAATTTTAATTGTAAAAATCTGCACTTTTCAAGCCCGCTGCCCCAAAAATTGGTGTTTAATTTGCACATAAAGAGAGCATGAATCCTTTCAACAACACCTGAGCACCTGTAACACCTATGCAAACAATTATGCAGACAAAGATCAACCTCCTTCAAAGCATGCGCCAAATCTGGAAGCTTTTAGCCTTGTTGCCACCTTGCCTGAGCAAAATCCTTCTTCAAATGGGGGCGCACTTTTCCTCTTGGCTGCAATTCTTTACCTGTGAATTAAATAATTCACCCATATGGCTGCCCATGCTTATATAACCTTCACAATTCTATAATTAATAATTGCCCTAACAATTAAAGGCAATTAATTAATTAAAAATCATGCTCTTCTCTTTTAAAAATAGCATGTTTAAGGACAGCCATCCAATAAATTAAATTAATCCAATTTAATCCTTCACACATCACTTCACTTAAGCTTCACAGTGTGCCTTGACCATAGCCATTGAAAATAGAAATTAATTTAATGATTTAATGCCTTAAAAATCATTAAATAACTCCCAAATGGGGCGCACTTTTTGAAAGAGAGGGGGCAGCCACTAAATAAATTAAATTTAATACATTTAATCCATTTCTTTTATTCCCTCTTTGACTTGTTGACTTCCTCCAAGCTTGGGCGCACTTTTTAGAAGAATAGATTAATTAAAATAATCATTTCAAGGCTGCCATCATCTCACCAAAGGGGGCGCACTTTTTTGCACATATAATTCTATTTTTAAGAATTTTTCACAATGGGATTCTTTACCCTGCAAGGCAGGCACTAAAATCCCATGATCCACTTAAGTGATTTGACTTTGACAATGGGATTATTTACCCTGCAAGGCAGGCACTAAAATCCCATGATTTCACTTAAGTCACTTTCCTTTTATTTTATCATGGGAATTTTTACCCTGCAAGGCAGGTAATAAATTCCCACCTGCCTGCGGCCTCTAACTTTCCCACTGCAGCTTAAGTGAATTTTATAACACGGGAAAAGTACTGCAAAGTGTATAAAATTCCCACCTGCCTCGCGCTTGTATTTTTCCCATCAGCACTAGCCTAAATCCTTTGTTTTCCAAAATGTGCCCAACCCCGCAGGGGCTTTTCCGTGCACGACTTCGCTTTTTCCAGCTGATCAGACTCCGATGGCGACTTCCTCCGGCATATGTGCGCATATATGTTTTCCAGCTGCTCCAGGCCAAAAATCGGGCTTACCCGCAAAGGAATTGTTCTAGAGAAATTTCACAGAAAACGAAACGGGACAACACAAAAACACGAAAAATTGCCAAAAGTTACAAATAAAGCCCAAAACTTATTCCAAGTTAAAACCCTTCTGGTACATAAGAGTAATGACATATTCGATCATAACAGAGTTAAAACGGAGCGCAAATAGCCTCATACGGGGCTCAAAATAATTAAATACAAATTTCCCGCAGACAAATCCCGACGATATATAACAATAACAATTTTGGGCATCTCTTTGGGTATTTGGCGAAAAAAAGGCTAATATGGCTTTTTGGGAATATCTTGACACAATACAAGAACTTTCATGGGATCTTTTGTTCAATCTTTTTTTTGTGATGGTTATTGCGAAATTGTTCATAAATGGTTTGAAGGGCAAGGGATCTTTTTTTGTGATGGGAATGGTGAAATTATATGTCATTGGGTTGGGTTATTGATATGGATGATATGGTAGAGGGATGTTATGTTGGAGTGTGATGCATCCTAGAATTTATTATGAATAACTCAGCATGTTGGCACATCACTCAACTTGAGCTAAGCACTCACCCAAAGCGCACAAAGGTACTAGGTCCCTCTTTAGAGTTGCTTGTAAAGGATGTTAGTGTGATGATGTTTAAACATATTCAAATCCATAAGTAGACATAAACATTCCACAATGCAAAATCCAGATCTAGATATTAGAGAATCATGATAAATGAACTAAACAATAACTATGATAAGATTAACCATACAAGAACCAAATTCAATCATGTCTAACACCATTATCCATCCAATATATTCCATTTCATAATTATCTGAAACACATAAGCTTCTTACACTGTAAAGTATCTCCATGAGTCAAAGTGCCAAAAACTAAGAAAGACAACTCTACAATAATTCACCACTTACTTAACTATGCAAGTCAATACATATTTATAGGGGTGGGGACTTGCCCTTCACCACCCATGCAATTCTCAAAATAGGTCGCATGCTGATAATAGCCATGCACCTTTACAATAGTATGCACAACATGCAAGTGTTCTAATAATAGATGTCCTATAGTTAACTCTAAGTAGAACTCCTATTATTAGCTTAAACTATGCATGGCACTTATCTATCGCTTGTTCCCAAAATACCATAGCGTGTAGTGTAAGTCTTCATATCTATGTGTGCTCGCACGCTATCTCCAAAAATAGCCCTTATCCACAAAACAACTAAGTCCTGAGTTGGGGCACTTTAATACTATTATAGCATTGCGCGCTTCCAGCGCCCTATATTCACGCGCCCAATACTTAGAATATTTCTGGTTGTTCAACATTACCCCACACTAGAGTACATTTCCACCCCAACAATGGGAATTATTTCTTATTTATCTAACAATAAAGAATAAGTAATGAAAGAAAGAATGAAACGCTATACAAAAGAATGAATTTTTACTTTGCACAACCTTTTCTTCAACTGCAAGGATTAACTGTACATCTTCGGTTTTGATTTCAGCCTCCAATGTCTTCTAGTAAATTAGTACGTTCCTCATTTTCTCTGGAATATTAGTGGCTATGTCATCCAATTCATCCTGAGTGATCTTTTCTTTCTCATTCTGTAGTACCCTAGGACAACATTGGCCATACCTAACAACATTCCCTCCATAAGGTCCATCTTTCTGCGCTATGAGTTTTCCAATCTCGTTAATCCTTTCCTTGTGTGGATCTTGGTTTTCTGAGAGGGCCTTACACTTTTTTTTACCAATGCCAACCTTTGCGCGCCCAAGTTTTTCATCCTTCATTACCTTCATAACTTCATTATCCTCCACTAAAGTTTTGGTCCTTATTATGGCGTCGACACCTTTGCACATAAATTAAGAGCTTGATTGAAAACTTCAACTTGTATTTTCAAGTCTTGATAAGTTCAATCTTGACCACCGGTTGACCTCCTCCTCATCTTTCCCTTCTTCCTGCATGGGGGTAAGGAAAAAGGGGTCTTAAGTGGACATTTTTACGAAAAATAAAAAAACACGAGTTTTTCGAAAGTATTGGAAGATGTTGTAGAAATATGAATCGTATAGCATTTTGAGTCTAGTTTCTAAGCTACTAAATTTTATTGAAAACGGATAAGTTTAAGTGGGTCAAATAACTAAAATACCAACATGTGCTCCTATTTTTGTTAAAAACATAATAGAGTGACTTTCGTGCCCCCACCATTTTTTGAGCACCATTTAGTATTTTTGAAAACCCTTTGGTAGAAAGATAGCTAGGAGCATCTAGTTTGTGTTAGAATTTTTTTAGATTTTTTTTAAAGTATTTTTTTTTTATGATTTTTCTAGTACATAAATTTTATGTTTTGAAAAATAATAGAGCTCTCGACCGTGCCCCCTAACTACCTCAAAAAATATCAAAAATTATTTTTTTTTAATATGTATAGAATTACACCTAGTTTGTGCCTAAAAACTTTTATTCAATTTTGATGAGTAAAAAAAAAGATACATGACAAAAGATAGACATGTTTAAACTTCAAAAAATAGCTATAAAAAGGCATAGTTAGAAAATAAATAATATGGAAACCTTGTATTTGTTAGAAAAATTGAAAAATAATATTTATACAAAGAAGAAACTTGCTTTATGTCGTGGTATAATTTTTTTAAAACAAATCGATCATTTGATGTTGATTTATCATGGTGGAAGTTGGATTTTTTGTTTTTCTCGCAAAAACACGTGCGGTTTGTTGTGTTTCAGAAGTCCATGCCTCGTGCTGGGGATCCAAACGGATCCCAAGCCTTGAGGCATGTGTTGGAAAAGGTAAAAAAAATCAAAATACATGCATATGCATATGCGTATGTTTTTTGCTTTGTTATATATGTGGCCCCCAACGTCCCTTTCATCTCTTTCATGGGAATTTTGCATACATTCTGTTTGGTCTGCAATTTTTTGTACATTCTTGCATGATTTTTTAGTAGTTCATTTTGTCCCCTACCCCACTAGTTGATTTTTTCTAATCATGGGTGATAAAATTTGAGCTAAGGACAAGAGGAAAGTCAAGAACAAGACACCAGAGCAATTGGAAGAGATGAGAATAAAGAAATTGAAGAGAATGCAAAAACTTTGTAGGGAAAGGTACATCTGCTATATCAAATGTAGCTAATGTATTAGAAAATGGGGATGAAATACATAATGAAAATGTAGAGAATAATGATTTTGCAATGAATAATGATTTTGAAATGAATAATGATATTGAATTGAATGATAATGTTGGTATGGATGAAGAAATTGATATGAATCCAATTGTTGAACCCTTACCTGAGAATCCAAATGTTAACCCCAAAATTTGTATGAAAAACATGAATGAAGAAAGTAACCTTGTAAATGAATCTTCACCTCTAAGAACACCTCCTTCCATTTTTTGAAGAAAACCAATTCACTTAATTGAAATTGATGAAAACATTATAAAACCAATGCCTAACAAAATGTCTGAAAGAAATGCGAGAAGAAAAGCTAGTGGAATTTGGGATAATTACTTTGAGAATTTAAATGACACAAAGATGTCAATTATTTGTTACATTGATGAAATTAATTAAGATGAGACCTATAATGAAGACCCTGGGGTTAAGAACATCTAATGTTGTTGATCAAAATGCATCAATTGTTGAAAACATACATAAAGCATACCAAACTGTAGGTGGAAAAAGATGCACCAAAGATAGTAATGCTACATGGCGTGCACTTACTAATTGTATAGTAAGTGATAAAATAGTTAATAAACGCTTGATTAGAAAAAAACAAGCAAAGTGCTTTGAAGCTAAAAAAAAACACTAATGAAAGCAATAGAGAGACGTAAACATCTTGAGTCAGTCAATAACACTGACTATTGGGATTTCTCTAGCAGACTTCCATGAAAAGACAAGAATACATATGATATTCTAAAAGAATTAATTGTAAAATTTTGGAATGAGAACACAAGGGTGTCACCGAATAGAAGAGATACAATAAAAAGAAGAATAGGTTCTCGTAATCGTGAATCGTGTGCAAAACATTTCTTAGATATGACTCAAACACAATTGTTCTCTAAGTTTAAGAATGAAAATCCACAAATTAACATTAGCCAAAGATTCTTTGAAATGAGAAAACCCTTTTATGTGAAAATCAATCACTCACGTACCACTTGTTGTTGCAGGCATCATGTTGAATTTTCAATGCATTATGATGTTTTTTGTCAAATACGTCATGTTTTGCATATTGACATCATGTTTAGCAGAGTGTGGATTAAATGTCCCACCAAAATCTTCAAGGGAATTTATTTTCGACAATATTTTGTGAAAAATCAACTAGACAATTTTTTTATAACAAAGCATGTTTGGATGGAACGTGCAATGTATGTGGTGGCTTGCCAAATCTGAAAAGTTGTATCCATGAGGAGAGTACATATTCAATAGGAAAAGAATTGGTTGGTTTCACCAAATATAAATCGGTGGCATATCAATTAAAAGATGGAAAAGAATCTAAGAGGTGTGAGCTTGTTACAAAACAATTACCTGTATCATAATATATGGTCAAATTAGAGAGAAATTTTTTTATGAGTATGCAAGGCACACACATAGAGCTCGATGGTTGGATGAACAATTCAAGTTAAGAAAGGACACATTCCCACTTGGTACTATTGTTTCAGTAGTTGACTTCAGTAGAGAATTACACATTGCAGCCACAAATGGAGGTTCAATCTCAATATTATAACTCAGTGCAAGTTGTTATTTTCATGCATATAACATTCATGCACTCTCTAAAGCACACGAGAAAAGAAAAAATATTAAGAGAGTATCATTTCTACATCATTGATGATCAAACACATTCTACATAATATGTACAAGGGTGTTTCCAAGTGTTTTATGTGAACTTGAATGAGAGGAACATTAGTTTCGATCAACATTACATTTGGTCGGACAACTGCACATCACAATTCAAGAATGCATGGATGTTTTATTGGCTAAGTAGGATGCACAAAGAAACAAATGTACAACATATCTAGAGTTTTACTGAGGTAGGGCATGGAAAAGGAGAGCATGATGGTGCAAGAGCATGTGTGAAAAGAGCACTTGCAAGAGAAGAGTTAAAGTTCAAGGATGGTGCTAAATTTACAGATGCAAAAAAACATTATTGATTGGTGTGTCAAGAATATGGGCCATGAATCTCAAGAGAGATCAACGGTTCGTAGATATTTTTGGTTGATAGAGGAACAACATCTTGACAAACTTTGAAGATTGTATGACAGTTGTAGGATCAAGTGATATGCACTCATTCCGTAGTTCAGATGCAAATGCTTGGACTATTTATACTAGGTGCATGGCATGTTTTTGTATATCATGCATTGATTTTGTGTGGAATGAATGTGAGTCACAACAAAGTGGGTGGATGAATGGACTTGTAGACCTCTAATTCCACTCGACACACATCAAGTTCCATGAGCATTACAACTTGCAGGGTCTTCAGATCAAATGACAACATCACCTGACTTTGACCAAGTCTCTGATTTAGTGCAACAAGGTACATACATATATGTACATGCCATGTTTTAGATTTATAAATTATTAAATGGTCAACTCTTAATGTATTTTAAATTTGACTTTCAGTTTTACTTTGTGATGTAGGGCACGTTTTTTGTAGTTATTGCGATGGAATTTAACGAAGAGGGAACAATACTACTTCTTGTCTCGTTGTGTAGAGGGGAAAAAAATTGACTTCCATAGTCATTGATGGTGAAGACCTTGAGTATCCCATTGGGTAGTGGTAGTCACTGGAACTTGGCTTCGATGATATCCTATCAAAAAATCAAACATTTGGTTGTTTGAAGACTATGAAGTACATCAAAAGATACTTCACTATTCACATTTGGTCCTTGCAACAAATATTAAATTGATCAAATATCGAGGTAGGCCATTAAACAAGAATCTGTGGAAGGTTCGTGAATCAGATCATGAAGCAATTCTTGCTACTGTCAAGAGTAGAGTTGATCCTTGTGGTTCATTGGATTGAATTTGCAAAGGTATGTTCTTCATGAATTTAATTTGAATATTTACTTAAATGATTTTGTTTAAATTTTGTATGATTTAAAATTCTATTTAATTGCTTACTAACATGTTTATGTAGGTTAGTGGTGCCAAAAATCTTCCACCTTCACGTGGTTGGCACTATCAATAGAGAATTTATTATTCTCGAAGCCAAGTGAAGCTAAGAGAAATTAAATATTAGAAAGGAACAACAAAAAAAATTCTCATTTCACCACCTATATTGTAAAAATATCTTATTAAAATTCTCATTTCACCACCTATATTGTATGAACCACCTATATTATTCAGGTGATTGGCAATGGACAACCTTACACTTGACTCAGACTACACTATTTCATGTGTTTGCAAACAATAGACAATGAGAGAACAAAATGGAGATGGATAAAACCATGTGAGAGGATTTTGTAGAGGGTCTCAACATGGAGGTTTTAGATCTGACGAGATGTCTCTAGGTGCCATGGAGTCCGAGAAATCACATGTCGAAGATATAGCGTGTTTTGGTCTCAAGGCTCTTAAGGGACTATGCCTGACGAGGTAGCCCGAAAGCATGAGGAGTGTAGGGAACCAAAAAAAATCCTCCACTAGCATTCACCTAGGCCATATGACAAGATGTGTTGGCATAGATGGTTTGGTCCCATGAGCTACCGTTTGCAAAATATAGCGTCTGACAGCCTTACACTGACTCAGACTACACTATTTTGCGTTTTGCAAACAATAGGACAACGAGATCACCGAAAGGATATGGAAAAACCATGAGAGGATTTTGTAGAGGGCCCCAATATGGAGGTTTTAGATCTAACGAGATGTCTCTAGGTGCCATGAAGTCTGAGAAATCATTTCGTCGAAATATATAGCATGTTTTGGTCTCAGGGCTCTTAAGGGACTATGCCCAGGATGACGAGGTAGCCTCAAAAGCATGTGGAGTGTAAGGAACTAAAAAAAAATCCTCCACTAGCATTCACTAGGCCATCCTGGATGTGTTGGCAGTAGATGGTTTGGTCCCACGACACTTTTACTTTTTTGCAAAATATATCGTCTAACAACCTTACACTGACTAAGACTACACTACATATTTCATAATTTGCAAACAAACAAGGATAGAGATCACAAAAATGGAAAGATATGGATAAAATTGACATGAGATTATTTTGTAGAGGGCCCCCGACATGGAGGTTTCGGATCTAATGAGATGTCTCTAGGTGCCATGGAGTTCGAGAAGAAAATCACATGTGTAAACAAAGATATATCATGTTTTGGTCTAGTGGCTCTTAAAGGACTACGCCGATGAGGTAGCCCGAAAGCATGGGAGCATAGGGAACCAAAAAAAATCCTCCACTAGCATTCACCTAGGCCATCCAGACGTGTTGGTCTAGATGGTTTGGTCCCATGAGCTACCATTTGTAAAATATATCGTCTAACAACCTTACACCGACTTACTACTACATATATTTCATGTTTACAAAAACAAAGACAATGAGAGAACCAAGGATATGGACAAAACCATGAGAGGATTTTTTAGAGGGCCCTTCAATGTGGAGGTTTTTCAGATCTAACGAGATGTCTCTAGGTGCCATGGAGTTGAAAATCATCGTCGAAGATCGAATAGTATTTACTTCAACAACTCAAACCTTAAGACACACAAAAGTCTATTTTACAAAAACTCATATAACTTGAACAAATGATGAGACAAAAATTTGACCTAAAATTTTTGGCACCTCTATAGGAAGCATTGTCAGAATCATGACACCTTCTATATCATCTCTCCATAATTTCTATAAAATAATACTTCTACATTTTTTTCTATCCATCTCATTTGCATTCTACAATAGTGCATGTTATAATAGTGTAAGGAAATCATTCTAGATGCAATATTTTGCAAAATGGAAGCTCTTGAACTGAACTGACTGTGCCAACACGTCAAGGTGGCCAAGTAAACTAGGGGAGGTTTTTTTTTGAGTTCCCAAAGCTCCAGGTGCTTTCTGGACTACCTCGTCCAATGTAGTCCCCCTTAAGAGCCCTGAGACCAAAAAACATGTTATATCTTCGACAGGTGATTTCTCGGACTCCGTGGCACCTAGAGACATCTCATTAGATCCAAAACCTCCATGTCGAGACCCTCTACAAAATCCTCTTTCATGGTTTTATCCATCTCCATTTGGTTCTCTTGTTGTCCTATTGTTTTCAAAACACATGAAAATGTACAGTCTAAGTCAAGTAAGGTAAGGTCACAGATGCAATATTTTGCAAACGGAAGCTCATGGGACCAAACCATCTATGCCAACACATCGGGGATGGCTGGTGAACACTAGTGGAGGATTTTTTTTTGGTTCCCTATGCTCCCCGTGCTTTTGGGCTACCTCATCTGGGCGTAGTCCCTTAAGAGCCCTGAGACCAAAAACATGTTATATCTTCGACAATGGGTGATTTCTGACTCACGTGGCACCTAGAGACATCTCTTCAGATCCAAAAACCTCCATGTAGGCCCTCTATGAAAATCTCTCTCATGGTTTTATCCATCTCCATTTGGTTCTCTCATTGTCCTATTGTTTGCAAACACGTGAAATAGTGTAGTCTGAGTCAAGTATAAGGGCTACGACGCTATATTTTGCAAAATGGGAAGCTCATGGGACCAAACCATCTACGCCAACATGTCTGGATGGCCTGGTGAACACTAGTGGAGGCTTTTTTTTTGTTCCCTATGCTCCCGTGCTTTCGGGCTACCTCGTCGGGCGTAGTCCCTTAAGAGCCCTGAGACCAAAACACGCTATATCTTCGACGAGTGATTTTTCGGACTCGTGGCACCTAGAGACATCTCGTCAGATCCAAAACCTCCATGTCAGGTCCTCTATGAAAATGAAATATGTGGTTTTATCCATCTCCATTTGGTTCTCTGTTGTCCTATTGTTTGCAAACATGTGAAATAGTGTAGTAGTTTGAGTCAGTGTAAGGCTGTCAGACGCTATATTTTGCAAACGGTAGCTCATGGGACCAAAACCTTCTATGCCAACATGTCTGGATGGCTGGTGAATGCTAGTGGAGGATTTTTTTGGTTCCCTATGCTCCCTGATTTTGGGCTACCTCGTCGGGCGTAGTCCCTTAAGAGCCCTGAGACCAAAACACGCTATATCTTCGACGAGTGATTTCTCGGACTCTGTGGCACCTAGAGACATCTTGTCAGATCCAAAACCTCCATGTGGGGCCCTCTATGAAAACCTATCGTGGTTTTATCCATCTCCATTTGGTTCTCTCATTTGTCCTATTGTTTGTAAAACACATGAAATATGCAGCTAAGTGAGTCAGTGTAAGGCTTCCAGATGCAATACTTTGCAAACGGAAGCTCTTTGGCCAAACCAACTACGCCAACATGTCGGGGTGGCTAGGTAAATGCTAGGGGAGGCTTTTTTTGGTTCCCTACACTCCCCATGCTTTCGGGCTAATCTACCTCGTCGGCGTAGTCCCTTAAGAGCCCTGAGACCAAAACACGTTATATCTTCGACAGTGATTTCTTGGACTGTGGGACCTAAATCGTCTCTCGTTAAATAACACCTCATCCGAGGAGTTCTTGTTTAATGACTAGATTGTCTTAAGAATGAATTTGATAGGGAATGTCTAAGAACACATGGGAGTTATCAATCACCTAGTAAATCTTTCTTGTTTAGTTTGAATGGGAGTCACTGGCCTATGACTTAGTGACCTTCCATTCATTGATAATTTATGCTATGATAAACCCATGGATGCTTTCAAAAGTGCCTTCAAAAGGATAGGGGTAGTCATCAAGCCTAGTGAAGGGTGTGATGTGATTTCCAAATAACTTGAAATGCCTATAGATTTAAAGGTAATAACATGAATTGGACATGATTAGACAATCAAGAATCATTGAGTGTCGAATCGAATGTCATCATCATCTGGAGACATTCTCAAGCATTGGAGTAATGTATATGGAGAGACATTCTCAAAATATCAACAGATGAAAGGCATCAAATTGTGATGACTCTCGTGTGTTTTAACAGGGGAGAAGACTAAGAAGCATAGAAGAATGTAGTAAGTGCATGATAAGATAGGAACCAATACAAAGAGACCATGAGCAAGAAGAAGTGCAAGTAAGGTAAATACACATATACACATTGATAAATTGAATGAATAATTACTCAGATTAGGTAACTCTTTATATACATACATTATATAAATATTGATTTCCAAAGTTTGATGCATATTATACATTGAAAATGCTAGTACATGTACATCACCAATAAATGAAAAAATAATCCATAATGTCTTAAATATTGTCAAGTGCACATCATATTAGTTTCATGCAAAAATAATCTCAGAAATGTAAGGTCTCATACAAAAATATCAAGTTCCAAATAGTATTTTAATGTGCATAATAAATATAAAAATGCCCAAATAGGTCATATACCATCAAGTTCAAATGCCATATAGGCGTACATACAATGCCATGCACATAGGCATACAAAAAAATGTCATGTAAGACATATATATTTCCTAATCATCAAAATCTATCCCTCTCTTGGCCTTGCTCGAAGAAGGCCCTCCCTTAGATGAAGATGGAGATCTATGAGATGACTTTGGATCATCCGAGCCCATGCTACGAGTCCTCTTCCACTGAATACTCACTTGTAGATGAGCCTGTAAATGCAAACAATGTTTTTTTGTCAAAACTTAATTTATATATGTTTTCAACATGTATTTAAGACCATGCTAGAATGAAAGTATTTACATAAATACACAAACTTACCGCAAGTTGTCGATCACGCCGAATTTGCATCTCATGCTCAGATGAGTCATCGGGAGCTCCTGGAGTATGAATGGGGGTACGAAGATGATGAGATGGAGGAGTTCGTGCCCTCGAAGTCAAAATGGAGGGGGTTGAAGTTCCCTACATACACATAAGATTAAAAAATCTAACATCATAATTAGTGAAAATAGAACTAAGTACATGTATGTGTAATGACAATATTTTAACTAATTTTATCAATATAGAACTATTGTTTTTACCCCGCCATGCCTGTGAATCAAATGAACAGGGTTGCTACCTATGGCAGGTAACTCCTGCATATACACAATGAAGGACATTATTAACATAATTTAATAATTCTACAATGAAAGACATTACTAACATGTAATTTAACATAATATGAATTACACGAGAAATTTAACAAAATTTACATGTTGTTTGAATACCTCAGTGAGTTGTTGCGTAGATGAAATCGCAGTGGCAACACCTTTCTCTACTTGTCGCAGAGATGGTGGGGTGTCTAGTGAAGTCAACATCTTTATCAAACATGTATCACGTGAGTTAGATGGACATACAAGAACATACATATATTTGACTTCAAAACTAATATATATATATATATATATATATATATATATATATATATATATATATATATATTTGCATGTATGTGAAAATTTTACACAATTAACATTCTAAATTACCTCTATGAATGTATGTGTATGCATGGTGCTCGCCACCTATGGTCGGGATGAAGATGTGCCTCCTGTGCACTGTAATATCAATGCATGTACATGTACAAATACAATTATTTCAAAAATTTAACATATATAAGTAAATCAAGTACTCCAAACTTTTTGTAACACACATAATAAAACATAACAAATACCTGTGAAGGTGACACTGATGACTGTAATCCAAATGTCTCACTCAAAAAGGCATTTGACATAGTGACATTATTGTGTGCACCCCTAGCACCAACTCCACCAAAATCAATACGCATGAAAGTATCGTCCTCCTTGGGCCCCAAACATATGCTACCACATGATGAGAAAAGATGTGGCCTCATGCTAGTACTCCCTGAGGGAATACTCTGTACCTCCATGAGCATCTGGCTCAGAAATCTCCCTCGTATGTCGAACAAGGGTCGCAGATAGCCCCTGAAGTGCGTGGAGTGTATCAATCTCTACTGTCTCCTTCACTGCTGAGGGACAATCTTAGGGTGAGGGGGATTTTGTGTGGGGACTCTACCCTATTGAATAGGTGCATGTTGTGCACCTGGTCGATCTTGTGTAGATCCTTTTCCTCGGCCCTGGAAATCTGGAAATCAAAATAATTTGGGATCTCGTTGAGGATAAACTCGCAATAGAGTTTCCTCATAAAGTATAGTGGCACCTCATTGTTATTACAAGGTGGAAAATCAAACACCATCCACCATCGGTCCCAAAAATTATTTTTAATCAAATTATTATTGCACCAATGGATGGGAAACCATTTACATGACAACGAACAAGAAAATTAGTGTGGGGGTCCGTGAATAAGGCGCATATGAGGTCTTTTGTAATTTATTTTTTTCTTTACATCCACATATGACAATTTGTTGGAATAATAAACCCTACAACCCTCTCTGTAAGTTGTCCAATGATCAATTTTCCCCATTTCCATGTCAACTTGAAGCAAGTAATGCCTCCAATGTGTTTGCAAGAGAGGCATGGTGGGGGTTCAGTAGATTGTGAATCCCTCATTCTTTTGATTAAATCCTCAATTTCAATTTTGTTTTCAACTATGTGGGCTGCTAAATCTTCTTGACTACCCGGGGATGTTGAGAAATTGTGGGAGGGTTGGGAGGGATGATAGGAATAATAGGGTTTGGTTGTGGTTGATTCCCTCGACCTCGAAAAAAATGTCAATCAAAAAAAAAATGTATTCAATTCAAATTTTAATCTATAATTATCATATTTCAGAGCCATATCCATGCCCTTCACCACTTTTTTGTCCTGAACCTTGGCCTCGTGTAAATGTAGACACGTGTTGTTTCAATCTACCCTACAACCAAACTCTCCAAAAGCATGATGTCAACATTATCAAACTCCATGGTTTCTACATAGGCCTCCTTACCTGGCCATATATATGTTTTACGTAGAATGTGAATGTATGCGTCCACTTTTTGGCATCGAACTGGAGCTGACGCATGTCATGAAATCTATTTACAGAGTCCTTAAAATATCTTGTAGTAAACACAAAGGGAAACTTACACCATGGGATCTTCTCCCCAAACTTCATGTGGAAGCACCCCAAGTTGAAATGTTGGTAAACTACAAATTCATCTTCTCCATCCAAAACCTTTGGTAGCTCACGCAGAATGTGTCATTCTCCCTCAGATGCACTGCACAGTCTTTATAACTACTTGTCCAAGTGCTCTTTGTATGTGTTGGAAACAAACCCACGCAACATGTACTTGGCATATCTTTTGGCTAGGGACTTGTTCTCCAACGGAAACTCCCATATGTTTTCCCTAGGACCGTCTGGTACCCTAACTTCACTGAACACAATTAATAACAAAATTGTGCCCTAGGTTATCTTCTCACCTTTTTCTGCTTGGATGCGTGCCTCGTTCACCAAGCTCTTTATAATGTAACTAATGATATTTTAGTATGTTTTGTTGGCAATTTTTTGCGCTATATGCAACTAGCACATGTTTACCCCGTTCCATCGCTCAAAGTGGCCCTTATTTTACTCCATGCTAACCACGCTACTACTCTAAAGTGGCCATGTATTCAATGTTAGTGACCTTGAAAGCTCGGCCCCCCTTCTTATACTTGTATAGGGTTGTTGTGGCATCAATGCCCTCATCATCTGACAAGTCTCCAACAAGCTCTGAGCCCATGTCGCGTAGCCCTGTTACCTTCCCAATCAACTTGGTAGTAATCCTTATTCTCCTACCCATGAAATAGAAATAATCTTCATGGACCCGTGACATTAGCCACTAGTACAATTGCTCAGGATTTCCAAAGTAGGGAAACTCCAGGATCTGCATTACACCCACGCTCTCAAGTAGTTTCTTCACCGAGGCATCCAAAACCCTAGTGTCATCCACCAGCCGAAAGTTAGTCTTTCGTAGACTGTCGTGACGCCCTTCATACATTTTACAAAGGTGCATTGGTTAATCTCTACAACCCTAAAATTAGTAATATTTGTTTTCCATGGCCATCCTTCAATGACTTCTTCTGGATACAAAATTTCCACCAACCACTCCTCCTAAATCTCTACTGGAGCTTTCTATGGTGCCATCGCCCCTTTTGATTCTGTAAATGCGTAAAACCCTAGCTACAAAATGAAAACCATAGTCACCCTTTCATCAATGTGACTTAAATCTTGCTTCTATGTTAGGTACTCAAATTGTGCTTCATGATGTGAATGCTTCAGAGAATGCTTTTCGTCTCCCACTTTTCTTCATACTTTGCAATTTTTTTCCAAGTTCGTAAGGTAGCAAATGACATTAAGAATGCCGAATTTAAACCAAGTTTCAAAATTCCCTTCATTAATTACTCCACCTACCATCATACATGACATTAATTTCTCTTAGGCACATTTTGTGCCTCATTATCCCGCGCCCAATGTCTCACGCCTCAAACTCTTGCACCTTAGTCATAATTTCTGGCGCGCCGCTACTTATCTAACATAGATCTCCTCTACCCACACTTCCTTAAGCCGAAGTAGTTTATCCAATGTGACCCAACATACATAGTCTCTAATGCCGCAACCTCCCTTTAATTATACTGAGCGCTCAATACTTTAAGCGTGGTCTTAATATTTTTTAGCAATTATTCTAAGTTCTCATGAATTTTAAAACCTTGCTCCTTTTGTTCCTCTTGTGGTTACCCATGATTTTATTTCTTTCCATACCTTCTTTATCCACCCCACACTAAGGGTATGTGCAAAGTCCTCTGTGTATATAAACACTTTAGATTATGATCGCTCGCACGCAAACGCGCTTATTACACAAAACACTCAACTAAATTGACAAAGCATATTGCGAAGAAGGAAATACATTAAAGGAAATCTAATCTAAATGACAATACTTCCTTATTACAAAAATCAAGAAGGCTTATATATATTAGGGCTTCGCCTACTCCCGTTGAAGTGGGTAATCGTGTTCCATCGAGCGTCTCTAACTGGAAAGCGCTTGATTCAAGTATGTGAGTGATAACATACAGTCCCAACCAATGCACCTTAATCTTTCCTGGGTGGCACAAAAATTTGAATCATAAATAAGTACCATCTTCCCAACCTCAAGCTTCTTTTCCTTGATTTCTCTGTCATGCCATGCCTTTTTCTGGCCTTTTCCTGCTTATGACTCCAACATGCTATGGCACGCCTCTCATCCAATTGTATTAACTTGTCAATTATTTCTTCCAATGCTTTCTCATTAGCTAGACCTCCCACGCGCACAATACGTAAAGAAGGTAACATGAATTCCATGGGAAGAACTCGATTTTGTGCCAAACACCAACTGAAAGGGTGTGGCCTTATTCAACCTTTTGTAGGTTGTTTTATATGCCTAAAGTACAACATAAAATTTATCATCCCAATCTTTCCTTCCAACATCACATATTTTTATCAAGGTATGGCTCAATATCTTGTTGAAGGCCTCAAGCATCACATTTGCTTAAGGGTGATAAGGTGTAGTCTTGTGGTGTGTGACCATAAATTCATCCAATAATATCCTGATTATCTCATTCATGAAGTGTGTGCCCCTATCACTTGTCCCTCAACAGACATCCATATCTACTAAGAATATTTTCCCATAATAACCTTGTTGTTGTCAGAAGCTGATGTATAATCCTTTGTAGGTGTTAGTTTCGCCCACCTTGTAAGATAATCTGTACAAGTGATGATGTAGCATGATTTGGTTCTATGCACGATAGGGAAATAGGACCCAAAAATTCTATTTCCTATTTTTCAAATGGCTCTGCACTAGTAATAGGCCTTAAAGACATTTCATCTCTTTTCCCAATTTTTCTAAGTTCTTCGACAATTATCACACACCTTACAATACTCTTTACAATCCTTATACATGGTCTCCCACCATGAACCAACAAGTAGAATCTTGTGCATGGTAGTGTCACCTACATAGTGCCCACCTACAATACCAAAGATGAGCCTCTTCCATGATATCTGTGCGCTCATGTTCCATTACACACTCGGTGCAATACCTCATCTCTCCCTAGTTTGTATAAGTCACCACTAATCAACATGAAAGGTGTGGTGCCTATTGCAAGTTGTTTCTTCTTCAAGGATTTAATTCCTTCGATGCCATACCTGTGCATAAAAATACAACAATATCCTCTAATTATGAAGGCACGCAGCTTTAACTCGTATAATTGTGCATCTAGCATTATATCTTCAATTGTCTACACGTCCTCTCCTGATTGAATTCTTGATAAGTGGTCTAGGCTAGAATTACTTTTATCAGTTTTACCATGACTATAAATTCAAATTCTTGGAATAATAACATCCATCGACATATGCGCCTATAAAATGGGCATATTTACTAAGTATTTCAATGCCATGTGATCTGTATAAAACACAAAGGTGTTGCTAGCAAGTATTATCTAAACTTATGTAGCACATAGATCATTGACAAGGCCTCATGCTTTGTAGTTGTATAATTTTGTTCTGCAGAGTCAACTTTCTACTAGCAAAACAAATAGGATGATATATAATGCCTTCTCCAGGATGAGGTAATACCGTGCCAACAATGGTCATGCAGAGACATCCATATGTATGTGAAAAGGTTGTTTCCATGAGGGAATGCACATAATAGGCATCATAGTAAGCCTCTCCTTTAACACTTCAAATGTGCGATGTTGTGGTTCTCCCTAATCAAATGTCTCTTTTCCTTTTAGTAACTCCTCCAAGGGCGCAATAATTTTAGCATATCCCTTGATAAATTTTCTGTAATACCATGTGTGACCTAATAATCTGCACACCTCACTCGGATTGGTAGGCTCCTCCAGGCCTACGATAAATGCAACCTTGGCTGGATCTACTAACAAACCCTCCTTTTAGATGATATGCCCTAGTAGAGTTCCAAAGGGTGTAGAAAATACACACTTCTTGATGTTTAAAGAGATGCTTAACTGTCTGCACCTCTCAAACATTAATCTCAAGTTGTCATAATGATCCTTGACAAGCCCATATATTGTCCAATCATCTAGTAAACCTGCAATAATTTGTGAATAAAATCCTAGAATTCTTAAACCACAATGCGTGAAAATATAGTAGGTGTGTTCTTTAGTCCAAAGGGCATCACCATGTATGAAAAGATTCCCCATTCAACCGTGAATGTTGTTCTCTTGATCTTCTTTAGCTATTCATAATTGATGATACATAGAGAATCCATTTGTAAAAGAGTAAATTTTACACCCTGCAACGCCTTCTAATATTTCCTCGGTGAAAGGTGTAGGAAAAGGATCAATCACACATGCAACATTCAGCTCCATGTAGTCCACAAAAATCCTAATCGACCATCTTTATTTATACTAATTACCATGGGGCTAACCCACTCTGATTCTTCTAGGGGCTTAATGATGCCAAATTTCAACATCTTGTCAATTTCTTCTTTAACTTTTATGTGTAGGTTAGGGTTCATCCTGTAAGGTCTCTTCATGACCGAGTGCGCACCTTCCTTTACTTAATCCTCATCTCACCCAAAACTCATGCACTCCCTTTAACTCATGGTAGTCCCTAAGAAATAAGTATTGGAAATTGCGTAGTAACTCAATTATATTATCCACTTCGTAATCGGACCAATAGCCTTCAATTATGGCCTCCTTAGGTTCATCCTCTGTACCAATGTTCACTTTCTTAGTCTTCATAGGTTCATGATAGGCGTGTGCCTTCTTATCCGCATTGTCTAAGACTTCACGTGTACCTGCTAAATGATCTATGTCTAAATTTTCTACTCCATCATCGACTATGTAGACCATCTTTCCTTTCTCCTTTTCAAGGCAAGCATGCATAATTAGTTCGACGTCGGTCTCATCTACTTCATCAAAATGTGCTCCTAAGTCTTCCTCACCAAATAACTCCTGAATGAGTTCTTCAGCCCTTGAATTGTCTCCCATAGTCAAACGCTCCATAACTTGTAATGCCTCTTTCACTAGAGGTTTAGTGGAGAAGTAGTCAAAAGTCTGGATCATTCTCAGCTTAAGTCTTCCCAATTTCCAGCCTCCTATGCAGTTCCGCATAAACATACCAAGCACGTGCGCAACCCACGTAAAGAGAAATAAACTTTGGGCACCCACATTGGAGGTGGTAAATATTCCTACTCCTCTATTTAGAGTCTCTCACACCTTGAACGTAGCTTTGAACAAGTTGATTACCATGATATATGCAAAATTGAGGAACCAGGTTGTTTGAGAAATTCTTACTTCATTCCATTCTATGAGATTATCTTTGTGAACCATCCACTAGTGCGCTATTGTCCCACGCAGGGTATACACTAACATATTTCTTCTGTCCACTTGATCCTTCCATTGTTCCTCCATGGCGTGTAGGAATACTGCAGGGTTTCCTTCTCTAGTCTATTAGGTATAAAGTTGTTACCTATCCTCCTAATACATTGAGGTTTGCCTCCTGGTGTAGATGCACTTCTTACTTTACACCCAACCATCTCATAGGTGTCATGTACCCAATTATCACAAGCAATACTTGTAGTATCACTAATAGATTGTGCATCTTCCCACCATAGGATTCCTTCCTTAGATGGATCAAGTACTTACAGATCTTGAATGACGCGAACATAATTTTTTTGTAGGTCTTCCTCACTCAAAGGTTCAACATAAGATGTCGATTTCCCATTTGTCAAAGGGATAATAACTCGTTCTTCCTTATTCTCGAAGCTTATATACCCCTTGTTAAACCGTAGATCAACATTATTTTCATAATACCAAGGGCGCCCAAGTAGAGCTGGGAAGTTGTATGATTCTGCAAGCGCTAAAACCTCAAAGTCCCCAATGAACTTTGCCCCTTGTATAGTAATGGATGCATCCTTTAAAAATATTATCGCGGTGGCCTTAGTTTGATTTTCCATAAAAAGTACAATAGAGGATGACTGTAATGGAGGTCTTCCCATCTGCACCCATGCATATAAAGTAAACACATTAACTTCCCCACCCTTGTCAATTAATATATTGCTCAAAATCCACCCATCCACAACAACATTCAGAGTGATATCCTTGTCATAATCTAAGCTATGAGGGGGAGATTAGCATGCAGGATCTGTCATCCATTCTCAATACTCGTGTGTAAATTGTTTCCCTTTAACCAATTCCCTAGTAATGGAATAATATTCTCCTGGTGTAGGATCTTGCATACCTCTTTCAAATCATCAACATTTGACTGGACCGTCTGCTCTTATCGCCTTATTTTGTTCCAAATTCCGTGACTGCCTTTAAATAATGTATTTCACCCGAATATTTCGAGCACCTCCATGGTCTCTTGATAAACCTACTTTGATGTGTAGGATCCGGGTATCTTGCATGTAAAACCTCCTCCTTAATAATGGTAGGATTCGCCGCAACGTTTCTATGGGTACGCAGCTTCAAAGACGTGTGGTAATCTTTAGTGTACTACCTCATGTTCCAATTCTAACTTTGGCATCCATTGCGCACCGTATTCTATCCATCCCCGTTCCTATTTTCTAATATAATGTATTTCACCACCGAATAAAGAAATATACAAAACAAGAGACATAAATCAACACCAGATTTAACGTGGTTCACCCAGTGTGGGCTATGTCCACCAAGAAACAAGCCAATCTATTATCCAAAGCTTTGACAAGATATATAATGAAGATTTACAATCTTCCACACCTCTCAGATGTACAATACTTTCTTTCTCTCAAGCTTTTGCTTCATCACCAAGAATTTCTCTCTCTCACCAACTTTTGCAAGTTCTTTCTAATTCTTGTTAATCATTCTTACTTCTAAACCCTAGATTTTATGCTTATATAGTCATTTATAGACTTAGGGCACTTAGCCATGTAATTACAATCAATAGATATAATTTAATGCTAAAAATAGATCTAATTCCCGAGAGTTAATTAAAACATCCTCACACAGTAATCGATGCCGGTTAGACCTAACCACATGTCGGCTTCCTCCTTCTGAATAATGCCGTCCTAGATGCCGATGTCCTGGGTGACCGATGTCGGTTCCCCTAACCGATGACGTTACTATATTTTCCAGCAAGTTTCCATTGCATGCTAAACTGAAGTAATTGAGCTCCACAACTCAACAATCTCCCACTTGGAGATTAATTACTGCACCATACATGTACAACATCATTCTTGGATCCTTCCTTAGCTTTGTTTCTTCCTCTTCAAGTCTCAAACTGAAGACCAACAAAAGTGGAGTGTAGCTCCAACTTCTCCTTTGCTAATGGCTTCGTTAGCATATTCAGGGTTCTTGCTCATATGAATATTTTCCAGATTCAACTGTCCATCCTCCAATACCTGCCATATGAAGTGATACCTCAATTGAATGTGTTTCATTCTCGAATGAAACACTGAGTTCTTTTCCAAATGAATCACACTGAATGTCACTGAACAGTTTACAATCACCTTTGCTCCTTTCCCAACTCTTCCATGAACCTACTCATCCATATCATCTCCTTGCTAGCCTCTCGTAGCTATAACATACTACCTCCGTAGTAGAAAAAGCCACAACCTTCTCGCAATCTTGAAATCCTAGCTAACTAATTCCATCCCACCTACTGTGAAAATATATCCAGTAGTGCTCCTCCTACCATCCAGATCTCCACCATATCCGAATCAACATAGCCACATAATGAAATATTCAAACCTCCATAGCATAACTACATGCTAGATGTCCCTTTCAAATACCTGAGTATCCATTGGATTACTTTCCAATGCTCTTTACCTAGATTGGCCATATATCTACTCACAACTCCCACTACCTGTGCAATGTCTGGTCTGGTACAAACCATAACATACATGAGACTCCCAATTGCTAAAGCATATGACACTCGTGTCATGTATTTGACCTCCTCATGTGATGAAGGACACTGATATTTTCTCAATTTGAAGTGTCCAGCCATAGGTGTACTAACAAGTTTTAGCATTTTACATGTTGAACCTTTCTAACACCTTGTAGATATAATCCTCCCGAGACAAATACAATTTCTTATTTTTTCTTGTCTCTATGTATTTGCATGCCAAGGATTTTTTTGCAGCTCCTAAATCCTTCATAGAAAATGTGTGAGCTAGCTTTCCCTTAAGCTCACCAATGTCCTGCATACTAGATCCTGTAATAAGCATATCATCCACATACAAAGTAACAAAATAATATAGCTCCCATTTTCAAGCTTCTTGAAATAAACACAATGGTCAGATTCACATCTCAAGTAACCATGCTCATGCATAAAACTATCAAACCTCATGTACCATTTCCTTGGAGCTTTTTGAGCCCATATAGGCTCTTTTTCAACTGCACACTAATTTCTCCTTACCCTTGACTTCATACCCAAGCGACTGCTGCATATAAATCTCTTCATCCAAATCACCATGAAGGAAATCATCTTCACATCTAGTTGCTCTAAATGCAAATATTCTACTGCAACTAAACTCAATACAGTACGAATAGAAGTCATCTTAACAACAAGAGAAAATATTTCACCAAAGTCAATACCTGTTTTCTGTGTAAATCCCTTTACTACAAGCCTTTCCTTGTACCTTTTCTATCCACCCTCTTCTTCCTTGATCCTGTAAACCCACTTGTTCTACAATGTTCTCTTACTACTGGCAACTTAACCAAATCCCAAGTCTTGGTTCTATTCCAAGGAGTCCATCTCCTCATCCATGCCATGCTCCCACTGAACGTGAGTCTTATCCTACATTGCTTCTTCAAAGCTCTCTTGGTTCACCATTATCAGTCAATAATAAATAAAATAGAGAAGGTGTAAATCTTTCTGGAGGTTTACTTACCCTTTATGACCTTCTCACAGGAGTTTGGGGTACCAGAGGCTCAATCTAGACCTCCTAGACATTCCTATCCAAATCTGACAATGACCGATGCCGGTCACCTCTAACCGACGTTGATTCTACTAACCGATGCGGTTTGGATCTCTCTATAACCGATACCGGTTCGTCTAACCGATGTCGGTCAGGGGTCAACCGACATCGTGCCATTGTGTAACCCTGTCGGTAATACTTTTAAATCCGAGAGTTCATTTTCATTCACAAACTTCTCAACCGGTTCATCCTTGGGTACCAAAATTTGATCCTGTACATTCTCTTTTCATTCCATTCAACATCACGACTCCTAATAATTTTAGAATTCTCTAAATCCCAAAAATGGAAACCGAAATCACCAGATCCATAACCAATGAAAGTGCATCTCTTGGATTTTGCATCCAACTTTTTCCTATTTTCCTTATCAACATGCACAAAAGCTTCTGAACCAAAAACTTTAAGAAAAGAAAGATCTACCTCTTTTCCGGTCCAAGCTTCCTCTGGTATTCCTCCATCTAGTGAACTTGAAGGCCCATGGTTAATCAAATAAACCGTCTGTATCAACTGCTTCTTCCCAAAATTGCAAGGGCAATCCAGTAATGTATCCTCATACTTCTAGCACGTTCCATGATTGTCCTGTTCATTCTTTTTGCAACACCATTCTCTGTGGTGTTCTTGGAACCATTCTTTCTCTACGTATCCCATTCACTGAACAATAATCATTGAAATCCTTGCTACAATATTCACCACCATTGTCAGATCTAAGGCACTTTAACTTAGAATTTGATTCATTCTCAACAAGGGCTTTCCATCTTTTAAAAGTCTCAAAACATCAGATTTATGTTTAATACAATAAACCATACCTTTCTTGTAGCATCATCAATGAAAGTAACATAATACTGGGATCCTCCATGAGAAGCTACCTGAGTTGGTCCCCACACATCTGAGTGTACAAGCTCTAATTTTTTCTCCTTCTTAGTTGCCCCAACTTTGAGAAATCTCACTCTCTTTTGCTTTCCAAAGATACAATGCTCACAGTAAATCAAGATCTAAATCTTTCAAATCTGATAACTTACCCTTAGCCTTTAAGATCTGCATTCCTTTTTGACTCATATGACCCAACCGGTTATGCCACATGCATGCATATGAATATGAAGTAGATAATGTAGAAAAGGAATAGTAATACAGGTAGATAAATATAACATTCCTACCTTCTTACCTCTTGCCACAACAAAAGCACCCTTGGTGACTTTCCAAGAGTCTCTCCTGTAAAAGTAACCATGCAACTAGATTCACCTAGTTTCCCTACAGAAATAAGATTCCTCCTGAGGCTTGGCACATGCCTCACATCTTTCAATACCCATGTATTTCCATTATGTAATTTTAGATGAACTTCCCCTTTACTAGTAATACTGCAAGGTTCATCATCACCCAAATAAACATGCCCAAAATTACCCTGGACATAATTTATGAAATAACCCTTATTAGGGGTTGCATGGAAAGAAGCTCTTGAATCTAAAACCCATGATTCAATTCTATTATCTAAAGAAAGAATAAGAGCATCTTGCATTACCTCTGATGCAACAAGATTTACTTCTTTACCTTTATCTAGTTGTTGGTTCTCTTTATCCTTTGACCAACAATCTTTCTTTGCATGTCCTTTCTTTCCACATTTCCAACAAGTAATTCCCTTACTTATGGATTTAGATCTGCTATCCCTTGACTTTGATTTCCCATTACTCTTACTCTTGGATCTCTCCTTCTGCCTACCCCTACTTTCTACATTCAAAGCATTTCTAGATGATGATTCCTCTGTACTCTTCCTGTGAATTTCTTCATTCAAGATTATACTAACCACATCATCAAACTTCAAAATATTATTAGTAGATGTTGTATTACTAACAACCATTACCAAGTTATCCCAACTATCAGGAAAAGAACATAAGAATAAAAGTGCTTTTACTTCATCATCAAATGGTATAACAACCGATTTTAATTGATTTACAATAGATCAGAAATCATTCAAATGACTAGATGCAGATCCACCTTCATGCATCTTAGAACTAAATAGTTTCTTCATCAAATAAACTTTATTTGAAGCACTAGGTTTTTCATATAAATTAGCAAGAGATTTCATTAACTCTACCGTAGAAGCCACTTCTGTAATATTGGAAGCCATGAGATGCTGCTGTCAGCTCAATCTTATAGATCCCAAAGCCTTTCTGTCAAGAATCTTCCATTCTTCATCAGTCATCTTCATAGGTCTAGACTTCTCATCCAACGGTAAATACAAATCTCTTTGATACAGATAATCCTCAATCTGCATCTTCCATAATTGATAATTTGGCCGTCAAATTTTCTACCTTGTATTTGTTTTCTTCTGCCATTGTTGTAGCTCCCACTCAATCAGAAAACCCTCTGTGAGTAAATATTTCAACACACAAAACCTCAAACAAAGCTCTGATACCAGTTGTTGGGGTTAGCACATCGGTTGTACAGATAATATATCAGATCTAAGCATACATGCAAATAAAAGTGGATATTCTACTAGAAGAAATATATAAAACAAGAGACATAAATCAACACCAAATTTAACGTGGTTCACCCAGTGTGGGCTACATCCACCAAGAAACAAGCCAATCTATTATCCAAAGCTTTGATAAGATATACAATGAAGATTTACAATCTTCCACACCTCTCAGATGTACAATACTTTCTTTCTCTCAAGCTTTTGCTTCATCACCAAGAATTCTCTCTCACCAACTTTTGCAAGTTCTTTCTAATTCTTGTTAATCATTCTTACTTCTAAACCCTAGCTTTTATGCTTATATAGTCATTTATAGACTTAGGGCACTTAGCCATGCAATTACAATCAATAGATATATTTTAATGCTAAAAATAGATCTAATTCCCGAGAGTTAATTAAAACATCTCACACAGGTAACCGATGCCGGTTAGACCTAACCGCTGCCGGTTCCTCCTTTCCTGACCGATGCCAATCATACCTAACCAATGCCAGGTCCTGGGTGACCGATGTCGGTTCCCCCTTAACCGATGATGGTTACTATATTTTCCAACAAGTTAAAATAACAAGTAATATTTTGAGGGAGTTCACGCTTGTAGTTGTCAGGGGATCCACACATATAACATGTTCCATGAGGAAACTCACCTCATCCACCACCACGGCCTCGGCCTCTTGAATCTTCCATAGTATCCTTAAACTCTACCATGACCTCCTTCAAAGAACCCTTCGTTCTGATCGTAGCGCCCTTGAGTGTGATCACAATCATGGTGCTCACTTTTACCTTTAAATTTATCCGATACTCTGTCTGTTATACACCAATATTAATGGCATCATGGATCTGATCAATCAACCTGTAATATTCGGTATTGTGAGTCATGGACCAAATTTTTTACAATAGCAAGATACGTTTTCCTTATTGTGCATTGTAACAATGGGAAACGCTTGCATCATGGTCTAAATGACATATCTTGAACTCTAATAACAATGAATGCACTAACCTGTAGGGACAACTATCCTTAGTGTGACCCTCAACTTCACAAATGCACACACCAAATCTCGGTGTGCGTCTCATGCACTGAATTGGCCGATAGTTTCTCCAACTACTTTTCCATAGCTGCAATTTGAGATTCCATGAATGGGATCACTCTAGTGTTTATACTTCCAACTACCTCAGCACACAATGCTACTTCAAGCACTTCTCGTGGATCCGTATATGTCTTATATGACAATGCCCTCCTATAAGGTTTGATCAATCCTCCGACGAACTAATGTGCATGATGACTTGCATGGATATCATACGAAAGTTTAGAAAAAAGTGTTTTGAAATAGGCATCATATTCTTGAACACTGTAAGCAGTGCCCTACTTAATATCCTTGAGCGCGCTTATACTCTTCAAGTTGAACTCAGGGATATAAAATTCCTTAAGGAAAGCATTCCACAATTGTATAATCTATGCAAGTCGATCGGGGTTAAAATTTTTGCACCAATTGTGTGTGCGTCCCTACAACGTAGTTGTAAAATGACTTGCCTTACACTCGAAGTCGTGATCCCTTTTGCATGCCACAATATCTCACACATGTGCACATGCTCAATAACATCTTCTATTCCCTATACTTTGGAAGATGAAGTGACATCTCCATGTAAATATTCTGGGGTTGGTGAGGACCATGCCCACCGGATCTAGAACCTCCTATGTTACCTCTACCTCTAGACCCACTAGATCTACCAAAACCAGAGCCACCTATGCCCCTTGATCCTCTACATGTACCAGAAGTGAACCAAAGGATTTACTGCCTGTGTCCCAACAGTGGTACTAAATTGAACTCCTACATTTTGTGAGGTGGTACTACTCCCAAGGTGCATCCAAAATTCTTCGTGCTCGAGTTCGTGCGATGATGCCCCCCGAAAAGGTACCTCCAAATAATAAGGAAGATGTCTTCCCGGCCATAGATGTACTTATTATTTGATTTACTCATGTTATTCTACTGCCCAAACTAGCTTTCGACTCACCGATTTGGTTGTACTTAGAAACTTGAAAACCAAGCGCAAGGGCTAGGTTGCCAGGTAGATTCAAATGCGCGCCGATGACCCATGTTATCTTTGATGGCGTGCTCTCATAAGAGGCCGATGAGGGTTACTTTTCATGATTTCCCAAATGGGCTAGTTCTAGATACTCTAGCTCCATGCCCTCTGCGTGAGTTACAAATCCTTCACGAGTCATCTCTCTCCTCAATGCCATTCATTCTGTAATCTTGCATTGCTTCCCTAAATCCCTCTCACGCACCTCATTATAATTAAGCCACCTTTCTTCTCTTTTCCTCTCTACCGCTCAATCTGCCATCGTTCACTAAACTGCCGCTCTTGCCCCCATGCGTGGTGGGGTTTAGCTAGCCATCGACTTCTCTTCCAAATTTAGGGTTACCAATAAGATCTTAATCACTAGTGGAATGCCTTGCAAATAGGTTCCCCTAGGATAACATAAAAACTAGAACTCAGCTACCTCCAAGAAAGAATAAGTGGAAATTGAGTACTCCAAAATATAGCTATTCAGAACACCACAGAACCAAGTATCCACAACGCGCGCGTGTCCAAATCAAATCAGCATCATAGAGGGCCTAAAATTCTTCCTATGTCCAAACAAGTGTGTGAAACCTCCAATTACTTTTAGACACATAAGCAACCAACCACTCATACAACTCTATCGGAAAGATGGAAAATAAACTTTCATATAAATAGTCATATAAGTTCTGCTCCACCCACGCACGTGCTTGTCAAACTCAGATCCAATCTTTGAATCTTCGAGCGTATTCTTCTTCCAAGATATACTATCCACTCCTCAACATTTGATAGGGTCATTAGTATGTTTTCATCACGAAACATCCCGAAAACAATGAAAAAGAGGTCCCGGCAACGGAACCAATGATGCAAAGCTTAAAATTTGCTATGAATAACCCAGTGCACTAGAATATCACTCATCCTAAGTGAACGCTCACCCGAAGCATGCAAAGGTGTGAGGTCCATCTTTAGTATTGCTTGTATAGGATGTTAGTGTGATGATGTTTAAACATGTTTAGATTCATAAGTAGACATAAACATTCCATAGTGAAAAATCCAGATCTAGATCTTAGAGAATCATGATAAATTAACTAAATAATAACTATGATAAGATTAACCATACAAGAACCAGATTCAGTCATGTATAACATCATTATCCAGCCAATATCTTCCATTTCATAATTACTATAAAACACAGAAGCTTCTTACACTGTAAAGTATCTCCATGAGTTATGCACGTCAAAACTAGCAACACAACTCTACAATAATTCACCACTTACTTAACTACGCAAGTCAATACATATTTATAGGGGTGGGGACTTTCCCTTCACCACCTGTGCACTACTCAAAATAGGTCACATGTTGATAATAACAATGCACCTTTACAATAGTATGCACAACATGCAAGTGTTCTAACAATAGATGTCTTATAGTTAACTCTAATTAGAACTCCTATTATTAGCTTAAACTATACATGGTGCTTATCTACCGCTTGTTCTCAAAATACCATAGCGTGTAGCGCAAGTCTTCATATTTATGTGTGCTCTGCACGCTATCTCCAAAAATAGCCCTTATCCACAAAACAACTAAGTCTTGAGTTGGGGCGCTATAATACCATTATAGCACCGCGCACTTCCAAAGACACCCTATATTCACGTGCCCAGTACTTAGAATATTTTTGGTTATTCAACATAGTGGAGTACTCATGGGAATGTTTAATGTTGGCTATGAAACTATAGATTGTGATGGTTTGATGTATTGATATTAGATGCACATGAAAGTGTTTAAAAGCATTGGATCTTTGGTGTATATAGTGGGATGAGTTGGAAGTATGGATAAAGAATTGTTACTATTGTGGTACGTGATGGAAGGTAATGAAAAAGTGGATAAGGGGTTGAGATTGTTGAGGTTTGTATTGCGAGGGGGTAGAAGTATTGTTAAATGGATAGGATTATTGAGGTACGTATTGAGAAGGGATTTGTGAGACGGGGTGGTTGATGACCTGTTGTGAAGAAGAAGGGTGGAAACTAGAGATAGAGATGGTATTAATGAGGGGTGTCAACATTGGGATGGACATGACCACATTTTGAATGGATGACATGGGTTGTTGTGAAGGAATAGGTTGGGACATGCTAAGTGGAATGACTATCAAGCTTATAGGAGGTGTTTGGATAAATAAGATAAGATAGTTGAAGAGACTAGAGGGTTAGAGGTGGAAGAAGATATGTTAGTGTTATTTTGTGAGGAGGACCCAAATGAGAGATCTGGTGAAGAAAATGATTGTTGATTGGTCACGTCTTGTGAAGAAACAACATTGAGATCGAAAGTGATGATGGGAGTCGAAGATGTGGGATTTAATGTTTACGACACACCGATAATGGAATAGGGATGTAGTTGTTGAATGAATGGCTCGTGGTTTGGATTAAAAAGCAAATAAAATTCATAAGTGATGTTGGTGATAGGAGGTTGTTGTTCGTGTGTGATTTGTTGAAGAAGGACACTCCAAACAACTAAAGTAAGCATTTAAGGCCACGTGATTGAATCCAATATCTCATTGAAAACTAGATCACCACTATTAAAGAAATGAGGACTAGATGGATTGAGGATATCTCATGTGGCAGATTGACTGCTAGGAGAGTGTGGGGGTAGTTGATTGATTATTGATGGTGATTGATTGAATGTCATCAGAATGAGAATGGAGGTTTTATAAGGAGTTTTGTAAATGTTTAGCCATGTTGTTGGAGGTTTGTAGACAAGACTTTTGTCAAGTTAGGACCATGGAATGAAAAAACAATACCTATAAAATAAAAGAATCTAGATGGTTGATCACAAGCACTCGGACAAGAAACACAAGAGAATTTTGTTATCTTCATTAATTTAGAAAAATGTGAAATGTGCAAAATAGTTTAAGAGGTCCTAGAAATGGCAATCTAGGTATGGTTTCAAGTGATGTTAAAGGTGAAGTCCTCGATATACTTGAAGGTATGTTAGGCCAAAATTTGTGTTGGTATCGGTGCGGGGCATGGTATTGGGGCCTCCCCTCACTTCATGGTGCCATAATGATAAGGGTATCGTGTGTGTAGTGCTTCCCCTAGTTAACATACCTTTTTAGCATTTGTTGACTCATTTGATCAGACTTATATTTTGTATGAGATGGTTGATATTTGATCTTGCTAGTTTTGATTAGTTATTGCTATTATTTACCTTAATATGACATATGACATTGTTATTCAACAGGGCATCATTGAGACTTATTGGATACTTATGATTATGGACATTTCATATTTATTTGGTGATGATGATGTTATGATGTTATTATGTGATGTATTATGTTTCATTATAGAGTTGTTAATTATATTGATCACATTTTAGATATTGTTTATAGAATTATGTTGTATTGTTGATCAGAGAACACTTGACAAAACTCACACAAGAAGTTTGTGTGGGAAAGTAGGCCGAGTTTAAGGGTGTGAATGGATGGGTAGAGCACGTGTGCAGAGGGCAAGTTCAACATTCAGGACTTATCCGATTTTGACCATGAAGACCTATTTTTAGAAGACAGCGTGTGGAACACACCAACGATGCAGAGACGTGCGCGCCACACATTGTCTATCTTTGGAGGATCAGATGAAGTGTTGTGCATGAAGATGAGCTAAGAATAGGATTATCACTTGATTAACTACAAGAAGTCTATAGATAACATACTTGCATGTGTGGCTATGCCAAAACGACATAGGGCTATTAATAACATGTGACCTATTTCTAGAATAGATAAGCGGTGAAGGGAAAGTCCCCACCCTATAAATATGATGTGAAGCACATAATATAAGATATATATAGTTTGTGTGTGTTAGAGAGATATACGAGGAGATTAATGTATCAGATCCATATGTGCATTGGTATAGATTGACATTATTGTAAGGAGCTTCTATGTTTATTAATGAATGGAAGATATTGGCTAAATCTAAGTGTCATTTCTGTGTGTAATTGAGTAGTGCATGTTATTGATTCAATCATGATTATTGTTTAAGCTTGTTCTTTCATAGATCTGAATGTAACATGCATGGTAGACTGGTGGATTAGTTATGGATCTATATGTTTATTCTTTCATCACGCTAACATCCTGTTACAACAATCCTAAAGAGGGACCTGGTACCTTTGCACGCTTTGGGTGAGTGCTTAGTCTAGGCTGAGTGATGTGCCAACACGACTAGGGTGTTATCTGGTAGATTCTAGGCTGCATCATTGGTTTCATGGCCACGACCTCTTTTTTAGTTTTTTTCAGGATGGTTCGTGATGAAGACGTACCGGTTAACTCTAGCAAGTATTGAGGAGTGGATACACGATATGGAGGAAGAATATGCACGATGGTTCAGCAGTGGATCTGAGTTTAACACACGCACTTGGGTAGAACAAAATCTATATGATATCCTATACGAGAGCTTTTTCACTATCTTTTAGGTAGAATTATATGAGTGGCTTATCGCTTATGCATCTCAAAGACAATTGGAGGTATCGTGCACTGTCTGCGGACACAGGAAGAATTTTAGGCCCTTTATGATGCTGATCTGATCTGGAATCATGTTGTGGATACATGGTTTCATGGTGTTCTAAATAGTTATATTCTGGAATATTCAATTTTGACGTATTCTTGCCCAAGGTAGCTGAATTCTAGTTTTTGTGGTATCCAAGAGGAGCATATTTGTAAGGTATTCCATTGGCGATCAAGATCTTGATGGTAACTTTGAACCTGGAGAGTAAACTGATGGCTAACTAAACCTCACCATGTGTGAGGGCAGGAACATTTTTAGTGAAAGATGGCAGACCTAGCGGCAGAAAGGTAGAGAGAGGAGAGGCAACTTAAGTATAATGAGGCATGTGAGAGGGAGATAGAGAATTAATGTTCCGTTGCAGAAAGTATCGAGTTGAGGAGAGAGATGGATTGTGAAGGATTTACAGCTCACATAAAAGACATGGAGCCAAAGCATCAAGAACTCCCCCATCTTGGAAAACATGACAAAGATCCCCCCTTGGCCTCACACAAAAGTGCGCCAATGAGACTACCCAGGTCACGAGTGAATATCTTAATCCACCTATTGACCTAGCCCTTGCGCTTGGTTTTCCAAGATATCTAGTACGACAAGTAACCAACAAGCTAACTTGGGAAGTAAGAGAGCAAGAGTAAGTAAGGGAGAAAGTACATCAATGACAGGACAAACATCTTTAATGATATTTGGAGGAACATTCTTACGCACATCATCTGCACGTAACGTAAGCGCATTGAATGTTGGATTCACTCTCGGAAGTGGAACTACCTCACAAACTATAGGGGTTCAGTATAGTACTACTGTTGGAGCACATGGAAGTACATCTATAGGTCCTATTCCATCTAAAGGTGGAGGATCAGGAGTTATAGGTGGTTCTAGTTCTGGTGGATCTGGTGGTTCTGGAGGCAGAGGAAACACAAAAGGTTCTGGATCAGGTGGTCAAGGTCCGCAGCAACCACAAAACATTTATATGGAGATGTATCTTCATCTTCCAGAGTATAGAGGCATAGAGGATGTTGCTAAGCATGTGCACATGTGTGAGATCTTGTGGTGCGCTAAAGGGATCACTAGTTTGGAGCGAAAGGCAAGTTAATTTGCTACTACATTACAAGGGCATGCACACAGCTGGTATAGGAAGTTTGACCCTAATCAAACTTGCATGGATTATGCAGCATTAAAGGATGCTTTCTTGAAGGAGTTCCATATCCATGAGTTTGAGCAAAAGAGTATTAGTGTGCTCAAGGATATCAAGCAAGGCACCACTGAGAGTGTACGTGAGTATGATGCCCACTTTAAGACACTTCTATCTAAGCTATCTTATGATATTCATGCCAGCCATCATGCACAATGGTTCGTTGGGGGATTGATTACACCATTCAAAAGAGCACTATCACATAAGACATACACTGATCCGTGCAAAGCACTGGAAGCAACTTTACATGTTGAGGCAGTTAGGAGCATTGACACTAGTATTAGTACATTCTTAGAGGCATAGATTACAGCTATGGCTAAATAGTTAGAGAAGCTATCAGCAAATTCAACCCATGAAACGTGCTCAGGAATTTGGTGTATAGATTGTGAAGTAGAAGGTCACACCAAGGATAGTTGCCCTCGCAAAACAATATGCTCATTATTGTTGGATTGTGAGATCTGTCATTTGAATCATGATGCTAGTCACTGTCCTTTGTTACAACGCGTGATAAGGAAGAATGTATCCAACTTTTGTAAAATTTGTCGATCCACGACCCATGATATTGAAGATTGTCAGTTGATTGGTCAAATCTAGGATGCTATAGACATTGGGGTATGATAGACAAGTGTAATGAGATAATTCTAAGGGTAAGAATGAGCACCAGGATCGGGATCATAATCAAACACGCTATGACAGGAATGAGGGGTGTTTTGAAGGAGGTCATGGAAGGGGACGTGGATATTGTGGTGGATATGGAGGACGAGGCCATGGTGGAGGAAGAGGTGAGTTCCCTCGTGGAACATGTTATACATGTGGATCTCCTGACCACTATAGGCACGAATGTCCTTAGAATATTGCATGTTCTTTCTATGGAAAGAACCATAGCTATGAAGAGTGCCCAAACTTATATGAGCATCTGAGTAAGCAACATAAGAAAGAAAACAAAGGTGCTGGGATGGTTATAATCTAGCACAAGATAGAAGATCAGTGGATTCCCAAGGTAGTAGGACCTGAGGCATTGACAATGAAGATTACTACACTCATTGAAGCGGCGGGCGTAAGAGACACATCATACCAAAAGCCTACAATCACCAAGGAGGAGGTTTTGCATTGAAGGTACCCAGATCCTACTCATCAGAAGGAAGTTTACCAGGATACCATGGAAGTGCTAAGGAATCTTCAGGGTGAGATACAATACTTAAATGAGTAGAAGAAAGCATCAGAGACAGTTCAAACTGATATCGATGATCTAAGAGAGGTGTGTAAAATGTTGCGTTAGGAGAACATCATTCCACTATAAAGAAGTTGGTTAAAAGGGAACACTCCACGCAAAAGTATCGAGACAAGATGACAGATCCTGCATGCATATCTTCCCCCTGATAGCATTGACTATGACAAAGAAATTACTCTGAATGTTGTTATAGATGGATGACTATTGAGCAACATATTGATTGATACATGTGTGGAAGTAAATGTGCTTACATTAGATGCATGGGTACAAATGGGGAGGCCCCCATTATAGCCATCATCTAATGTGTTGTTTATGGAAAACCGGAATAAGGCCACTCCCATAGGAGTTTTGAAGGATGCATCTATAACTATACAAGGGGCCAAGTTCATTGGGGATTTTGAGGTATTAGCACTTGCGTAAGCATACATTTTTTCAGCCTTTCTTGGTCACCCTTGGTGTTATACGAGATAATGTTGACTTGAGATTCAATAAGGGTATATCAGCTTTGAGAACAAGGAGGAAAGGTTGTGATACCTTTTGACAGATGGTAAGTCTACACCATATGTTGAGCCTCTAAGTGGGGAGGAGTTAAACAAAATTTATGTATGTGCTATTCAGGACCCAGAGGTCAATGAACCATCAAAGGAAGGCATCCTACAATGGGAGGATTCTCATTCTATTAGTGATACTATGAGTATTGCTTGTGAAAATTGGGCTCATGGTACATATGAACTAGTAGGACAACTAATGAGCGAGTTGCATGCAAGAATGAACTTTGTTCGGTTTGATGGATAGGTAGCACAATACCTTGGTATATAGGAGCATAAGACCTTCATGTATTTTTGAAAGCCATGGAAACACAATGGACAAATCAAATTAAGAGAAGAAATATGTTAGTATATACCTCTTGGCAGGACAACAACGCACCTTTGGTAGGTAGTCCACAGAGATAATCTTATAGAATGGGAAGAGATTGAAGTTGCTTTATCTATTAGGTTTAGAAGGAACAATGCACCTACGTAGATATGCACTTATCATGGTGATCAACATGTTTAGCATCACATTCGAAGAGTGTGAGAGACTACGGATAGTAGGATCGGAAGCATTACCACCTTCACTGGGTGAATAGATTGTACTCTATGCTACAAGGATGTGCTCGCACTTGGTATGTATACACGTAACTACATTGAGAGACCGGAGAATGGAAAATTTTGACCTGCAATAATGATCTAGACCTTTGACTACTTTTCTTCCCAACCTCCAATAGAAGAAGCATTAAAATTTGTCAAGCGCTTAACTATGGGAGATAGTGTAAAATCTGAAGAGCATATTCAAGAATTATTTGGTGAGGCAGAGTCCGGAGCACATTTTGAAAAGGAAGAATAAATGGACTCCATACTACTTGAATGCGCTTGCCTTGAGACAGAGAAAGGAAAGATGGTTTACATCGTGGATGATAAGGAAGTTGAGAACGTAGATATTGAACATTCACAAAGGATGTGCAAGGTCTTGGAAAGTGCAGATAAGGATATGCATGCCTATCATGAACCCATGAAGACAAAGAAGGTGAATATAGGTTTAGAGGTTGAGCCTAAGGAGGCCATAGTTGGAGACTACCTGGTCAGACTCGGAAGGTAGCAAAGATCATTGAGTTACTTAGGATTATCAGACTTGTTTCCTCCAAGGTATCATGAACTTAAAGTCGTGCATGAGTCACTTGGGGAAATGAAGATAAAGCTTAAGGAAGGTGCACACCCCGTGAGAAAGAGACCTTACAAAATGAATCCCAATTTGTGCGAAAAGGTAAAAGAAGAAATTGATAAAATGTTGACATTTGGAATTATCAAGCCCCTTGATGAGTCAGAATGGGTTAGTCCAATGGTGATCAGTATTAAGAAGGATGAACGAATTAGAATATGTGTGGACTATAGGGAGCTAAATGTTGCTCTGTAATGCAGATCCATTCCATACGCCATTTACAAGAGAGGAAATACTAGAGGGAGTTACGGGGCACGAAATATATTCTTTCGCATATGGGTTTTCTGTATCACCAAAGTTAGGATTACTCGTCAGAGGATCAAGAAAAGACAACATTTACTACTTGAATGGGGTAGTTTTTCCTATACTATGATGCCTTTTGGATTGAAAACACACCGCTTTATTCTCACGCATAGTTGTTCAGAATTCAAAGACTTTATCCACAACTTCTTGTAGGTTTATCTAGATGAATGGATAGTATATGGGCTTGTGAAAGATCATTGTGAAAATATGGGCCTAATGTTTGAATTGTGCGAGATAATTGAGTATCTCTTTGAACATCAAGAAGTGCATATTTGCTACACCATTTGGAATCTTTGTTAGGACATATAATCTGTAAGGAAGGTTTCTTTGGTTGATCCAGCTAAGGTTGCAGATCATTCTAGGCCCGAAAGTGCATACTAGTCAAAGTGAGATGCGTGGATTTTGGGTCATACAGTGGTACTATCGAAATTTCATCAAAGGGTATGCCAAAATTTCTACACCCTTAGAAGAATTACTAAAAGGGAAAGGTACATTTTATTAGGGAAAACCGCATAAGCGCGTGTTTGATATATTAAAAGAGATACTTTCTACCATTCCCATTCTCGTGTTTTCCTCATGGGATAAACCATTTCATGTGCATGTGGATGCCTCTGGCATGGCCATTGGCACTATGTTAGCTCAACTTGGCGAAGGTATTGTAGATCATCCAATCTATTTTGCTAGTAGGAAGCTGACTCCTATTGAATAGAATTATACAACTACAGAGTGCGAAGCTTTGTCAATGATCTATGCATTGTACAAGTTTCGATAGTACTTGTTAGCAAAACCATTTGTGTTTTATACAGATCACATGGCATTGAAGTACTTGGTAAACAAGCCCATCTTACAGGGGCGCATATGTAGATGGGTACTCCTATTTCAAGAGTTTGACTTCACAGTTGTGGTGAAGCCAAGGAAAAGTAATTCTAGACCAGACCACTTATCTAGAATTCACTCAGGAGAAGAAGCACAGACAATTAAAGAAACCATGCCAGATGCATAGTTATATAGGTTACAACGCATGCCCATAGAATTAGAAGACATTGTTGTCTTTCTATGAATTGGTATGGCACCAAAAGGAATGAAGGCTTTAGAAAGAAAACAACTTGCTATATGCACAACACCATTTATGTTAATCAGTGGTGACCTCTACAAGTTAGGCAGAGATGAAGTACCGTTGTGTATTAGAGCATGAGTGCAAGGATATTATTGAAGAAGCCCATGGTGGTATTGTAGGAGTCCATTATGCAGGTGATGCGATTGCCTAAAAGATCCTACTCATCTGGATTATGGTGGGAGACACTGTATAAAGATTGTAAGGTGTATTGTAAAGCGTGTGATCATTGTCAATGCCTAGGAAAACTAGGGCAAAGAGATGATATGCCTTTGAGACCAATTACTAGTGCTCAACCATTTGAGAAATGGGCCATTAACTTTGTAGGACCTATTTCACCAGCCACGCGCAAAACTGGGTCATGCTATATCATTACTTGTATAGATTATCTCACACGGTGGGTAGAAGCAGCACCTACAAAGGATTGTACAATGGATACAACAGCTAGGTTTCTCTCGGGAGAATGTTGTTACAACATATGGATGTCCTTTAAGCTTGACAAGTGATAGGGGTACACACTTTTGAATGAGACAATCAGATCCTATTAGACGAGTTTATGGTTGCACACCATAAAACTACACCCTATCATCCTTAGGAAAATGGAATTGCTGAGGATTTTAACAAGATTCTGAGCCAAACTTTGACAAAAATTTGTGATGTTGGGAGAAAGGATTGGGATGACAAATTGTCAACTGTTCTTTGGGCATATAGAACAACTTACAAGAGATTGAACAAAGCCACACCATTTTAGTTGGTGTTTGGTGCATAAGCCATTCTCCCTATAGAATTTATGTTACCTTCTTTGTGCATTGCACGTGCTGGAGGTCTAGTTGATGAGCAGGCTTTAGAAGAGCGTATTGAGAAAATAATCCAACTAGATGAGCGAAGAGCCATAACATGATGGAGTCAGAAGCAGGAAAATGCCAGGAAGAAAGCATGGCATGACGGAAACATAAGGGATAAGAAGTTTGAGATTGGATAAATGGTATTTCTGTATGACTCTAAGTTCTTGAGCCATCCAGGAAAACTTAAGGTACATTAGTTGGGGTTGTATGTCATCACTCACATACTTGAATCAAGAGCTTGTCAGTTAGAAGCACTTGATGGAACACGACTACCCGGTTACTTCAATAGGAGTAGGTTGAAGCCCTACTATAAATAAGTCTTCTTGGTGTTTGTAATAAGGCAATATTGCCATTTAGTTTAGGTTTTCAATTATGTATTTCCTTCATTATCGCTATGCTTTGTTAATTTAGTTATTGTTTTTATGTAATAAGCGTGCTTCCACACATGAAGCTAATTACTATGTGAAGAATTTTTATGCGCAGAGGACTACACATACTTTTAGTGTGGGGTGGTTGTAGTTATCCAAGTAAAATAATGTGGGAATTGAAAGGTGAAAGGAATAAATCTGCTATGGGTGTGCTTTAATTCAAAAGAAGATTGCTTCTCAAAAGTGACCAAGGATGGAGATGAATGAAAGGGATAGTATAACGCGAGGTAAGCAGAGGCCATGATAACTACTAGGAGAAGGTACAGTGATGAGGTACTCAGTGTAAGGGCACACACTGAAGCAAAGTTTGTGATCCAGAGGGTAGGAATGCGTGCTAGAAGGTTATAGCTAAGGCGCGAAGATGTACCGTGTGCAATGAACGAATTTGGTCAATGAATGAGAGGATATTTGGTAGGTGAAGGAGTAATAAATGCATCAAAATTTGAAAAATCTATATAAGGATGGGATGTGAATACATTTTTACCATTGTGATTAAGAGAAATTGAGAAAAGAGCTAAGTGCGAAGAGCCAAGTGATCGGGTTAAGGTGCAAAGGGTGTGAAACCAAGCGTGACAAATAGATCTATGCGAAAAGAAGTCAATGTCCCCCGAGGTGGTGAAGGGTTTGAGTGAAGTAGGGAGATAGAGAGGAGTTAGGGCATGAAGTTTCCACCTAGGGCACGATTGAATCGAGTTAGGGTCTGATTTGTAAATTGCAGCGTTAAAAAGAGGAGACATTTGCAAGGTAAACTGGCACCTAAGAAGGTAGCTACAGGAGGAGCAAAAGGAAAGAAGAAGGTGGCCGTCGAGGAAGAAGAGATGGCACCCGAAAGCAATTTTTCGAAATGCAATATCCAGAAGGAGTCATCATTAGCCAAGAATGGGATTCACCTATCAGAAAGAGCAAAGTGAGCGAATACAATCACATGACCGCAGAGAACAAGAGGGAGCTCGATTCCTTGCTATCATTGCGAGGACGAACAAGCATATGACGGATGACATGCCGGTTTATGATGATGCAAGCGAGAAGCTTCTAAAGAGAATTGGGATCTACCAATTATATGAGCTTCCATATTTCAGGAAGTATGAGCCCTTGCATCAGTGGCTTATGAGCAGAGTGCACGAGGACTTCTTCTACTTTCCGGGATGCGAGTTAGAATCTCATCTGCGCTTATCTCATCGATTCACTGAGGTTCAAGGCCACATGAGAGGACATAAAGAATGATCTCATAGATAAATCTATGATCTTAAAGACCAGACAAGAGTTGGGGTACCTGAAGGGTCCGCGCGGTATGGATATAGAAAAATTGAAGAACTATCCGGTTTTGCAAGCAGCAACACACCTTGTTACAAAGTTGAATGATCAGGAGTGGTGGTTATAGGTAAATACAATGTGGTTACACGTTATGCGTAAGATGTTAGAAGGGGTAATCTATAATATTCATGGAGCTACATTGCAGAACAAATAGTCGAGGAAGCACGCACATGAGGGAATATCGGCTTTGGGGTTGTTTCTGCTATCACTAGTATTCATGGAAATTGGAGTACTAGACGGGTCAAGGAAAAGGTATGGGAATACCCCATGGGAATAAGTCACCGGTGAAAGGTTCAACAAATACCTATGTAAATGGGCCATGTCGATGATGTCAAGAAAAGGGCAAGCGAAATGGTATGATAGGCTCCCACGACATTTGGAGAAGAGTGGTGCATCCCAAAGGACCTACCATCGTAGTAGGGAAAGAAGTCTAGTTTGTTGTATATCAACATTTCGCATCATGCACTTCCCTAATGAGAGATGGAGTTTGGAGCCCTTAGTGTAAATTGCCTTACGCATTCACTACAAGTTATTTCCAAGCATTTGTTCATAGATTTACAGACACACGCCGACTGGTATTCAATGCGGATAAGGTAGACTGTGACTATCATACGTTGAGGAAGAATCATGTGTATCCTGGAAGAAGTGCCTACACCGAGAAGGTCATTTCAGAGGTGTTGAATATCAAGCCAATAAGTTTGGATGTAGTAGATTTAGGGGCAACATTGGTGTATCTTCAGCTAAAGCCCAAGATGTAGAACAATAAGTATGTAGAAAATGAATTCGCGCTCCCAGGGCTGCTGAAGGGTAAGCACACAATAGAAAACATACGGTGCAAAGGCCCACAAAATTTGTTGAAGTAGAGGGTGAAGAGGAGGAGCGTGAAGATAGTGGAGGATTAGAGCGCAGAAGAAAGAAACCATATGACAGAGAAGAGTCATGGCACATGGCCACTCCACCTCAAGGACATGATGAAGAGGAAGATACGAGAGGTTGAGCAGGGGGAGCATAGATTTAAGAAAGTGTTCAAACGCACAAGGACTCAAAGTGGAACCCCACAAACGGTATGGAAATCACCTCGTCTCTCTCCACACAAGGAGACCGCTGAACCAAAGAAGAGAAGAAAGTTGAAGTTGGATAAAGAAGTAGAGGAATTAGAAGAGAGTGAGCGTGCATCTCCTACCCCACTCAAGCAAGAAGATGAGCCACAAAACAAGGAAGAGTAGAAAGATGAAGAGATGAAGGACGAAGAAGAAAAAGAAAAGGAAACCTCTAGATCCACGCATGCAACTACTCAAGATGTAACAGGCAAGCTCCTAACCTTGAAGCTACAATTCCCAAGGGTCATAGATCGAAGAGGATGAGTGGAGAGCACATTCCACCAGCCATGGGGTATGTAGAGGACGTAAGTAAAATTGTCTACGCCCACTTCCAGAGCACAATAGCACGAAGGATTTATTCGGCTGGGAGCTAATGGATGAGGATATGGTGATTGTGCGCACTCGAAAGCAACTATCATGGTCAATGCACACCCATATGGATGAGCCTGACTTTGATATATGTGAAGATTCATGCGTTTTGAGACTACTGAAGAAGGCACCCCAAGCTAGACACATGACAGTAAAGCCTACTGTCATGTCAGATGAGTAGGTTAGCAATGCATTGGTGAAAGTTTCTATTGAAGTTGTTAGAAGAAACATGGATAAAGTGCAACAACAGTGCAGTAATCGCTGCAAGGAACTAAAGAAAAAGGATGTTGAGATTGTGCTCATAACACAAGAAAGGGACTTGGCGCAGAAGAAGAATGAAGTATTTATCAGCTTTGCAGAGGAGATTGGGGACAATGTCATAAGAGCCAGGCCACACTTGGAGGCCAAGGTACCATAGACGTTTCCTTCAGCGATACACTATGTAGGAAAGTTGGTGGACTTGGTACTTAAAGATGAACCTTTGCGCATACCAGCGCTAAGGAATTCAAAGCAAGAGGTAGAATGAGAGAAAGCCTCAATGATGCAAAAGATTACATCCTATGAAGGGTTGTTACAAGCACTACAAGAAATATTGAAGAAAGCAGACTAGGCTTTGAACATATGCACAACTCTAGAGGTGCTTATCAACACGAAGACCCTAGAAGAAAATAATGAGGTCCAAAAAGCAATGAAGGACGAGACATTGGGCCGTGAAAAAATATTGTCAATGGTTAAACGAAGTGTGAGGCCCGGCAGCGTGCACAAGAGCCACATAAGACTCGGCTAGAAGAGCTTGGGAAGCTCATTACACAGAAAATGGATCTTTTAGAAGGAAGAATGACATCAATGTCTAGCATTGTGTTGGTTCTATAGAATGAAAAGGGAGAGATTGCGAGGGATGAATTGGAATCCATTGCTGTAGACATTCCAAAAAAAATAGAGCAAGCACTCACCGAATGACATACCTTGGAGGCCGAAATAAAGGAGGAGTATCCATAGTTGATACTTCAAACTGATGCAAAGGAGGTTGCCTCATAGCCTCATAAAACATTCTTTACAATCTTTCTTATTCTTTGCATTCAATATTCTTTTCTTCAATTTTTGGAGATAATCATTGTCAGGACGACAATGAGATTAGTGTGGGGTAATGTTGATTAGAGAACACTTGACAAAACTCACACAAGAAGTCCGTGCGAGAAAGCAGGCCAGGTTTAAGGGTGCGAATAGACAGGGGAAGATCACGGACGCAGAGGGCAAGTTCAACATTTAAGACTTAGTCAATTTTGAGCATGAAGACCTATTTTTAGAAGATGGCGTGCGAAACACACCGATGATACAGAGACGTGCACGCCACGCATTGTTTATCTTTGGAGGATCAGATCGAAGCATTGTGCATGGAGACGAGCTAAGAATAGAATTATCACTTTAGTTAACTGCAGGAAGTTTATAGATAACACACTTGCATGTGTGGCTATGCCTGTAAACAATGCGTGGCTATTAATAGGATGTGACCTATTTCTGGAATAGATAAGTGGTGAAAGGCAAGTCCCCACCCCATATATATGATGTGAAGCACATAGTAGAAGATATATAGTGTGTGTGTGTGTGTGTGTGATAGAGAGATATACGACGGGATTAATGTATTAGATCTGTTATCAACTAATTTTGACTTCGCAAAATTAGTAAACGTGAAAATTTAAAAAAATAAAATTCAAAAGTGTTATCTTGTGTGATTTTTCTCCTCCATCACAATCGTCTTATTCTCACGGTCATTTTGGCTTTCGTTTCATCCATTTTGAATAAGCCCTTCTCCCGCTACACCACAAACCGTATTTTAATTATTTAATTAATATTTACCCTGTTATTTAATAAAATTAATATTTATTAAATTTTAGGGTTTTTAATTAATAAATATTAATTTTAATATTGGATGGAAGTTGTTCGACAAACTTGGGAGAACTTTTCTTCTTTTTATTAATTGTCAGTAACTACCGTGAGCAAGTGTCGGGGGCAATTTTTCTTCCGCTTCCAATTGTCAGTAGACAATTTTGATTTTGCTTCTATCATCTAGGAATTGATGAGGAGACGGTTACAAGAGGTTGCAGAAGCAGAGGAAATTGGGAAGAAGGAGAAATAAAGAAATATTGCAGATATCCAGAGCTAGAAGAAGGAAAGCTTGTTCTACAAGTGCTATCCGGCTTTCACACGGAAACCTGGCACGGGCATTAGCTAGAGCCAGGTGACCTTGAGAGTTTTAGGTAGTTGTCTTCATTGGAGGGAAGCGATAGCAAGAAGTTTCTGAGATCCACGCTTGCAAAGGTGAAGGCAATCTCAGGCACGTGCAAGGATTGATCTGGAATCCCAAATAAATCCTGTATGCAGCAGAGGAAAAGGTGAAATTCCACGTTTGTTTTTGTTTGTTATTGATTTGTGCAGGAAGAAGACAAGTTTTCCATGCATAGCCAGTCCATTTCAGGGAGATGATACGCTGCCCAGGAGAATAAAATCAGTGGAATTTGAAGGAAAGAAATTCACGCATCAGCCATGAGCAATTTCCACGCCATGTTTGGAAGGGAGAAGGAGGTTTGTCTTTTTCCACGCACACTGAAGAGGTAAGGCTAGCTTCCACGCATCCCATGCAACCTGTAAAGAGAAACAAAACAATAGTTAAAATACAAATCCACGCATCAGTCAAGACTAGGTCCCATGCCATGCTTGGAAGGGAAGAATGGAATTTGTTTTTATTTGTGCACAGCCTGAAAAGAGGAGTATCCACGCAACCTGCAGGAGAAAGACATAACAGAAATAGAGAAAAATCCACGCAGCCTGCAAAAAGAAACAAAACAACAGTTAAAATGAAAATCCACACAGCAGTTTATGGAAGACAAGCTTTCCACGCATACTTTGGAGTGATGAATAAGATTAAAAATATAACCAAAAATTAGAAATCCACGCATGCACAATGGATTGAAGTTTAGTGCAGATTTATTTTATTTTAAAAGGAAGATACTCATGGAGCTACGCATGCTGAGGAGACGATAGCTTTCTCACGTCAAGGTGGATGGAGATATTTACGCATAGAGTGAATTCGACGTGTCGCTAGAAGTGTTAAAATGATCTAAAATTGTATTATTTTTCAATGGTGATTTGAGCTTCGCCTCAATATTGTTGTATGGTCATTTTGAATTCGGAATTCACTAAATCTCTTTTTATTAAAAAAAAATAATAATAGAAAGAGTCGTATTTTAAAAAAGAGTTATTATTTTTGCCGCGGTTTGTATCTGTTGAAGTAATCAACTTTGGAGCTCGATATCTCGGAGTCGGATGATCATCAGAAAGAAATGTTTGGTTTGTTGAATTCTCCCCTCTTCGTATACTCGTTTTCCAAATTTCAAGTGTACAGCACTTTGTTTGATATTTTTCACGAACTCAAGAAAAACGCAATTTAGTCGATTTTGCCACGCACGCAGTTTCAGCTTGGCCGAAGGCCTACTTTGAGAACCCATATCTCCAGCCTAGATGATCATCAAGAGAAACGGTTTGGTTCGTTAAATTCTTCCCACATTCATGTATTTATTTGAAAAAATTCAAATGTATAACACTTCGTTTGATATTTTTCACGGAGTCAAATAAAATGTAGTTTGCATGATTTCATTTGTGGCGTGCAATTTTCACTGTCAAGGTGACTCACTTCGAGAGTTGATATTTTGAACTCAAATGATTGTCAAGAGAAAATAATTATTTCTTTCAGTTATTCCCATCTTCATATGCTTCCTTGCCAAGTTGTAGATTCTCGGGTGACGTTTGGTATTTTTCCCAGGCTAAAACCAAATGGGATTTTCGCAGTTTTACACTTGCATTTTCCTAGCAGTTTCAGAAGAGTCAACTTTGACCTTTAATATTTGACTGAAGAATTTGATTGGGAAAAAAATTATGACACGAAAAACTTGTGGTGCCTTAATATACTTCCTCATGCAGTGAGAACTTCTTAGGACAAGATTTGCTATTTTTCCCAGGGTAGTTTTACAGGCGATTTGTGTAGTTTTGTAAGATGGAAGTAATAGCCTGAAATCACGCTTCTGTCATAGTCATGTCATCTCCAAACAAAATGATGTTGTGGTATAGGTTCCAGGGCATTCTACTCACCTCGATGCTCCATTCAGAGTATGAGAACATCGTCGATACCAACTTGGGACACATCGACATAGGTCGATTCTGCGATCACATATCAACCGAAGGCGAGTCACAATTTTCCTGACGCTTGTTCTGAATTGGTCATCACTTGCATGGATGCACCATGAAACTTGCATAGTGTGGCGATTCAACTCCAACGACTCGAAGTGAAGTAACCTCTGACTTCCTCATTATGCGGTATAAGTCGTAGTTATTGGTATAGGTCTCTTTGGAGTCAAAAGCCATTGTTATCAACAGAGATCGATAATGGGAGAATCTTGTCTACAACAATTATTTTCACTTGATCGTTGTACAGATCATCAAGCAAGGCCACATCATTCAAGCGTGTCCTTGTCAGCTCTCAGTTAGCAAAGCAGGCGTAATATTTCATTGATCAGTCTTAAAGTTGGAGCATTCTTGAATTGGACGATCGTGAGCGGATCAGAATGGCAACACTTTAGGATGGTGACAAAGACAAAAGACATAACTCTAGGAAGTGAATTGTAATTTTGGCTCTTGGAAGATCTTCTCGATGGTGAAAGATCAAGAGTTGGATTCTGACAAGCCAAGGTGGCGTAACGACTTCGATCTCGTGAAAAATGAAGAATTCACCATGGAAAGGTATTTAGAGCATGTGGAGAATTGTATGTAATTTTGAATGCGAATACGAATGAAGAAAAATTTCTCACACCAGGATGTTGCTCAAATGGAGAGGTGGATGAATTGCTCAAGTTTCAAGCTCATCTCTCTTATCATCTGGAGGATTGCGTAGCACGGTCAATGAGTTCATTCCGTACGACCAGGATAGGCGAACTCTTGGCCCAATGGATAAGGCATTGACCATAGGTGTTTTGATCTAGGTGGCGCATTATTGACTAGGATGTCTATGTGTGCGTCTAAGTCATTTAAGTGGGGTCCACGTGTGCCCATTTATTTTATGACTTTTTAACTTAAGTGGTTTCTATTTTTAGTTGTTTTTAATAAGTTGGTTGAAAAATTCAAAGTCACTTAAGTGCCCTATTTAATGTTCATGTAAACCCTAACTACTTTGTAACCAACTTTTGGGTTATAAAAGAAAGTCAGGGGCTCATTTGTAAGGGTGAATTTGAGAGAGGAGAAGAAAATACTTTTGTGTGCAAGCTTTGTTTCAGGAAGAAACTTTGTGTTCTTTTGTGAAAACATTTTGGAGTTAATGAAATACGAACTTTGTGTCTCATTCATTGTCTCTTGTAACATTTGATGTTCTTATGTTCATTAGATGTTCGATGTTTAAATCTTACATGTGAATATTGTCTTGGATCTTATTGTCAACGCTATTAATCTGTTATTCTTGTTCACAAGTGATCAAGCTTTGCTATTTACTTGCTCATGTGTGTTCCCTTTACTCATTCTTGTTTAGCTAACTCAAACTCCATTTTATTTGTGTTAGTTATTGTTTGTTCTTCTCCATGCAATATTAGGCTCTGCTTTTACCTAACTCTTGCATGTTCCTTCCATTCATTCCTTTCCATTCCTTTCCTTCATTCCATTCCATCTCCCTCATTCACTTTTCTTTCCATTGATGTTCCAAAACACCCCCACATACAATTTTGAATGTACAGTGTAAATACAGTTTTGGTTTTCAATAAAGGCGCATTCACCTCATTGAGGAGGGATTTCGTTCTCACACTTTGTTGCATGTAATTTGCATGCGTGTAAATCCATATGCTAACAGATCCATACACGCATTGGTATAGATTGACATTATTGTAAGGAACTTATGTGTTTATTAATGAATGGAAGATATTGGCTGAATCTAAGTGTCATTTCTGTGTGTAATTGAGTAGTGCATGTTATTGATTCAATCATGATTACTATTTAAGCTCGTTCTTTCATAGATCTAAATGTAGCATGCATGGTAGACTGGTGGATTAGTTATGGATCTATATGTTTATTCCTTCATCACGCTAACATCCTGCTACAAAACCCTAACAAGGACCTGGTACCTTTAAGCTTTTCAGGTGAGCGCTTAGTCTAGGTGAGCGATGTGCCAACACGACTAGGGTGTTATCTGGTAGATTCTAGGCTACATCACGTATGCATCATTGTTAGATAGATATGTTGTGATCTAATTCAACTGATAGAGTATAATTGCTTCATTTTGATTTTATATGGATATTTATTACGTATAGCATATTTGAGGTTTTCGTTTAGTGTGTAGGTTTGTAGGTGGCATCATCCGCGAACGTGGGACTTAGGGTTAGCACTATCGAAGACACAAAGTTGTCTTGTCCAAGCCATTTTCACACTTTGGTGCATTTTGAGTCATTTGTTTAAAATTGGGGTTTGAATTACCCTTGCATTTATTTATTTTGCTATCCTTTTACCTTGGGCACCATGGTGATATTAGTTTTACCTAATCGCTCACCTAATATGGATTTATTTGGACTATCATGGTCTTGTAGGATGAGTTGGGTTAAGGAATGTTTTATTTATGCTAATCTTGTTTAGGGATACTTGGGAGTTGTTAATCATGTGGGTGGGGACCATATCCCACCTTGGTTATCCCACTTATCCTTCAAATCCCGAATTTTCCCAAAAAGGGCATTTTGAAGGCTTGTATGTCAAAGGGAAGGTCTCCCTTACCCTAAAAAAGGTCCTTGGGACCTAACCTAGGGGTGGGGGAAGCTTTTTATGAACCCAAAATCCTCTTCCCCACTCCACCTCTCTATTTTCACTATCTTAATATTCTCATTTTTCTTTTGCTTGGTGACACTGGGATTTTATGTGGGCTTTGGAGGCTAATTCAAATTTTGTCCCCCTTTGCATTTATTATTTTGGGAATATTGAAAAGTAACTTGGATGACATGCGGGGGTGTGCTTAGTTGGAGGGTGACAAATGTCACCCTTATATGGTGTGAGTTTGGGGGATTTTTCCTTTATCTTCTCTAATTTTGGAGAGAAGGGAGCTTTTTTGTGCTTGTTTTGGGGGAGTCTTGGGAGCTTTACTTGAGGAGCTTTAGAGAATAAGATCTTGGAGCTTGGATTGTTGTTATTATTTGTTTTCTAAAATATTGAATGGATGTTGATCTTGTGTGTGTTTGTTTTTGGTTGACTGTTTGTGCTTGTGTGGGGATTATTTTGGGTTGTTTTTCCTTCTCTTGTTTTGGTTCTTTATGGAAAGGAATGGGAGGGGATCCTAGCTTCCATGGCTTCTTGGGGAATCCATAGATATTCTTTTTTTGCTCCCTTCCTTGGGGAAGTAGAAGGAACTTTCATTTGGTTTGAAAGTATCCTTCTATCCTTACCAAGGAAGCTATCAAGGCTTGAAAAGCCTTGGTAAGGAGGAGATGTGGAGAGATAAGGTGGAGCATGTAGTTGAAATTTTGGTGATGGAATTTGGAGGTATTTTGGCTATACATTTCATAAGTTTTGGCATACTTGGAAGGTCCCTCTCCCCTCTTCCTAAATCCACCTTTTGGTTATCTTGGAGATATTTGTTTGGTTATTGAGAGAGTTCACTTCCTTGATTTTTTTTCTTGCTTTGGAGTCCTCTTGTTTTCTTGTTGTTCTTGGCATCTTAGGTAGCATGTTAGCCCTCTTTCCCATGGGCTTGGGGAGGATAGCATGAAATATCTTAAAGAGAAGGCATGTAATGATGCATGTAGGTTGAGAGGTTAAACATACACTTGTTTGGCAAAGTGTTTTGATGATTGGCAATGGTGAAGTTTTGGAGGACATTTTGGAGAACTTTCCCTTGGAGGATGTTTTTTCTCTTGGAGGATTGCTTTAAGTTTTGGCCATGTTGTTCCCACATTTGGTGGGAGGCTTCCATACTTTTATTTTAACATTATTATAATTTTTTTTTTAATGGAAGCCTTCTTATGTACTCTTCTCTTGTAAGAGTGTTGGAAAGTTTAGCCTTGGGTTAGGAAAAATGAAGTTTATTATTGTATTGTCTTTTGGATTTGGATATGAAGACTTGTCGTTTATTTTCAACTCCATATAAATGTGATATAGTTTCATACTTTAAAAACTTGATGTGAATGAAAGGAAAAATTTTAGTGAGAAAATTATTTGCTTTGAGTTTTAAAGTGTGTGTATATCACATTAAAAAGGAAATAAAGTAAATCCGGTTATGGAAAATTAAAAAAACAAAAAACAAAATTAGATAATAGTTATCTTATTGTTGAGTATGAATTAATTATTTTCTAATTATTGATTTCCTTTAGTGACACCTTGCAACCAAATTTGTTATGGTTGTTAAGTTGTTATGTATCTCAGCCGTCGATTGAGAATCGATCTCGGCCGTTGGTTTACCAATGAGAGTAGTATAAAAGGAGGTCATTGGGCATTTGGAGAACACAAGTTTGGAGAAGCATTTGCAGTGCTAGCAAATGAGTTTGTAAGTTTGCAGTGATAGCAAACAATCTTGCAGTGTTAGCAAGGGCGTAGTGATAGCGTTGGGGATAGCAGTGGGGGAATATCAGCGGGAGAAGTTGGGAGATTGTCGGAGTTCTGCCAGTAAGAGGCAAGGAATCTTTGTATCTCTTAATTTGTTGAAGTTAATATAATTCCTCATCTGTAGAACTGGTTTTCCCTTAGGGGTTTTTCCAGGGACAATTTGTCGAAAATATTGTGTTCTTTGTGTTACGCATTTCTTTCCGTATTTTTATTAGTGAAGTTGCAGTTGTGTTATTTTTGATATTAAGTTGTGAATTAGTTTTGGGTTAAATAATCTTTTAAGATAGGAGATTAATAATCAGTGACTGCAATAGAATTTTCACATGGTATCAGAGTTGTGTTAAGGGTAGAAAAGGTTTTCCCTAGGAAAGAAATTGAGGGTTTCTATAACCTAGTTTGATCTCTTTAAATTCTTTTTACTTTTATCCTTTGAGATGGCTTCAGTTGGTTTGAGAGATCAGGACAGATTAGATGGTGCCTCGAATTTTGGTGTCTGGAAGGCCAGACTTTCTTTATTGTTGGAAGAGAATGGTATAAAGGATTATGTTACCACTGTTGTAATTGTACCTACAGATGCAACACAACTTGCAACATACAAGAAAGAGGATGCCAAGGCGAGGAGGATTGTCCTTGATGGTGTCAAGGATCATATTGTTCCACACATCTCGAGTTAGATACGGCGAAGAAGATGTGGGATGCCATTCTGAATCTGTACCAGAATGCTACCACTAACCGGAAGTTGATTCTCAGAGAAAAGTTGAAGAATACCCGGATGAACAAGGGAGAAGACGTTACAAGTTACCTCACCAGGCTTAGACTCATCAAGGATGAGTTAGCAGTTGTTGGAGATAAGCCAGATGATGATGAGCTAGTAAGAATAGCCCTAAATGGGTTTACTAAATAGTGGGATGTCTTTGTTCAAGTTGTTAGTGGATGAGACACCTTACCGAGTTGGGATCGACTATGGACTGATTTCACTCAGGAGGAGTTTAGACTAAGTCTTGTCAATGGGGCCAACAAGAGTCAGAAAAGTGAGGGAGAACAAGAAAACGTTGCCCTAGCGGGAAAAGGGAAAGCAAAGAAGGGATTTAGCAAAGGATCAAATTCTCAAAGTGAGAAGAAGAAGGACATGTCTAAGGTCAAGTGCTTATGGCTGTCACGAGTTTGGCCACTATGTTAGTAATTGCCCACAAAGGAAGAAGAATGATAAGAAGGGAAAGAACCAGGTGGCGGCTTCAGCAAGTGCTAGAGGAGCTCTCTAGGAGATTGGAGGATGAGTTTGCACTCATAGCTTGTATGGTCAGCTCAACCTCACAGTGTGTTTGGTATATAGATAGTGGGGCGTCATTTCATATGACAGGAGTTAGAGAGTACTTCTCCGATTCTAGGAGGAGGACACCAATATCCAGATTTCTATGGGGAACTTGTCCAAGCTCAACCCAGTTGGGAAAGGGACTATTCAGTTTCAGAGGGAGAATGGAAAGATAGTTCCACTTCATGATGTCTTGCATGTGCCAGGCTTAGGTATGAATCTGATTTTTGTATCTGTTCTTCAGGATAAAGGGTATAATGTACTTTTTAGAGGGACACATGTGTTGATTAAGCACAAGGATTGGAAATCACCCATAACTATTGGAGTTAGGAGTGGTCGCCTTTATAGGTTACAGTTTGATACTCCTAAGGCACTTATGAGCAGCAGTAATCCTAGAGATCTTGGAGAGCTATGGCATAGGAGGATGGGCCATATTCATCATGGAGCACTTAAATTGCTTCGTGAGACAGTGACAGGTGTTCCAGAGGTGAGCACAGAGCATGATGATGTATGTAAGGGATGTGTGTTGGGGAAGTTTGTGAAAGCATCTTTTCAAGGAGTGATAATAGATCTAAGGGTGTTCTTGATCTAGTACATTCGGATGTATGTGGACCAATGTCGACAAAGTCTCTCAGAGGATATGTGTACTATGTTACCTTTATTGATGATTTCTCTAGGAAGACCTGGATATACTTCTTGAAGACCAAGGATGAGGTTTTTAGTCGCTTCCAAGAGTTCAAGGCTCTTGTGGAGAACTCGACAGGAAGGAAGATAAAGGTTCTTGGTCAGATAATGGAGGTGAGTACAAAGGAAATGACTTCCAGGATTTGTGTACCAGAGAAGGAATCAAGAGAGAGTGGACGGTTCCTTACAATCCACAGCAGAATGGAGTTGTTGAGAGGAAGAACCATTCTATATCGGAGGCAGCAAGGGCTATGCTACATGACCAGGACATGCCCCGCTACCTATGGGCAGAGGTGTGTAGTACAATAGTTTACATTCAGAATAGGGTTCCACACAAGGTACTAGGGAAGATGACACCAGAGGAAGCTTTCACAGGGAAGAAGCCAGATGTAGGTCACTTCAGGATATTTGGGAGTTTGGCATATTGTCATATTCCAGAAGATACACGTACCAAGTTAGATCAGACTGCAGAGAAGGGGTACCTTGTTGGGTACAGTGAAACTTCAAAGGCATATAGGATTTTTATTCCAGGGACTAGAAGAATTATTGTCAGACGTGATGTCAAGTTCATGGAGGACAAAGCGTTTAGAAGGTCAGAGATTTTCCAGCTAGATGATCAAAGTGAGCAGCCAACAAAAGCTCCAAGTCCAAGTCAAGGGAAGCAAAGCTCAAGTCGATTACTAGTACAAGCATAGACTCGGGTAGTGAAGATTCATAGAGTATGGAGCAAGCAGTGGTGTAGCGAGGATATGCATCTAGAAGATATAGAGGTTGATATTTCATCCTCTACATTGGTGGCGAGTGAGGAACCGTGAGGTTGAAACACACAAAAGGATACTCGGGAGTTTGTGGGAGCTCTAGGAAGAGTACGAGACGAGAGGAGAGAACCAGCCAAGTTCAATGACTATGTGGCATTAGTCGGCCGGTTGGTAGATAGTGAACCTTCCGGCTATCGAGAGGTTGCACAACATCGGGTATGGCGAGATCTTATGGTTGAGAATATACTTCAATAATGCATAATGATGTGTGGGAGGTAGTGCCTAGACCAACTAGATAGGGTAGTAGTTGGATCACGTTGGATCTTCAAGATAAAGCACGGTGCAGATGGTAGCATCGAGAAATACAAGGCAAGGTTTGTGGCAAAGGGGTTCTCTCAGAAGGAGGGAATAGACTATGAGGAGACATTTGCTCCAGTGGCCAGGTATACTTCTATATGAGTTGTAATCTCATTTGCAATGCTAGATGGGATGGTAGATCCATCAAATGGATGTCAAGACAACATTCCTTAATGGTGAATTGAAGGAGGAGGTATACATAGAACAACCAGAAGGCTTTGTAGCACACAACAAAGAGACCCATGTGTGCAGATTGAAGAAAGCCTTGTACGGACTCAAGCAGGCTCCTAGAGCGTGGTATGAGCGCATTGATACATACTTGCAGGAAATGGGCTTTGTGAAGAGTGAGGCAGATGGTAACCTCTACTACTTGGTGGTTGGGGTGAGGCTCTCATTCTTGTTCTATATGTAGATGACTTGTTTCTTACAGGTGCACTAGGGCTCATAGAGGATTGCAAGAGGGACCTTGTAGAAGAGTTTGAGATGAAGGACTTGGGACTCATGCACTATTTTCTAGGCATGGAGGTGTGGCAGACAGATGGAGAGATTTTCCTTGGTCAAGGGAAATATTGCATTGAAATCTTGAAGAGATTCGAGATGGAGGATTGCAAAGCCATGTCTACACCTATGATCACTAATTGGAGGAAGGTAGATACATCTAAGGACAAAGATGTAGATCCCACCTTATACTAGGCTAGTTAATTGGTTCGCTCATGTATTTGGTCAACACCAGGCCGGATATAGCATTTGTAGTAAACTCTCTTAGTCAGTTCATGGTTGAGCCAAAGAGAGTGCATTGGACAATGGCTAAGCATGTGTTGCGTTATTTGCGTGGTTCAGTTGAGTATGGGATCAGATATGTTTGAGGTGAAGGAATCAAGTTGATAGGCTATCTTGGCGCGAGATTGGGGGGTAGGCGTACAACAGAAAAAGGAGCACTTCAGGGTGTTGTTTTAGTTTAGGATCAGGAGTTGTTTCTTGGTTGGCGGAAGAAGCGAAGTCTGTGGCTTTGAGTTCATCAGAAGCAGAATACATTGCAGCTAGCATGGCGACATGTGAAGCTATATGGCTTCGGAAGTTGCTAGTGGCCTTGTTTGGTCGAGAAGGTTGAGACTCTTGTGATACCTTTGATACTGATGACAATCGAGTTGCATCAAGTTGTCGAGAATCCGAGTGTTTCATGATAGGTCTAAACATATAGATATCGGGTATCACTTCATCGGGGATTGTGTACTGATGAGGTATTGTTCGGCTCTGATACATACCTACAGAGGAGTAGGTAGCAGACATTCTGACTAAGGCATTGGGGAAGGCAAAATTTATCTTCTTCAGAGATAAGATGGGTGTCGTGCAGAACAACTTCCTCGCTAAGAGGGAGTGTTAGTTTGTTAGCTTGGACAAGTTGTTTGTCCATTTGCTAAGATTAGATAATAGTTATCTTATTGTTGAGAATGAATTAATTATTTTCTAATTATTGATTTCCTTTAGTGACACCTTGCAACCAAATTTGTTATGGTTGTTAAGTTGTTATGTATCTCAGCCGTCGATTGAGAATCGATCTCGGCCGTTGGTTTCCAATGAGAGTAGTATAAAAGGAGGTCATTGGGCATTTGGAGAACACAAGTTTGGAGAAGCATTTGCAGTGCTAGCAAATGAGTTTGTAAGTTTGCAGTGATAGCAAACAGTCTTGTGTGTTAGCGAGGGGCGCGGTGATAGCGTTGGGGATAGCAGTGGGGAATATCAGCGGGAGAAGTTGGGAGATTGTCGGAGTTCTGCCAGTAAGAGGCAAGGAATCTTTGTATCTCTTAATTTTTTGAAGTTAATATAATTCCTCATCTGTAGAACTGGTTTTCCCTTAGGGGTTTTTCCAGGGACAATTTGTCTGAAAATATTGTGTTCTTTGTGTTACGCATTTCTTTCCGTATTTTTATTAGTGAAGTTGCAGTTGTGTTATTTTTCGATATTAGTTGTGAATTAGTTTTCGGCGGTTAAATAATCTTTTTCTTGGAATGTCCTCGAAAAAATGCACTCCGACATATCGGAAACGTGCTTTTCTCATATGGGCAAGTTTTTGACCCATAGGTTTATAGGATGGGTTTTTTCCATGGTTTTGATACCACACGTGTTTTGTAAAGCGCTTTGCGATTGTCTATTTTATATGGTCTTATGCATATGATAGATGTACAAGAAATGTATTGGCAGTAGTGTTTGTTTTGAGCATAGCTCCAAATGGATCTACGGGGTATTGTATTGAGAGAGCGGTGGCTTGTAATAAAATATGAGCAAGTGATTCTTGGTGGACATAGCCCAAATTGGGTGAACCACGTTAAATCATTTGTCTCTTTGTGTTGTGTTATTTTATCTGCAATTTATTTGAGATCTGTAATAATTTCGCATATTAGTTTCTACTATTGTGATTTTGAGGGATTATTCCACATATTTTATCCCTTATTTCCTAACACAGCCTACACTCAAAATTAAATAAACATAACCTATAGGAATCAATGCTACATAGATCTCCTTCTAATAGTCATCTAAAATCAGTTTGCACACTAGGATAAATATGAACCCACATACCCCCTCACTTTACTATAGATGAATTGATTGATCTAGAACCAGTATCTATAACTCAGGAGGGTTCAATGTATCTCAGAGGAAATAAAAAACACTTCTTGCCATTGTTTTTCTCTTCTATGCAGAAGAGAGGAAGAAGGTTGAGGATAAGGAAGCGCTTCATGTGTAGCTGTATGGATTTAGCTTCTTCGCTTTCGAGAACATCTTCTACGTTTATTATAACCGTGGCATCACTTTTGATTTTCCTGCTCTTTATCTTTTAAATCAAGTAGTTTTATTGTTTTAGACATTGGAAGTGCCCCATTGTTGTTATCCCACGTGTGTCTCTACAGATTTGCCTCTTGCACTCCTTTACATGAAACCCTCTAGTTTCCATTCCCAGTTTGTAGAGAGGGTTGATTGGAGGCACTACACACTTTGCTCCTACACACAACTGATGTGGATCTCAGGCTATTGCTGTTATAGATTTGGGTTTAACCATACCGGGATGTGATCTAAAGGGATTATGTTACATCATTAAACTATGGCTTACCCTTGTTAGTTTGTGTCTTGCTTTGTATGTTCTCTTGCAACTCACCAAGTGGGTCAAGCTCTATTATGGCTCGGTGCGTAATTCTTCATCCATTCATAGATCAACATCTTCTTTCATAACTCGGTATGGGTTGTTTTAGTGGGCTTTGAATGATTCTTTACATTTCCTTGAGCTCACTTAACTTAGTTTCTATGAGATGTCGGGCTAGCTCAACGTAGTGCTTCTACTAGCTCATTGTGCTAATGACTTTACATAGCTCGGTTGTAAGGAGTTTTCTTTGTGCAAGGATTCTGCTCAGATATGTGCTTTGTTAATGGTTTGACCCAACTTGATTTTTATGAAACTAAACCAGCTTGTTCCTTTTGAGAGCTCGGTGGTCGGTAAGGCACAACGAAGCAACAAATGGACCCATGGAGCTCTTCACTTGCACCGCTTCATCCGTTAATAGGTATGGACTTTCCCTTTTCTCTTGTACTAAATTCGATTTCATCATTTCTTGCATTTGGAAATTAAATGTTAATTATTAGGAAATGTAACTCCAACCAATGATAAAACCTTACTTCATTTGGAACTATCAAACATTAAAAAAATTATGACCCCAAAAGTTATGCGCATGGAGTGCCACACCAAAATATACCACAAACCTGAAACTCCTTGCATGACCCCTGGTAACATGAGACACCATGGGGAAACTTAACCAAGTTGTTTAAACTTAATTAACACCCTTGCATGTCAAATTTCTAAGCCCACTTAGCTTATCAGTCACTTGTAGTGATGTGCTCTTTTTAGTAAAACACGATTGGTTTCGGCCTACGGTTACCGCTTAGTTCGAGCGAAAATGAAAACCACTTCCACCTATCCCTAGACCACCAACAAGAGAATCATAATCCATCTGCATTTCAATGAAAATTCCTTTGAAGACTAGTTTTGCAAGTGGGTTTTGGGCCCACTAGTCGCGAGTGACAAGAGTTGTCGCAATTACGATAATTGGCCCCAAAGTTTCCCTTGTAACTTGAGCTCTGCTCTTCGTAATAAACTTCATCAAACACAATGAATTCTATGTATATGGGAGAGTACAAAAGAAAAATCAACCTTCATGATCAAACTTAAATGAGTATTTTTAAGATCCTATTTGTAGGCACTTTTGATGGTTCGTCAAAGATGCACCAAAATTGTAACTTTAGCTAAACACACTTTCTAAGGGTTTTGTTGACTCCTAACTAACCATGGAACCTTGTACATATTGTTTCCACACTTTATAGAGTATGAATTGATCAAATTATTATATGAATGCTTTTTGGGAAATTATGATGTTTCTCTCTCTTCCCTTTTCTCTTTCTAGAAGTAAACTCGATATTTTGACTGGTTCTAAAAATGTAAATGAGTTATAAATGTTCATGGGTTAGAAATGAAATGAAAATTTGATAATGTATGTGATTATGATATGATGAATAGAAAGGAAAATGAAATCCAAACTTTCTCTCTCTTCCTTTTCTCTCTCTAGAGATAATTATGAAAATATTGATTGGGTTTTGAAAATACAAATGGGTCAAAATGTATATGAGTTGAAATGAAATGAAAATTGGATATGGGATGTTACGGTGATTTGAAAAGAAAATGAATCCTAGATTTTCTTCCTCCTTCCCTTACTCTTCTGTCTCTCTCTCTCCTTATCTCTATCTCTCTCTATTGTTTGTTTTGATTGTTTGAAATGATGGATGCATGGAATTTATGCTTGAGTGTAGGGGATTTCCATACTCAGTCCTAGGACTAATGCAATGTTGGTTGTAGGTACTCTGAACAAGAGGAATTTTCTGGATGTGATATGTTGTAATTAATGAGTTATTGTAAAGTTATATTCATCTTGCAATTCATGTATTACCATAGAATAATGATATGTATTGTTATTCGAAGAATTGTTCTTGGTATATTTTGAAAAGAGAATACCAATGTGGCTATATTTTATAGTGTCGAATTGGATGTGAAGTTGTACTCAATGTTGTACCTATGTTATAAAGATATTAAACTAATCTTTTGTTATGTTAACTATTGGTATATTTCCTCAACAACCACACTATTAGGTAGAATCTCCTCTCATCAAAACTAATGAAAATAAAATAACGAGTTATAATGCCTATTATACTTCCTCCCCCATTTGAGTCTTTTTCCAGGGTATAAAACATTGATCGTGTTAATAAAATACTCTGATCTCATTAATGATCTTCATGCTTCACACCTAATACATCTTATTAAGGACTATTTCCTTGATATTTTATGAGGTGGTGCATATATGTTGTGAAACCTATCATTTTGGATGAGTGTGGTGATCATATCTAGGTGTGTTAGGTTTGACCATATCATAAATAATTTTAACCCCTTTATGCATAATTTTCCTTGGTACCCTAGTGGGTGGCGAAAGTCTTGCAAGATATTTGGTGGTTGTACCTACGATTGATTTCTTGTGAGATCTAAATTATGTGAATGGAGACTACATGTTAAATTACTTGCATATTTACCCAACAATTTAAATAGGTCCTTAGGAGGCTTTTGTAATGCATAAGATTATTTGGGATATCTCTCCCTTAATATACACTTAATACTTGCAAGTCTAAGAGCAAGGAAATGAGTTATCTTGTGCGATGTTGTATTCCTTTTAGTCTTAAATCCCTAAGTGTTACATAAGTGTTATAGGAATAAATTTGTTCCAAGATGATGTTATACAAGACTAAAGTAACCACGTAAATGTAATTAGTGAAAGGGTAAATAATATTAAACTAAGGAATGACCGCTACAAAAATGGTATGCCATTGAATGATGTAAAAAAACAACTAAATGTCAAATGTGATCATAAAATGAATGTAATAAAGTAGAGCTTCACGATTAATACAATAACCTAATAAATCAAAAAACCAAATATGATGCATGATCACAAGTTTGGTTTACATAAATGTGGATTAAAAATGATTCTAATGAAATAATAAAATGTAGCCTTGAGAATGGGATAACTTCAGTTGTAGCCAAGGTCTTGCATGAGTTAAGGAAATTGCACTCTAGTTGGACTTGTAAAAGTTAGTAGAACCCTTGGCATAAATAGGAATATATTAAAACCTAGGATCACTCAGGAAGTAGAATTTATGGTCAAAACATGTAATTAACTCATTGTTATTAGGAGTAAATCCTTAAGATGATGAAACATAAGTAGTTTGAAATGTGAAATTCGTCACTTAAATTCAAAGAAAAATATTTATAATGGGAACACAGGTGTAATGTACCCTTACAAGTGAAATATGATTGTTAAGATATGAAATCCTAATTGGAGCAATGGATTGTGAATCAAGAATGATACAACTTAATTAGTTAACCTACATAGTTGGTTGTAATAACTTGAAGATTAAAAGAGTGTATCGTTAGTATTAAAACAATGCTAGGAAATGAACTTGAGATAGGTTTCCTATTGATCTAGTAACCTTCTTCTTTTTTTCTTCATGTGAATTTTTCCTCCTTGTAACAAAAGTATTTTTCCAAACCAAGTAAACACGGCTCTTTCAAACAAATCCTTAAGTCAAATATTAGAAGGCGCATGTGTGTATATACGTTCCTAATCACAATCAAGCTATATAAAGTTATTTCCATAAGAGAAACAAGTGAATTATAAAGAAACCACTATAGGTGAAATGTTAAACAAAAACATGCAACCTAGTTGTAAAGGAACGAAGGGTCCCATGTTATGAGTTCTTCAAACAATTATAGTCAACTAAACATTTTTTTAGAAACAAACCTTTAACATCAAAATTCAATATTAGGAGACTCATAGTTGTTTAAAATGAATTTATTTAACAAATGAGCTATGGATAACTAATGGAATTGGAGAAAGGAACCAACCGCACATTCTCCGTTAAAGACTAATGGTTTGTAAAATAAAGTAATTGAAGTTTGAAAAATAGGAAATTTTAAACCTTATGTGTTTAATTCTGTTGAAAAATATAAGGTCATACAATGGAAACCTAAATGTAATGAATATGTAAACCATGAAAAGGCCATGTTGTGGAGTATGCCTATCTTGTGTTTCTTATTGTAATTGGGTCATTGTCTTGGTTTACGTCATTTGAGTAAGACATTGATGTGTACCCTATGTTATCATATTGTATGAGTGGGTTCATGTTTATGTAAGTGTCCTATGTGATGTCGAGTTTCTTTATTTGAATCCCATGTGGTGTTGTGTAGCGTGTAATTAAAGTAAAAAAAAAAATATTCCAGTAATTTTACTATGATATTTTAGTGTAGAAAATGTGGGCATTACACAAGAACAATCTCCTCATAAGCTAACCTGAATCATAAAAATACATACATCATATTTTCTTAGAAGGAGTGACAATTGTACTATTTTCCTTGTGCAAGATATGATGGTTCCATTGGCAATGGTCACTTTGAAGCCTTCAAAACTTATCATACTCAACCCAAGCTTGTTTGCAAGCTCCTCATTGATGAAATTATGAGTAGTGCCACTATCAATGAGAATTAACACTTCATGACCATAGGTACCCTCCTATCTAGAAAGGATGGTATGCTTGGGCACAAAACTTATCATACCCAATCCAAACTTTTTTGCAAGCTCCTCATTGATGATATTATGAGTAACATCACTATCAATGATGATTATGACCATAGATGTACCCTATTATCCGGAAAGGATGGTATGCTTGGGCACTACATAAAGATGTAAGAGTGATATTCATTACTAGACTAGACTTTGGGACATCATCTTTCCCTGGATATGGTTTTACTTCCAATTCTTTCACTTATTTTTCCTTTTCATCATCCGAATCCACTTCTATGTACACTATATTTTCCCCTTCTTAGTTCATTCTTGGACTCTTGGCTCTTGTCTTCTTGCTTCAGCCCTTCTTGGTTGTTAGCCCCTTGGAAAGGCTTCATGGGCTGCCTCAAAAGAGGCACTTTGGGATGAGATGAAGGAGCCTTTGGTTGCCCTCCTATTATTGACTTGTTCTACCCTCTTTCATCCATAAATTTGCAAAGAAGGTTGCATCTTCAAGATCCAAAGACTGCCTTATGATTTATTGTAAAGAAGATGGGTTAAAATCCCTCACTAGAGTCCTAAAGGGTTTAGCCAACCATTCTATAAACAATATCATGAGTCTCCCTTTGGAAATATCATCTACCATGAGTGTGGGCTACTTGAAAAGAGGCACTTTGGGTTGATATAAAGGAGCCTTTGGTTTCCCTCCTATTGCTGGCTTGTTTTACTCGATTTCAACCTTTAATTTGCAAAAAGATTGCACCTTCAAGATCTAAAGACTTCCTTATGGTTTCTTGCAAAGAAGATGGGTTAAAAGCCCTCACTAGACTCCTTAAGGGTTCAGCCAACCCTTCTATAAACAACACCATGAGTCTCCCTTCGGAAATATCATCTACCATGACTGAAATCTTTTGAAAATCAGCAACATACTCTTCTTCTACTGTACCTTTTTGTTTGAGTTGGGCAAGATCATGAAAGTATGCTTCCAGATCCATCCTTTTGAACCTCTCCACAAGCCTTGTGCAAAATTCTTCATAGGAATGAATGAGATGATGCCCTTGTGTCAACATGCCATGATGCCACCAATCATGGGCAACTCCTCTCTTTCTCTATTTCTCTCTATATCTCTCTCTCTCTTTCTCTCTTCCCCCTCTCTTTCTCTCTTACTTTCTCTCTCACTCTTGGTGATAAATTTGTACTTTTGGTAAATATGTTATTTATCATTTTTGATTGAAAGAGATGAAATCACTTAAATAATGAATATGGATACTTAGTCATTATTATTATGAAATCATTCTATCATGCAACCACAAAAAATTAAAAATTCAATAATATATCTTATTTGAATTAAAACTTTGAACCTCCTCTAGAAAAGGTTCTCTAAACATATATTTTGCACCTCCAAATTATGAGAGTTAAGATTTTGGTGTGCATATGAACATGAATATATACACATGCACACATTGATAAATTGAACGAATAATTACTTGATTAGATAACTCTTTATAGGTTATATTTATATTGCTTTAACCAATTTATGACTTGATTTCCAAAGTTTCATACATATTATGTATGTGAACTACTAACACACAAAAGGTCATTTGACATTGAACAATCCTAGTATACAACACCAATAAAAGTAAAAATATCCATAATGTCATGTATTGTCACGTGCACATCATATTACTCTGGGTATAATTATAATCTCATAAATGTAAGACCATGAAAACATATCAAGTTCCCAATAGTATTAACATGCAATAAATATAAATATGTGAATAGGTCATATAATACCAAGTCAATGCCATATAGGTGTACATACAATGTCGAACATGCATACATTGTCACGCACATAAGCATACAAAATAAATTTCATAATACATATATATCTTATTCATCAAAATGTATCCCTCTCTTTTCCCTGCTTGAAGAAGGCTCTCCCTTATACGTAGATGGAGATCTATGAGATGACTTGGGATCCTCCTCGGTTTGACTATGAGTCTTCATATGCTCAAAATTTGAATGTAGTTGAAGTTGTAATTTCAAATAATATTTTTTGTCAAAAATTTATGTATGAGTTTTCAACATGTCTAAGACCATGCTAATGAAACTATCTACATGTACACGCACTTACTGCAATCTCTCGATCCCATTGAATCAACATCTTACGCTCAACAAAGTCAATGAGAGCTATTGGATCACAAACCGGGGTTTCAAAATGATGAGCTTAAGGAGTTAGTACCCTTGAAGTGAAAATGGAAGGGGTTGAACCCTACATATATATAAAATTACAAATTTAAATATAAAAATTAGTTTGTAGAATTATATTAAAAATAAAATATTTGAATGCATATGTAAACATTTACACCAACTAAGTACATAATGACAATAATTTAACTAATTTTATCAATACAAATAATTTTTTACCATGCCACGCTTATGAATCATATGTACAGGGCATTACCAAATACCATTTGAAACCCGCATATACACAACGGATTCACGTTGACTATCTACATAATACTACAATGAGGGAAATTATTGAAATAATTGGACATAATATGAATTACATGAGCTAGTTCATGAAAAATAAATAATTTATATACCTCAATGAGCTGTCATGCGAGATGAAATTGCAGCAGTAAACACCTTTGTCTACTCTTTGCAGAGATGGTGGAGTGGAGTTTCTTGTGTGGTCATCAACTTTATAAAAATATATCACTTCAAGTTAGATGAACATATATAATATATATACAAGAACATACATATAGACATATATTTTAGTGAACTATATATTTACATATGTGAATTTTCAAATTTGACATTCTAAATTACCTTTGTGAATGTATACATTAGCATGGTGTTCGCAATGTGTTGGGATGATGACGCCCCTCTCGCACGCTGTAATATTAATGCATACATTTACATATATATTTGTAAATTAATAAATCTAACTAAGTTCAAATATAATTATTATAAAAATTTAACATATATATGTACATCAAGTAATCGATATTTTTGTAACATGTAATAAAAATAAAAATACCTGTGAAGGTGTCGTTGATGTCTGAAATCCAAATGTATCACTCAAAAAGTGTCAGACATAGCCACATCATCATGTGTACCATTGGAAACTCCACCAACACCATTCTGCATGAAATTATCATCCTCATCGGGTCCAATGCATATGCTACCACAAGATGTGTAAATATGTGGCCTCATGCTACTACTACTTGGAGGAATCCTCTATCTACCTCCACCAACATTAGTATCAAAACCTCCCTCATATGTTGGACAAGGGTATCAGAGAGCACCTAAAGTGCGTGCAATGTATCAATCTCTATTGTCTCCTTCACTGCTGCAGGACAATCTTAGGATGAGGGGGCTTTTGTAAGGGGACTCTAGCATCTTCGAATACAAGCACGATGTGCACCTAGTCTATCTTGTGTAGAGCCTTTTCCTCTACCTTGAAACTCGTGGTACTCAAAATAGTTGGGGATCTCATTCATGATAAACTCACAATAGATTTTTCTCAAAAAGTATAATAGAACCTCATTGTTATTGTAAGGTGGTATATCAAATACGCCGTCACCATCGATCCCAAAAATATTTTTATCAAATTATTGTTGCACTAGTGGATTGAAAAAAGTTTGCATGACAACGGAATTGACAAATTGGTTCTAGGGTCCGTAAATAATACACAAATGAGGTATTTTGTAATTTGTTTTTGTTTTACATTGCATATGATAATTTATTAGCATAATATTCCCTATAGAATGTCCAACGATCAATTTGACTCATTTCCTCATTAACCTCAACCAATAATTCCTTCAAAGTGTTTGAAAGCGCGACATAGTGGGGGTTTGTGGAATGGGGATCCCTCATTAATTTAATCAATTCATTAATTTCAAGATTATTTTGTACTATATGGCCAAATAAATTCTCCTAACTACTTAGAGGATCTACAACAATTGTAGGATGGCTAGGAGGATTGTGAGGATTTTTAGGATTTTATTCTAGTAGTGGAGGAAGCTAAGAAGAATAAAAAAACATGTATTTTAATAAAATATATAATACAAATATAAAAAAATTACCATATTTGATTGCAATGAGAGAAAATAATCTCCCTACCTCTTCTTTGCCATGACATCATTGAATCGACCTCGATGCAACCTTCTACGTGATATGTAGACTTTTTGGAGCAAAAAGGTTGATGAGGAAACATGAGTGCAGGTTTTGCAATAAAATCCATGTTTGGGAGAAATAGAACATGGAGAATGTGTTGGGTTTTTTATTTAAAGGTTGAGAAAACATGTACTTGTTATGGTTTGGTAATTACCAAACCAAAATCTACCCCTTAATTATATTTTTGTTTCTCCTGCATTTTGTCCACTTTTTTGCCCCCAATTCTATGCACTTACTTGAGGAAAAATGGGTTAATGTCTTCAAAAAGGAACGTGACACTATTCTCTATGTCGGCTTTAACATGTGGGTAAGTGCACGTAATGGGTCCAAAAAGTAGACAAAATGTGGGAGAAATGAAAATAGAAATAGACAGGGAAGATTTTGTTTTGGTAATTACCAAACCATAATGCATACGCATTTCCTCAAACTTTAAATAAAAAGTTAATAACATTTTCCACGTTTTATTTTCCCCAAATGCGAATTTCACTACAAACCCTACACTCACATTTCCTCTTTAACCCTTTTGCTATCGAAAAAAATTATGTAGATTGCGTAAAAGGTTGCATCGAGGTGGATTTAATGATGCCACAATGGATAAGAGGTAGGGAAAATTATTTTCTCTCAATTGCAATCAAATTTGGTAATTGTTTGATATTTTTATTATAGATTTTAATAAAATACATGTTTTTTTATTCTTACAGTTCCTCCACAACAGTAACAAAACCCTCCTATAATTGTTGTAGATCCTCTATGTAGTCAGGAGGATTTAGCTGCCCATATAGTGGAGAATAAACTTGAAATTGAGGAATTGATTAAAATAATGAGGGATCCTCATTCCAAAACCCCACCATGTCTCGCTTGCAAACACATTGGAGACATTATTGGCCGAGGTTGATGCGGTAATGCATCAAATTAATTGGTGCACATCCTTTAGAGAGTCATGTAGGGAATATTATGCTATTAATTTATCGTATGCAGATGTAAATTTTTATTATAAAAGATCTCATTTGTGCATTATTCATAGACCCTAGAACAATTTTTCGATTAAGTTGTCATGTACACGCTTTCCAATCCATTGGTGCAACAATAATTTGATAAAAATAATTTTTGGGACCGATGGTGGATGGTATTTGATATACCACTTTGCAATAACAATGTTTTTCCATTATATTTTTGAGGAAACTCTATTGTGAGTTTATCCTCAATGAGATCCCCAACTATTTTTACTAGTGCGAGTTTTAGAGCGAGGAAATGGCTCGCAAAGGATAGACCAAGTGCACATTATGCTTGTATTCAACATTTTACAATCCCCATACAAAATCCCTTCATCCGAGACTCTCCTTGCGATCCTGAAGGAGACAATAGAGATTGATACATTGCACATGCTTCAGGAGCTCTTTGATACCCTTGTCCAACATAAGAGGGAGGTTTTTGATACCAATTTTTGGTGGAGGTAGAAAGAGGATTCCTCCATGTAGTAGTAGCATGAGGTCATGCATTTACATCCTGTGGTAGCATATGCATTGGACCCGATGAGGATGATAGTTTCATGCAGATTGGTGTTGGTGGAGTTTTCGATGGTACACATGATGATGTGGCTATGTATGACACTTTTTTGAGTGATACATTTGGATTTCAGACATTGATGAAAATTTCAAAGGCATTTTTTTTTTTTATCGATGTTATAAAAATATTTGAGTACTTGATTTACACACACACACACACACACACACACACACACACACACACACACACACACACACACACACACACACATGTTAAATTTTAAAAATAATTGTATTTGCATGGTGCGCACAACCCGTGGTTAGGATGATGACTTCCCTCTCACACATTGTAATATTAATGCATACAAGTACATATATGTGTAAATTAATAAATTTGATCTCTATAAGTATGTTTTTGTATATATATATTATATATGCTTAACTAACTTGACGTGATATATATTTTTATAAAGTTGATGACCACACAAGACACTCCACCATCTCTATGAGGATTAGACAAAAGTGGTGCCGTTGCAATTTCATCTATGCAATAAATCACTAAGGTATACAAATTATATATTTTCGTGAACTAGAGTGTAATTGATATTATGTCCAATTATTTTAATAATTTCCCTCATTGTAACGTCATGTAGATAGTCAACGTGAATGCATTGTGTATATGCATGAGTTTCTTGTGACTAGTAGCATCACTGTACATATGATTCATAGGTGCGACATGGTAAAAAAATATTTTTATTGATAAAGTTTGTTAAAATATTGCCATTATGTACTTAGTTGACGTAAATGTTTAGATTTGCATTCAAAATGTTTCTTTGTTAATATAGTATTTTGATGTTTGATTTTTTAATTATATATATATATATATATATATATATATATAGGGTTCAACACCATCCATTTTTGCTTCGAGGGCACAAAATCCTTGAGCTCATCATTTTAACACCCGGTTCATGATCCAAGAGCTCCGTTGACGTTGTTGAGCATGAGATGCAGATTCAACATGACCAAAAGATTGTAGTAAGTGTGTGTACATGTAAATAGTTTTATTAGCATGGTCTTATACATGTTGAAAACTTATACATAAAGTTTTGGGAAAAAGTATATGCATTTATAGGTTTAACTACTGATCAACTTTTGAGCATAAGAGGACTCGTAGTCAAATAGTGGAGGATCCCAAGCCATCTCACAGATCTCCATCTACGTATAAGGGAGAGCCTTCTTTGAGTAGAGAAAAGAGAGGGATACATTTTGATGAATATGATATATGTCTTATGACATTTATTTTGTATGCCCATGTGCATGACAATGTTTACATGTACGCCTATATGGCATTGACTTGGTATTATATGACCTATTCACATATTTGTGTTTATTGCATGCTAATACTATTTGGAACTCGATATGTTTTTATGGTCTTACATTTATGAGATTATATTTACATCCAGAATAATATGATGTGTGCGTGACAATATATGACATTATGGATATTTTTACATTTATTTGTGTTGTAAACTAACATTTTCGATGCCTTATGACACGTGTGTTAGTAGTTTGCATACATAATATACACGAAACTTTGGAAATCGAGTCATAAATTAGTTAAAACAATATTTATATAACATATAAAGAGTTATCTAATAACAAATTATTCATTCAATTTATCAATGTGTACATGCGTATATATTCGTGTTCATATGCGCACAAAAGCTTAACTCTCATAATATGGAGGTGTAAAATATATGTTTAGAGAATATTTTCTATAGGAGGTTCAAAGTTTTAATTCAAATAAGATATATTATTGAATGATATATTTTTGTGATTTCATTAGAGTGGTTTCATAATAATAATGACTAAGCATCCATATTCATTATTTAAGTGATTTCATCTCTTTCAATAAAAAGGATTAAAAACATATTTACCAAAAGTATGTAAATTTATGAGAGAGAGAGAGAGAGAGAATGAGAAAATTAGACAATGAGACAGGGAGAGTGATATAAAAATAGAGAGAGAGAGAGCACGAGAGAATTCAATGCGGGATGTACAATTTCTTTTGGTTGTTTGATCAATTTATTTGAATGAAAATGTTGATTTTCTCTTAGGAAGATGGCTAGATACAATTCTTCATCCATTTACTCATGAATTTGAGAATTAATTTGATGAAGAGAAAAACAAGTTCCTTGTCTTCCTACAAGTCATTTATATCATGATTATACACTTGACACCAACCCTTAAACCATCTAGACTCCTTACATACCTAATCTAAATTTGAATTTTTGAATATTTGGATTCAATTTAACATTATAAAATGAACCCTAGAGACTCTCTAAGGACCTCCTAGACTACCAAGAGAGAATGGGAAAGAGAGAGAGATTGAGAGATATAGATAGAGCGAGAGAGAGAGAGAGAGTGAGAGGTAGAAAGAGATACCTACAAATTGAAAGACCATAAGACCCTTGAGATAAAAATGGAAGCTCATGGCACCAAAAATCTGCGGCCACACATTGGGGTGGGCATGGTAAATTCTTGGTGAGGCTTTGGTTCAAGTGCTAAACGATCTCGGTGCTTCCCGACAATGTCGGCTATGCGTAGTCCCTTAAGAGACTTGAGAGAAAAACATGCTATAAGTTCGATGGGTGATTTTTCGGTCTTCGTTATATTGTGAAAGGTATTTTATAATCCTAAACCTCCACATTGATACCCTTTACTTAATTCCTATCTCCATTTTCCCAGCTCAAATCGGTCTTCTCGTTGTCTTATTATTTGTAATGGTGTTAAATACTCCGGTATGAGTCAATGTAAGGTTGCCCAATGTAATATATTACAAACGAAAGCTCATGGCACCAAACAGATTACACCCACACGCTGAGTTGGCTTGGTAAATGATAGGTGAGGCTTTTTTATGATGCATATCTCTATCCATGTTCATCCACATTCAATCACTTATTTAGATATGAACAACTTCATTCAACAATACATTATTTTTGGAGGTCTTGTCTTATTAGTCTAATAGATCACATGTTATTTGACCCTTCAATACATTAAATTACCTTATTTCCATGCATGTACCATGTTCATTCACACTATTCTATGCCATCATAGTCATCATCTTGATTAAAAACAAGAAATTCAACCAAACACCTCATTTTTCCAATGTATTCATTCACTAGTCTTCTAATGATTATGCACAAATCAAGCAACTTTTAGACCATTAGCCTAAATTACTCCAACTAACCATAAACCCCTATTTCATGAGCTCAATCTAATGAAAATACTAACACTAACTTGATTCCAAAAGGATCAAACATCATCTTACTTGTATCTTGACAAAATTGTCTCCTTGTGTTCCTAAGAGAAAAGCTTTATGTGTGTTCATGGTCGCGCTTGCCCAAATTTTTTTATTATATCCCCTAAGGTGTGGTCAAAATTTTATAGTCTTACTTTTTTCCTTCTCACTTAATCACCTCTTGCACTTCCTAAGCTACCTAGCCCATACTACCCTGTTCAATGTGTTTCTAGGAATATATTTTGGTCAAGGAAGTTTTAAACTATTTTATGGAGCTTTTAGCTACCCACTTTCCTTGTCAAACCTCTTACCAAGTTTTAGGCTTAGATTCAATGCACAACTCCCTTTTCCTTAATAACATGAGCTTACCAATTTGGTCTCCAAACTTTGCATGTAACCTCCGGGAGATCTGTCATCATTTTCTCTTGATTGTGCCATCATTTAGAAATAATTATTTTTGAATAGGTTTCTAACCTTAGCTAATATGGCTTCTAGAAAATTTCAGATTTCATGCAATATCGAAGATCCTCAAAGCAACGAATGAACTTAAACCCAAGGTATAGTTTCCTATAAACTTGTTAGTGACGAAAATGATATAAAATCCTTCAAGCTTAATGTCAAGGCTCAAAATTTCAAAAAGAGATCTTTTCAACCTATCTCATGTGTTTTCCTTACCGGTGAAGCTTCATGAATCAATAAATGGTGCAAAATCACTTAGCTTCTATGTTCCAAACTTTTAGATGATAGTTTTCATGAGCTTCTAATGTATTTTCCTCAAGCAAGACATGGCATAAGCCTCCGATGGAATTTTAGCCCTTATAGACCAAGTTTACTTGTCTTTTAACAAAGTGGAATCAATCAATGACCTCATGAATATGAATTTACACAAGCGTCTATAGTTATGACATATCATCACACAGTCAAATAGCTCTATTTCTTAAGGTTTTCCAAGCATGCAAGATAATATAACAATAAATCCAATCCGAACTATGCAACATTGCTTCAAGCACCTCTCACCATGTGATTCTCATCGAATTCACTTGTCACAAGGATCAAAATTCTACTATAAAGAAGCCTGCAAAATCACAACTCTAAAATGTTGACAATATCATGCAAATCAATGTATGGATGGTTCATTAGAATCACAACACTCATATTCTCTTTATACCTTTGTGAAATTTATACAATGAATATAAATAACTATCTTAATGCTCATACCAAATACTCATTACTTCTTGAATTATATATTCTCAAAACTCATAAATCTAATCAAGAAGACAAGATACAAAAAGAGTTTTCATTCTTCCAACTGTATTCCTCTTACAAAATCATGATTTCTCATCCTTTTCCTTCTTCCTAGACTCCTTTTATAGAGGAATGATCCGTAAATAACTCCTTATTTGAATTTATCTCATCTTTTTCCTCTTTACATAATTGTAATCGACTTACATGAGTCGTAATACCCACATATCACAAATTTAGGAACATTTTCACCATTTTAGACATTTCAATGACTTATACTTCAACCTAAAACTTAGTTCATTCCACCTAGACACCTCCACACACTTGAAACCCGTCAACACCTCCTTTTCAAGCATTTTACAAGAAAAATTGCACTTTTTCAAGATTTCAAGCTCAAATTCCCATTGGAGGGAAAATACACTATGGAGGAAATTCAAAATTTTAGACTTCTCATCCACTTGGATGACTCACAATGTCCCACTAAGACCTCTAAGATACTCCAAAACTCAAAAACATGACAAGGATAACAATTGACATTTTGATGTTCTTCATTCTCTGATGTTCCTGCATCATACTTCCAAGGTGGAGAAAAGGAACCGTAAACCGCAACTTTGTTACTTCGATGATTCTTGATCTTCTTGATTTGTTTTTTCTCTTGTTCCTACCTTCCTACTTTCTTTACTTGTCCGATAACCACCTAGATCCCATATGGTGTTCTTCATCCTTGCATTTTCCTTCAATTTTCTTTTCTTCTTGAGTTCCATCTTTATCTTCTTCAAATTTAGTCTTCCATCAGTTATACCTGCACAAATAAACAACACAAAAAAATATACATTCTTTTTCATGTTTCATCATAGGCTTCATCCCTACATAGCTTCTATTCATCTTGTTTTCAACACTTACCTTGCTTAAATGGACTGAAAACTATCCATATTCTTCCTTTTCTTGCTTGATTGCTTGCTCCTTCATGTTTTCCATCATCTCATCTTGTTTTAGACCTATCGTGTACCTTCTTTGTTCTCATTTTAATCTTCATTTGCCCAAGAATTCATCATTCTCTCAGTTGTACCTTCAATCTTCTTTTTCTCCTCCATCATACTCAACAAATCTTGCAAAAGATCATCCACTTCACCTATGAAAAATTGTTCATCATACTCTCCATGTTCATGAATCTACTCAATATTGCTTATCTCATTCTCATTTTTCTCTCCAAATGCACTAATGGAGTCATTTTCTAAAAATTCTAAGAATTCACCTAAAGAAACATCAATTTCAGTTATCAAATAAGCAAGTTTTGAGTCATTTTTCTTTACCTTGCCTTCCTCACATGCATGCATCACTTCTTGTAGCTGTTGTTCCAGCTCTTCTTCACCCATACTCAGCTCATTTAAACTATTTTTCTCCTTTTCAACATGTGAAAATAAATTCTCAAGAAATTTCATCTCTTCCTTTAGCTTAAAATCATCCAATTCCTTGTTATCTTCATCATATTTAGGACTATAAAATCTGATTTCCTCTTCTTTTTGTGTATTTACAAATAAGAAAACTTTAATATGCATACAACTTGGTTCACATACCTCATTAATTTTCTAATGCTACTATTTCATCTTCTTTTCCTTCATTTTCCTCTTCCAACTCATCCATATCTTCAAGTAGTTCACCTTCTTTAGGGTAGCAATAGACTACCTCTTCATCACTGAATTCTTGTCCATCTTCTTCTTCACTTTCCCATTCATCCTCTACTTCTAAGGAGTCTTCTTCATCTACATCTTATTCTTCCATGTTCATTATCAATTCCTAAAAATTTGCTACATCTTTCCTAAGTTCTCTCAACTCTTTTTCAACCCATAGATCTAGTTTTCTAGCTTCCTCTTTCCTCTTGGCTTCTTCTTTCTTCTTTCTTTCTCTCTCATCTTGAATCTTCTTCTTGTGGCTTAGCATCATCACTAACTCTTTCACTAACTCTTCCTTGTCCATTTTCCTCTTTTCTTCTCTCTAACAAGTTTGTTTCACCTTGTTCTTCACAACACATCACCTAGGATTTTAACCTAGTCTTTTGGTGTCTTTCTCTCTCTTCTTTTCTTTCACTCTTTCACTCATCTCAACCACTTCACTCTCACTTATTATTTCTTCACTTGCACCTGCCAATCTCACATTCACACTCATAATGCATTATTAGCCACAAAAATTATTCAAATCTCAAAATGAAGTCTGCTTTGATACCAAAATGGCGCATGGCTCTATCTATGTTCATCCACAATCAATCACTTATCTAGATATGAACAACTTCATTCAACTATACCCTATTTTTATAGGTCTTTTCTTATTGGTATAATTGACTCTAACATGAGATTTTTGACCCTTCATAACATTAAATTTCCTTCTTTCCATTCATGTACCCTATTCATTCCCACTATTCTATGCCATCATAGTCATCATCTTGATTGTAAACAAGAAATTCAACCAAACACCTCATTTTTCCAATGTTGTCATTCATTAGTCTTCTAATGATCATGCAAAATCTAACAACTTTTGGACCATTAGCCTAAATTTATCCAACTAACCATAACCCAATATTTATGATCTCAATCTAATGAAAATACCAACACTAACTTAATGCCAAAAGGATAAAGACATCATCTTACTTCTATCTTGCCAAAAATGTCTCCTTGTGTTCTAAGAGAAAATATCTATGTGTGTTCATGGTTGGGATGATCTATGCTTGCCAAAAATAAAGTGATTACATTTTCACACACCATTTATGCCCCCGAGGTTTGGTCCAAATTTTATAGTCTAACTCTTTGTCCTTATCAACACCCTTCATCACATTAACCTAGCCATAGCCCCCTTCACCTCACTAATATTAATTTAATTAATTAATTAAATTAATTCATTATCCTCACCATATTTATTATTTAAATATCTTAATTTAGATAATATCCACATATACACCTCACCTAGACACCTCATCAAGCCAACTCACCCTAAGACCTATTCTTAGTAAGTTGCCATAACTAACTAAGACTTACCCAAACCCTAAAAATCAATGCCTACATTCCCTCTAACCACATTCCCACATGCTTACAAGAAGCTTCCAGTTTAATCGTGGGTTAATGACACGAGATCGAGAAAATCAAGAGGATCTCCTTAGTTTAGTAAACCTAGGAAATCCCACCTTGACTGACGCCGGTTACCCCTAACTAACTGGTTGCAGTTAGGTTAGGAACCACCATCGGTTACCCTTTTAACCCCAAAACAACCTTATTTTCAAGGTTGGAAAAGATTGGAAAAATTTGGCAAACATTAGCACATTCAGAGAGATATCACATCTTTTGAGAGTGAATTTCAGTGAGAACATGCATGCAAGGAAGGAGATCAAGCATTTTCTTCTACATAACCATCCAGCACTCACCCCAGTAATGATCTGATCTAACCAAGCAAAAGGAATGCCCATGCAGCCCATGCAGAAGCTCTCCTATGATTGGTGATCACCTGTAACCTTCAACCTCTTACCAGCACCTCCATCCCTCATTCACATAGGCATCAAGACTAGAATCCAAGTAAGTAAAATGTTATACTTCTCTGGTTCATTTCATTTCATTATTATATTATCACCTATTGTTTACCTAGCCACCCATTGACCTCCTTCAACACTCCCCCTCCATATACCCATTAAAACCTCGCTAAATCCCACCCAAGCTACCAAATACCTCATTCGACCAACCAAAATCCTTTGTGTAATCATAAAGGTGACCCAAAACCCATTTTGTGGCATTCCCAATTTTCCACAGTAATCGGCACCGGTTACACCCAACCACCGTCGGTCACCCTTAACGGCATCGTTTTGTATTTTCCCATACAACCTAGAACAATGACCTATCCACCTAATTCTACATCACCCTCATTCACCTGTGATCTACTGAGACTTCTGTCAGACTAAAGAGACCCAGAACTAGTTACTTGACCTTTGGATCTTATTTTAACCTAGCTTGTTAGATTAGATCTTTCTTATTGTGTTTTAAGTGAGATACCTAAATCATTTCAAATTACAATAGGATTTACTTCATTTCCCACATTAAATTGTTTAAAATAGTGGACTAATAGCCATCTAGGAAGTATCACACTTCCCGGATCTAGCACACGCTAGGCAAGTTCACTACACATATTGTTTAACTCTTTTTGGTGGTCTTGTTTTTCATTACAGGTAGTTCCTCCTAGCCAAAAGGAAGCTCACAATCAGTTGTGGATTCAGAAGTCATACACGTGCAACAACCCATCAACCAACATTTGAACAAGGTATTCCTCCTATGCTCCCATTACCCTATCTATTTTTCATCAATACTTCAAAGAAACATCTAAGAATCAGGTGAAACATTTTGGCATGCCTAGTGGGACCCATCCAGGGGTTCCTTGCATTTTATTCATTCCTAGGAAAATTTGTGTGTTTGTTTCCCTTCTGAAAAGCATACACATTAATTTTCTTCCTTGGTAACCTACCTTTCTTTCTATTTTCTCTAAAAGAAACCTTTCTTTTGGTGTAATTAAAAAGAACCATTTCTTCATGTTTTCTGCATTGTAGTGAAAGAGCATCCCTCTTCCTCTTCATATTTTTGTGTCATCCAACTTCACACTTTGATTTGGGCTTAAAAATAAGTGCATTGCATTCTGATTTATCACATTAGCTCACATTAATTGAGGGCAACCTATACGCTGGAAGTCATGACCAGCTGATGGTTGAAAAATGAACCATAGAAAGCACATCTCTCTCTCTCTCTCTCTCTCTCTCTCTCTACGAGTCATACCAAATTACACAAATTCAAAACAAATACATATTCTTAAACAACATCTTTCCTGGGAATGCCTGTCAATGATCACACTGATATGAGGATTGGTAGGTACTCCCCAGCTTGTTGCTCTGTCGAGTCATACTTCAGAGTGAAGCCCGCCCCCACCATAACATACCTGAAACCTCACCTTTTAGATCTCCTTCTTCGTAGGAAGCCATCCTCACCAAAAAACTCTATTTCACTAGTTCATGTGTAGTCCTTAAATAGCATAAGCTAAACAAACATAATAGAAAAGGCACTCCTAGGATCACATTTTTCTTAGTGTTTCTGCTTGGCTTGCATTTTGAGGTGAAAGATCACGTTCTTCATTTTTCTTGTTCATCCTTGCATGCTCCTCATCATAGCTGGTGTATTCCGGCTTCACCTGAGTGTGCCTGGACCATATTCTCATCATTCTCAGAATTTTGGGTTTGATTCCACATCAGATTTTAATTCACAACCACTATTCTTTCATCACTATTTCAATTTCACAGTGACCGGTGTCGGTCAGTGACCATCATCGGTTACCCTCTTACCATCATCGGTTATACCCAACCAGTGTCGGTTCCAAGTCCTTTTGTTAACCTACTCAAAGGGACATTTATTCATCTTCATCCTTGTTATTTATTCATCTTCTTCCACTTTTCACAGTCCCTATCATTGCTATCATTCCCATTGATGTTGTAAACCTCATCAGATTTGGCATACCTATCAGATTTGACCTTATACCTTGTTTTTCACTCACTGTCCATTTTCTACAGTGACCGAGCAGTGGTTACCCCTAACGGCGTTGGTTTTCCCTAACCGACATCGGTTAGCCTATTTCACTTTCCCACCAACATTTGGTACCTCATACACTTTTTACCACTAGATTCACTGTTCTGCTTTTTTTGTGTCATTTACAAAAAGCTGACCCTACGATCGATCTTGGTTCACATGGTGCTTGACCTAAAGACAAGAAAGTGCACTCGTATTTCACATGCTAGTTGTCAACCACTCCCACCTAGTCCTTCACCACCTTCCATTTTATCACCAGCCATGGATCCCATCCAACCTATCACTATCTATCGCTATAGGAGATGAGGAGTTCACATGACTCCTTGACCAAAACCCTACCACCGCTTTGTAGTTTTACCTTTCCCACTCATCCACTCGAGATGCCTCGGGTCAGTTGATATACGACATGCCCGTATCTATCCCCTCGACTCTCACTCCCACTCCTGCATCGGCCCCATCTGGCTCTGTGCTTACCCGCATCTACTTTACCCCCAGTCATTTCACAGCTAGGTCCTATACCCGCTTTATGACTTCCATGTACCACCACCTTCGTGGCACCCCACATCCACCATATACCCTTGACAACTACCCAAAATGCAACCTCATCCGCCCCCTAATGTCTCACATACCCGTAGCTACACTACCACCTCGGTGTCGGTGACCCCTACCCCTTTTCAAAATGTGGTACTTTCCATTCCACAATCATTAGCCCCCATTGCCACTAGGGTCACCATGACCCTTCCACCTCCATATACATACTATCAATAACCTCCCATTTCATCTATTATTCACTCCGGGTACATACCCCCTATTTTCATTGCCTTCTTCTCAATCAACCTACATGGCAACACCATACACTGGAGTGCCACCCCGTTATATGCCCAAAACCAACCCTCTCATGCTACAGGAGGCACCCAATCATCGCAACCTACCAATGACCTAATCAAATTAATGTTGGACAAGATGCAGACATTGGAGGCATCAGTTTCTAGCTCCTGCAACACTCTCACCTATGATGAGATTTACAATGAGCCCATCCACCCATCCATTCCTATCCATCCATACCCCATGCATTGGGAAATGCCTAAATTCAATCGTATAGAAAAGAAGACCCCGCAACAACATTTGGTCATTCAAACACGGGTGTTATCTGATCGCTCATGATGACACTTTGCTATTGCGAACCTTTCCCATGTCTCTGATTAGACCTGCATTAGATTGGTATAGTGGGTTACCTAGACACTCTATATTCTCATTCAATCAAGGTAGCCCAAGCCTTCTTGGATCATTTCTCTATCAATATCATCAAGAAGGTTACCATGACCGACCTATACTCCACGCGTAGTATGAGGATGAATCTATCACAGATTTTTTCACTCACTCGCTGGCGTAGCTTGATCAATCAACTCACCTTCCAACTACCGCAAATAGAGCTCATCGAGATTTTCACATGGGCTTGTGCTTAGACATATCTCACCGACCTTGAGGTCAAACCTTCCGAACATTGATGAAGCATTCACTATGGCATGAAAGTTAGAGATTCGGGCCATCGAAGAGAAGAAAATCAATTACGTAATAAGAATTTGGCATTCAAGTCGAATGATACCTCTTCTTCTTCCAAACCACAAAATAATTATTCAAAAGCTAAGGGCACCACTAATGCAGTGGTACTCAAGGCTGGCCCAGCTCATCCATCAAATCAAGCTACCCCCTCATCTAATCTCTCACCCATCGGACTTTTCAATTAGATGAGAACAAGTGGAAATACACCCCAATTGGGGAACCTTACTCTCTATCTTAGAAAAGCTTATCAAAGCCAGAGCCATCACCCTTCCACCTATAAAACCACACACTGGTTTTGACCCTACTCGGCCCATGCCCACATGGTATAAAGAACATGACTTCTATAACTATCATCGAGTAAAGGGTCATAGTGACGACAATTACATCACTTTCAAAAATATTGTCCAAGAAATGCTTGAGAAAGGTGAGTTAACTGTGGATAATCCTAACACACCTACCAACCAAAACCTACACATCTTCAAGAAACCATTTCCTAATCATGCCCCTTCGTCCGATCAAACCGGTGAGACCTCAACTCATGATGGTCATACTCGCGAGGTTCATGCTATCTTTAATGATGTACTGTCACCTCCCAATTACCCCATATTCCTTCCATAGAGGAGATTCTAGCCCAAAATCCTCCTTCCGCGTTGGAACCCCACACCTATTCCTCCACCCACAGAGGAACACCTTTCATCTCCTTCATCACCTACGGAGGAGTCTTCCGCTAACATCGAGACCATTTCACCTTTGGCTTCTCCACTTAGAGAACCACTATCCACAGAGGAACACCCATTACCTCCTCCACCCACAGAGGAGCACCTATCCATTCCTCCACCTACAGAGGAGCACCCATCATCTCCTCCACCCATCACAGACCTAGTTGATATACCTTTGCCTCTTGGTGAGCATTCTCCATCAGCTACCCAAAATCCTGTGACCTACTTTCCGCTCTCTTACCCACGGAAGCTGAAGCTAGCCAATTCCCCATCTCTAAGACACATTTTATGGGAATTTCCATTAGGTCCTCATCAACTCCACCTATGGCCGTGCCATTCTCATGTTTGGTCGATCACTTAGATTATGTGGATAGGGCCTTACTATGGGGGCACCTTTTACTTCCCGTCTCCACATAGATGTAGATGTCACTTGCTGATACTTCCACTATCTACCCAAAAGTATTTCGACCAATCAAACCAAACACAACCACCTCTATCACAACTCCTTCCATGACACCTATCATAACTCAACATACACCCTTACCCATAACCCAAACTACATCTAAACCCAAACCCACACCTACCTATAGCATTTCCTCGACTAAACCTATTACCACCTTAGGGGTCACTGACCACTGACCTTACTCATCCACCTATCAAACTAGATTTAGCTACATCCTCCAAAGTCAACACCACACCTACTCCGACACCCAAATAGAAGAACCAAACCCATCGACCTCATACCCTGGATCTGCACCAATCACACCTACACCTGTCCATCTGTCTTAGGACCTCAGCTTCCCAACATGGCCAAGAAACCTCCACCCATCAATAAACCAAAAACACAACACCCATTCCTTCCTCGCAAACCTCTAATGTACCTAGGTGCCTGACATGACTTACACCCACACCCACAACATCTTTACCACCCATACCTCCAATATCTTCAACAATTCCTTCACTACCCACTACACTTCAATCTTTGTCCCCTACACCTCCTACACGACCCGCATCCTCTACCTTCATAGCACCTCCATTATCCCCATGGGTAACTCGTCCTCTTCCCCCATCTACCTTTCCTTCTAGACCTCATACACCCATATCACCTTTACCCAAGAAGAAGGTAACCAAAGACAAAACTCTGCTACCCCACAACAAGGTAATCAAAACAACCACACACCCCTCTAGCCAGTTCATCCACCATACCCCTACCCAAATAGACATGACCAATGCCCAAGACCACGGCACCCAAAATCATGACTGACCTACTCCCCCTCCTGCAAGGACCATTCCTCAACAATCAACTACACCTACACCCAAACCCATGTTCACTTCCCATTGCGATCCACTAGTAGGGTCTTATGCCAAAATTTTAACCAACCTCCTTGAGACTTTTGTCATCACATTACCGCCACTCAGACCTTATGATCCTCTCAAACCCAAGCCAAAAGGGTTTGATGATACTAAAATTTGTGCCTACCATCGTGTGCCAGGGCATGATGTGGAGAACTGTAAGGCCTTGAAAACCATCCTTATCTAGTTGTGTCCTCAGAAGCCAACTTTGATGATGATGACCTTCTCGATGAGGACCCTACTTCACCGACACCCATTCCCACACTTGCCCACTCAACAACCACAACCTCCACCCCCACAACTCCTCGAACCACTGCCAAGATTTGAAATTAACATGGTTTGCATCAGAGAACTTGCCACGCCACCACCCAAATGTTGTTGTGCCCAGCTCACCTCATAGGGTTTTCTCCTCCGGTAGGTTTTTTCCCATCGTGTCATTATACCACTCACCCTACACCTTCTCCATTTTCCAACTCCCCTCAAATCAACATGATACACATCACTACCCGTGCTCAGAAGGATAAAGGTAAAGAAAAGGTGACTGACCCACCAACCAATCCTATACCCAACATACCATCTACACCCATACCTAAAATCACTATTCACGGCCCCACATACCCCATTTCTAATGGAGTCACACATCGCACCATGCTCAAACAATTACACCAGTCTCCCCTCAAAATGTCCTTATATGACCTCATTCAAACCTTGAAATCCCATCGTCAAGCTCTCATGGAGGTTCTTCAATCTATTGAGGTTTTACCCAATGACCCTACACCCGTAGCCTCCATTATCACACCCCATCATGTAGCCTCTCTTACCAAATTACCACCTTCACCCACACCTCCACCTACTCACCAAGTAGCCTCCCTTAGCTTTTCAGAGGAAGAGATCGTGCCACACCAAAATGATGACCAGACCTAGCCCTCTTCATCTCTATCCACATCGATGACATATGGGTACAATGTGTGATGATTGATGGGGGCACTAGCATTAATATCATTTCATCCCATGCATTCGCTCAAATGTGCATACCTGATAATTACATGCATAAACATCATGTCATGTTGCATTCATTCAATGATGCTATTACCTCTACACTAGACACTGTCATCCTCCACATTCACGTGGGCCCCCGCACTATCCCTAGAATTATTCTACGTCTTGGAGGGGGAGTTTCAATATAACTTGTTGCTTGGAAGACCTGGATTTATGTCATGGGGTGTGTTCCTTCCACTTTGCATCATTGTGTAAAGTTTGAACATGAAGGACACACCTATACCATTCTAGCTGACCCATCACCTTTCAAAACATGCAACATGCTTTACCGACCCAATGATGTGCTCATACCCATTAAAGCGTCTACCTCGCATGACCACCACCACTTCACCTACACCTCCACTTACCAGTATAACCACTGCTTCTACCACACATGCGTCCTCCATTCCAACCACTGCCACAACCTCCATGGCTGACCCATTAGCCTCCCAATCCATTCAGCTCTACCTCCGCATTGACCTCGACACATCATCTATTCCAGCTACCTACATACCAACCATTGATCCATTGGAAGGCATTTTTCAATGCCTCACTCTAGGGGAATACCACCTATATAGTGTCAACACATTCCTTACTCCACAAGAGTATGGAAAGTCTTCACCAACACCCTCGTTATGATCACCGCATAGGAGAATGCCTCCTTTATGGTCCTCCTCATCTCCGTACTAGTCTCACCTATGGGGGACTTGATACTACCACTTATACACCTGAACCACGCCACAAACTCACCCATTTTCCGTTGACTTCCAATCACTTACCAATCACCATTTTTCCCACACCTTCCTGCACCGATGTGCATGGAAGGGTTTTGGTTTTGGATTTTTATGAGCAAGGCTGCCATACCATTATTCCATGTACCACCCACAAACATAATGACCATAGTGGTATCGGCTTTCTGAACCACCTACCAAATAGGCCCGCATTGAACTCATCAAGGACACTAGCCCTTCTCCACCTTCTTCACCCGCTCCACCTTCATCACCACCCTCACCGACAGAGTCGATGGATCTGAATCTATCCCTCCTAAATTTTTTTTTCATAAACACCATTTCCTTGGGGCCTTGACTTATCAACGTGAGGGTGAGGCCCCTTCCACTCTTCCCTTCTGTATCCTGAAATGATCGATGATGATACACCTTCAATTAATATCATTTCAATGTTAGGATGATGAATCTATACTCACCTACCTTGGTGTAGAAGACTCATATATTCATCGGTGTTACCTTCTGAGATGCAAACCATGTTGAATGAATCGACTATCGAGATCAACATTCATACTCAGGATGACCCACACATCCTAAAGATCGGTCAATCTTTAGATGTTCTTTGAATAAGAAGCCATCACTTCTTTTCTCAGAAACCATAACCATGCTTTCACTTGGTCTTACGTGAGACATGCCAGTATTGACCCCACCATAGTGGTCCACAATATCATAACCATTCCGATGCCAAACCCATCAAACAAAAGCTGAGGAAAATGCACCCTCGCATTGCCCTTCTCATCAAAGAAGAACTTCAGTGCCTTCTTTCCATTTCCTTCATCTTACCCATTGATTATCCTCATTGGATTTCTAACATTGTCCCTATCACTAAGGTGATAGGGGACTCCATATTTACATGGACTTTTGTGACCTCAACCTAGCATGTCGAAAGATGACTTTCCCTTACCAGTATTATTGACCGGTTGGTTGACCTTACCACCATTGGCCATGAGATTATCACTCATGGATGGCTTCTCGGGTTATAACCAAATCTTTCTTGCCCCAGAGGATCAACACAAAACCTCATTCATCACCCCTTGGGGAACCTTCTACTATCGAGTCATGCCTTTTGGCCTTAAAAATGTTGGTGCCACATATCAGTGGGCTATGACTTACATCTTCCATGACATCATGCATCACATATTGGAAGATTACGTGGATGATCTCTTGGCCAAATCTAAAGCCACTCCGAGCACCTTACCATCCTAAAACCATTTTTGACCGCCTCATTAAATATTGTGTTCGCCTTCAGCCAAAGAAGTGTGTCTTCGTGGTTCTCTCAGGAAAGCTCCTGGGATTTATTGTTTCCTTACGTGGTATAGAAGTTGACCCTGCTAAATTCAAGGCTATTCTCGAAATGCCTCCACCCACTAACCTTAGACAACTCGTAGCCTGCAAGGTAAGTTACAATCTATTCACCATTTCATTTCACAATTATTGGATCGGTGCCAACCATTTCACCATCTACTCAAGAAGGATGTCTCCTTTAAATGGGATGATGACTGCCACAAAGCTTTTGAGGCCCTAAAACAATACCTTCTCCAACCACCCATACTCATCCCACCTAAAGACGATCAACCTTTTTACCTATACATCTCAACTACCGATCACTCCTTGGGAGCCATGCTCACTCATCGCGATGAACAACATAGAGAGAAGGTGGTTTATTACATAAGTCATACTCTTTTGGACTATGAAACCCGATACACCCATCCTTGAAAAACTTTTCTTAGCCTTAGTTTTCATTGCCACCAAACTCCATCATTACCTACTTAACCACAAAACCTATGTTGTGACCAACACACGACCCCTTACACTTCATGTATGCCAAACCTTATCAAAATCAAGTGCCACATGATGGCTTATGCTCTTAGCTGATCTTGACCTCAAATTCATTCATCAAAAGTCCATCAAGGGCCAAGAAATCACTGACCAATTGGCCGATGCACCTATTTTCGGGGATCAACCCTCTAATTTTGATTTTCCAGATGAGTCAATTGCTACCCTTTCCTTGGATGAACCCCCTTACCAAATGACACTCTTCTTGATGGTTCAAAGTGTCAGCATGGGGGTGGGGCTGGTATTATCCTCATTTCGCTTGATGGTGAGCCCATGCCTTTGTCTTTCAAACTCGATTTTGAATGCACAAACAATATCCGAATACAAAGCACTCGTATTAGGTCTCAAGCCACCTATGCCCTAGATGTCAAATCAATCAACATCTTTGGTGATTCTCAATTGGTCGTAAACCAAGTCAATGGTATATACCAATGTTGTAACGAGTTGCTTCAGAAGTATAAACATCATGTAGATGTACTTTTGACCACCTTTGACCGTTACACCCTTCAAACCATCCCACGTTCAACCAACAAATTTGTAGATACCATGGCCTGCTTAGCTTCCCAAATACCCACTTCACCCACCGATTCTAAAATCTTTGTCACCGTATAATGCCTCCAATCACCTTCTTATTTACCTCATGATGTTTACTCATGGAACCATCACCTCGACCCGAGTGACCTTTGGTACAAACAATACTCCGACTACCTTTCTCTCTCCATCTTACCTCCTGATCTCACTGTAATAACAGGACAATGCACCTTCCTTAAAAAGGTCTCTCATTACGTCATCCTAGGGGGACTCCTCTATAAGCACGGATTTGATGGTATTCTCTTACGATGCCTCACAAGTTTTGAAATTCCTTATACCATTAAGGAAGTTCATGATGATGGCATATGTGGAGGTCACTTCAGTGGCCTTACTATTGCTAAGCGTATTCTTCACCTAGGCTATTACTGGATGACCCTTAACCATGATTGTTGTGACTATGTCAAATGTTGTGTAAAATGCCAACAACATGCCAATCTTCATCATACACCCAATCATGCCTTATAGGTCACTGTGACCTTTGGCCCTTCTCTCAATGGGGTTTGGATCTTGTCGGAGAGATCAACCCCCATTCTTCCCAATGCCATCAATGGATCATCACTGCTACCGAATACTATACAAAATGGGTGGAAGCCATACCACTCATCTCCATGAAAATTTGAGAAAATATGTGAGTTTATCAATCATCACATCATTTGTCACTTTGGTGTTCCTCATCACCTCATCACTGACAATGGAAAACAATTCAAAAACAAAACATTACAAAAACTATGCGACACCTTTGGCATTCAGCTTAGTTTCTCATCACCTTATTACCCACAAACCAATGGCCAAGTTGAATCCACTAACAAAACCCTAAACAAAATTCTTATGAAAGTGGTTAATGATACTGGGAAGGATTGGCATACGCACATTCCTTTTGCCCTATGGGCATACCGCACTAGTATTCACACTTCCACTGCTGCCACACCCTTTTCTCTAGTCTATGGTATAGAGGTTGTTCTACCTCTCGAAGTCCAGATTCCCTCACTCCACATTTCTCTCCATGACATGCTCAATGATGATGAATTTCATCAAGACCATTTAGCACAGCTAGAGTTATTAGACGAATGTCATCTTAATGCTCTGGATCACCTTCAAGTTTACCAAAAACGTATCAAATGTGCCTATGACAAACGTGTCCATGCATGAACCTTCCAAGTCGGTGACCTTGTCTGAAAGAAAATCAACATGTAACTAAAGCGAAAAAAAAGCAAATGGGGAAAATTTTCTCCTAATTGGCTTGGACCATACATCGTGACTCATACTTATGGATCAGGTGCTTATCGTTTATCTTCACTCGATGGTAAACCTGAACCTAAGCCCCTTAATGCCTTGCATCTTTGACCATTCTATTATTGACTTTTAAGTCCTACCTCACCCTTTGTCTCTTTCCATGCTCATCCCTTGAGCATTATCCACTTCATACACCTCACCAATGATTAAACAAGAATCATGTGAGTACCATCACTTGTTATCTTCTCTTGAATATGTGTACCACGGTGCATTGCACATAGCATGATTCTCATGGATACTTTTCATCTACCTTAGATGAGATCCCATGGTCATTTCACCTTGCCTTTTGCATGAGAGTCCTATCCTCACCTTGGTCTTGTCCATGACTTCAAAGCCCTCACATGGGATATAACTCCTTGAGTCAAACTTCCACTCAAAAGATGACTCCCTCAAAAGGACATCTTCCTCTCGATAATGGCTCCTATAAATAGATTGCTCCCTCGAAGGACAACTATGTAAAGCTCTTACAAAAAAAAAAAAAAGAGAGAGCAACTGAAGCTTCCCGCATCGATCAACTTCATGAAGACCTCAAGGAGTTACATTTTCTTCATCCCATATAGACTTCCCACCTTGATCAGTCTATCTCAACTATAAGTCAAAACAACAAACCTTTTAGTCATGGACTTGCCCATTGTGACCTAGGTTCTCTTGCCAAAGCGCATGCTACCTACACCATATAAAAATTAACTACCTTTCACCCTTCTTACCATTCCCATTCCCATTTCCTACTGCCTCAAGGGACCTCTTGGAAACCATGACATTTGGTGATCATGTGACTACTTTTCACCGTAGAACAATCAATCATGCAATGTCTTTAGGGTCTTACGTTCATCACCTCTTTCAGGGTGTGATCTACTCGGTATGATCCTCACCAATCAGGTGGCTTTATTGCCCCCTCTTCTCTTTTAGCCATCCTTGTTTATGTTTTGATTACCTTATATAGGACTTGGTCCTCGATTCTTACTTTTGGGGTAATCTATCTTCTTCTTTTCCCACATTCAAAATCACCATTGACATCACTTACACTAATTTTCCTATAACCCACCCACACCTAACAGACCTAAACCCACACCATGCCTAAAACCTACTAACTCATTTTCATACCTCCTCATCTTCTTCCCTAGCTCATGGGAGAACTACATCGGCTGAGGTCCTTTTCACTGGGACTATGTAGGCAGCACTCGAGGGCATGGGGCCCTTGGAGGTTAGCTCGGCCATTCTCTACCCTAAACAATTCATCTTCCATGTTCCTCACATTACATCACACCTCACTTAGTTTCCCTTTTATACCCAACATTGGAAATTAAACCACATACATAACAAGTTGCTTCATATTTTAATCCTTATCACAACATACATTTATTACACCTACCCTTTCTTTATCATCATTATGCATAGATTATACCACATCTCACATATGACCCATATTATCATTCATTGCATAAAATAATGAATCACAACCATACCTAAGACCTAACTCCACCATGCCTAATAAACCTAACTCAACCATACCTATGACCTGACTCGATCCATGCCTACAACCTAACTGACTCGATCCATGCCTAACCAACCTGACTCGATCCATGCCTATAACCTAACTCGATCCATGCCTAAGACCTGACTCGATCCATGCCTAAACCAACCTAACTCCACCATGCCTAATAAACCTAACTCAACCATACCTATGACTTGACTCGATCCATGCCTAAGACCTGACTCGATCCATGCCTAAACCAACCTGACTCCATCATGCCTAACTCACCTAATTTCCATCTATATCAAAACAACAAATCAAAATCTCATCAATGCACCAATAAATTGAAAATCTCATCACCACATCAACAAATAAAAAAAATATCATGTATCTCATCATATAAATAAATGTGTATCTCCATACAATATACATGGCTATCTCCTCATGTCCATCATCTCAAATCATCGGCATACGAGGCCGATACACAATACAAAATGTCATCGGCACGTAGGCCGGTCTCATATATACAATAAAATAATGAATCAATACAAAATCTCTTCAAGCACATAGGCCGATATATGCTCAAAATATACAAAACCTCTCATACATCCTCACTTATCTTGGACACGCAGGCGGTATGTGATAAAAAATACAACTATCTCTGGCACGCACGTAGGCCGGTATATATATCAAAAAAAGACTATCATACATCAAAAACTAGGTGCCACATATCAGGCATCTCGGCGGATGTCCTCCATCTCTGTATCACCTGTACCCTTGGCCTCCTGGGTCCCCCTGTGCACCTCAACTTGGAGCTGGTCTCATGTGCATGTGCTAGTAGCCTCTTCCCTGATCGGCCTCGAGCTCGTTGACCCCTGTGCTCTCCACACTTTGTGAGTGGGATCTCATCCTCTCACTAGATGCCTGTTGTGCCATGTACTTGGCATAGGATATGAAGTCTATCTATCCAGCATCATCAGCTAGTCTGATAATATCTAGCCTCACCTAGGGCATCTCGTAACCTAGATATAGGCACATTTTGTGGTGGTCCCATAGGTCTCATGTCTGCGGGACCCACTTTACCTATCTGCGGGACTTGGTCCCCCCCGCTCCTGCCTATGGCCTGGGACCCGGTCCTGGTTCTGTGGTGGTGCCCCTGCCCCTTGTGCTATATCTGGGCCTGTAAGACCCCAATATATGCACTGAAAGGCTATGGCAATGGCCTGTAAACCTACCACATGAGCTGTAAGGCCGCCACCTAACCATCACCCTCCTCTCCATCTCCATCTCCTCCACCTGACCATCTGGGCCTGCAGACTAGCCACCTGTACATGTAGCTCTGCTACCTCTACCTCAAATCTCTCCAGCTGTGTCTGCATAGTATACCCAACTGGGTAATGAGAGTAGCCACCTACCCCTGTAGGGCATCTCTCTGCACCGTGATGGTGGCTAGATCGGCACCCTGGTTTGGGTGGTATGGCTTGTAAATGAGCCGCCCACCTGCTTATCTATACCTATCTGTGACCCCGACATCATCTATCCACCGGTCACTACTGCTCCTCTCTCTACCCCTGGGCTTTGTAGGTTGTGGTAGAGGTAAGGGCCTCTCTATGTCATCTCTCTGGTATTGTGGGAAGGGCGGAGGTACGTCTGTAAAATCCTAAACTGCCACCGGACTCTATCCACCAGGATCATCTCGTACTCCCCAGCACGGCGACCCTATATCCATCTCACCAGCTGGAGCTCAGCTAGCTCCTCGTGTATATGCCTATATGAGGGGAATCCCACATACGGCCTCCAGATAATGTCCACTCCGGATAAACCCTCCAGTAACCGCCGGAAATAGGCCACATCATGTGTGGGCCTCTCAGATCTCCACTCTCCAATAGCCGACACCCATCTCCTATACCCCACCTATAAAAATCTCGGTGGGAATGCATCTACTCGGGGCATCCCTATAGGCCACACACAAACTATGTGCTCATATGCCTAGTAGTGCAGTAAAAATGTACAACACAGGCTAAACTGCGTAGCTGCCCATATGCCCACAACTCCTGTATAAGCTACACCAAGAATGTTGGTGCCCAGGAAAAGTGGGTCTCCTCTATCATCATATCATGGAGTACCCCCATCAATGATCGGGGAAAACATCCACCCTCTACATCTGGCAGTGCAAAGTAGCACACTGCCTCCATCAAAAGAACGACTAGCCTTGTCTCCTCCAGACAGGCTAGGTACATCTCTCCATAGCTCAAGTGGGCACTATGGAATCTTAGCTCGGCCATCCCCTCTCCAAAAATAGTCACAATCAGCTCCTCTAAGGCCTTGGAGGAGATAAAGTAGACCTGTGTACCCAATATGGGTAACCATAGAATCTAGAACACGTCCTCCAGGGTGATAGTAATCTCACCCGTCGGCAGGTGGAACATGTTGGTCGCGGAATCCCATCTATCGATGAGCGTGACCATAAAATTGGGCTTCCGGACTACATGTCGATATCATGGACTCCCACTCCAACGATTGCCTCCACATGCTGCTCCTCTCCGGGGTCATTGCTTGCCGTGTACTGTCACCAATAGAGGTAGAACCGTATCCCATACGTAGCTGATCTCTCCCTTGCATCTAATACAAACAAAACATTAATCTACATTTACCATACCCATACTCACCTACTATCATTTTCCCACAACCTATTTTCACCCTACCCATCTCAACCACCTAGCCCACATCACTTTTGACCCGTGTCCCCAAAACCCGACCGGTGTCGGTTGCCCCTAACCGACCCGATCACCCTTTAACCGGCATTCGGTCACTTGTTTGGTGACCAATACCGATTCAACCTAACCGACCCTGGTCACCCTTTAACCGGCATCGGTCACCTGTTTGGTGACCGATACCGTTCAAACTTATCGACGCTAGCCACAATTGACTAACGCCGGTCACTATCATGGTAACAATCCGTGATTCCCCAAACCCCCTTTCTAAAAAACCTCCCCCTTGCCCCTTTTACCCACCTACAATGACCTAAACTACCCTTGCACCTCCACCCACCCCCTATCCCATTTATTACCCTCCCCATTCCTCTTTTTACCCACTTTTCCCCCATTCCCAAATTTAATCTTTGCCCACCCACAAAAACAAAAAAAAAACAAACCAAAACTACAAAAACAATTTACTACTCCCCTAATCTATCTAATCAAATACACCTAGAGTAGGGCACTTACCTCGTCATGCCTTCGTCATCTCGGTGGCACATCCAGCCACCGCTTGGTGGGCCCGCTGATCCCTCTCTAGCCTCCGCCATAACCAAATCGCTACCCACAACCTCTACTCTATAAAATCCATCAAACTGATCCTGTGGACCTACTTCTCACCACCCAATCACCCGTCATTCACACCTGCTAACTCAATGCTCCGTTCCATCCAGACACTTTTCTCTCTTTTTCTCCATTCCGTCCAGACACTTTTCTCTCTTTTTCTCTCTTTTTTGTCATTTTATCACTTAGCTAAATCACAAATGAATAAACAAAAAACATGGATTTTTTGTTTTTATAACAAACCCAAACTAACCGACGTCGGTTACCCTTAACCAGCATCGGTTGAGTGCCCTACCTTACCGTCATTGGTGGACCTATACCGACATCGGTTATCCTTGACCGCATCGGTCACCCTCACTTGCACATTTCCCTAAATTTTACCCTTTTACCCTACCCCTACCTCCTTTTTTTCCTCACCCAACCTTCACCCTTATCATTTACCCCATCCCACCTTTACTCAAACCATTTACCTCACCTTCCGACCTCATCATTTACTAACTCCCTTTTTCCTCCTTTAGGGACTCATTATTTTACCCCTACCTTGGCGTTACCCATGCCGTGACCTAGATATTTGGACTGGACCATTGCTAGTGACCTTTGACCTCATGTGTTCGCTATATCTTGCAAAGATTATTACTGTGTTGTTGACCTAATGACCTTACCTAGCATATTTCGTGACCATTTATCTTGACCCTACTTTTGGTGTACTAAAACATACCTAAACATTCCTACACCTAACCTATGTTGTGTTTCCTGACCATATCCTATACCTTGGATACCGGAATCACTTCAACCTCATTTGGATAAACCTATCGACCTTAGACAATGTAGAGTTTTCCTGCTCTTCAACCTGGTAGCATGCTACAGTTTATACATGTGCGTGTGTTTGATTGTTACTACCTTTGACCCTGACCAATTACCTCGATTTCCCGAGTAGACCTTTAACCCTTTTTCCCCATTTCCCACCTTCCCCCTTCATCACATTTACCTTTTATCAAATCACTCACCGCTTTGGCTTCACCCTCATCAGTTCCTAGTTTGAAGGGGATCACCTTCACCCACACATGGGGCAACCACATCTTATTTTTGTTAGCATCGCTTACCAATATAGGCTATGTAACAAAAAGGGTAAAATGTAGACACTAAAATTAGGTCACACTCCCATTTGGTCCCTCGACAAATAAACACCCTTCATCACATTAACCTAGCCATAACCCCTTCAACTCACTAATATTCATTTAATTAAATTATTTCATTATCCTCACCATATTTATTATTTAAATATCTTAATTTAGATAATATCCACATATACACCTCACCTAGACACCTCATCGTGCCAACTCACCCTAAGACCTATTCTTAGTAAGTTGCCATAACTAAATCATTTCAAATTACAATTAAGTGAGATACCTAAATCATTTCAAATTACAATAGGATTTACTTCATTTCCCACATTAAATTGTTTAAAACAGTGGACTGACAACCATCTAGGAAGTATCACACTTCCCGGATCTAGCACACGCTAGGTAGTTCACTGCACATATTGTTTAACTCTTTCTAGTGGTCTTGTTTTTCATTACAGGTAGTTCCTCCTAGCCAAAAGGAAGCTCTCATAATCAACTATGGATTTATAAGTCATATGTGTGCAACAACCCATCAACCAACATTTGAATAGGTATTCCTCCTATGCTCGTTACCCTATCTGTTTCGTCAATACTTCAAAGAAATGTCTAAGAATCAAGTGAAACACTATCTTCTAGGAATATCTTTTGGTCAAGGAAGTTTCAAACTACGTTATGGAGATTTTTGGCTACTCATTTCCCTTTTCAAACCTTCTACCAAGTTTCAAGCTTAGATTCAATGCAAAACTCCCTTTTCCGTAATAATCTGAGCTTACCAATTAGGTCTCCTAATTTTGCATACAAACTCTCGGGAGAGTGTCATCAATTTCTCCTAATTATGCCATCATTTAACAATAATTATTTTTGAATAGGTTTGTAACCTTAACTAAGATGGTTTCTAAAAAATCAGATCTTTGTGCAATGTCTAAGACCCTCAAAACAATGAATGAACTTAAACCCTAGGTAGGGTTTCCTAGAAACTCTGTTAGTGAAGAAAATGATATAAAATCCTTCAAGATTAATGTCAAGGATCAAAATTTCAACTAGAGATCTATTTTAACATATCTCACCTATTTTCCTTACCGGTGAATCTTCATGATTCAATAAACGGTGCAAAATCGTTACCTTCTATATTCCAAACACGTAGATGACAATTTTCACGAGCTTCCAATGCATTTTTCTCAAGCAAGACAGGCATAAGCCTCCTAATGGAATTGTAGCCCTTATAGACCAAGTTTACTTGTCTTTTAACAAAGTGGAATCAATATATGACCTCATGAATATGCATTTACACAAGCTTATATAGTTATGACATATCATCACATAGTCAAATAACTCTTTTCGTAAGGTTTACCAAGCATGCAAGGTAAGATAACAAGAAATGCAATCCTAAACTATGCAACAATTCTTCAAGCACCTCTCACCATGTGATTCTCATTCAATGCACTTGTCACAAGGATCAAAATTCTACTATAAAGAAGCCATACAAAATCACAATTCCACAGTGTTGATGACAGTCTCATACATATCAATGGGTGGATGGTTCATTAGAATCACAACCCTCATATTCTCTTTAGACCTTTGTGAAATTTCTACGGTGAATATGAATAACTATCTTAATGCTCATACCAAATACTCATTAGTTCTTGAATTACATATGCTCAAAACTCGAGAAAATCTAATCAAGAAGACAAGATACAAAACATAGTTTTCATTCTTCCAACTATATTCCTCTTACAAAATCATGCTTTCTCATTGTTTTCCTTCCTTTAGACTCATTTTCTCAAGGAATGATCCATAAATAAATCCTTATATGAATTTATCTCATCTTTCTCCTCTTTACATAAAGTTAATTGACTTACGTGACTAATAATGCCCACATATTGACATGTGATTTATCTGTCTCCATGGCACCTGATAGGTCTCGTATGATCTTACACCTCTACTTTAAGACCCTCTATGAATTAATTTCTCGGTTTTCCCTAGCTTAATTGATTCTTCTCAATGTCCTATTGTTTGTAACGACATTGAATATTCCAATCTCAATCGGTGTAAGGCTTCCCAATGCAATATTTTACAAACAAAAACTTGTGGCATGAATAGATCGCACCCAAACGTCGGTGGTGGCCTAATAAATGCTAGGTGAGGATTTGTTTTAGTTCCCAAAAATCCCAGTGCTACCTAACAATGTTGGCCGGGTGTAGTCCTTAAGAGCTCTGAGATCAAAAAAGGCTATAAGTTTGACTTGTGATATCTCGGTCTCTCAGTAGCACTTGAAATGTCTCTTCTTATCCTACACCTCTATTTTGGGACCCTCTACAAATGCCTATCTCAGTTTTCCCCATCTCAATTCAGTCTTCTTGTTTTCCTATTAATTGCAATCAGTGCTAAATACTCCAGTTTGAGTCAGTATAAGGTTTCCTTATGCAATATTTTGTAAACAAAATATCGTGGCACCAAACAAACTAAACCCACACATCGGTGTTTGTTGGTAAATGTTGGGCGATACTTTGTTTTGGTGCCCAATGAATGCCTATCTTGGTTTTCCCCATCTTAATTCGATCTTTTCATTTTCATATTTTTGTAATGGTGCCGAATACTCCGATTCGAGTTAGTGCAAAGTTTCCCAATGCAATATTTTACAAACGAAACTTCATGGCACCAAACGAACTATGCTCATGCATCGGGGTGGCTTGTTAAAGACTAGGTGAGGATTTGTTTTGGTGCCCAACAATCTTGGTGCTTCCCATTAATGTCGGTTGGGTGTAGTCCTTAAGATCCCTGAGAGAAAAAAAGGCTATAAGTTTGATGGGTGATTTATCAATCTCGTGTTACCTTAGAAGGTCTCATGTGATCCTACACCTATGTCTTTGGGCCCTCAACAAATGCATGTCAGCTCAACTTGGTCTTCTCGTTGTCCTATTGTTTGTGACGGTGCTGAATACTCCAGTTTGAGTAGTGTAAGGCTATCGAATGCAATATTTTGCAAACAAAATCTCATGGCACTAAACGGAAAATGCCCATGCATCAGTGTTACCTGGTAAACAGTGGGTGAGAATTTTTTTCATTGCTCAACAATCCTAGTGCCTTATCGAAACGTCGATCTGGTGTAGTCCCTTTAGAGCCCTGAGAGCAAAAAAGGATAAAATTTTGACGAGTGATTTCTCGACCTTATGGCACATTGAAATGTCTTGTTTGTTCCTACACCTCCATATTGGGACCCTCTACAAATGCTTTTCTTGGTTTTCCCCATCTCAATTTGATCTTCTTGGTGTCTTATTGTTTCCAACGGTGCAAATACTCCAGTTTGAATTAGTGTAAGAGTGCTAATGCAATATTTTGCAAACGGAAGCTCGTGGCACTGAGAATATTGTGCCCACATGTCAAGGTGGCCTAGAAAACATTGGGTGAGACTTCTTTTCAAAGTGCCCTAAAATCCGGTTCTTACCCAATAATGAGAATTGTGTAAAATTAGGGCTAGTAGAGGTAGGAAATAAGCGTGAAAGAAGAACTATTTTTGACCAAAATCATTCAATGTTGCTTAACATGCGGACATGGAGAGTCATGCATCACTAAGTAGCGTAGAAGAACCTAAAATTAATGAAGTGTTGATGATAAAGAGGGTTTTATTGAAGCCCGAACAAGAAGAAAATTTTACTATGTAGAGAAAGAATCTATTCAAAACCATATGCAATTTTGGAGGTAGTGTTGTAAAGTCCTTGTTAATAGTAGTAGCATTTATAATCTCATTTCTATGGAGATGGTAAAGAAGTTGGTTTGAAGAATATTTTGCACCTAAACTGTATAATGTTTCATCATCATTAAAGAGGCACATCATGATACACATCATGATTAGCACATATGAAGATGAAGTCTTGTGCAATCTAATGCCTATGGACGTATCCCACATGTTGTTTGGAATAACTTGGTAGTAGATTGAAAAATAGTTTATAATGGTCATACATATACGTACATGTTGGTGATGGATGGATAAAAGTACACTCTAAAGCCTTTAAATCCTTTAAATGATTCAAGTGTAGTAGTTTAGAGGAGTCCTAGAAATTTCTTATTTTAGGAAAGGAGTTCCTAAACTTTGTGAAAGGGGGTGGAATATGTTTTTCATTCATTTCGAATTTCATTCAAAAATAGAGTATTGCACAACTATGCATATAGAGGAGATCCGGCAAAAATTAAGAGAGATGTTAGTCTAGTACATGGATATCACAACAAAGTATATATTCGGATGGATTACCACCTATGCATGGTATCGGTCATAGGGTATACTTGATATCGTGGATAGTTTTCAAAACAAACCTATATATAGTGTAATACCTATAGAGAATGAATAAATGAGAAGTCGAGTGCAAATTTTTCTTAACAATGGGTCGATCAAAGATTCTCTAAGCTTGTGTGCAATACCCATAATATTGGTACCAAAGAAAGGAGGATATTCGAGAATGTGCATTGATTCCAAAGCCATCAATAAAATTATTTTCAAGTATACATTTCCATTACCACACATAGATGATTTGATGGACTATTTGAGTGTAGTGAAGTACTTCACAAAGATTGATTTGAAGAGTGGATACTACCAGGATAAAAATCGAGAGAGGAAGATGAGTGGAAGACTACGTTCAACATGTAGGATGGATTGTATGAGTGGTTAGTTATGCCATTTGGTCTAAGAAACACTAAGCATGTTCATGTGATTGATGAGTGAAGTGTTGAAGCCTTTTAGCTATAATTTTCCATTGTTTACTTATATGATATTTTGATTTTCAGATTGGGGGAAAGTGTTAGAGCATTTGCGGGAGGAGAAGCTACTAGTTTTCAAAACAAGTTTGTGAATCAACTAATGCCTATAGAGAATGAAGAAAATGAGAAGTAAAGTGCAAGGGTTGTTTGATAAAGGGTTGATCATAGAGTCTTGTCTTTGAGCCCATGTGTAGTAAATGCAATATTGACACCAAAGAAAGGAGGAGAATGGAGAATGTGCATTGATTTCAAAGCCATCAATAAAATTATTATCAAGTATAGATTTTCATTTCCACGCATGGATGATTTGATGGACTGTCTAAGTGGAGTAAAGTACTTCATGAATATTGATTTGAAGAGTGGATACCACCATATCAAAATTAGAGAAGAATATGAATGGAAGACTCCATTCAAAATGTAGGAAGGCTTGCATGAGTGTTTGGGCATGCCATTTGGAATAAGTGATGCACCGAGCATGTTTATGCAACAAATGAATGAAGTGTTAAAGCCTTTTAAGGGTAAGTTTTTCATTATGTACGAAGATTCCATTCTAATTTTTAGAAAAATGTAGGAAAAACACTTAGTCCATTTGTAGAAATTGTTAGAGCATTTGCGGTAGGAGAAGTCTAGTGAACATTAAGAAATGAAATTTCATGCGAAAGAGTTTTCCTACTTGGGATTTGTGATATCTCAAAAAGCCTTGAAGATGGATCATGAGAAGGTACAAGCTATAGTAGATTTTCCATCACTGAGAAGTGGAATGGAGGCCCAAAGCTTCCATGGACTTGCGAGCTTTTACAAGAAGCTCATAAGAGGATTTAGTGAGATTTGTGTAGTGATCATTTGAGCTGATGTGAAAGGGTAGAAGAGAGTTTTTTTGGACTACGAATATTAAGTACGCATTCATAAATCTAAAGGAGAAGGTCACGAAAAAGCAATATTGCTTCAACTGATTTCAACAAGGTATTTCAGGTTGATTGTAATGCTAGTAAAGTAGCAATCAGAGAAGTGATGAGTTAAAAGGGAGACTGTCACTGAGACTTCGGTAAGAAAATGAATGATAAGAGGAGAAAGAATTTTGTTTATGACCAAGAGTTTTATGCCATTATGCAAGCTCTGAAGAAGTGAAGGCACTATTTATTTCCAAAGGAGTTCATACTATACATGGACCACCAAACTATGTAATTCATCAACAATTATGGAAAGCTAGATTAGAGATATGAAATCAAGGAAGTTGCAAGATCACATGGTTTTTGTGTGCCATTATATCTGATAGAGATACTAAGTTTTTGGTCCATTTTTGGCACACATTATGGAAGAAACTCAACACAAGGCTGTATTTTAGTTCGCATATCACCAACGGGCGGATGGCCAAATATAAGTTATCAACAAGAGTCTTGGAAATTAGCTACGATGTTTGGTAGGAGAGAAGGCAGTGAAACATGGGATACATTTTTACATAGGTGGAGTTCACCTACAACTCTATCAATAGAAGTATTGAGAAGTCACCTTTCCAGATAGTGTATGGAAGAATTAATTATATGGGGATTTACAAAGCTAAGAGAGTTTCCATGAGAAGAGAGGAAGAGTGCGCAAGTAGAATACTTCAAGCAATACATGAATAATGCACAATAGAAGGAACTCACATATTTATAGAGGAGACACTTGAAGTTTAAGGTGGGAGTCTTAGTTCTTGCATAAATAAAGAAGTAGAGGTTCTCATGAGGAACTTATGACATACTCAAGTGGAAGCGAGATAGGATCGTGCGAGTGTGGAAGTAGAAGACTTCACAAAATACATGAAGGAAATGAAATAACAAATGCACAAATAGCTAGAGAAGAGTAATGCAAAATACAAGGAATGCACTAATTTTCAAAGTAGAAACTTGGAGTTTTAGTTCTTACGCACCTAAGAAAAAAGAGGTTCTTGTGAGGAACTTATGACATACTCAAGTGTAAGTATATTGGGTGTGTAGAGTCTTGAAGACGTTTGTAGATAATGCATAAAAGTTGAAATTCTAGATGGGACAAACATGTCACCTACTTTCAACATGGCAGATCGATACTTGAATTATGAGGGAAGATGAGTGGAAAAGAGAGTCACACATAATTATATTGAAGACACCAACTACAGAGAAAAAACACACATAATTTGAATGCATTTTGGAAGATCACATAGTGAAAACAAAGCATAGAAAGGAGTGGTCCCCATAACATTAGATTCATTCCCTCATATCACCAAATGGTTAGCATCAAAATTAAAGCCTTCCCACTTCTTTTTTACAATATCACTATACAAATATATAGTCTTCTCCAATCAAATCAAACAATAGTGTTATCTTGATTCTACGTCCCCAACCCATTCGGACCAAGAGGGATCCCAACCATGTTAGGACATCCCACACAACCGCATGACCATTGACTAGCATGTTGTACTGAGAAGTTCCTCTTTACGCTCAAATAAATATTTAGATAGAATAAAAACCTTATCTATAATGTGATACCAAAGATATAATATTCACATAGCACATATCAAACATATTCTTACGTTAAATAACAACATTTATGAGAATTGTTGGGTATTTTATGTTCGTCTCCATTGTTGTTTTTATTTCATATTTGTCTCAAGTATTGTTGGCTATTTCATATCAGCTAGATTTCATCATGGTAAACAAGTTCTTTCTTAAATTATTATTTTCTATTTTTTTGTAATTGGAATTACACAATTAATGCCTTGTCATTCAATGATTAAGTTGTAGTTTATTTTCATTTTCCGTCGGTTGTACCAAATCTTCATTGTGCCATTTTTTTTTGCGTCTTCTGCTATGTACCTTGGGATATGATATTATATTGTATATGGGTTGATAGAGATGTTGACATGTGGCACACATCCCCTTAGTTAGTTATATGTTTATAATATATGGGTTCACATGGGATATGATATTATAATGTATATGGGTTGATGGAGATGCCGACATGTGGCACACATCCCCTTAGTTATATGGGTTCACATAGGAATAGTTATATTAGGTGATGAGTCGGCCTCCATTGGGATTAGGTGTTACCCATCCATTAAGAGTAATGTATGTCTATTTAAAGGATGTGAGTATCATTATAAGGCATGTCATAGATGTATGAGTTGAGTCTTCTACTTGGTAGAGGTATATTAGAGGTGTCCCCCTCAAAGTGGATTTCCATCTTGGGATATTATGGAGTTACTCCTTCCTTAAGGAGCATTGTATGTTGTTGCCCTACCTTAAGGGTATTATTCTACATATATTGAATATTTGGGCATCTTGGCCCACCCATATCTCTTGTGTTGTGTTATCTTCTACAAATTATTCATTTATTATATGCAAAGATCTTATCATTTGGTATCAAAGCATCGATCTGGGCAATTTGTGGGATGAAACCCTAATGTTGGTGATTCACCTATATCTAGAGATTTACTTGGAAATTTTCATATATTTTTGTGGGGCATGGATAACTCATACAATGGATATTATTTCCACATTTCATATTTTTTGGAGTTGTTTTGTGAAAGATATGTTTGTTTTAGGGTTGAAACCCTAATTTTAAGGTTTCATCTATATCTTAGAAAAATGACAAATTAGGAATTACAATTTTTGTGGGTTAATGTGAATATATTTAAAGGTGATACCCCTAAAATTTAAAACAAATTGGATATGTTTTGTGAGATTTATTGCAATTTTATGTTTTTCAATAGTTTGCTCCACAGATTCACACTTTTAGGAATTTTCCTAATTTTTTACATTTTTGGAAATCTCTCAAAAATTAATTTGTGGTTTTTGTTCTATTCTTTCTGATTTTTGGTTTACCTCTAGCTGAAAGGGTTAGAATAAGTTTTGATCAAAAGGGTCTATTCCTAAAACCCTAGTTTTGTGAATCATGGAGATGAGAATTTTTTATGGGGATGGAAATATTGATGCTAGAGAATGGTGGATACAGTTTAAGGAAGATCATTCATCATATTTACTACCATGTCTTTACTTGCAAGATCAGCTAGGTGGTCTAGCTCTAACTTGGTGGGATCAAGTGCAACAAAAGTGTCTCAAATGGACTTGGGAGGCAATTGAACAAGTTTTCTTAGATCGATGGGCCAAAGAAGATGAAGAAGAAGAGGATGTTACTAATGAGGGTGTTTTAGATAAGGATGAGGAAGAAGAAGAAGAATGAAGAAGAAGCCAATGTTGATGATGAAGAGGTTACACATGATTCAAAAGGAGAGACAACATATCAAGGTATGAGTTCAAATAATGCATCTCCAAGGAAGGAAGCTTCAATATTTTAGTTTGAAGGGTGCATTCAAAGGAAAAAGGTAATTGTTTCCATAAACCCTAGCAGTAAATATAACTTCATCAATATGGATGTAGCTCAAAATCTACATGTGCAAGAAAAGCATATTAAGGAAGCTCAAGTGGATGGTAAGCGTATTCAATTTTTTGAAGATTTAAAGCTCTGTATGGATAAATATGTTTTACATTCAGATTTTTATGCTTTAGATATGGGTGGTATTGATATTGTTCTTGGATATCCTTGGTTAGAGACATTGGGAACAAGTAATCTTAATGTGTAAAATAAATTCATGAAATTATGGTACAAGAGAAAGAACATTACATTGCAAGATATCACACTTAGCAATGAAAAAATTAATGTAAAAATGGAGCATGAAGATGACTTTGAAGATGGTGAAGAAGGGAATAAGGATGATTTAGAAGGAGAGGATGAAGAACATGATGAAAAAGTCAACAATAATTCCTCTACTCAAGAGGAAAAATAAATGGCAAACAAGGTGGAAGAGGAAAATAAAGTTGAGAAAAAGGGTGATAAGGTTGAGGATACTAAGGTTGCACCATATAGACACCCACATCATCATGAGAGGAAAAAATCATGGGGTCATGCTAGGACACATGAGGGAAGCAATCTATATAGATATATAGGGAATTAAAGGAGCAATAATCATGGCTATACATAGAATCAATGGAGCAACAATTATATGACATGGAATCACAAGAATAATTATTATGGATATGTATGGATGCCAAGGAGGAACACATATGTACAAGGATGGAATCAGAGATGAGTGCAAGGGAATATGAAATCAGGTTTGGAGTAGCATCACCCACTAGGATCTCATATGGGTGGTTGGATGATCGAGCATGGTGACAAGTGTGCAATAATTTAAAGCACACTCATTATATGGCTTCTTCTTATGTTTCGGGGATGAAACATGTCAAGGAGGGAGGCAATGCTATGTACCTTGGGATATGATATTATAATGTATATGGGTTGATGGAGATGCCGACATGTGGCACACATCCCCTTAGTTAGTTATATGTTTATAATATATGGGTTCACATGGGATATGATATTATAATGTATATGGGTTGATGGAGATGCTGACATGTGGCACACATCCCCTTAGTTAGTTATATGGGTTCACATAGGAATTAGTTATATTGGGTAATGAGTCGGCCTACATTGGGATTAGATGTTACCCATCCATTAAGAGTAATGTTTGTCTATTTAAAGGATGTGAGTATCATTATAATGTTGTCATGAATGTTTGAGTTGCGTCTTCTACTTGGTAGAGGTATATTGGAGGTTTCCCCCTCGAAGTGGATTCCCATCTTGGGATATTGTGGAGTTACTCCTTCCTTAAGGAGAATTGTATGGTGTTGCCCTACCTTAAGGGTATTATTCTACATATATTGAATATTTGGGCATCTTGGCCCACCCATATCTCTTGTGTTGTGTTATCTTCTATAAATTATTTATTTATTATATACAAAGATCTTATCATCTTCCAATTTCTTAACATGTTTTTTTTTTAAATATTGTGTTTTTGTTTTCATTGATTTTAGAATTCTATGTAAATCTAGGTAGTTGGTATGATTACATGTACAATACGGGGATGGGGACTCATTACATTTGTGTAACTTTTTTAGGTGTTCATATATAGATTTTCGGTATAGTTGTACAAAAAATATATAAAATATTAAAAATAAAAATATCTAAATAGGTGAATTGAGTGTATAATATGCATAGAAACAAAAAAAATTATATAACCACAAAATATATTAATTATTCAATCCCAAATGTCATGATATTTAGTGGTTGAAATTTGAAAAAGTACATTGTAAAATTTTATGATGTATACACAAAAATCAAGGCAAATTAGTATATTCATTATTTTCATGATCATGTGCTTATAGTGTATACACAAAAATCATCACAAAAGAAAGATGTAATGGGGTTTTCATTTTTTCCACTTATCAATGAGATGTGATTGCACTTCCTTGAAGAAGCTCTTCGTAGGATCTTTATCTTTGTCATTTATGATGGACTTAATCGACTCAATCATTGAGTTGATTCCATCATAAATCTCACCCAAACATGGATGATCCATATCAACAAATCTTAGCATGCTCACAATGGGCTCAGTACATTTGAGCAAGTAGTCTACACAATCCCACCACATGTCATCGAGGATCAACGCTTTCACCTTCACAACCCTTTTAGTGTTTGCATGCCTTCATGTATTCCAATTGATGTTGATAACCATGTGGCTCAATGAATCTTTCACTTTCATGAGTCGTCTCAAGATGAGCATGTGAGACAAACCAAGCCTTGGTTACCTAATAAAAAAATTAAAATAAAGAAAATATTCAAAAATTAAAATTCTACAAATTGCATCTGACAATATTAATTTAATATAATGTTTTACAAAAATCAAGATAATTAGCTTTTGTTTTCATTCAAATTTGCAACTTAGGGAAGCTGATAGTTAGCTTTAGATGGATTTGGACATGTGGTGGTTGTTGATGAACATTTAGATCTCACTTGCCTCCTCATAGATTTATTTTATCTAATTAATTTTGGTGCCAATTTTTTAATCATTAAACTAAGGGATTGAACTAGACATAGTGTCCAAAATATGTGGATGTACCTTTCCTCAACCAACATCCTTGCAACTCTACAATTTTATTTTTTGTCGATTCAACTTGACTACATTTTTAGAATCCACCTCCTCAACAAACTATAAGAGAAGGTTTGCAATGAATTGAAAATTATTCACTTCCCCCTCACAATCAATTGTCTTTGAAAAACATTGTCCATTTAGGGCACACCTGAAACCACATTGATTAATGACCTATTTACCATATTTTTACATCCATTAGAAACAATGGACACCTTTTTTTGACCTATGAATTCTTGATGGGATGTAATGAAAATGAATCTTCAACATGTTTCCTTTCTTTGGTCAATTAAGTAGGGCACACTTTTTCATACCTTGGGCTAGTGTATCCGTTAGGGGTATCTTTGATCACTTTCCCATATATTTCTAGTATGGGGATTCAACAACATTAATAGGGATGTCACATCTATAAATAAACATGCAATTTTTTTATTAGAAATCCCTACTTTCAAAGTGTCGAATGTTGCTTCCGGTGGACCTACATCTTTTGTTTTGTTGTGACTAAAAGGTGAATCATCTATCTCTGCGGTTGTATGGCATTAAAAAAATGTTGTGATGGGGTTACGAACATTGGCGGAGTTGAGAAATAGGTGGTTTCTACGTATATCATTTCTTTGCCAACAGATGCTTCAATTTTAGAGTAACTACCGTGCATCTGCCTTTTCTTGCTCTTTGATGAATGCAGAGGTTATTACAAGTGGCAACCCCTTTCCATCCACCCATCTACTAACTCTATTTCCATAACAAGCAATCCCACATAAATGAAATTTAACCGTATTTCTGAGCTCCTAAATTGAATTTTGCACTATAAGGAAACTGAAAATATCCCCTCTACCTTTCAACTATTGTATTGGTGTGGCATACTTCCAAATGGAGGAGCACCTCCACTTTGTAGCTATTGTATTGGTGTGGTATACTTCCAAATGGGCGAGCATGGATCATATTTGATGGCTATACATTCACCCACAAATCCTTGTAGCTCCTTGATGTAAAATTTAAAGAAAACATATTACAAATGGAGTAGAATTTAAGCGTTGATGGCTAAAGGTTGAAAGAAGGTTAAAAACAATATTACAATAACAAACAAATGAAAACAAGTTACAAAATACATACTAAAAAAAAAAGAAAAATGAAAACCACACAAACTTACCTTGAATCACCTAGTGTTTTTGTTGAAATCTATTTAATATACCTAGAAATAGTGAAGGATCATCCCTTAGCAAGTGAAAATTTAAACGGGAGAGAACAAATGTGTAAGAAAGATAAGTATGTAATGTGAGATAAATGTGGTGATGGTGTTGTCTACAAAGAGTTTGGGGTGTCTTTTAATGTTATGGTTTGTATTTCAGTGTTTTAAAAGATTTTGGGGTGTCTTTTAAAGTCATGGTTTGTGTTTTAGTGTTTTACAAGTCATTTCTAATTATATTTTGAAAAAAGAAAAAAAGACTATTTATGGGGGTAGAAACATACGTAGAAAATTTTTAATTAGAAAAAGTGTTTTATAAGTCATTTCTAATTATATTTTGATAAAAAGAAAAAAATTATTTGTAGGGGAGAAACATATGTAGATAATTTCACAGTACATGGGGTGTGTGTTTCAATAACCAAGTATGTACAGTGTATCGAATGCGTACCCAAATATGTTCGGGTATGTCATTTATATAGGCACCGATACATGTACCCATGTAGGTTCCTCCTATACCCAAGCATGTACCTATATCGTGTACAATACCCCAAGGCTCAAGGGGCATATCCGACATCCTAGATTTCAATCATTATGTATGATGTGTGGTTGTTCTTTCCCTAGTTATCTTTGAAACTTTTGAGATGAATTTTACTAAGACAATATGTTGCATTTTTGTCATATAGCCGCTTTGTTGTAAAAAGTATGGTCATGTTCTAGAATAAGATTTGAGTGTTTGATGGATTAGGTGGACTTAAATATGTGAGAAACATTAAGAAATCATTCTTGTCGCATAATAGGATGTCCTCTATTTTTCTATTATTTTGACATAAGGTGCTCTCCTTTTCTTTTTATTTTGTTACCGTGTTTAAATTTCAATTGCTTTGAAAGGATTGTTTGAGATATTTTTCTCTATATTCACTTTGTGGTGGTGAAATAAATTTCTTCAGACATTGTCTCATAAGGCATTGTAAGTCTCTGGAGGTCTTATTAGACTTGTATTATATAGAAATACTTAGCAAAATAGAAAGCACTATAACATAAGAATCAATTATCTCATATTGTTTAATGGTAGTTTTTGGTAATGTTGTTCCTAGATTTGCTCGTGACTTGCCTTGAAGCATCTAAATCCCAATATCCATAACTTTTGGTCTAAAAGCGCATAAAAATTGTGTACAACTGACTTATTGTACCATGTCACCATATTATGCCCATTGTCTTAATAAAGAGTTAAACATCAATAAAATGAAAATTAGAACAATTATTCTACTAAGAAAGAGCAAAATTAATAAAAAAGTCATCCAACAAAAAATACATCTTGTTGTTCAAGTTTCTTTAAGGCCATATAGTATGTCACGTCTTATGCATTCTTCAAAGCATAAAAAACAATTGTAGTTCCTCTCTTTGCTCGTACTTCCTAAAGGTAATAAAATCATTCCATTGTATTACACTTTTTGAAGTTCTTACAAGTTTGATTCTAAAAATACGGAGAGTCTAGATTATATGCTATCATTGAAGTGTTATGTATCGAGTCTAGAAATTTTAGTCATAGAAAATATTCTCATAACTTGGTTGTTTATCTAACCATTAATTATTTGCTTCCCAAAGTGAAGAAATGCTTATCATCCACTTGTGATAGATCTATACAAAGTGTGCATGTAAAATTTTATCGGTCTACGATCCTTTATTTGTTCTAGTTGCTTCTCCATTCTCGCACACCTTGTGTGTATCGAGATAAAAGTTGAAATTTATTTGATCTATTACCATTGATAGTAATTTAGGATTTTAATAGCTAATTAATTTTCACATCTTGTCTCATTAATCAATTCCTATCTTCCTCCATCCCATCCGACTTTGAATTTTCCCGCTTTTATGCTCATTTGTTGTAGGATGCCCATCAAGGTCTTGAAGAAATTCCGTTTGCAACTGGCACAAGTCCAAAACTCTCCACTTCACCGTAATATACTTAAATATCACCAAAAGTTGGAAAAACAAATTTTTTTTTGTTGTTTCTATGTTCTTCCATCATCTTTTAAAATAACAAGAGGGTTCTTATAGTTTGTCCTAGGTTCATAGAGCATGAAGGTTCCTATAGCTTGTCCCAAGTTCTTATAACAAGAGGGTTCCTATAGCTTGTCCTAGGTTCCTATTAAAAGGGGGTTCATATTCTTATATTATTTGTGAGTTTCGTTTGTGTATGAAAATAAATGTTTAGGAATAAGAAATTTTTTATTTGGAATGCGATTTTTGTTTTCTAAAGAACTATGAAATGAGTATGCAATTTTCTTTTCCAACATGATAAATTTTTAAATGAGTAATTCTATAAATATATGACCATATTATTTGAGACACTATTTAATTTTTCCATTTATACGAATCTTTAGGTTATTGGACAATTAAGTTCAAGGTATTTATACTTGCTCCACTACCTTCTTTATTACTATCTAAGGAAGAACAATGTCTCATTCACTATATGTCAATCAAGGAGACTTAATTCTTTCTTTATCCATTAAGCTTTAACTCAATTACATGTGGATTAGAATTATTCGTACCGGTGAAAAATGATTCTAGGATCTACCAAAGAAGTCATTCATTATCCGAACTCGACATTCTTAAAGACAATGGTTGGAAACCAAGTGTGGGTAGTATACATGCACGACTTAGGGATCAATTTTTATTTTTGGTAAAAAAGAGAAGCTATTTTATTCAAGAGTAGATGAAAAATTTACATCATTTGATTCTCGGATATACACACTACTGGACCCAATACTTAGCTTCGAGGTGTGGTAAAAACTCTAGCATTCTAAATACAATTAAGCAAGAAATAAATCACTATCCACATATACCCATTGGTCAAGCAATTATAGGTTCCAAAACTTTGTATCATCTAAAGAAAGAAGAGAGTAGATAACATCTTTGTCCGTGATGACCACCAATGTAGTGGGAGGCCATAACAAACTATATCAGATTTGTCCAATGCCCAATTTTCCAAAGCATTAGCCACCCTAGTTTGATTTCTTGGGACATATCAAAAGTCTATTTGTTGACATTTTGGTTGAATACTCTCAATTGTATCCAATAGTCTTTCCAATCTCCAATTGGCTTGGATACAAGGGGTTACATGTTGTAGATGCTTAATCTAAATTCAAGAATCTAACTCCAGTATGTTAAGCTTCCAGCCTACTTTCAGAGCCTCCAGGATCCCTCTCAAAATAACATTTGCTTCTGCCATATTATTATAGAGAAACCCTAAACTTTCCGCAAATAGGAAAGTTGAAACACCATCAATGATCAATTCTGCATTATGGATTTTTTACATATTTTCCTATTTATTTATAAGATAGGTGTTGTTAGTCATGAGACATATTAAGCTAGATCTTTACTCCGATAATGAGAAGAACATATTAGTAATGATTTTGAACAATTGTCTTAATTCAATAGGAGCGAGTGGTTCTTGCTAAACTAGGTATTAACTACGAAAAGCTGTCACTTACTGCTTTGTGATAGAAATGTTTTATGCTCTACCCAAAGTATGTCAATTGCTTAGGAATTCCTACAACAAAAACATCTGTCAACAAGTGAAGTGTATCCTCAAAATGACATGTATGAAAATTCAATCAATATAATTCAAGAAAAGGGATTTACTTTTAGGGAACTATTATCCAAATGAAATGTCCCTTTCTCAAAAAAATAACAGTCGAAGAACCTTAGCCTATTTTTGGTTTCTTCGTGGCTAAGGGGTGAGAAAAAAGAAACTAAGTCCTAATTAATTAATTTTAAAGTGCAAAATAAAATTTTATTATAAGCACTTAAATTAATTTATTAGTGACAAAATAAAAAAAAAGTAACTTTATGTTTTATTTTCCCTAGAGGAAAAATGCGACCCATATGGGGATGAAATAAAGCAAGTGGAAAACATTAAATGAGGCAAAGTGAGCTGATTGGTTGTTTTGGGTGGCTAAAAGGCCAAGAACAACTTATAAAAGCAAGTCACCATGCATTGGAGAGGACATACTTTTACATCTCATAATTTCTGAATATTGGTATAGCTTGCATGCTTTCTTTTTCAACTTCAAAGGATGAAAATCCTTTGTAGTTTTACTTTAGAGGATGAAAACCTATTTAGCCTTGGAAGAAGAATGAAAAATATTATTTCCTTGTGTTTTCTATTGAATATGAACAGCATTGAAGATTAGAGTTGCAGATTTGTGTTGATTCCAGCTAGGGTTTGAAGATAGAAGATTGTTGTTGAGTTCTACCTTTTATCCAGCTTTTCTAAGAGTGGTGTGACCTACCTTGTGGGTGTTTCTACATGATCTAGGGCACATTTGAATCCAATCTGATTTTTTGTATTATGATCAGATTTTTAGAGGCCAAGATCAGCTAAGAAAGATCTTTTTTGGGCTTGGGAAGCTCCATTTTCAGCTAAGTCTGAACCTGTCTGTCTGCAGATTTTATAAATAAATTCCAGCCTATTATTGATCAACAATCTGGTATTTTTCTAATGTTTTTGTCCTTATAAAAATTGCTGATCTGTTTGGGAAAAGAATTGAGTTGTTTTACTTTAGTTTTTGTCGATTTTCCTTATAAAATTCAGATCTGCAATATTTTGTCAAGCATATGTTCTATAATTTACTATTTTAGATCAGAATTGTTGTTCTGTTTGGGGGCATAATTTTTCCATTTGGGGACATTACAATGGTATCAGAGCAGTGATTCTCCCAACCTGTGAAGGAGGAAATCAGATTTGAATGCAACTAGGAAAATCACCTATAGTCTATCAAAGAAGGAATACTCCAAAGAAAGGAACAATGGATGAGCGTGATCAGAGGCCTCCTCTTATAGATGAGCTAAGCTACATGCATGAGGTGATTACAAGGAGCCAAAGAATTGCAAAAGACTTTGAGAGAATCTCAAAGGGAAAGCCAAAGAGAAATGCAACATGTGTTGAGGGAATCTCAAAGGGAAATGCGTGATGCATTGACAGGATCAATCATGGACTTGGCAAAGGCTCTACATGGGCATAACATATTAGGTAACCAAGGTGCCACCAACAATGGTGAAGGAAGCTCATTTGGACCAGCAAAGACATCCATCAAGCCTCCACCTCAGATATTTAGAGCCAAGTTTCTTCAAAGAGAGGAACAACCAATTGAGGTAGATGCTCCTAGTGATGTTGAAGACATAAAGGCATGGGTGAAGAATATGCAACACCCAATTTTAGAGTAAGAGAGATGTTTTCTTTTAGCGAATTCTATCAAGTGAAGAATAACAAGGATACAAACAAAAATAGAAGAGTTCAACATGATCCATTGAGAAGAGACATACAAAAAGATTGGGTAAGGTAACTCTTCCTTCTTATGATGGTTCAAATAAATGTTCAGCTAGAGATTGGTTACAAAAATTAGATACATATATTTCATTGAATCCAATGTATGAGGGAGAAGTTCTCAAATTTTCAACCTTGCATTTGGAGGGAGTTGCACATGAATGGTGGTATCCTGGATTGATCATGCAAAGACATTGTTCCATTACCACCATTGAAGAATTTAGTTAAGGTTTGATTGAGAGGTTTGATAGAACAAATCTAGAGATGCATTTCAGAGAGTTAACTCAACTCAAGCAAGAAGGATCCTTAGACAAGTATATTTTAGATTTCTAGAGACTTGTTGTGATGGTACCAGATATTAATGAAAGAAGAGTTGTGTTTCTGTTTATTAAAGGTCTTAGAGAGCCACTTAGAGGCCTAGTTAAAGTGTTCAATCCTCCTCTACAAAGATTTGTTAATAATTCATTGGACTTATAAATTTCAACAAAAAGGCAAAATCTGTAATTTGGACATCAACAAATTGTACCTTACATACAGGACAACACCTTTAGGCAGCCAAAGGGGTCTTTTGGAAAACCAAGAATTACTTCCAATAGTGAGAAAAAGGCACCAAATGTTGGGCAACAAGGTAAGACTTTTCAAGGTAAATCTGATGCAAAAGAATGGATAAAAACAAGGAGATAGAGGCAAGAAATGAGTTGAGAAGAAAAAATTATGTTTCATATGCAAGGACCCATGGACACCTGACCACTATTGCCATGGAAAAGGGGCAGCCCACATTATATTGAAGTGATTTCAGATGATGAAGAAGAAGAAGAGAGTGTTGATCCGGAAGAAGATGAGGAGCAAGCAAAGAATGAGGAAGTGGTTCCCATGGATGGAACACTAGCTACTTTATCTGGAGCACCTAGATACCATGCTTTTCGTGTGAGAGGTGTTCTTCATGGACAAAGGATCACCGTATTGATAGATAGTGGAGCTACTCACAACTTCATTGATGAGAGCTTGGTGATGAGGATGGAATTGAAGATGGAAGATTTCCAAGGCTTCAATGTGACAGTAGCAAATGGATTTACTCTTACATGCACAAAGAAGATCCCCAACTTGAGCTCACTTTAGGAAGGCATAAGGTATGTGATGATTTTTATGTCATTGGTATTGGTGAAACTGATGTAGTCCTTGGTGTACAATGGCTGCAATCTTTGGGTGAATTCACCCAAAATTATCAGACCATGGAGCTGAAATTCAAAGTGCAAGACAAGGAAGTGATTCTACAAGGTATGAAGAATGGGGCTCCCCAAGTTGTGACTGCACAAAAGTATGGAAAGATCCTTCAAAAGAGGACAAATTGCATGGGCTACACATTATTTGGTAAGAAATACATTCTCTTTTGCTTGATTAGTCCCATCATATTGATATTCAGCCTATTCTAGATAAGCATGCTAAGGTATTTAATGATTTACCTCATGGATTGCCTCCAGATAGAGGATTTCAGCATATCATTGAGTTAGAACTAGGTTCTACTCTATGATAATATCTTCTTCTTATTGAAATCCAAGGGTCATCAAGGAATAGTTTGAGAGAGTAATCAAAGAATTGTTGGATATGGGTCTCATAAGACCAAGTTCTAGTCCCTTTGCTTCTTGATTGTACTTATGAAGAAGGATGGAACTTTGAGGATGTGTGTTGATTACAAGTTGTTGAACAAGAAGACAATCAAAAATAGGTACCCCATACCATGGATTGATGAGTTGCATGGAGCAATGTTCTTTTCAAAGATTGATCTAAGGTCCAGATATCATCAAATTAAGGTAAGGGATGAAGATGTCCACAAAACAGCTTTTAGATGTCATTATGGTCATTTTGAATTCCTAGTAATGCCTTTTGGGTTAACCAATGCCCCGATACATTTCAATCATGTATGAATCATGTTTTTAGGGAGCATTTGAGGAAATTTGTATTGGTATTCTTTGATGACATCTTAGTTTATAGTAAGTCATGGGAAGAGCATTTGAAGCATTTGGACATGGTATTAAGCATATTGGAACAACAATCTCTCTTTGCCAAATTATCAAAATGTGAGTTTGGAATGGAAGAGGAAAAAAATGTGCATAGTTAGTAAGTTAGTAAGTCTATCCACCACAACATAGAAATCACTCTTTGCCACTTGCCCCTGCAGCACATGTTCCACGTGGTGCAACCTTTGACCTCCGAATCTAGCTCCTCCTATGCATGATCTACCTAAAGGGATGAGAAAGAATTTTCTAAATTATTTGGAGATGGCAAGCAGAATCCAGATGACCACTTGGCTGCATTTTTTATATTGTGTAGAGTGTTTACAATCAAACATAAAGATGTGTCTATCATACTCTTCATAGAGACTCTCCATGACTTGGCTGGAGAATGGTTCTATTGGCTAGCTCCTGGAACCATAACCAATTGGGCCACTATGAGAGATGCATTCCTAAAAATATTCAAACCAACTAAAGATTCCAGTACATTGATAACCCAACTAACTCAGCTGAAGAAGGAGCCAGAAGAGCACATGCGGGATTTTATTGCAAAATTCCAAATAATAATTTACAAAATTTCAGCATCTGCTTCTTTGAATGATGAGAATAATTAGGTATTCTTCATCAATTCTTTGATTCCTGAAGTAAGCTATCAACTACAAAGAGCACATCCTGCTGATTTGTTAGTAGCCCAAAACATGGCGGTTAAAATCAAAGACGACCTCATCATGGCTGGAAAAATAAATAGCAACACTTCTTTTGCTACTACATCTAATTCACTATTGCAAAATTTAGCAAATGAGATGTTGCATATGAAGAAACAAATGGCTCAAGGAAACAACTTGCCCCTTCTCGAATTTCAACAACAATAACAACTAAAACCACGTTGTTAGTTCCCAAAGATTAGCGATTGAAGCTGCTCCCAAAAACAACGCGGAGATGAATGAAGAAGACTAGGAAGTGATTACTGACCAGCTCGAGAATAATGATTTTATAGGTCCTTACAGCAAATCCAACATTAATTACCTAAACTAAAAATTTGAACATGACTATGAGGAGCTTCTTGAAGATGATCATGGTCGTGCATATACGATATTTACACAATCACAAACTCACCAAGTGAGGCATTAGCCAATGAACAAAGAAGGGGCATCCCTTTACCTTCTTCCTTAACTCCTAGAAAAAATAATTTGAGTTTTCATCTCAACCACATAAAGCAACTCGGGTATCTCGAATCTATACCTTCCTTTGACATTGTTGATCATGTCAAGAAAACTAGGATTCAAATGTCAGAAGTTGAATACCTGAGAGCCTTTCCTAAGTAGTAAAATAGGATAGTTAAATGTGTACAATCACCAGGACAATCTAATGCATCAAAGGGAATTTTTCCTAACCCCAAAGATACTCCTCCCTAGAAAAATGTTGTAGTTGTTAAATCCCCATAATCTTTTGAAAGAGTAGAACCTTTCTATGTCTCCTTATTGCTTAATGGTTTCAAGTTAAGAAACTATATTCTAGATTTGGGTGCTTCTGATAATGTCATGCCAGCTAAAGTTGCAGATGCTCATGGGCTTACCTTGACAAAGACCATAAAAAGGTGTTATTCCATGGAGATACAAGTTTGTTTTATCAGAAAAATCAAAGATATACAAGCTGTTTTGGCAGATTTTCTGAAAAAGATTAAAGATGAAAATCTTACTTACAGATATTCTTGTATCTTATGGGATGTTGTTGAGTAGAAACTTCTACAAAGAGCTAGGAGGAGAAGTAAATATGGATTGGTCCTGTGCAAATATTCCTATCAAAGGAATAAATCAGAAGCTAGAGCCGAAAAAGAATTCCAAGTACATGGTTACAAAATCTGAGCATCCTAGATCTCAGATTCTTTTTCAGGGGTCTGAACATGGTGTATAATTCTTGGAAATGGACAAAGGCATTCCAGAGTGAGAACCGAAGGAGCTAAAAATGTTTGGACTCTATATTTTAAAGACACATGTTGTTATTTTGGATCAGGAGTTGGCATTTTATTAATATCTCCAGATCACGAGATATTCCCATACTCCCACAAGTTGATGTTCAAGAACACCAATAATACAACAGAGTATGAAGCATTATTTCTAGGAATGGAGTAAGCTAGAAAGAAAGGAGTAAAAATCCTCAAATCCCAAGGAGATGGTGAACTTCTAGCAAAGCAGGTTTTAGGGAAAAATCAATTCAAAGGAGATAAGATGAAGCATTACAGAGATATAGTGATTTTTGCCACACTCGATTTTGTAACCTTATTTATTGACTTCATTCCAACAAATCAGAATTCCAAGGAAGACTCTTTGGTAGTCACAGCTACACTATTGAATCCGAATAGCCCACATTCCATATTCAGACAAGGAAACTATAGAGTGGAGATGGTCTACCACCTCAAAGTCCCTAATAATGTTGAATAGTGGAAGAATTTCAATGAGGAAAAAAAAACATCTACATTTCTAAAACAAGACAACTTTGAAAGTTGTATGTTGAAGGGAGTAAGTCACTACCACGACAAATAGTCACAGGCATAACTAATCCATATTATGGTGACAATAGTGGAGTAATCCAACTAAAAGGTAAAAAAATATCTAAGGGTTTAGTTTCCTTAGTAGGGACATTCCACAAGCATGATCAATACCTGAAGAAGAACAAAGAATATGGTGATAGTTCTTCCTTAGAAATGCAAGTCAGTAAATATGGGAATAGAGGAATTTGATGAAGACTTACTCACCACAGAGAGAAGAAAGGATGAGCCACCACAAGATGAAGTTTATAAGGACTTGCCCAAGGTATTTGACAAGAAGGCCAGAGAAAGAAAGTTCGATATTGAAGACTTGGTACTACGGGTGGGACAAGAGATATGAACTGAAGGGAAAGCACAAAAACTCTTATTCACTCTAGAAAGGTCCCTTCATGATCAAGGGAGTTTCCAAGAATGGACACTTTCTTCCTTGCCTATGAGGATGAAATTGAGTTACCACTTCCTTTCAACGAGTAGCATCTCGAAGCTATTCGGGGAATTGAGATACGAGGTATGTTGATCAAAGAATAATTGACAAAACTCACACAAGAATTCAGCGCAGAAAACAAGCCAAGGAGTTTAAGGGCGTGGATGAGCAGGAAAACTCGCACGCAGAGGGCAAGTTCAACATTCAAGACTTAGCTGATTTTGAGCATGAAGACCTATTTTTAGAAGATGGCGTGCAAAACACACCAATGATGCAGAGATGTGTGCACCACACATTTTTTATCTTTAGAGGATCGGATTGAAGAATTTTGCATGGAGACAAGCTAAGAATAGGATTGCCACTTTAGTTAACTGAAATAGGTCTATAGATAGCACACTTGCATGTGTGGCTATGCCTGTAAATGGCATGTGGCTCTTAATAGCATGCGGCCTATTTTTGGAATAGATAAGTGGTGAAGGGTAAGTCCCCACTATATAGATATGTAGTGAATTACCTAAAAGAGAGAGGAGATATATATAGGTATATCGGAGCGTAAGAGGTAAGTATAGAGAAATATGTGCATATGACTAGGATTATCTTGTATTAGATCCGTACGTGCATCGGTATAGAGTGCCATTATTGTAAGGAGCTTTTGTGTTTATTAATAGATGGAAGTTATTGGTTGAATTTAAGTGTCAATTTTGTGTGCAATTGAGTAGTGCATGTTCTTGATTCAATCATGATTATTGTTTAAGCTTGCTCTTTCTTAGATCCGAATATGGCATGTAGTGTAGAATTATGGAATAGTTATGGATCTATATGTTTCTTCCTTCATCACGCTAACATATTGTTATAGTAACCCTAAAGAGGACTTGGTACCTTTACACACTTCGGGTGAGTGCTCATTCTATCTTTGAGTGATGTGCTAGTGTGTCTAGGGTGTTATCTGGTAAATTCTAGGTTGCATCATTGGTTTCATTGTGGGACCTCTTTTTAGTTGTTTTCAGGATGGTTCATGATGAAGACGTACCGGTTAACTCTAGCAAGTATTGAGGAGTGGATACATGATCTAGAGGAAGAATATGCATGACAGTTCAACATTGGATCTAAGTTTAACACACGTAGTTGGGTAGAATAGAATCTGTATGACAACTTATATGAGATATTTTTGCCATCTTTCCAGTAGAATTATACGAGTGGCTGATTGCTTATACATCTAAGCGGAATTGGAGGTATCACACACTTTTCTGGACACAGGAATAATTTCAGGCCCTTTATGATGTTGATCTGATCTGGACTCACATTGTGGATACGTGGTTTTGTGGTGTTCTAAACAGTTATATTTTGGAATATTCAATTTCGATGTATTCTTTCCCAAAGGTAGTTGAATTCCAATTTTTACAAAAGTATTTAGAGGAGAATATTTGCAAGGCATCCCACTAGAGATCAAGATCTTGATGGTAAATTTGAACTTGGAGAGTAAACCGATGGCTAACTAAACCTCACCACGCGCGATGGCGGGGCAAAACAGGTTTGGTGAAAGATGGCAGACCTAGCGGCATAAAGATAGAGAGACGAAAGGTGGCTTAAGTATAATGAGACGCACGAGAGGGAGATAGAGAAGCAACATTCGCAGCGAAAGTATAGCATTGAGGAGAGAGATGGCTCGTGAAGGATTTACAACTCATGTAGAAGACATGGAGCCAGAGCATTAGGAACTCCCCCATCTTGGAAAACATGACAGAGATCCCCCCTTGGCCTCACACAAAAGTGCACTAGCAGAGACTACTTGGGCCGCGGGCGCACATCTTAATCCACCTGGTGACCTAGCCCTTGCGCTTGGTTTTCCAGTATCTTATATGACAAGTAACTAGTAGGCTAACGTGGAAAGTAAGAGAGCAAGAGTAAGTTAGGGATAAAGTACATCAATGGCAGGACAAATGACTTCAATGGTATTTGGAGGAACATTCTTAGGTGCATCATCCACACGTAACGTGAGCGCGTAGAACGTTGGATTTACCTCAGGAGTGGAACTACCTCACATCTGTAGGGGTTCATTATAGTACTACCGTCGAAGCACATCGGAGTACATCTATAGGTCCTATTCCAACTACGGTGGAGGATCAAAAGGTATAGGTGGTTCTAGTTCTGGTGGATCTCATGGTTCTGGAGGTAGAGGAAACATAGGAGGTTCTCGATTAGGTGGTCAAGGCTTACAACAACCACAGAATATCTATATGGAGATGTATTTTCATCTCCTAGAATATAGAGGTATAGAGGATCTTCTTTGAACATGTGCATATGTGTGAAATCTTGTGGCGTGAAAAAGGGATCATGGATTCTAAGCGTAAAGAAATTAAATTTGCTACTACATTATAAGGACGTGCACACATCTGGTATAAGAAGTTTGACCCACGATCAAAATTAGATGGATTATGTAGCGGCTGAAGGATGCATTCTTAAAAGAGTTCTATATCACTGAATTTGAGTAGAAGAGTATAAGTGCGCTCAAGGATATTAAGCAAGGAACTACTAAGAGTGTACATGAGTATGATGCTCACTTTAAGACCTTTATATCTAAGATGTCTTATGACATTCATGCCAGCCAAGCATGCACAATGGTTTTTAGGAGGATTGATCACACCATTCGGAAGAGTGTTGTCACATAAGACATACACGATCCATGCGAAGCACTTTAAGTAGCTTTGCATGTTAAGGCGATTGGGAGCATTGACACTAGTGTTATTCCATTCATAAAGGCACAAATTGCGGCTATGGAAAAATGGTTAGAGAAGCTATTAGCCAATTTGGCCCATGAAAAGCGCTCGAGATGATTTGGTGTACAGATTGTGAAGTGGAAGGTCACATCAAGGATAGTTGTCCTTGTAGAATAGTACGCTCATTACTATTGGACATTTGTGAGATCTGTCATTTGAATCATGATGCTAGTCATTGTCCCTTGTTACAATGCGTGATAAGGAAAAATGTATCTTTCTTTTGCAAGATTTGTAGGTGTCCATGACCCATGATACTGAGGATTGTTGATTGATTGGTTAGATCCATGATGTTATAGACATTGGAGTATGATAGACAAGTGTAATGGATAACTTTAAGAACAAGAATGAGCATCGAGATCGGGATCATAATCAAACGGGCTATGAAAAGAATAAGGGTTATTTTGAAGGAGGTCGTGGAAAAGGATGTGGATATTGTGGTGGATATGGAGGATGAGGCCTAGTGGAGGAAGAGGTAATTTCCCTCATGGAACATGTTATATGTATGGATCTCTTGACCACTATAGGTGTAAATGTCCTCATAATATTACATGTTATTTCTGTGGAAAGAACCATAGCTATGAAGAGTTCCCAAACTTATATGAGCATCCGAGTAAACAACACAAGTAAGAAAACAAAGGCGTAGGGATGTTTATAATCCAGCACATGGTAGAAGATTAGTGGATGCCAAAGATAGCACGGGGCACGAGGCATTAACGGTGAAGATTACTACATGAGTTGAAGTAGCACGTGTGAGATAGGCATTGCACTAGAATCCTACGTTCACCAAGGAGGAGGTTTTGCATGCAAGGTACCTAGATCCTACTCATCATAAGGAAGTTTACCAGGATACCATGGAAGTGCTAAGGAATCTTCATGGTGAGATACAGTACCTCAAGGAGTAGAAGAAAGCATCAGAGACAATCCAAACTAATATCGATGATTTGATAGAAGTGTGTAACATGTTGCTCCAAGAGAACATCATTCCACTATTAGGAAGTTGGTTAAAATGGAACACTCTGCGCGTAAGTATTGAGACTAGAGGATAGATCCTGCATACAAATATTCCCCTAGATAACATTGACTATGATAAAGAGATCACTCTTAATGTTGTTGTAGATGAATGGTTGTTGAAAAATATTTTGATTGACACAGGTGTAAAAGTCAATGTGCTTACATTAGATGCATGGGTAAAAATAGGGAGGCCTCCATTGTAGCCATCATCTAATGTGTTGTTTATGGAAAATAGGACTAAGGCCACTCCCATAGGAGTGTTGAAGGATGCATCCATAACTATACAAGGGGCAAATTCTTTGGGATTTTGAGGTATTAACACTTGCAGAAGTAGACAAGTTTTCATTACCTGCTTGGATGCCCTTGGTGTTATGCAAATAATGTTGACTTGAGATTCAATAAGGGGTATATCAGATTTGAGAACAAGGAGGAAAGATTTGTGATACCTCTAACAGATGGGAATTCTACACCATATGTTGAGCCTTTAAGTGAGGAGGACTTAAATAGAATTTATGTACGCACTATTCAGGACCCAGAGGTCAATGAGCCATCAAAGGAAGGCATCTTACAGTGGGAGGATTCTCACTCTATTAGTGATACTACGAGTATTTCTTGTGACAATTGGGCTCATGGTACATATGAACTAGTAGGACGTGAGGTAAAAAGTGTGGTTGCATGCAAGAATGGACTTTGTTCTGTTTGACAGATAGGTAGTGTAGTGCCTTGGTATACAGGAGCAGAAGATCTTCTTATATTATTACAAGCCATGGAGGCACAGTGGATAGACTAGGTCAAGAGAAGAGACATGTTAGCATATGTCTTACGTGGGATAGTAGTACATTGGTGGGTAGTTCATAGAGATAATCTTACAGAGTGGAAGGAGATCAGAGTCACCCTATCTACTAGGTTTGTAAGGAGTAATACACCCATGAAGATCTACGCTTATTGGTGATCAACCTATTCAACATCATATTCAGCAAAGTGTGAGAGACTCTAAACAATGGGACATGAAGCATTACCACCTTCACTCCGGGTACATAGGCTGTAATCTACTCTACAAGGATGCGCATGTGTTTGGTATGTATATTTTGAACTACATCGAGAGACTCGGGAATTGGAAAAATTTTACCGTGAGAATGATCTAGGCCTTTGACTACTTTTCTTCCCAACCTCCACTAGAAGAAGCATTAAATTTTTAAGCGGTTAACCATGGGAGATAGTGCAAAAGGCAAGAGTAACTCATAGGGATTATTTGGCGAGATAGAATCAGGCATGCATTTTGAAGAAGAAGGAGAAGACTCCATATTGCTTGAATGTGCTTGCCTTGAGAAATAAAAAGGAAATATGGTTTACATCGTGGATGATGAGGAAGTTAAGAACTTGGATATTGAACATTCACAAGGGGCGCATGAGGTCTTGGATAGTATAGACAAGGATACATGCACTTATCACAAACCAATGAGGAAAAATAAGGTCAATATAGGATCAGAGCCTAAACCTAAGGAGGCCATAATTGGAGACTATTGGTCAGACTCGGAGGTGGCAAAGATTATTGAGTTACTACGGGATTACCAAGACTTAGTCCCTTGAAGGTATCATGAACTTAAAGGTGTGCATGAATCACTTGGGGAAATGAAGATAAAACTTAAGGAAGGTGTGCATCTAGTGAGAAAGAGACCTTACAGAATGAATCCTAATTTGCATGAAAAGGTAAAAGAAGAAGTTGATCAAATGTTGAAATCTGGAATTATCAACCCACTTGATGAGTCAGAATGGGTTAGTCCAATGGTGATCAGTATCAAGAAGGATGGTAGAATTCGAATATGTGTGGACTATAGGAGCTAAATGCCGCATATGTCACATACCCATTCCCTATTCCATTTCTTCGAGGAAATACTAGAGGGAGTTGCAGGGTGCGAAATCTATTCCTTTACAAATGGGTTTTCCAGGTATCATCAGGTTAGGATTGCTCAGGAGGATCAAGAAAAGACAAATTTTACTACTGAATGGGGTAATTTTTCCTATACTGTGATGCCTTTTGGATTGAAAAATGCATCTGTTGTATTCTCGCACATAGTTGTTCAAGAATTCAAATATTTTATTCATAACTTCTTACAGGTCTACCTCGATGATTGGATAGTATATGGGCTTGTTAAGGATCACTGTGACAATTTGCGCTTAATGTTTGACCGGTGTAGACAATTGAGTATCTCTTTGAACATCAAGAAGTGCATATTTGCTACACCTTTTGGAATATTGTTAGGACACATAATCTGTAAGGAGGGATTGCTTGTTGATCCAGCTAAGGTTGCAGTCATTTTAGGGTTGGAGGTGCCTACCAGTCAGAGTGAGGTGTGTGGATTTTTAGGTCACACAAGATATTATAGAAAATTCATCAAGGGATATGCAAAAATTTCCAGCACCTCGGAGGAGTTCTTGAAAGGAAACAATACATTCTATTGGGAGAATTGTAGTAGCACACGTTTGAAACATTGAAAGAGAAACTTACTACTGCTCCTATCCTACATTTTCCTTCATAGGAGAAACCATTTCATGTAAATGTGGACACCTATGGCATGACCATTGGTGCTTTGTGTTAGCTCAACCTGGAGAAAGTATTGTTGATCATCCTATCTACTTTTTTAGTAGGAAGCTGACTCTCTACTGAACAAAATTATACAACTACAGAGCATGAGGCTTTGTCCATGATCTATGCATTGCATAAGTTTTGATATTTTTGCTAGCTACACCATTTGTATTCTATACGGATCACATGGCATTGAAGTATTTAGTGAACAAACCCGTCTTAGTGAACAAAATCCTATTTCAAGAGTTTTATTTCACATTTTTGGTGAAGCCGGGGAAAAGTAACTCTGGACCGGACCACTTGTCTAGAATTAAATCGGGGAGAGGAAGCACAGAAAATTGAAGAAACTATGCTAGATACATAGTTATATAGGTTACGATGCACACCATCAAAATTAGAAGACATTGTTGTCTTTCTACGGAGTGTGTGTACACGGAAGGAATGAAAGCATTAGAAAAGAAACAACTTGCTATACGCATGGAACCATTTATGTTAATCAGTGGTGACATCTACAAGTTAGGTAGAGATGAAGTATTATGCTTTGTTGTGTATTAGAGCATGAGTGCAAGGTTATTATGGGAGAAGCCCATGGTGGTATTATAGGAGGCCATTATGCGGGTGATGCGACTTCTTGGAAGATCCTACTTCTTGGATTATGGTGGGAGACATTGTATAAAGACTATAAAGATTATTACAAAGCATGTGACCATTGTCGTTAGTGTCTAGGTAAACCGGGGTAAAGAAATGAGATGCCATTGAAACCAATTACTAGTGCCGAACCATTTAAGAAATGGGCCATTGACTTTGTAGGACCTATTTCACCAGCCGCGCATAGGACTGGATCATGCTATATCATTACTTGCACATATTATCTCACACAATGGGAAGAAGCAGCACCTACGAAGGACTGTACAAAGCTAGGTTTCTAAGGGATAATTTTCTTACAAGATATGGATGTCCTTTAAGTTTGACAAGTGATAGGGGTACACATTTTTAAAATGAAACCATAAAGATCCTATTAGATGAGTTTATGGTTGCTCACCGCAAGACCACACCTTACCACCCTAGAACAAATAGAATTGCTAAGGCTTTCAACAAGATTTTGAGCTAGACATTGACAAAAATTTGTGATGTTGGAAGAAAGGATTGGGATGATAAAGTGTCACCGTTATTTGGGCATATAGAAAAACTTATAAGAGATTGAACAAAGCCACACCATTTCATTTGGTGTTTGGCGCATAAGTTATTATCCCTATATAATTTATGTTACCTTATTTGGACATTGTGTGTACTCTTTGGAGGTCTAGATGATGAGCAGGATTTAGAAGAGTGTATTGAGAAGATGATTCAATTAGATGAGTGACGAGCCATAGCGTGATGGATTCGAGAAGAAGGAAAAGGCCAAGCAGAAAGCATGGCATGATAAGAACATAAGGGATAATAAGTTTGAGATTGGACAAATGGTACTCCTCTATGACTCTAAGTTTTTGTGCCATCCAGAAAACTTAAAGTACATTAGTTGGGGTTTTATGTCATCACTTACATACTTGAATCGGTGCTTGCACGTTAGAAGCACTTGATGGAACATGGCTACCCAGTTAGTTTAACGAGAGTAGGTGAAGCCCTACTATAAAGAAGTCTTCTTGGTGTTGGCAATAAGGTAGTATTTCTATTTAGATTAGGTTTTCAATTCTTTCTTTCCTTAATGTATTTCCTTCATTGTCGTTATGCTTTGTCAATTTAGTTGTTGTTATTGTGTAATAAGTGCGCTTGCGCTCATGAAGCTAACTACTATGTAAATAATGTTTATGTGCAGAGGACATCACATAATTTTTGTGTGGGGTGGTTGTCATTATCCAAGAACAAGACAATGGGAATTGAAAGGTGAAAGGAATAATTTGCTACGGGTGTGCTTTAATTCAAAAGAATATTGCTTCTCTAAAGTGACCAAGGATGGAGATGAATGAAAGGACAGTATAATGCGAGGTAAACAGAGACCATGATAACTACTAGAGAAGGCACGGTGACAAGGTACTTGGGCGCAAGTGCACGTCTTTGAAGAGAATTCTATGACTAAAGGGTAGGAAGGTGCGCTAGAAGGTTATATTTGGGGCATGAATATGTACCGTGTGGAATGAACGAATTTGGTCAATAAATGAGAGGATATTTGGTAGGTGAAGGAGAAATAAATGCATCAAAATTTGGAAAATATATAAGGATGGGATGTTGTTAGAGTAGGTATTTACCTTAGCTCATGTTCACCTTGGTACTTTATTTACCTTTATTATATTTATCCTCACCCACTTATGTGTGTGGATATTTATTTTATCTTATTTAGATATTAGGAGATATTATCTAGTTGTTAGGTATAGTTCTTTCCTTGATCTATGGTATTGACTAGTTCTTTCCTTGATCTATGGTATTGACTAGATCCTTGATGTCTAGTTCTCTCCTAAATCTATGGTCTTGACTAGTTCTTTGATGACTAGTTATTTCCTTGATTTATGGCTTGATCTATGACCTTGACTGGTTCTTAGATTGTTATTCCTTGCCTATTTAAGCAAGGCCCATTCTCAATGTATTACATTGAGTTCTATAATAATATATGATATTTCTTCTCATTTGTTTGTAAAGGTTTATGTAAAGTTATTCTGGCGAATTGCTTTCATCTTATTGATCGTGGTGTTTGATTAGCATCTGTGTTCTTGGCTTGATACGATTGATTATCGTTCCTTTCATGGTATCGAGCGAGGTTCCGATCCTCGAACCTATGATGAGGGCTTAAAACTTGTGATTCCTACTAGTAGGTGCTTAACTTCAGCCCCCTTTAATTTTATTTGTGTGGTGAAGGAAACAACATTTTACTTTTCTTTAATGACACCTAAAATAAATAACAGAGAAAAATATTAAAAAGCTTGTAACTTTTGATCGGTAACTCGGTTTTGAGTGCCGTTTTTTGCAAAAGTTCTTGTTTTTTCCGTGCTCATTCCATTGAAGTTATTTATTTTTTGACTTTCACTATAATTATAAAGTGCCAAATATGGAGGAGTGTTGTAATCAATTGTGGATGCAATTTCAGCTGAGCCCGACGTCCTAAATTTTTGGGAGTTGCAGTTTGTACCTATCATGGATTCTGAGAATGATATGCTTTTCTTTGAAGTATGTAGACTTCAAGAGGATATTGTAAAATTTGTGGAATAAAATAGATCACTCAAGAAGCGAAATTATCTTCTACAATCACTCATTCACGATAAGGATACAATAATACACTCCCTACAGAACAAACTTACTAGCCTACAACATCACCATCATATTGTGGACAACCATATCCATGCTCCTAGTCCACTTGTAGTTGTTGCTCTTGTACCCACTGACATTGATCTTCCAGTCTTTGAGCCTGAACCTACTTTTGATGCTTCTAAACTTGTGAGGCTTGTTACTGCATGCTCTTCCACATCTGTGCCTATTACAGTACCACATATTGTGTATCCTACTTCTACTCAGTTGCATGGATTTTTTGAGAAGCATACCACTACATTTAGATCTCGCATGCTCCATTCTATGGGTCTCACTAGCGGAGTCATTGGTAGACATTCTGTGGTATTGTTTCCTCTAGTCCACATGTTAAGTGGTATTCTTGTCATGACATTGATTTTAGAGCGAGATACTTCATTGGGATCACACATTGAGAGCTCCTTTTTTGTTCGCTCAACTCTTTTTGAGGATCATGAGCAACACATGAGTTCTGCACCTTCACTCAAGATTGAGAAACCTAAGATTTCAGTTGTCAGACATGATCAACTTGACACACATTATGATGTTCTTTTGCATGCACCCATTGTGCATTTTGCACCAAGTCATATGCAAGCATCTTCTCCATCCATCCGTGTTGATTTGGGGTGGATATCTGATCACTCATGGAGGCGACATAGGCATTCATTGAGAGGACTCTATAGGCGTGGCTCCTCCACCATTCGACCTCTTGCTCCACTTTCTATACCTTCTACATTGTGATGCTTATTGTTTTGAGCATTTTTCTTTAGCAGGTGTAGTGTATCTCTCTTGTTTGTTGAGAGATTTTGTATATGTATTTTCGACACTTTTGGCATGTTGACAGTATCTCTTATGGGGGATCTATTCTAGTGCATTCCAGTGTTATTTTGTTAGTGTTCGAGTAGTTGTTTTGAATACTCATACAGATTTGTAGTGTCACTCCACCTATTCAGCAGTATGGGAGGGTGTGGTGTTGATCCTGCTTCTTTGGGTTTCGTGTCCTTGCCTTGTTACCTTGGATTTTCTTGGATCGTGACACTCTGGAGTTTGTGTCCTTGCCTTGTTACTTTGGTTATTGTTCTTGGATCGTGGCACACCTATTTGCAGTTGGTCGAATTATTTTTGGTTTTTTTGCACTTTGACATCACTCATTGGAAGTCTCCTTGTATGGAGCTATTCTGGTGGAGCCCAGTGTCAATTGTTTTTGAGTTTTATGATCGAGCAGTGGATTCAGACCATAGTGCACACCAAACTTCTTCAACATTGTACGAGTTTTTTGAGCTGAGCTTCTTGGGATGCCTTGGAGCGGGTCTTTACTCTCTTTACTTTGTTGTTACTAGTTTTGGGTACCTTGTGGTGTCCCTTTTTTCCCAGTTATTGTACATGAGTACCTCATCAGGCCTAGTTGCGGGACTCATACTGTGGACATGCCACATCTATTTTAGCCCCTAGCTTCACTTGAGGGGGTTGTTAGAGTAGGTATTTACCTTAGCTCATATTCACCTAGGTACTTTATTTACCTTTATTATATTTATCCTGCACCCACTTATGTGTGTGGATATTTATTTTATCTTATTTAGATATTATCTAGTTTTTAGGTATAGTTCTTTCCTTGATCTATGGTATTGACTAGATCCTTGATGTCTAGTTCTCTCCTAAATCTATGGTCTTGACTAGTTCTTTGATGACTAGTTATTTCCTTGATTTATGGCTTGATCTATGATCTTGATTGGTTCTTAGATTGTTATTCCTTGCCTATTTAAGCAAGGCCCATTCTCAATGATATTGCATTTGAGTTCCATAATAATATATGATATTGCTTCTCATTTGTTTGCAAGGTTTATGTAAAGCTATTCGGTGAATTGCTTTCATCTTATTGATCGTGGTGTTTGATTAGCATCTATGTTCTTGGCTTGTACGATCTGGTTATCGTTCCTTTGGATGAAAATTCATTTTTACCATTGTGACTAAGAGAATTTGAGGAAAGAGCTAAGTGTGAAGAGCTAAGTGATTGGGTTAAGGTGTGAAGGGTGTGAAACCAAGCATGATAAACATATCTATGTGAAAAGAAGCTTGCGTCCTCGATGGTGAAGGGTTTGAGCGAAGTAAGGTGACAGAGAAGAGTTAGGGCACGAAGTTTCCACTATGGAATGATTGACTCAAGCTAGGGTTTGATTCACAAATTGTAGAGGTAAAAAGGAGATGATTACAAGGTAAAATGGCACCTAAGAAGGAAGTTGAAAGTAGGGCAAAAAAGGAAAGAAGAAGGTGGTTGTTGAGGAGGAAGAGATGGCACCCAAAGAAATTTTTCAAAAATGCAATATCTAGAAGGAGTCATCATCGGCCGGGAATGGAATTCACACATCAAAAGAGAAAAGTAAGTGAATATAATCACGGGACCTTAGAAAACAAGAAGGAGCTCGATTCCTTGCTCCACTACTGAGGATGAACAAAAATCTGCAGATGACATGCCGGTTTATGATGATGCGGTGAGAAGCTTCTAAATAAAATTGGGCTCTACCAATTATATGAGCTTCCATATTTCGGGAAGTATGAGCCCTTGTGCTAATGGCTCATGAGCGAGTGCATGAGGAATTCTTACGCTTTTACAGACGCAGAGTTAGAATTTCATATGCACTTATCTCATCAATTACATGTTTGAAGGCCACATGAGAGGATATAAAGAATGATATCACAGATAAAGCCACGATCTTAAAGACCAGACGAGATTTAGGTACACAAGGGTCCATACAGTATGGATATAGAAAAGTTGAAGAAATGTCTGGTTGTGCAAGCAGCAACACACCTTGTTACAAAGTTGAATGATCGTGAGCGGTGGTCACAAGTAAATACTATGTGGTTACACGTTGCTGCAAAATGTCGAAGGAGTAGCTTACGGTATTGCAGGCTACATCCCGTGAGCAAATAGTCAAAGAAGCATGCACATGAGGAAAGATCAGCTTTGGGGATGTTCTATTATCACTTATATTAATGGAAATTGGAGTACCGGATGGGCCGAAGGAAAAGGTATGGGAATACCCAATGGAGAATAATTCACCAAATTTGAAAGGATCAAGAAGTACCTATGTAAAGGGTCCATAATAGATGACGTCAAGAAAAGGGTGGAGAAATGGTACGACAGGCTCCACACAACATTTGGAAAATATTGGAGCATCCTAAAGGTCCTACCATTAGTAGTGGGGAAACAAGTATAATTTGTTGTATATCAGCATTTATGTATCTCACGCTTCACAAAGAGAGATGGAGTTTAGAGCCCTTGGTGTAAATTGACTTATGCATTCACTATAAGGTATTTCAAAGCATCATCATTCATAGATTCCTAGACATGTGAGGTGGTATTCAATGTAGATAAGGTAGACTATGACTACCACATGTTGAGGAAGAAGTATGTGTATCTAGGAAGAAGTTCCTATGCTGAGAAGCTCTTTTCGGAGGTGTTGAATACTAAGCCAATAAGTTTGGATGTAGCAGATGTAGGGGCAGCATTAGTATATCTTTAGCTAAAGCCCAAGATGGAGAACAATAAGTATTTGGAGAATGAATTCGTGATCCCATGGCCACCGAAGGGTAAGCAAAAATGGAAAACATATCGGCATAAAGGCCAACAGAAACTGTTGAAGTAGAGGATGAAGAATATGAGTGTGACAATAATGGAGGCTTGGAGCACATAAGAAAGCAACCATATGATAGAGAAGAGTCACAATGCACAACCACTCCACCTCAAGGACGGGGACGAAGAGGAAGATACAAAGCATAGGTTTAAGAAAGTGTCCAGACGCACAAGGAATCAAAGTGGAACCCCGCAAATGGTACAAAAATCACCTTGTCTCTCTCCACACAAGGAGACCACTGAGCCAAAAAGGAGGAGAAAGTTGAAGTTAGATGAAGAATCGGAGGAATCGGGGAGAGCAGGCATGCATATCCTACCCCACTCGAGCAAGAAGACAAGCCACGAGAATGAGGGAGAGTAAAAATATGAAGAGATGAAGGATGGAGAAGAAAGAGAGAAAGAAACCTCTAAATCCGCACATGTGTGATCAAGGCATAACGAGATAGGCTCCTAACCTTGAGGCTATTGTTATCCAAAATAAGCCCTATGCTTATTTTTGGCTAACTCCTCCTCCTTCTCCTTTACTGGCACTTAAATGAATTTTTGGCATGCTTTAGGTACTCAAAATATTCTGGAAATGATCCCATCAGATAGGATTTTTCCTCACCTTTCCAGAAAGGTAAAATTTTCCTCCTAACTCCTTGTATTTCTCAAGTTATGGCTCGACGAAGTTTTTGAGGGAAATTTTCTCTGAGAAGGCCTGTAACCAATGAGGAAGTGCCACGTAGCGGTGGAGGTCGGGCGGGGGTAAGTTGAAAAATTTGCCAAAGGGCTTGGCGGGGGCGGAAGGAGAAATTTTTCTGAAGGCCCACTGAGACTAATGGGAGGCTGCCACGTGTCAAAAAATTTTTGAGGCGGAAGTTGGGGGGCACAAAGTAAATTTTGGCTTTTTGCCAAAGTAGTCGGAGGGCACAAAGGGAAAATTTTTCCCGCAGCCCGCGGAAGAAAGAAAATTGATTAAGGCCTATGCCAAATCAAAGTGTGCCATGTGTCGGTGGAGGTTGGAGGCATGGAAGAATTTGGTGAAATTTGCCAAAGTGGTCAAAATGGTGCAAGGGAAAAATCTGACCTGAAAGCCCACCAAGGTGGAAAAGAAAAAATGGAAGCACATCCCCACCAACCAATGAGGAAGTGACACGTGTCATTGGGACGATAGTGGAGCACGAGGGTGAAGTTGGGAAATTTTCCCAATGAAAAATCAAAGGATGGAAGCGAGGTTTGGGCCCGTGTTTCCATCAGCGAATAGGGAAGCACCACATGGCAGTGGAGTGGCGAGACGCATGGGATTTTTGGGGAAATTTTCCCAAATTCAAAAAAAAAAAGGAAAATTTTAAAGTTTCGGCCCGCCAATCCATTTTTTCCCTAATTTTGCCCTAAATCTTCAGAGGGCCATATCTTTTGATCCAGAGCTCATATTTTCATGTTCTTTATATCATTGGAAAGTGGTAAAATTCTATACATGATGGAGGGTTAAATTTTGTATTTTGATGGATATTTGTGGGAGAAAATGGAGAAATTTCCCTGGCATGCAAAAAAATGTAGAAATGGTTACCAACCACCAAATTTAATGAAGTATGGGTCATTTTTGGATCTGCAGAGCAATGTACTTTAAAGTATGGGATTTTCCATGGGAACCCATCATTTTGTAGGCTAATTAGAAGAATTTTTAGGTGGTTAGAGTTGCAAATCAAATTTTCCTGCGTTTTTGCATTTTTCTTCATTTCGCTTCGTGATAAAAGCCAGTTTTGGCTCATTTGAAAAGGTTGTTCATCATTCTTCTCTACCTCTCCCTTATTTTTTTCTTCCCTAGGGTCGAAAATGGAGTTTGAACCTCTTCCCTACTCTGTAATGGCATTTTTTTCCTGTTACCCGTGAAATGATGTTTTGTGCAAACTTCTGGAGCAATAAAAACATGTTTCGTGATGCATTTGTCCATCCTTGCTCATTTTTGCTTGTTTTCTTCTTGCCTCTCTTCATTGCAGGTATTTGTGCATGTTTGAATGTTCATTGTAGGTTTTGGAGCTGTGTTCATGGAGTTTTGGAACATTTTTGTGTGAAATCCATCCTTGGTTTTGTGATGCACTTGTCCATCCTTCCCATTGCTCACCTCTTCTTGTTCCATGGCAGTTTTGATAGATGTTCAACATTTTCCTTCTCTGGTGTATCACCATTTTAGTGTAGGCTCTATTTTTCCTCTTTTTCTCTCTCTCTGTCTCCTTGGCATAGTTAGATTAGGATTAGATTAGCTTTCCTGCACTGGAATAGCTTGTGGCAGGTAGTTTAGGAAGAGGAACCAGCCTTCTCTAGAGAGCTTTCCCCATTTGCAAAGGTCCCACACTTTGGGAAAGCTCAATGTTGTGCATTCACACCAAATGACATTGCCTTAGAAAATCTGATCCATAGGTCATTTTGGGGGTGTTGTGAATTTTCACTAACAGTTTTGGCATGCCCAATGGGACCTTAGAGGTCTTCCACCTTATTTTTGACAGGTTGGTGTGTTCCTGTTAAGGATTCAACCTTTGGAGGCATATTCAAAAGCACATCTGGCGACTCCATCTGGTAAATAACTCATTCTCTGAGTTATGAGACTTGTTTTCCATCCATTTTCATCCATTCTTCCTTCCATCTCTTCCATCTCCTTTCATTCCATGAAGTTGTGCAATCATGACTTCATTTCCATCATGGAATTCACATTTACAACAGCAGTAATATATTTCACCTCCAACATGTTTTACAACTCCTTCAAATCAGCATTTTGATCAAATTCAAGATCAGCATGCTTACCCATATGAGCAATACCAAAATCAGTTTGGTTGTGAAGCATATCAAGAGCAAGGGTACGCATGCAATGAAGACAATCAAATGGAAGATGCTGATTTTGTGGAGAAAATCCAAAAGATGGAGGCAAAAATGGTGCAATCAAGAGCAACAACTCAAATGAAGGCTTTTAGAATTGGTTGTAGGACTCCTTGTCCATGGGGAGGTCCTTTTCCAAGACACTTCAGCCCTCAAGAGAAGTTGGACTTCATGATGGAGATGCTGCCCCAACTTACACAATGGACAACAAAGATAGAGGCCTATAAACTTGGTGTTGAACAACCTTGTCAATGGGTAAGTTCTACACCATCATCTGGTTTTTCTCTTTCCATTCCTCAAGCAGCACCATCTCATTTTGAATGCCAAATTCCAAATCCAGCCCATGCTGCCCCAAGTGTTGATTCCATTTCTCCATCCCCTAGTCTTCCACCCCATCTCAATTCTTTTGTCCTTTTCCCTTCCAAACAACCACTCCCTACAAAGAAACAAAAGTTTCTATCTCCTCCAACACCACAAAAAATTGCAAAATCAATTGAGTTACAACCCACCCCTCCTCTTGCATTCCCAAATCCATGTTGGGAAGATAAAAATCAGAATGTTAGTCAAGGAAAACAACAACAAGAAGAAGAGCCAAACAAGGATGAAAAGATTAAAAGTTTGTTGAATTTGGCTCTTAAATTTGGGATTACAAAAATCCCCTTGATGGTGAAACCAATAGAGGAGGTTAGAGTTGAAGAACAAGTGGTGGCCAAGGCTGATTTTGTTGCAGCCGAAGAAGGGAAAAAGGAAGAAGAAAATCAGCAATCAATTTTCTCAGAATGTAGTATCCATGTTGGCACTCTACTTGAAGGAAATGATGGTCCATTCAAGTTGCACAATCAGCCATGGAAAGAAGCTCTAAAGAAGATCTTGCAGTCCCTAACTTGTCCTCTAGAGCAGTAGATTGAAGAGTTTGACTTGACAAACTTCATGCTAGAGGAAGAGTTCAATCAAGAGCAATATTGTCTTCAAATAGCAGAGGAAGGAGAAGCTGCTCCAAATCCAAAAGAAGAGGAGCACATTCCAGCTGTGGGGGAGAAAAGTGCAGATCCAAAGGCTTTGAGCACAAAGTAGGCTATAGAAGAACCTTCAGTTCTTCTTTCTACTTCATCTCTCTCGAGTTCTAGTGTTGAAGAAGAGTTTGATCTCTCAAACTCAATGTTGGAGGATGAAAGAAACCATGGTGATCAAGTTGCAGATCAAGAGAACACCATGGGAGAGGTTGAACATTTGTAGTAGGACAGCAATGAGGTAGTTTACCTGTTTGATTTGGAGGACTGTTTTGATGAAGAAGAACCGGTTGAAATCACACCATCTTCTCCTTCATCATCCATCTTCCAAACACAAGAACCTGTTGTCATGGAGGAGAACTTTCATTTGCAGCAGCCTGCATCTTATAGCAGCTCTTTGGAATCAAGATTGGAAGATTTAAATCTTCCATGTTCTTCATTGGAGGAAGAGAAAGGGCAGAAAAGTTCTACCATTGCTTCCACACCATCCATTCAAGAAGGTCTGCAAGAAGATTCCATTTTTGGAATGGAAAATCAAAGTTATGGGCATATCAAATGGATCAGACCTTGCCCAATCAGGTATTTGGCTTCATTGGAGCCAAAGGAGAAGCCACAACCAGTCATGCTTGCCTCTAAGCATGAGGATGATATGCAAAGTTCTAAGGATCAGCTGCCATACCTCTTCAATCCAAATGTAGAGCAACTAAAAGAGGTATTGGATTTTTTTTCAGTTGACACCTTGCTAATTTGGGTAGAAGACCAACTTCTTGTTGATTTTCCACTCATCCTAGCAGCCATACTCAGCTCCAAATCATTTGCATGGCTGCCAATTTTGAAGAAAGGAAGTTATTTTGCACAACCAGTTACAGGGTTTGTTTAGTTCACCTTTGCTTCTAGTTAGAGTAGAGTATGTAGGTTTCTTTTAGTAGAAGAAGTGCTTGTGCACACTCTACATGTTCCATTTGGAGCATGTGTGATTTTAAGTTTTGTACATAGTTTTGGTGTCTTTGCTGGTTTTGCTCTTCGCATCCATTTCAAATGGCATTTTGGTGAGAACAACTCTAGTTCAGTGGGTTTCAAGTGGCTCAGAGAGGAAGTTTTCAAAGTTTAGATCAGTTTTCAGGCTACAACTCATGACTCCATGCCCAATGGATGCTTCAAAGGCTACTGATCATTCATCTAGTAGGTAGATGACCCCTCTGAGTCACCAAATTGTTATCCAAAATAAGCCCCATGCTTATTTTTGGCTAACTCCTCCTTCTTCTCCTTTGCTGGCACTTAAATGAATTTTTGGCATGCTTTAGGTACTCAAAAGATTCTAGAAATGATCCCATCAGATAGGATTTTTCCTCACCTTTCCAGAAAGGTAAAATTTTCCTCCTAACTCCTTGTATTTCTCAAGTTATGGCTCGGCGAAGTTTTTGAGGGAAATTTTCCCTGGGAAGGCCCGCAACCAATGAGGTGGAATGGTGCCACGTAGGTGGGGAAAAAGGAAAAGAGGTCGGCCGGTGGGGGTAAGTTGAAAAATTTGCCAAAGGGCTCGAGGGGGCGGAAGGAGAAATTTTTGCCCGAAGGCCCGCAGACCAATAAGAGGCCGCCACGTGTCTAGCCGGAGGCAAAAGTCAGGGGTGTGGAGTAAATTTTGGCTTTTTGCCAAAGTAGTCGAGGGCGCAAAGGGAAATTTTTCCCGTGGGCCCACAGAAGAAAGAAAATTGATTAAGGCCCATGCCAAATCAAAGTGTGCCACACGTCGGTGGAGGTCGGAGGCACGAAAGAATTTGGTGAAATTTTCCAAAGTGGTCAAAATGGTGCAAGGGAAAAATCTAACCCGAAAGCCCACCAAGGTGGAAAAGGAAAAATTGGAAGCACATCCCCACCAACCAATGAGGAAGTGACATGTGTCAAGGAGATGAGTGGAGTGGGGCAAAGTTGGGAAATTTTCCCAATGAAAATCAAAGGATGGAAGTGAGGTTTGGGCACATGTTTCCATTATCGAATAGGAAGCACCACATGGCAGCAGAGCGGTGGGGCATGGGGATTTTTGGGAAATTTTCCCAAATTCAAAAAAAGGGAAAATTTTAAAGTTTCGCCCGCCAATCCATTTTTGCCCTAATTTTTCCCTAAATCTTCATAGGGCCATATCTTTTGATCCAGAGCTCAGATTTTCACGTTCTTTATATCATTGGAAATATGGTAAAATTATCTACATGATGGAGGGTTAAATTTTGTATTTTTATGGAGATTTGTAGGATAAAATGGAGAAACATCCCTAGCATGTAAAAAAATGTAGAAATGGTTACCAACCACCAAATTTAATGAAGTATGGGTCATTTTTTGGATCTGCAGAGCAATGTACTTCGAAGTATGGGATTTTCCATGGGAACCCATCATTTTGCAGGCTAATTAGAATAATTTTTTAGTGGTTGGAGTTGCAAATCAAATTTACCCACATTTTTGCACTTTTCTTCATTCTGCTTCGTGATAAAAGCCAGTTTTGGCTCATTTGAAAAGGTTGTTCATCATTCTTCTCTACCTCTCCCTTCTTTTCTTCCCTAGGGTCAAAAATGGAGTTTAAACCTCTTCCCCTACTTTGTAATGGCATTTTTTTCCTGTTACCCATGAAATGATGTTTTGTGCAAACTTCTAGAGCAATAAAAATGTGTTTTGTGATGCATTTGTCCATCCTTGCTCATTTTTGCTTGTTTTATTCTTGCCTCTCTTCATTGTAGGTATTTGTGCATGTTTGAATGTTCATTGCAGGTTTGGAGCTGTGTTCATGGAGTTTTGGAACATTTTTTGTGTGAAATCCATCCTTGGTTTTGTGATGCACTTGTCCATCCTTCCCATTGCTCACCTCTTCTTGTTCCATGGTAGTTTTGATAGATGTTCAACATTTTCCTTCTCTGGTGTATCACCGTTTTAGTGTAGGATCTATTTTTCCTCTTTTCTCTCTCTCTATCTCCTTGGCATAGTTAGATTAGGATTAGATTATATTTTCTACACTGGAATAGCTTGTGGCAGGTAGTTTAGGAAGAGGAACCAACCTTCTCTGGAGAGCTTTCCCCATTTGCAAAGGGCCCACACTTTGGGAAAGCTCAATGTTGTGCATTCACACCAAATGACATTGCCTTAGAAAATATGATCCATAGGTCATTTTGGGGGGAATTTTCCCTAACATCTACAATTCCAAAGGGTCCTATATCAAAGAGGACGAGTGAAGAGCACATTCCACCAACCATGGGGTATGCAGAGGACGTAGGTAAAATTGTCTGAACCCGCTTCTAGAGCACGATAGTGCAGAAGGATTTATTCAGCTGGGAGCTAATGGATGAGGATATGGTGACTATGCACACTTGAAAGCAACTATCATGGTCAATGCATACCCACATGGATAAGCCTGACTTTGATGTATGCGAAGAGTCATGCATTTCGAGACGGCTGAAGAAGGCACCCCAAGATAGACATATGACTTGATAAATCTTACTATCATGTCGATGAGCAGTCAAGCAACGCATTGGTGAAAGTTTCTACTAAAGTTGCAAGAAGAAACATAGAGAAGGCCGCGACAATCGAGCATTTCACAAGGAGTTGAAGATGAAGGATGTAGAGATAGCGTGCCTAACCCAAGAGAAGGACTTGGAGCGAGAAAAAGAATAGTGTGTTAATTTGCATGGCAGAGGCCATTGGAGATCATGTGATGAAAGAGCACCCACATCTAAAATATAAGGTACCAGAAAAATTCCCCTCGGTAATTCATTATGTTAGAGCTTTAGTGGACTTGGTATTGGAAGAGAACACAATCAGAATGCCAAAACTAAAGAATCTGAAAAAGAGGTAGAAAGGGCTAAGGTTGCGGTGAGTCGGATAAATTACATCATACAAAGGCCTATTGAAGCATTCCAAAAAGAATTAAAAAAAGGCAGATCATGCCTTAGATATATGCATAGCTCAAGAGGTGTTGATCAAGGTAAAGAATCTGGAAGAAGATAATGCAGTCCATAAGGTTATGAAGGATTATACCTTGGGCCGTGCAACACTCGTAAAGCAAAAGCGCAAGGCCCTGGCAGCAGCACAAGAGCCACACAAGGAATGATTAGATGAGCTTGGGAAACTCATCACACAAAATATGGATGCCATGGAAGGAAAACATACTACAATGTCCAAGTGTTATGTTGGTATTGCAAAATGAAAAAGGTGAAGTTACCCAAGATGAACTAGAGTCTATTATTGTGGACATACCGGAGTATCTAGAGTTGATCCTTCACTCTCATATAATGGAGGCTACCTCATAAAACATTCTTTATTCATCTAAATTATTTCTTATTCTTTCCATTTAACATTATTTACTTCAATTTTTGGAGATACCCATTGTCAAGGTGAAAATGAGATTAGTGTGGGGTAATGTTGATCATAGAACACTTGATAGAACTCATACAAGAATTCCGCGTGGGAAAACATGCCAAGTTTAAGGGCACGGATGGACAAGAAGAACCCATGCGCAGACGGCAAGTTTAGCATTCATGACTTAGCTGATTTTGAGCATGAAGACCTATTTTTAGAAGATGGCATGCAGAACACACCAATGATGAGATGTGCACCACACATTGTCTATCTTTGGAGGATGGATTGAAGCGTTTTGCATGGAGACGAGCTAAGAATAGGATTGCCACTTTAGTTAACTGAAATAAGTCTATAGATAGCACACTTGCATGTGTGGCTATACCTATAAATGGCGCATGGCTATTAATAGCATGCGGCCTATTTTTGGAATAGATAAGCGGTGAAGGGCAAGTCCCCACCCTATATATATGTAGTGAATTACCTAAAAGAGAGAGGAGAGATATATATGTATATGCAAAGTGTAAGAGGTAAGCATAGAGTGATATGTGCATATGACTAGGATTATCAGATGTATTAGATCCGTGCGCACATTGGTATAGAGTGCCATTATTGTAAGGAGCTTCTTGATTCAATCGTGTTTATTAATAGATGGAAGCTATTGGATCTATATGAATCTAAGTGTCAATTTTGTGTGTAATTGAGTAGTGCATGTTCTTGATTCAATCATTATTATTTTTAAGATTTCTCTTTCTTATATGAACCTGAATACGACATGCGGTGTAGAATGATGGAATAGTTATGGATCTATATGTTTCTTCCTTCATCGCTTTGTTTTAAAAATAGATTGAGCTAAAATTGGAGGATTTGGGTTATATAAAGCACTTCACCCCATCATTATTACCATAGAACATTCACCCAGGGGAATAATTTTTGCAGATCAACTAAGTGGAGAACTCCTTTTTTGGAGAAATTTTTGAGCAATTAGTTATTTTTTGTTTTGTTTTATTTTCTTTTTGTTTGTGTTTTGGTTTGTTTTCTCGGCAATTCCTGTAGCCTATTCATTCTTCTTTCCAGATCTTTCCCCAGAGCCTAGGGTTTTGAAAAGCTATCCAGTATTTTTTTAATTACTAATCTATCTAAAGGCGATCAGAGCTCAAGATTCTTTCAGAAGATTGCAAGAAGTCGCTTGGTCCAAAAAGGTGCAAAAATGGATTTTATGAAAATAAGAAAAATATTGCCATCAATGTAGAGCTCGAGAAAATATGCACTTTTAGAGAAAATGACACCTAAAACGGAGCCACAGAATGAAAGTTATGGCACATGCAGTTTTTGCTACTACATCTTCCTAGACCCTTTCCAAAAATGGAAAATTTTATTCTATACTTGTGTTTTCTTCACCAAAAATCCAAAAAAGGAAAGAAATGTTGTCTTCATGCCAGTCACAATTTTCAAGGCTGCCTTCCGCGTCCAATTTCCACGTTGCCTTAAGTGACGAATTTTCACGCAATTTTAAAGGTAGAAGTCATAATGCAAGTCACACTTTTGGAAAAGAGCTATCTTTCATGCAAGTCGCTTTTTTTTGGAAGGAATCACTTAAGCTGCCAATGGGAATTTTAGAATTTGGAAGAAGTGGGAATTTCTTTCCTACCTAGCAGTTACTTTTTCCCATCAAGTCAAATCACTTAAGTACCAAATGGGAATTTGAAGAGTTGCAACAAAGGGAATTTCTTCCTTGCATAAAATTTTTCCCATTATGAAAAATCACTTAAGCTGGGAATTTTTTTGGAGGTGAAATTTTCCCACAAAAATTTCATTCAGAAAGTAAAGGAATTTTTACCTGCCTTAGTAGGTAAAAATTCCCATTATGAAAGTCAAGTCACTTGTGAAGTAGCAAAGCGGGAATTCAAACTACTCAAGGGTGAAAATTCCCATTATGAAAGTAAAAGTCACTTGAAAGTGAAAAGGAATTTTGCACCTTGCCTTTCAAGGTGAAAATTCTCATTATGAAAGTAAAGTCACTTAAGTGAAAAGGGAATTTCTTACCTGCCTTGCAGGGTGAAAATTCCCATTGCTTTGACTTCTTATTTTTAACATGACTTCTAGCCAAAAAGTGCGACCCATTTTGGCATAGCTAAATGCCTAAAAGCTGATTTTTTATTAATTTTTCGGGAAGCATCCAATTTTGGTGCCTAGGGTTGGAGAAGCTTTCTTTTTATTATTCAGAGCATCTGCATGTTGATGTGAGTGCACAAGTGAATAAAATAATATTTTTAGCTTGCTTGGCATGCAAGAAAAGTCTAAAAATAGAGGAAACATGATTTTATAAAAGATTTGGTGATGAAATTAGATATTCATGCCATGGACTCCATATTTTGTTTGAATCAATTATGCAGGTATTCATTTATGCCCATATTGGTGAAAGAAGTCAATATCTGATACATTGAATATATCTTCAGAATCAGAGGAAGAAATAGATCCAGATCTCATAATTGCAAAGGCTTTGAAAAAAATTCATCCTCTTGTTTCTAATGCAGCCCAAGTAGAAGTCATTGCATGGAAAATTCCTTCCAGGAGCTTGTGCATGTGCTCCCAATCTTCTAGTTGAAGCCTTCATTGAATTTACTTGTATTTTCCTTCACCGGAGTGCTTTCAGAATTTAAAATTGCTCATATGCAATTAAAAATAAAAGATGATGAGTTTTGTCTGAATTATTTATGGAAAACATTGCACTGGTGCATATACTGGAGAAGAATTGCAAAAGCTTCAAGGATAAAAGGGGAAGACAAGTCAGAGGTAGCACCCATAGGAAAATCACATCAGTTTACTTCCAGATCTAGTTTGGTGAGAATCAAAGGCAAAAGAGTCAACCACATGCAAAATATGGAAAAAGAACAAGACTAGGAGTGTGTAGCAACTTTCTTCTAATTTATTTTTCTCTTTCTTCTTCTTTCTCTTATTTTCTCCGACAAAGTAATTGAGTAATCAATTAAATTGTAAAACTTAAGTGATTGGTTTAAAAGTCATTACTTCAAGTTACTGGAAGAAGTCAATTACTTGGAAATAGGTGGCAGACATGCAAAATAGAAGGTTTTATTTTCAGTTATAAATTATGCATGTCATGCAAAGAGGAATTCTAGGAGGAAGATTGTCAGTTGCTTCCCTTTTTCATAGCTTCAACATGTGGTAATTCATAAAAAAGCTTCCTATTTGTAATTTCCCTCTATACACTATAAATAGAGGAAGAACCTATGGGTTAAAGGATCAGAATTTGTAATCAACATTCTTGTGTTCCAGACTTTGAGTTGAAACCCTTGATATCTTTTTTGAAAGCTAAGGAATGAAAGGAGATAGATTTCCAGAGAACTTTGTGTCAACGGTGCATTTGTTTCTTATTTCTGTGTAGATCTTTGCATAAACTTTGTGTTATCTTAGATCTAGATTTGAAACTTTCCTTTCTTTAAATTTTTGTATTTTGAGATCTATTTGTTTTATCTATGTGCATGAGACCAACTCTATGAACTATTGGTTGGATTGCACATCTTCTTTCTTTTTTCTAGATTCAATTATTTCCCCCTTTTGCAAATATTTCTTTAAGCTTACTTACTTTGCAAAATTGCCTAGCTATGGCTCATGAGCTTTGCAATTAAAGTAAAACCAACATGAACAATTATTCAAATCCATAATTGATAAAAATCTTACATGGGAGCCTCACCGGTAAATGAGGGAGATTTATCTCATGACTGCCTAGGTTTTTAGCTATGCAGAAAATCTAGCCAACAATTTTTGGTGACTCCATTGGGGAACAACACAAATTAGCAGACCAGAGATTTTCTTGTCAGTTCCCTTTTATATTATAAGCTCAACCTGGCAGAACGTCCATTCACATGGTCTAGCAGAGCTCAAGGAAGGATCGACCATTTTTATAGATTGCAGGAGCAATTTAATTTCAATCATCCTCCTCAAGTTAGAAGTCGCAGATCCAGTCTTTCACCAGGAAGAAGAGTGCAAAATCCTCTAGATCGGATCGTGTCCAACACAATCCAAATAGCTGGGATTATTCACCAAGTCTATTCTCAAAGAAGATGTGCTCCTTTCATGATGTAGAATCAACCACTTGCCCTGCAACACCTATTCCATGGGGTGCAGCCTTTGGACCTTTGAATCTGACTCCTCCTATGCATGATCTACCTAAAGGGATGAGAAATAATTTTCCAAAATTCTTTGGAGATGGAAAGTAGAATCCAGATGACCACTTGGCTGCATTTTTTATATCCTGTGGAGTGCTTGCGTAGAACATGAAGATGTGTCTATCTGACTTTTCATAGAGACTCTGCATGACTTGGTTGGAGAATGGTTCTACCGGCTAGCTCCTGGCACCATAACCAACTGGGCTACTATGAGAGATGCATTCTGAAAAGGTTCAAGCTAAGCTAAAGATTCTAGTACATTGATAACTCAACTCACTCAGTTGAAGAAGGAGCCACATGAGCACATGTGGGATTTTATTGCAAAATTCCAAAGATTACTGTACAAAATTTTTGGCTTTGCTTCTCTGAATGATGAGAATCAAAAGGTATTCTTCATCAATGCTTTACTTCCTAAAGTAAGCTATCAACTGTGAAGAGCACATCCTACTGACTTGTTAGTAGACTCAAAACATGGTGGTTGAAATTGAAGATGACCTCATCATGGCTGGAAAAATAAAGAGCAACACTTCTAGAGCTGAAAGTTCATCTTCTGCTACTACTTCGATTCACTATTGCAAAAGTTAGCAAATGAGATGTTGCAGATGAAGAAACAAATGGCTCAAATGGCTCAGGAAACAACATTCCCCTTTGGAATTCAACAACAACAACAACCGGAACCACATTGTTGGTTCCCAAAGATTAGCAATTGAATTTGCTCCTAGAAACAACGTGGAGATGAATGAAGAAGACCAAGAAGCTGATGTTGATCAACTCGAGAATGATGATTTTGTAGGTCCTGTTGGTGACTCCAACATTAATTACCTAAACTACAAATCTGAACATGACTATGAGGAGCTTCTTGAAGATGATCATGGTCATGCATATGTAGTATTTACACAATCACAAACTCACCAAGTTGAGGCATTAGCGATGAACAAAGAAGGGGCAGCCCTTTACCTTCTTCCTTAGCTCCCAGAAATAAGAATGTGAGTTCTTCATCTCAACCACAAAAAGCAACTCAGGTATCTGAATCTATACCTTCCTTTGACATTGTTGATCATGTCAAGAAAACTAGGATTCAAATGTCAGAAGTTGAATACTGAGAGCCTTTCCTGAGCAGTTAAATAGGCTAGTCAAATATGTGCAATCACTAGACAATCCAATACATCAAAAGGCCTTTTTCCTAAGCCCAAAGATACTCCTCCCAGAACAACATTGTAGTTGTTAAACCCTCATCATCTTCTGAAAGAGTAGAACCTTTCTATGTCTCCTTATTGCTTAATGGTTTCAAGTTAAGCAAATTGCATTCTAGATTCGGGTGCTTCGACAATGTCATGCCAGCTAAAGTTGTAGATGCTCTTGGGCTTACCTTGACAAAGACCATAAAAAGGTGTTATTCCATGGAGAGACAAGTCCCTTTAATCGGAAAAATCAAAGATGCACAAGTTGTTTCTAGAAGCTTTTCCTGACAAAAGATTAAAGATGACAATCTTAGTTGTAGATATTCTGTCTCCTATGGGATGTTGCTAAGAAAAAACTTGCAAAGATTTGGGAGGAGAAGTAAAGATGGATTGGTCATGTGTGCTCATATTCCTATCAAAGGAATAAATCAAGAAGTTGGAGCTAGAAAAGAAGTCCAAGTACATGGTTGGTTAAAAATCTGAGGATCCTAGATCTCATATTCTTTTTCAGAATTTGACCATGGGTCTATTTCTTGGAAATGGATAAAAATGTACTAGAGCCAAGAACTTCAAAAAGCTAGAGCTAAAAAAGAAGAAGAAAAATTTTGGACTCTAGAGTTTAAAGGCACTTGTTGTTCTTTTGGATCAGGAGCCGACATTCTATTAATATCTCAGATCATGAGATATTCCCATACTCCCACAAGTTGATGTTTGAGAACACCAATCATAATGGTGGAGTATGAAGCATTTATTGCTTAGGAATGGAGCAAGCTAGAAAGAAAGGAGTAAAACTCCTCAAAGCCCAAGGAGATGTTGAACTTCTAGTAAAGCAGGTTCGAGGGAAAAATCAAGTCAAAGGAGATAAGATGAAGCATTACAGAGATAGAGTGCTTTCTGCCACACTCGATTTTATAGCCTTCTCTATCGACTTCATTCCAATAAATCAAAATTCCAAGGTAGACTCTTTGGCATCAATATGCACTATTGAATCCGGATAGACCACCATCCATATTCAGACAAGGAAACTATAAAGTGGAGATGGTCTACCGCCCCTAAAGTCCCTGATAATGTTGAATAGTGGCAGACTTTCAATGATGACAAACAAACATCTGCATGTCTGGAACAAGACAACTTTGACAAGTTGTATGTTGAAGGGAGTAAATCACCACCATGAACAAATAGTCACAGAAAAAATGATCCAGATTATGATGACAAGTAGTGGAATAATCCAACCAAAAGGTAACAAAATCCCCAAGGGTTTAGTTTCCTTAGTGGAGACTTTGACAAGCATGATCAATACCTGAAGAAGAACAAAGAATATGGTGATAGTTCTTCCTCAGAAATAGCTAGTAAATATGGGAACAGAGGAAGTTGATGAAGACTTACCACCACAGAGAGAAGAAAGGATGAGCCACCACAAGATGAAGTTGATAAGGACTTGCCCAAGGTATTTGACAAGAAGGCCGAAAGGAAGTTCGAGATCGGAGACTGGGTACTCTTGTGGGACAAGAGACATGAACCGAAGGGCATGCATGAAAATCTGATTCACTCTAGAAAGGGCCCTTCATGATCAAGAGAGTTCTGGAATGGATACTTTCTTCCTTTCCTACAGGATGGAATTGAGTTACCACTTCCTTTCAATGGGAAACATCTGAAGTTGTTAGAAACTGAGAGATAGGGTAAAACCTGTTTGTATATAAATAAAACTTTTTTGTTTTTTTTCTTTTCTTTTTGTTTTGTTTTTTTTTTTTGTGGCCTGACCCCGAACCCAATAGACAAGACATGAAACCAGAGATGTTGGGATCTCATCTTCACTCCTTTCATTTTGATAGAGGTAAAGATGTCCACAGATGGAGCCAACTGGTGTCCCCGAGATTTCACCCTGAAATCTGGGACTACCCCTTTTTTTAAAAAAATTCGTTCTTTTCAAAGTAATGGGTCATTTTGTGTTTTTTTTTCCTATTGTGTTTGCATTGCTCTAAGGTATCCCCAGAGAGTCATAAAAGCCAAATTCACCAAATACCCACATGCTAAAACTCACTCTATCCCTTTGCCAGGTTTTGTTTGAGAGAATTTTATTTATTTATTTATTAAATAAATAAAGTTCTTTTAAAAATAGATTGAGCTAAAATTGGAGGATTTAGGTTATATAAAGCACTTCACCCCATCATTATTACCATAGAACATTCACCCGGGGGAAGAATTTTTGTAGATCAACTAAATGGAGAAATTTTTTGAGCAATTTCCTGCAACTTCTTTTTGTTTTGTTTTATTTTTTTTTTTTGTTTTGTTTTGTTTGTTTTCTCCGGCAATTCCTGTAGCCTATTCATTCTTCTACCAGATCTTTCCCAAGCCTAGGGTTTTGAAAAGCTATCCATATTTTTTTTTAATTACTAATCTGTCTAAAGGTGATCAGAGCTCAGGATTCTTTCAGAAGATTGCAAGAAGTTGCTTGGTCCAAAAGGTGCAAAAATGGATTTTATGAAAATAAGAAAAATATTTCCATCAATGCGTAGAGCTCGAGAAAATATGCACTTTTAGAGAAAATGACACCTAAAACGGAGCCACATAATGAAAGTTATGGCACATGCAAGTTTTTGTTGCTACATCTTCCCGGACCCTTTCCAAAAATGGAAAATTTTATTCTATACTTGTGTTTTCTTCACCAAAAATCCAAAAAAGGAAAGAAATGTTGTCTTCATGCCAGTCACAATTTTCAAGGCTGCCTTCGCATCCAATTTCCATGCTTCCTTAAGTGACAAATTTTCATGCAATTTTAAAGGCAGAAGTCATCAATGCAAGTCACACTTTTGGAAAAGAGCTATCTTTGAAAGTCACACTTTTTGGAAGGATTTTTTGCAAGGCAAGGAATTTTGGAAGGAATTTCTTGCTTACCTTAGTAGTTACTTTTTCCCATCAAGTCAGGTGAAAAATCACTTTAAATGGGAATTATGGAATTTCATGGGAGGCGGGAATTTTTGAGACTGCAGGAAGTGGAATTTTTCCCCATAAGTCAGAGAAAATTCACTTTGTGAATTTCTTTTCCCTAGCAAGGAAAATTATGAAAGTAAAGTCACTTAAGTGAAAAGTGGGAATTTCTTTTGCCTTGCAAGGTGAAAATTCCCATTATGAAAGTAAAGTCACTTAAGTGAAAAGTGGGAATTTCTTGCCTGCCTTGCAGGGTGAAAATTCCCATTATGAAAGTAAAGTCACTTAAGTGAAAAAGGGAATTTCATTGCCTCACTTAAGTGAAAGTGCGGAAATTTCTTGGTGAAAATTCCCATTGCTTTGACTTCTTATTTTTAACATGACTTCTAGCCAAAAAGTGTGACCCATTTTGGCATAGCTAAATGTCTAAAAGCTGATTTTTTTTAATTGTCGGGAAGCATCTAGTTTTGGCACCTAGGGTTGGAGAAGCTTTCTTTTTATTATTCAGAGCATCTGCATGTTGATGTGAGTGCACAAGTGAATAAAATAATATTTTTAGCTTGTTTGGCATGCAAGCAAAGTCTAAAAATAGAGGGCAACAAGCTTTATAAGCAGATTTTGGTGATGAAAATTGAGTATTCATGCCATGGACTCCATATTTGTCTGAATCAATTGCAGGTATTCATCATAGATGCCCATATTGGTGAAGAAAGAAGAAGTCAATATCTGATACATTGAATATATCTTTAGAATCTAGAGGGAGAAATAGATCTAGATCTCATAATTGCAAAGGCTTCTAGAAAAAATTCATCCTCTTGTTTCTAATGCAGCCCAAGTAGAAGTCATTGCATGGAAAATTCCTTCAGGATCTTGTGCATGTGCTCCCAATCTTCAGGTTGAAGCCTTCATTGAATTTACTTGTATTTTCCTTCACCCGGAGTGCTTTCCAAAATTTAAAATTGCTCATATGCAATTAAAAATAAAAGATGATGAGTTTTTTCTGAATTATTTATGACAAACATTACACTGGTGCATATACTGGAGAAGAATTGCAAAAGCTTCAAGGATAAAAGGGGAAAGGCAGTCGAGAGAGGTATCACACGTAGGAAAATCATAGTAGCTGCTTCCAGATCCAGTTTGGTGAGAATCAAAGGCAAAAGAGTCAACCGCATGCAGAATATGGAAAAAGAACAAGACTCGGGAGTGTGTTAACTTTCTTCTAATTTCTTTTCTCTTTCTTCTTTCTTTCTTATTTTCTCTCAAAAAGTAATTGAGTAATCAATTAAATTGTAAAACTTAAGGATGAGGAGAAAGGTTCTATTTATAGTTTTCCAATTCCAAGAATGGAATGATTTTGGTGCATGTGGGACAAAAGGTAAGTCCAAAAAGCACTTTTAGCAAGTCAAAGCAATATTTGACTAGGTTTAGAGGCTAATTAATCTTGTGGGATTAATTAGGGGTCCCAAGTAGGCTTAGGTAATTTTTGGGAGCATCTAGAGGAGGTTTTGATAGATTTTGGAAGTGTTGGAAGTGGGAGTTAGCTAATAAGAATATTTATTAGTCAACTATAAGAAAATAGGTTTAATCAACATATAATGGTCAATTTAAGAGGAATTGAAGGGAAAAAAGCCTAATTGACGAAGTGTCATCAATTTTAGGGAGTAGAATAGTTAGTGCAAGTGTTAGTAATAATATTGCTTTGATCAAACTATAGGTGTCTACATTTTCCCTCTTTGGGGTGGCATAAGCTACACCACTTAAAATATAGTACAACAAGTACATAAATAAAATTTTTGATAGGGGTAGAAGAAAAATTAGTAGAGTGAAGGATGCCCCTCGAGTGTCAATGGGGTGATGGAAGAGGTTGATCGACGATCGAAAAGAAGAAGGAAACAGATAGAAGAATGAGGAGGGATAGGATTCCCCAAATGAAACAATAGAATAGGGAAGGAAGAAGAAAGGGGATACAAAAGAAAAATAACAAGGAAGGGATATTGACCTATCGGTGATCCAAGATCGTGTTAAACAATATTTATTTCATCACATTGTTAGAAATCTTCATCATTGGTCCTTATTAAACATATAAACATATGATAAAAGTGTAAAATGACATGAAAATTCAAAATATGAACAATTATCCATTGCTGAAATTCCAATTCTCTGCAACATACAAAAGGCAATGCAATACAAGAAGTAAACAAGCTGATCTAATAGGGAAACAAGTACAAAAATACATACTCAAACCAACAACTTTTAAGATAGTTACACAAATGTTTTGTTATCGAGCTTTATTCCCAGATGTTCTTGATAAACGACATACATTAAAAGTGGTTCCCTAAGCAAGGATACATGCAAGGGGGATTGATGAAGGACAAGGGGTCCAATGAGAAAGCATTGTGCACTACGAAACAATACCAGACAACTCATTGTGCCCCAAAGTACAAAAGAAGCAAGCAGTCTAGCTTTGTAAATGGTTGTAGATCCAGATGATCCATGAGTCATTTGGTTCCAAAACACGTGAAAACACAAGCAAGATATGAGATGAATACCATGTGTGAGACACAAATTTTAGTCAGCAGTATGAGCTTTTACCAAATTTTGTCAATTTTTGAAGTTTTACGATTTTTTGGATTTTTAATAATTTTTTGAATTTTAGAAAATATTGTTTTTCCTATTTTTAGATTTTTTTAATTTTTAGAAGAATTTTGCAATATGGGAGATCACCTCAAATCAATAAAATGCCCTAGGAGAAGGAACAGCGAGGTGGCAAAAATATGCCTGACGGGAAGAAAACGGGTCAAAAATTATTATTTGATAAAAAATCATTACGAAGGTCAATAAAGGAAGTTAGAGTGATCAAGAGGTCAAAACACACATTTCGCCATCATAGTGAGCGAGAATGCATCAAAATGGGTCAAATGACCATATATACCCCTCCTAGGGGTAAAAGCATCATGGTAATTCATTTGTTATGGAGCTCTTTCCGTTTTACTATTCGGGCAGTTTTGCTCGACCCCGAGGAGAGATGACACAACTTCAAAGGCATATAAGGTGAGAAGACACAGTCGGTGAGTACGTGCGATTCAAGGTGATGGACTCTGTATATGAGTACCCTATCCAAATTTTAATTTTATCTCTTTTAAGTGCATATATTAGGGTTTTTAAGGAGTTTTGAACATATGCACACACCTTAGGGACACATAGGTGTGGTCGTGTGCATGAAAACACTTAGGAGACATGTGCACATACATGCATATGTCAAAATTATGTATATGCATAGGTGCACATGTTAAAAGGGTACACAAGCATATGGGGAGGGTAGGATAAATGTGCGTAGGCACACACACAAAAAGGGCGCGCATATGTTAGTAGGGGCGTGTATGTGTCAGAAGATAGGGTCGACTGGTTGCATGCGCACATGTCATGATGTGGGCACAAACATCAAAAGGTGGGTACATGTGTTGTTGTTGGTACATATTGTAATAAGAGCTCGCATATGTCGTCAGGGGTGTGCATGCGTCAAAGACATGGTTTTGAACACTTAGAAGAAAAATGGGAAGTTTTTTAGAGGAATATAGAAGAACATAGGAAATGTTAGAAGAACATAGTGATGAATAGGCTAAGCGTTAGTTGATGTGAGATAGAAGAAATTATAACGAGATGTAATGTTTGATTTTGCGCAGAGGCAACTACCTTGTATGCGGCAGTGTGGGAGTGACATGGTCGATTGGTCAACATCGAGGTGACCCTTTCCTAACGTGAGATGAAGTCTTTGGACATTAATTTGTACATTGACAGTCTTACCTACATGGCACAGATGCCGCAAATCACCATAGATAACGACCTCATTACAGCCTTAGTTAAGAGGTAGCACAACGAGAGTCGGTGCTTTTGGATCCCGATAGGTGAGATGCCGATCACCCTGAGGACACATGGAGGATCTTGTAGGTGCCTATCATAGGGAGCATGATCGAGTATCGATTGATGCATCTCACGAGACAATTTGGTAGATCTCTTTGGTGTAGATGAGATACCCTGATGTGGTATGACAATAAACATGCATCAGTGTTTCATGGATATGAGATTACATCATGTGCCAGTTTATCTCATGGTGCTTTTCAATGGCATTCGCTTGCATGAAAATAAAAACACATCATTTCCTTTAGGCTTGATTGTTGTGATTCGAGGCCTACTCAAAGGAGAGCACTACTATTGGAGATAGTGTATACTTGTGCATCTATATTGGGATCTTCATTTGATTACCTATTACCATTAGAAGATGGTAGGTCTAGCTACACTCCTACAGATATAGGTTTGGGACCATATAGCTATCATTCGCCCCTTGAGGCAGAGTTTACGAGTTTGGCCTCGTGGATGAGCCTTCATTATTTGGTGGGCTCCCATGGGTAATGATGTACGCGAACATATGGGAGATCCATACTTTTATTATCGTGCCTTGGATGAAATTTAGTCTGCAGATGATTGTTTAGAGGCCTTATAGACATTATCAGTGGCCAAAGGATGTAGTTGAGCTCAGTATTTATATGGTTGAGCATTTTATTATTGGTTGTGGCAAATATATTAAAGAGTAATACAAGATTCATCGAGTACAATGGAAGTTTTGGGAAGTACAAGATGTTCCCATGCAAGGAGGTGGCATGGCACCACACCAAGGATACTTTTGACATGGGCCCTCCGATCAGCCGCGGCGGGTTAGAGACAGTTTCAATTAGATGGTTCTATTGGTGTAAGCCCCTTTATGATAGATCAAAGATCTAGACACTACAAAGTGGCCTACGATACATGGTATGCTACGTTCTTCCGGGTGGTTCACTATCCGACAAGTTGCATGGGATGCAAAAGTGTGGCCACCACCATAGAAGCCACCCCGTATATGTAGGGAATAGTGAAGGGCCCAACAAGATAGCAGAGCGAGAATGAGAGTGATGATGAGGATGGATCATATGGAGATGACGGGGTTGGACAGGACTAGGACATGGACAAAGACAGGATAAGGCCATGGACAGAGAGTACCTAGATAGGTGTTATCCAATTTTTACACATGGAAAAATTGGACAACAGGGTCCTATTGTGCTCAGAAAAGAACATTGGCTTTAATGGACCCATTCCCGATGGTTGTCAAAACAAAATGATTAAAGTAATTAATTAATCATGTTGAGAATAAAGTTGAAATCACTAGTTAGAGATATTTTTGGTCAAGTCAAGCTCAGAGAGGTCAGCCAAAGTGATCTCGAGCAAAGGTAGGTCGGTGCATCATGGTAAGTGTCCTTCAGGAATAGCTCGGTGAAGCCTAAGAACAAGATCGACGAGTCTTGGCCATGTTGGCGAAATAGCAATGAACGAGCTCGAGTGAGTTAGTCAATTTAGGAGCTCATTGAGTGGCTCGATGGATAGCTCGAAGAAACTCAGCAGTGAATTCACAAAGGTGCGACGAGTTGGTGGAAAAGTTGGGATTATGAGCCAGTGTGCCAAGTTAGAATGTTGGTAAAATGGATCCAAAATTCAGGAGTCCCCATATTAGGCTGCGGGTTTTCATGATAAGGAAGCCATGCCTTGAATGGAAAGATGGCCTTCGGGTCCCGAGATTCAAATTACCACTCTACGGGGATTGATTCAATGATGAGCCAAACAATGTAGCTCTTGCATGGCCAAACACGAGGATAGAACATGCAAGGTAGAACATTGGAAATGTAGAGATTAGAAACCAAATCACCAAGATAGAACATGGGCAGAACATCTCAGAAATTTCACGCTCCGGTCTTTGGCCATGGGAAAAGTTGGGGAATTTTCCAACGGGTGGGTAAGGTGGTGGGACTCTCCTAATGAGCCATCTTGGGGAGAAGGAAATGGTCCGAGTGGTTACCAAGTTTATCACTAGGTCAAGTGGGCAATGAGTGCTCTTCATATTAGAAGTGATTCATGCATGGAGTGGCAGATACACAACAAGCTCAGCTCCTTATTTAATGCATGATCATGCCAAGATTCATGGTGGAGGAAGCTCGTTGTGGGGAGTTGCGCGAGGAGCCATTTAAGGAAATTTGAAACTTCCACATAACTATCTTGATCAATACATGACAAGTGTCGATTTATTCATTGAGGTTCACAGACTCACCAAGAAGTAATAACAAAATGTGGAGTTCACTCGGTTAAGCTAAGTCACGTCATGGCCAAGTTACAGTGGCCTAGTGTATATGGAGCTCATAAAATCGATCCATGTAGAGAAACACAGAATGAGAAATTAACTTAGTGGCTTGATGAGAAAGATGATTGAAATTAGCGATTCATGAGAAGACCTCAAGCTTAAAGATGATGATGCAAAAGACAAAGGAAATATAGCTAAGGATGAGCTGAGGCAATGAGCTCATGAGTCATCATTTGAGAACCTAGTCGAGATCGTTATGGAGAGCTCGTTTTGAGTTAGGAATATCTAAGCTAATGGAGGTGGCTTGCTTTAGTGAGCTTGATGCATGGCTCGATGCACAAGAGCTCTCAAAGGATAAAGAAGCTCAATGGTGGGAATGCTTCAAGCTCAAACTAAGCTGATTCGAGTTGAAAAATGGTTTGTCACAAAAGAATATCTCGTAGAAGACAAGTTGCGATGCTAGTCGAGCTATCAAGCAACTCATTGGGGTTGAGTAAATCGAGCAAAGTGATAAGGAAGACATGACTAGCTCATTTAATATGGAGTTGATTTGGTTTCGAGATAGGAATGGATCAACGAGACATTTGATGTAATAGCTCGTGGGGGTTTGTGGAACCAACAAGGTGAGTTCACCCGAGGAAAACCAACCCAGGATAGAGGAGCTCAAGCCAAGGTGAACCACTTGAGAAGGTTCCATCATGCGACATTATTGGAACTCAACACAAAGCTCATGGAGTGGTGAGGTGACCAAGGAACATAAACATATCATGCTAGCAAGCTCGTGTGGAGATAACTCAAACTTGTGCTTGGTTGCATTATTATCACATATAATGTGTCATGGGATATTAGTCATGGAGAATGTTAAACTCATTGGAGTCAAGCTCTTCATCAAATTTTGGGTTTCCTTGCATCACAAACAAGTAGCTCGGATCGAATGTCTCAAGCTTGGTTTCATGAGCTCAATTATAGTCGACATGGGTGAAATGTGGTGATGCAAAGAAGTTCGATCGACAACGTGATGAACTCTTGGATGGAGCTTGGCACGTAAGCACAACTCGATTACGAAGAAGGAAGAGCTTGACTCGACAAGCTGAGTTTAGACTGATATGGAGATTGCATGAGTTCATAGGAGCTCAGGATTGATAGAAGTGAATGTAAAGAGTCTCTTTAACTAACTCGATGTTGGCTTGGCGAGTCATTAAAATGGCTCCGTGTTGAATGAAGGGATCAACTTGGTGCTTGGCGTAATATACAAAGAATATCAGTTGACATTATGCATGTAAAGTAACTCGAGATGAGCTAAGTTGAGGCCGAGTGGTCTGTGGTGAGCTTATAAGAAAAGCCCATGGAGTTGAGCCATGAAATGGGATGCTAAGCTCGAGCTCAACATAAATGTTTAAAAACAAACTAAGTAAAATGGAATTGGTGAGTTCAAAGTGGTTAGGAGCTTGGTTTATAGATTGGTGCAAAGACCAAGTAGCTCATTGATGGTGGCTGATGGCTATGGTGAAGGAGAGGATCTCATTTCACTCGGATGAAAGTTAGCTCATGAAGATCTTGACAATCAAGAGTTTGGGTGTAGGAGTTAACTCATGGCAAGGAGATGAGCTCGATCGAAGTGATTTGCATGAGGAGATTGATTTGAGGTGATTTGCATGAGTTCTGGGCGCATAAGAAAATATAGCTAGGAATAACATAAGTTGTGAATAGCTTAGCGATCGACTCGCTACAAGTTGAAACATGCACATAGTGAGTCAACATGGTCTGAAGACTAGGTGAGTCAAAGGTGAGCTCAAGGCAAACATGTAAAGGCGTTTGGTGATGATGGTGGATCGACTCAGTGTTGGGCTCAATACGGAGTTGAGATATCATCAAAGAAAGGAGATCATGCTCAGTAGATGGAACGATGCAAAGGTGAGCTCAATATAGAGCTCAACTCTGCGATGAAGCGAACTCGGTGAAGAGCTCATTAAAGAGCTCGGTGGCTTAGTGGGGAGCTCAACGGCAAGCTCAATGTTGATTCAGATTACTCAAGCCGAATGGAGGGAGTCATGCTACAAAGGAGTCGTGGATAGCAAGCTTGATGGCAAGGTTAGTACAAACCTAGACGAGATCACGTTCGAGTTGGCTCGGTAGTGGTTCAACCAACTATAATAAATACATCATGTGCCTTCAATTTAGGAAGGAATTTATGACTTCTTCTCTCTCTCTCAACTTCTTCTATAAATGTAAGTTGGAAGCTCATTCAAGGGGGTTCAATTCGATAAGTTGGACAAGTTAGACTTCGAGACAAGTGTATAATTTTCAAGAGTCTCTCTCTTTTACAAGTTTTCCTTATATGTTGAGGGAACTTTCAAGCCTCCTTTTTCAAGACTGTAATGGAAACCATTGCCTCTTTAAATGTTGCATTGTGCATGTTGTTGAAGTAATAAAAGTGTGTGTTTTGTGACTAATCTTGGTCCTTTCATCCTTCTATACTTCTTTGTGCCTTTCTCATGCTTGCAGGTACACTGTGCAAGTTCAAGTTTCTATTACAGGTTCTTGGAGTTTGTGCTTATCAAGTGGTGGAGTATTGCATGTAGTTGAGTTGTGGTGCTTGTTCACCCTTCTCAAGTTCATCCTTCTTCACTGGAAGACTGATAGATTGTTTTTCGATCGAGTTTAACAAAGGGAACACATGCTTCCTAGTTTGTGGTATTTTGTACCCTCTCTAAGTTGTAGTAGGTGAAGTTGACTTGTGGTGCACACACCCTCTTCAAATTAACCCTTCCTGAGTCTGGAAAACCCTTTATTTGGTGCATCACCATCCCTAGTATAGTTTCATTTCTTGCAAATCTCTTTCCCTAAAACCCATGAAAATGTTAGCATAGGTCTAGATAACCATTTTATTACACTAGGAGTAGTACAACACTTAGTTTAGGAAGAGGAAGATGACCTTCTCGGAGGTTCACCGAGCCCAAGTCCCATAGCTTGAGAGGTGATCCCATGTGTCCCAATCACACCAAACATCCTTGTTCACATTTTGGCCATTCGGAGGGTGCAAGTGATTTGGTGACAATATTTTTGGCACATGCCCAGTGGGAGAAAGAGTTGGTACTTCTCTTCTCACTTGCACAAATCAAAGTACTTGGTGACTCTATATCTCTGGATTTCAAATCTCAGTGCATTAACTTATGTGAAGAATTCAGACAAGAGCTTCTTCAAAGAAAGGAAATTATCAACATATCAAACTATCCTTGTCTCCTCCAAGGAGAAGGAGAAGAGGCATCTCAACATCACCCATTGCAAGCATTACTTCATTTCATTAAGTTGTTGTGCTCTTAGTGAAATTTCAGCCTTAAGAGGTATACCCAAGCACAACTGGTGACTCCATTGGTCAAAGTGACCCACTCTCTGTGTTGTAGACTTTTAGTTTACCCATTTCCATCTAGTTTTCTTTGACATCTTTCCATTCATGAAGCGGTGCCATCATGACTTCATTTCCATAGTGGGATTCCCACCACTTGCAATGTGGTTCTTTCCATCTTCAAGCTATTATAATCCACCTCTAGACCAATTTCATGATGAAAAATATCAGTTTGAGCATGCATGCCCACATGAGCAAGATGTAGATCATTTTGGTCACCCACCAACTGGGGGGCTACTGAAGAACAATGGCATGCAGATTTGAAATCTATCCTACACCTGAAGAAGACCACTTAGAAGAAGGTTGAGAGTTGGAGTATAACATGGTGCAAATAAGGATCAATGAAATGACAAAGGTAGCCCAGATTGGCTTCAACATTCCATACCCATGGACTGGCCCTATACCATGTGAGCTTAATCCTCAACAAAAGCTTCAATTCATAATCAAGATGATGACTCAAGTTAGAGAATGGATCAAGAAGAGGGATTCTCATGAATATAATGTTAGTCAATCCTATCAATGGGAGGTCCCTACATTACCACGTTAACCCTCTTTCATGTTTCCATCCATGTAGTTTCAACTTGAAGCACATGATCCTAACCTTCCAATTCTACCCTATGGTGGAATTCACTACTTCATCTTCTATTCCTCCATTCCATCATGAATCTTCCATGCCTCATTCTTCTAAAGTTCCTTCTTTTCTACAAGGGCCATCAAGACAAGAAGTTGAATCTCTTCCACTTCCTCAAATAGTGAGGGAATCAGTTGAATCCCAACCTGCCCCTCCTCTTGTAGTCCCAAATCCATTTTGGGAGGAGCATCATCAAGAAATGAGAAAAAGGGAGGAGTATATGGTCGAGGAGACTAGAAAAGGAGAGCATGCAAAGAATTGAAGGAATGGGCTAAAACTTAACATCAAGAAAACTTCATTCTGACTAAACCTTCTATAGAAGTTGAGGCTCAAGAACAAGATGGAACAAACTAGTTTTGTACTAGAAAAAATCAAAGCTGAAGGATGAAGACCAAAATCTACCTATTCAGAATGTAGTATTCATATTGGTTCCATATCATCAAGAGGAGGTTGAATCACCACAAGTGGAAAAACCAATTGTAGAAAAGCAAGAGCCAACTCCAAATTTTCTAGAGAAGAGCATGTGCAAGTCAAAGAAGAAAAACTCTCAAGTGTACAAGGTAGTTCTAATGAGTGCAATGATCCTAATTTCCATGCATGTCAAGAACTTGACAACACTTCTTGGAAGGTGGTAGCATCTTTCCAAGGTCATCATTAGATGTTACAATCAGCCACAAAAAGTTTCATGAGACCAAGGTATTCAAAGATCGAGAATGTGGATGAGACCATGTAGAGGCTTTCAAATCCTTTTCCTCTCTACCTTCTCAAAAATATGATTTTTAGATGAATTTGATCTTTCTAATTTCATGTTTGAGAATGAAGAATATCAAGGTGAAGGAGGTTCTAGTTTGGAGGATACTCAGATTGAAGAAGAACCTTTGACACAGTTGGAGAATGAAGAAGCAAATTATCTATCAGATTTGGAAGAATGTTTTGATGGACAAGAGCCTATGGAACTTGAAAATTTTTTATTCCATCACTTCTTTTCCAACACAAAGTGTCGAGTGCTATGGAGGGACATGCTCAAGAACAACTCATTACTCATAATTTCCTTTGAATGGAATTGGAGGAATTGAATCTTCCATATCCCTCATCACATGTAAAGGAGGAACACACAAGGAGAAGCTAGGACTGATCTAGAAGCATTGAATGAAGATTATGTCATGGAGAGGTTTTATTTTTTCAGTTATGGAACCTATTTTGGTTAATGAGTCTGTGATAGAGGAAAGTATTCTTGAATATTTTTCTTCCCTAACAATCTTCAAAAATATGCAAAAATAGGAGGGTTTGAATTTTCAAATTCCATGTCAAATGAGGGAGATGTCACTACTGTAATACCATCCATCCAGTGTGAAGATCAATTATTTGTAAATGGGAAACAAGAGGGAAATCAGGTCATGAATAACCATATTTTTCAAGGATGTCTTCAACAAGACTTTCTTGTTAAAATTGAAGTTTAGAGTAGCAAGGAATATTCAATGGGTTAGACCATGTCCCATAAGGTATTTGGCTTCATTGAAGCTAGAGGAGAAGCCAGAACAGTCACATTCATTTTAGAATGTGAGGATGAGTTTCACAATTTTGAGGATCAGTTGCAATGCCTCTAGGAAACAAATGTAGAGAAACTAAAAGAGGAATTCTTTCTCTTTCCAGTTGATACCTGGTGGACCAAGTGGAGAATTGGGCTTGTTTCATTTTTTCACTCTCATTCTCAGCCATGTCCATTGTCAAATCATCTACATGGAAATCCATTGTGAGGAAAGGAAGCTATTTTGCACAACCAGTTGTAGGTTTTATTTAACTCACATGTGCCTCTAGTTAGCATAGAGTAGGACATAGGTTTTTTTTAGTAGAATAAGTGCATTGCACACCCTGCATGTTTCATTGAAGCATGTATGGTTTTCATTTTTGTGTGTGTGTTTTGTTTTCTCTTGTTTTTGTTGCACATGTGTGTGTGATCATGGAAGTTTTCAAGGAAGAAGGAAAAGGTTCAAAGTTTCAATAAGAGTTTCATGATATCCCTAATTCAACATCTGCTTCATTCAAAATTTTGTAGTGTTCCATAGATGCCAAGCATTCAATGATTCAATATACTTCATGCTTAGCATTCCAGGAGGTCCAAGATCGGCAATGCTCAAGGAGATTTCGGGATGTATCATAGAAGATCAAATCACTTTCAAGGATTCCAATATTGACTCCATGCCCAATGGATGACTTAAGGCTACTGGAATCATGCTTAGTAGGAAATCATCCCCGAGAGGTCACCAAAAATGTTATCCAATTTTGCACATAGGGAAAAATTGGACAATGGGGTCCTATTGTACCTCAAAAAACAAATTGCCTTTAATGGACCCATTTTGATCATTTCAAAATAAAATGATTAAAATAATTAATTAATTAAATGTTGAGGAAATTTGAAATCATTTGAGATAGCTCCTTTTTGATCTCAAAAGCTTGTGACAACTCAAAGTTTTTGCTCAATGAGAAAGAGAATTCATCATGAGCTCAACTTGATCAGTCGGGCATTCAACAATGGTAAATAATCACAAAATTGGGTTTTAATTTAAAGAGTAAAATGGGTAAAAATTGACATAAGAATGAGCTGAAAATGCCAAAATCAAGAAAGGCCATAAAAATGAACGAAAATGAGTGAGTTAATCAACTTAGTGCCAAGTAATGGTGAAAGCTCAATAGGAAGCTCAAGAGAGTTGACTAAGGTGAATTCACAAATGAGTGATGACCAATGGAAAAGTTGGGATATGTAAAGAGCTAGCATGCCAAGTTAGAAGTTGGTAAAATGGATCCAAAATTAGAGAGATATCCGATTAGAGATGATTTTTGAAATGATCAGAAATCATGCTCAAGAATGGCAAGATGGTTATGTAGAGATAACTGAGATTCAAATTACCATCAACTGGGATTGATTCAATGATGAAACAAAGGTCATGATTACAAATAGATCTGAAAATCGAGGGCTTAATCAAGGAGGCCAAATGCCAAGACTCAATGGAGTTAAGCATCATGAGTGAGTCAATTTGATGGAAATTTGGAGATTATAAACTAAATCAAAGATAGAAATGATGGATCGAGAAGTTCTGAAAATCATTTCAAAGTTTTCTCAGGAGCCAAAGAAAAAGCTCGAAATGGAAATTAAATCTCAAATTGAGGTGAGATGGGACTCACTGAATGAATGATTGTGATGGGGAGAAAGAAATCAAGAATGGTTCAATGAGGCTATTAATGATTAAAAGTCAAGTTATCAAATGGTGAGAATCAATGAGAATGGTGATGAAGTAAGGTCAATGAGATCAAGAGCATTGGATTTATGGAACTCTAGCTGAGCTTGATTGAATGCATGATGATTTGATGATTCATGATCATTCATGGAGAAGAAGATCATGTGAATGGCTGGGAGTTATGAGTGATCCAAATTTAATGAGGAAATTTGAAAATCATGGAATAACTATCTTGATCAAACATGCTAAGTGAATCGAGAGTTAGTCAGAGTTCATTTCAGCAAGGTTTCATTCATGAGACTCACTGAAAGGATGGTGTAATAACAAAATCAATGGAGTTCAAGTGAGTTCAAAGTGAAATCAGATGAAAGATACATGAATCAATCAAGTTGCCAAGGATTACTCATCGAAAAGCATGAAAATTGATGAGCATATCAAGTGAAATCGAGAAGAGTAGAGAGAAGTCTGAAGGATGAGCTCGATGAGAAAGTTGAATTGAATGATTGGTGATTCATGTGAAGACCTCGAAGCTCAAAGATGATGATCGAAAGAAGCATGAAATATGAGCTGAAGATGAGATCACAGTGAAATTTCATATGGAAAGTCGTGATTTGAGAACCTAGTTGAGATGTAGAGTAAGAGCTCAATTAAGTCATGAATATCTAAACTCAATGGAAAGTGTCTTGCAAACTTGAGCTCGATGCATGAGATAGAAATGAAGAGATCTCAAAAGGATAGAAAATAGAGCTCAAAGTCAAAAAACAGAGTTGGATGCTGGCAAATGAGAGTTTTGAAATAAGTTCAAGTTGAGTGAGAAAATAGGAAATCATGAGAAGATGAAAAGATCTTAAGAAAGGAAGTTGATATATGGGTTACAATTTTGATGCAATTATGAAAATGAAATTTGAGCGATTAAGCATGAATCATTGAGGTTGAAAATCAAGAAGTGATAAGGAATTTCATTTTGGACTCAGAGCTTGAATTGAGCATAAGAATATCATGTTGAGTTTGAAATTAAAGCAAAATTTCAACAAGGAATTTGAAGAATGAGCTGAATGGGGATTATGAAGAATTAAAAGTTGAGTTCATTGAGGTAAAGTCCTAACCAGTGTTGCCATAAGGATTGGAAAATAAAAAGGATGAGAGAATTTCAAAAGAATTAATGGCTCAGACTCAATGTTGATGATCTTGTGACATGATAGTCAATTCAACACAAAGGTCATGGAGTGACTTAAGGTAATAGGAACATGAAAATGATCATGAAGCATCATCAAGCTTTGAGAGGAGATCAAAATGAACCTCATCTTTAATGAAGAAGTTAAAGTTTACAATGAGGTCAAGATGATGATCGATGTTTGCGAGGGAGAACATTGAAGAAAATGGAGTGAAAATCATCAATTTATCGAATAGGTTATCATTGCTTAGTGTTAGAAATGAGTTTACAGTCGAGATCTAATGTCTCGAGTTTAGAGTTTGATGAGCTCAATCAAGAATGGAAACATGGGAATCATCAAGTGACTGAAAAATGAGGAAAATAAATGAGAGTATCTGAAAGAGTCAATGCTTGATCTCATGGAAATCTTAGATGAGTCGAAATGATGGCAAGTGATAATAGCTCGGAGAATCAAAAAATTTCAAGAAAGCTTGAACTTGCAAGTGAAAGAAGTTAAAGATATTGGAATTGAATCGAGTTGATTCAAAGGAGCTTGACTCGATCGATAAAAGCATCATGAAAGAGAGCTGTTGATAAGATGAGTGAACTTCATCAAAATCGATGAGATCATATCACAAAATGGTATGTTGAATTCTAAAATGAAGAGAAATCATGAAGCTAGAAGCTTATTATGGAATATAAAAGAGGAAAGAGGTGTTGATTCATGATAGATTGAGCTGGAATGAGATTGGGATGAGATGAGTCAAGATGAGTAGTTGAGTCATAGGTGAAAAGCAGACATGAGGAAGCCTTAAAAGAGCCCTGTGAAGACCTGAATGAAGAGCCATGAGATGGCATCAAGGAATAGTGAGCTCATGATTCAGTGGAAAAATGTTTAAAACAAACTGAATTAATTGAAGAATTAAAGTGGATGAGTGAGTTAGGATGAATGGTGAGAATCATAATGATGAAGTGAGTTCAAGCTCAGATGGAAAGACCAAGAGTAGATGATTGATGGAAAGATGACTCGTGAAGTGACCTTGGAAGAGAGAAGATCTCATTTCAATGAAGATGAATGAAATTTGAGCACAAATGATAAATGGAGATCGGGAGTGAAGAATGATAGAGAGATTAATCATGGAAAGTCATGGCATTGAAATGGAGAGCTCATGAATGAAATTTGATTCGATGATGAGTTTACAAAGCTTGAAAGCATGAGCTCAAGACAATGAGAATGAATGTGAGGAATTCAATGATGAATCATGGAAATCATGGAAATGATGAGAGCTCATGAGCTCAATGCAAGGAGCTCAACATGGAAGTGAAGGACTCAAGTTGGTGAAAGGTGTGATCTTGAGAATAAATGTAAGATGAGATTATGACATGATGGTGGAATCATCAATGGATCAAGTTGAGCTCAATCAATGAGATCATTGAATCATCATCAAGGAAAGAAGATCATGAGAGCTTGGATGCTGAATGGATGAATGAGCAAAGATAGAAGCTCAAATGATTGTTTAATCTTTCTGAGAGGATCAAGAAAGAATGGTGAATGAGCTCATTAGAGAGCTTGGAGCTTCATGGGAGATAGATGGTTAGCTCGAGTTATTGGAGCTCAAATTGAGTGGAAAGATGAGAGAAATTCATGCTCGAGTTTTGGAAAGATCAAGGAAGTGTGAGTCAATGAAGTTAAGACTCGATGATGGGAGATTTGATGGTTGTGAATTGGCAGTGAACTCAAAATGAGAAATGAAATGGAGGAGCTCGACCCAACTGGTGAGTTGGCTCGGTGAGCCAACCACCGAGTTGGGCTATTTTTGACCTTTTTCATCATGATCACCCTTCAAGTCAAACCAAAACAAGGGTCCCACCATATAATTTAATTAAATTAATATTTTTATTTAAATATTTTATTAATAATATTTATTATTATTATTAAAATATTTTATTTAAATATTCTTTTAATTAATTGAGAAGATTAGGTCAACAGGGAATTAATGACACATGATGGAACCTTCTCAAGTGGTTCAACCAACTATAATAAATACATCATGTGCCTTCAATTTAGGAAGGGAATTTATGAATTTTTCTCTCCTCTCTCTCAACATATTCTTCTATAAATGTAAGTTGGAAGCTCATTCCAAAGGGGTTCCAACAGGTAGACAAGTTAGAAGTTAGAGATTTAGTGTATGTATATTTTTCAAGAGTCCTCTTCTTTACAAGTTGTCCTTGTATGTTGAGGGAACTTTCAAGCCTCTTTTCAAGATTGTAATGGAAACCATTGCCTCTTTCTGAATGTATGATGCATTGTGCACATGTTGTTGAAGTAATAAAAGTGTGTGTTTTGTGACTAATCTTGGTCCTTTCATCCTTCTATACTTCTTTTGTGCCTTTCTCATGCTTGTAAGTACACTATGTAAGTTCAAGTTTCTATTGCAGGTTCTTGGAGTTTGTGCTTATCAAGTGGTGGAGTATTGCATGTAGTTGAGTTGTGGTGCTTGTTCACCCTTCTCAAGTTTCATCCTTCTTCATTGGAAGATTGATATAGATTTTCTCTGATCAAGTTTAACAAAGGGAATGCATGCTTCTAGTCTGTGGTATTTTGTACCCTCTCTAAGTTGCAGTAGGTGAAGTTGACTTATGGTGCACACACCCTCTTCAAATTAACCCTTCCTAGTTCTGGAAACACCCTTTATTTGGTGCATCACCATCCCTAGTATAGTTTCATTTCTTACAAATCTCTTTCCCTAAAACCCATGAAAATGTTAGCATAGGTCTAGATACTCATTTTATTACACTAGGAGTAGTCAACACTTAGTTTAGGAAGAGGAAGCTGACCTTCTCTAGAGGTTCAATGTGACCCTATCCCTATTACAAGACTCAAAATTTTACCCTTCTACACAGGAAAACTCACGTTACTCTAGTGGAACATATTCTTGATGTAGCTAGCACTATGTGCAAGACATAATATTATGGAGGAAAAGGTTGCGGTTAGACTTCTTGCTATCTATTTCAAGGGAAAATCATTTCAATGGTTTCAAGGGTTAAGTGTTGTACTATAACCACTTGGGATGAGTTAGAGAAAATCTCTGTTAATAGTTTGAAGACAAGATAGATCACCTTTCACTTTTGGAACAACTCACTACCATAAGGAGAGCTCCCCAAGAATACATGAGTGATTTCAACTTCTGATTCCACATGACCTGGAATAGGATTCTGGCACTCATAAATCCTTCTTCAAATAATGCATTCTTGTACTATTTGTGAGCCTTGAATAGTGATGTAGCAATAATGATCTATTCCATGGAAGGTACTAAACTACCCGATGCATATGAAGTTGCCATAAGAGGAGAATTCCTTGATTCGGGTTGGGAAGATAGCTTCACGATCGCCAATGTCATTGTCTCAGATCTTACGAACAATCAGCCTACCATTTCTCTTATTCTAGCAGCCTCTAAGCAACCAACTCAATCTGCCCCTACCTCTTCAAATGATCTATTTGAAGTCAAGTCACTGCTATAAAATTTTGGGAACAAGCTCGTTGCACTCAAGAGGAAACAATTTCAATACAATTGTCCATACCAGACCACACATATCAGTAGTATCAAGCAACCGTGCTCCTTTTTGAGGGAACAATCAACCTAAAAATCAAATTGTGGGTCAAGGTGTGAATTTCATGACTCTGAACTTTTGGAACCCTCTTGCTGCTAGCTCATCTAGATCCATAGTACCTGTCTAGAATAATCTAGTTCAAGACTATGAATGGTGTTATCCTTGTTCTCAACCACACAATAAAAATATTTCCAATGTGGATTTCTTAGCCATACTCTTATGGTTCAAAGTATTTCTAGCCCTCTAGAGCCAACAGAAAATTTGTTTATGCAGAAGATAGCACATTAACCACATGCACTGAATAAACCACTTTGTTAAATTGGAAAGTAAAAGATTTTTTTAGGTTGAATACAGATTCCTCTTCAATGGCGGAAAACACTCATTCCAAAAAGAGAGCAATGGAACCTCAACCTTCTAAATATAATCAATCATCCACTTCATAGCCTTAGCCACAGCAAATGGTTGATAAAGATGCAAGAAAGAAGTCACGAGAAACACTGTAGCCAAGCTGCAAGGAAAGAAGGTTCTTCAGGCATCACGGTACCTAATAAACACTTTCTAAAAGAGGATTATAACACCAAAAGAAGTGTCAAGCAAAGTTGGAGCAATTCAAAGCATAGTAGAACAAATGAAGAAGACCAACATGAGCATTACTATGTGGGATGCACTCTCAATTCCTTCTCAAAGAAACTTGTTGTGAGAGGCTCTAAACAATTTTGGTACAACCGATAGATCTTCAGGTCATGGAATAACAAATATAAGTTTGTGTCAACGGGAAGGGAAAATTATTCCTAATTCAAACAAACAACCACCATTCTATATTTCCCTGATCATTGATTACCACGGTACATAATTGCATGATCGATTCTGGTGCCAATAGCTCGGTCATGCCCAAACAAATTACAGATGTACTAGGCATATAATATACGACAATTGCAAGAGGAGTTGTTTAGTTGGATATCACAACTGTTAGAACTGTTGGATTTATCAAAGGACTTTAAATTATCATCCATGCATACCCAAGTTTTTCATTCACCCAAGACATATCAGTCATTGATCTCCCTCCTCTCTTTGCCATTTTCCTATCACAAGATTTCACTGCCAAGATGGGTGGTTATCTATCAACCGATTGGTCACATATGATTCTCAGAATCGATACGGAACCAAAGTAACTATAAGGGTGGAACCAATCTACCATAATCATGTAGAACCCTACATTGCTAGTCCTATAAATGGGAATTATACCATCGGTGATCCAGAAGAAGAAGATGTTGATCATGAGCCAACCACTCTTGTTGAAGAAGTCCCGATACTATGTTGGATGAAGTGAGTGGAGATCATCAATACGATCCCTATGCTGATGTATTAGTAGAAGAATAATTTGGTTTGGTTGTGTTGGAAGAGACGGGATTGGGTACATACTACATTCATGAAGAAGGTACGATCATACCACAACTAGTCAAAACACAAAATAATTTTGAAGGAATGTGGAAATTATTCTTCAATGGTTCGAGGAGTAAGAATGGATCTAGTGCTAGTGTCATGCTAATTTATCCAAAGGGAGAAGTACTTTTCATCTTTTCGATTTGCAATTCGGTGTTACTAACAATGTTGTTGAATACGAGGCCCTTGTGTAAGGAATTTAGCTAGCTCAAAAGAAGGGAATCAAAGCCCTGACTATTTTTAAGACAATGAGTTAGTTGTTCATCAAGTGATGGCACGCAGTGCATCCAAGAATGATCTTTTAAGATCATACAAGAACCGAATATGGGACTTGATTGAAGATTTTAAAGCTTTTGGGATCCATGCAGTTCCTAGAAATCAAAACCAAGATGTTGATAGGCTTGCTACAATTGGCTCGCAATACAACATACCCATTAATATCATGAAAGAAGGGTAGAAATTTTTCAAAATGGTGGTTCGACCTACAGTCCCTAATAATGTGAGTAGTTGGCAAGTGTTTGATAGTGACAAACAAATTGTTCTTTTCCTATAAGAAGAGGTAGAGTTTGCTACAAAAAATCAAGATAAGTTGCAAGAATAATATGGTGATAAAATCATGCAATTAAAAAGCAACAAGCTATCAAAAGGTTTTGGTTAACTCTGAAGTCCATTTTCAATTCAGATGACCAAGCCAAAAGACAAAGCTCTAACATGGTGGTTAAAGAAGAAGATTTTGAGGAAATCGAGGTGGTAAATGAAAAGTTTATAAAGATTAGAAAAGTATGCACTTCCAAGAGAAAGAAGCTTTCATTAAACTCTTTCAAGGGTATCACGACATCTTTGTGTGGAACTACGAAGACTCGTGTGTTTTGATTCGGGTCTAGCACAACATACCATCAAATTGGATCCTAATGTCAATCCAGTTCGTTAGAAGCAGAGGCCAATTAATCCTAAAATTGAGCCACTAATGAGAAAGGAGCTAACCAAAATCATTGAGGCTTGTATAATTTTTCCCATCAAGCATTCCTCTCAAGTATCCAATTTGATGCCCGTAAGGAAGAAGAATGAAGAGATTCGGTTGTGCGTGGATTTCAAGGACTTGAATCATGCCTCATTGAAAGATCATTATCCCCTTCCATCAATGGAACAAATTCTTCAAAAAGTAGTAGGAGCTCAAATATTTTATTTTCTTGATGGATATTTGGCTTACAATCAAATTTTGGTCCAAGAATCTAATCAATTCAAAATAGCTTTCACTACCAAGTGGGGCACATATTCTTACAACAAAATTCCATTCGGATTGTCCAATGTCGGGATAATTTCAAAAGATCCATGGACATGGAATTTAAGATACTAATCAATGACATCATCTTGTTTTACCTTGATGATATAACTGTATAGTCTAAGCATGAGAAGACCACATCATGCATCTAAGGAAGGTTTTCAAAGGTGTAGGGAATTTGGGGTTTCACTTAACCCCAAGAAATGTATTTTTGTAGTTCACGAGGGAAAGTTTTTGGGGCATGTTGTTTCAGCCAAAGGACTATTAATCAATCCATACATGATTCATTTGATTGTCCTTATCTCTCCCAAGTCACAAGAAGAGTCTTGAGTTTTTGGAAACCATAAATTTCGTGTGGAGATTATCCCTCAATTTTGACATTGGCTAAACCCATGACAACCATGTTGAAGGAAAATATGCCATTCTCATGGACAAATTAAAGAAGGGGGAGATTTTAAGCCATCAAAATTGCCATTTCTCAAGCTCCCATGTTGTTGAACCCCATGTTTGATAAATATTTTATTCTTTATGCTTTTGTAGGTCAAGAGAGCATTTAGGTATCCTCACCTAGAAAAATGATGATCTGATGGAGAAACCAATTACTTTCTTTAGTTAATCCCTCAAAGAATATGAGCTCAAATATTCATTTGTTGAAAAACAAGTCTTTGCAGTTATTTGATATTTGAAAAATTCAAACACATGTTGTCCAACAAAAACAATCTTCTAATGGTGTCTCATCTAGGGGTCAAGGAATTTTTGCTGAACAAAGAAATGAACAAAAAGTGTGTTGGATGGATCATGAAGGTGATGGAATATGACATACATATCAAAGTTTTTACCAAATGTTTGTGTCGAAAACTTGTTGAAGGCATGGAATAAAAGGTGATGAGAATGTGATGCTCCTAAACATTGATTAAGGTGATGATCAGGTTGACTGGTTATCCAAAATGAAGAATTTCCTTTTCTCAGGAATGTATCCTATGAACATGGATAAAAATAAAAGACAAAATTTATGTCTTCATTCTATTCCATATGTTCTGGTAGATAATGTTCTCTTTTGAAAGGATTTGAACGGTGTTCTCCTTTCACTACATGGGACCAGAACAGGTAAGTAAGATACTAGAAGAGTTTCACAATGGCCTATATAGAGGACATTATTCTACATGAACAAATGCCACCAAGATCATGTGAGATGGTTTTCTCTATCCATATTTGTTCAATGATGCCCATATTTGGGTAAGGAAGTGTAAGGAATGTGCCCTTTTCATTGGAAAGTAGAATTTGGCAGCTCTTTCATTACATCCAATTCAAGTGGATCAACCCTTTGTTTAATGAAGTTTGGATTTAATCAGAATGATTAATCCTCCATCAAAATGATGGACATAAATGGGTCCTTACTACAACGAACTATTTTACTCGATGGACAGAGGAAATATCATTGAAGGAGAGTAATGAGAAGGTAGTTCTTGATTTCTTGGAAGGTATAATGACAAGGTTTGGTGTTCCATTTACAGTCATTTTAGACAATGCAATGGATTTTCTTAGTATGAAGCTAAGTGAATGGGTTGTTAAGAATGGGGTCTACCTCAAGAATTCATCCAATTACTATCCACAAGGAAACAAATTGGCTAAGTCTAGCAAACAAGAACCTCACAAAGGTTATCAAGTGCACAATGGAGACTAACATGAGGACTTGGCATACACAGCTTAAGAACACTTTATGGGAAAATTGGATCACACCTAAAGGGAAATCATAAATTCTCCTTTCATGCTCATATATGGAAGGGAAGCAAAACTTGCTCTCTCTCCTTGGAATTATCTCATCCGCTTGAAGTTATGGAGAGTGATCCTATGCTAGTCAAGTTTACTAAACTCATGGAGTTAGAAGAAGTACAAAACAAGGCCATGAATATTTTGGAGAAACAATCAGGCTCAAAGGTTAAGAAATATTTTGACAAGGTGTCGATAGGAATTTTCAAGAGGGAGATTTAGTTCTCAAATGGGATTAAGAAGAGCCAAACCAGAAAACACGCCAAGTTTGATGCTCTCTAGAGCGGGCATACATCATCACGAGTTGCAAAGAGGCAAATTCATTTCATCTTTCAAGATCAATGGAGAAGAAGTACCCATTCATATGAATGGGATACATCTCAAAGTTTTTTTGAGAAGATTTCCACCCCATGCAGTTTAGTTATCATACATCCTTGTATTGTTCTTTTTCTTTCCTTCTTGTTGTGTTTTTTAAGTTGTTCTTACACATTGTTTCATCATTTGAAGTTTTTCAAGGAGAAGGAAGGTTTGAATTTTCCATAATATTTTCATAATTCTTCTTAAGTCAAAATTCCATAGATGCCAAGTATTCATCAGATTTAGTATACTTCATGCTTAGCATTCTAGGGAGGTCCAAGATCGGCAATGCTCAAGGGGATTCCAGGATCCATCACAAGGAACCAAATTAGTTTCAAGATTCAAATATTGAATCCATGCCTAATGGATGACTTAAGGCTACTGGAATCATGCTTAGTAGGCAATCATCCCCGAGAGGTTGCCAAAAATATTATCCAACCTCGCACACTTTGTAAAATTGGATAATGAGTACCTATTGGCCCCTGGGACTGAGAAAGTTCTTCATGATCATTCCGGGCCATTTCAAGTAAATTTCAAGTTGTGGGAACATTTACAGTGTCCTAGGAAGGTTTGAAATCATTTTGTTTTATTTTCCCTCATTTTCGGGTTTTGGAGGCTCATGGGTTGTTCAAAGTAATTTTGGTCAAAATTAATAAGTTAATCTTAGGAGGCCTTATTAGCATTTCATGATCCTCACGGTTCAAGTGAATGGTCGAAATTCAGAAATCTTTGAGGCCAAGTATGAAAATTCCTAAGAAGGAGGGAATCAAGCTTAAAATAGCTTGTCGAGTAGCTAACTGCGAGCTACTTGGTGAGATAACATGGTACAAAATGGATTGAGCTGGTTTTAGCTTGTGCAAGTTGGAGAAGTCCTTTAGCTCGGTGTTGTGGGTTGGATGGATTCACTGAACAAAGATGTAAAGAAGGAACTCAGATTTAGCATGAGGGTAGAATAGCTCGAGATCAAGCTAAAGAGTGAAGCGTCAATGAAGGTACTCGTGTAGTTAGGTGGATGAGACCCGGGGTACTCATAGAAACTAAAAGATCGAATGGCGGCACATAATAGGAGCTCTTGTGCCAAGCAATGTTTGAGAATATATATATATATATATATATATATATATATATATTGAGTTGATTCAAAGCTAAGGATGAGACACCGAGTGATCTCAGATTGTTTTCAAGTAAAGATACTAAACCATGAGCTGGATCCGAGAAAATTGAGCTCAAAACCAATTCACTTGGCGGTCGCATAATGAAGTTAGCTCGATCATGGTATAGGCGAGTAGATTTAATATAGGCAAGGAGCAATGGGAGTTTGTTAGGGCTTGAAGAACAACTCTACACAATAAGGTGAGGCTTAGGTTCAGAGTTCACTTGACCAAGCTAAGCCGAGTTGAGATTCAAGGAGCTCAAGAAGCTTGGACGGGTCATCGAAAGTAAGTAAGGATTTGGAAAGGTGTAACTCGACTCGGTTGGAGTTCAAGAGTACGTGTGTAAGATCAAGTTATAGGCTTATCATGGAGGAGAATCTTGGTGGATTTTTGAGCATAAACAAAATTTGAGTAAGTCGAGGTCTTGACTCCAAATGGTGGTATAAGCTTGCTCGTCACAAGGCACATTGGTAATAAGTTTAGGATCAAGCTTAACACCGAGTAGGATTCGGGTCACTAGATGATTCAATGGGACTCACATTCAAAGATGGCATGAGTGAGGCATTGAGGGTGCTAATTCAATGGAACATATCAGACAGAAGAGTGCTAAGAGGCCAATTCGGCGTGGTATGGGCCTTAATGTTGAAATATGAAGTGAGATTGTGGAATGGGTGATATTTCATATAACTCAATCGAGCTAAGTGGTTATGTGAATCGGTGAGATCTCTCATTTGTTGCTATGTGAGATGTCAAGGAGTTCAATGAGCTTATCTTGATCGGTCGAGATAAACAAATGTCAATCGAGAATAAAGAGACAAGTCATCGAAGTAGCTCGTGCCTTGGCTAACTAAGTCATGACTGACTCGGATCACAGGCCTTAGACAAGTTTGTGAGTTAAAGGAAATCTCGGTAGCAGAGCTTGGCTCGTTGTAAAGGAAGCGTGATAGAGCAGAGGATGTTTTAATGAGAGCTCGAAGCAGAGATCGGGGGCTCGAAAAAGGCACATTTGGGGAATTTTTTATCCTGTTGCTAGTGAAGTGGGTGGAAAGGATGCATAAACCTGCGCTAAGGCATGAACAGGGAAATCTAGGTACAATTTCCATGTGGAAACATTGGGATAGCAAACCAATACAAACTTTCCACTTCGTGGGGATTGTGAAAAGCATCACCAAGTGGGAATAATTACTTGGCAATCCAGAGGAGAAGTTCCATGAACTAAACGTGCTAACGAAGAGCCCGAGTCTATGGCTAAGATTCAGAAAGTCATCGAGTTATCTTTTGGGTTGATGAGATGGTTAGTAGGGTGAGCAAGTCATAGGGGAACTACCCCTTTAGAGGATCTACTGGGCCCATGAATACAAAGAAAGAAGAAGTCAAATCACCGTGTAAAAGAGAGTAATGTTCACAAAGGCAGATAAAATTTTATTCATTGGAGGCTTGAGCTCACGAGAACTATCATTCGAGAAAGCCACCAAATCAAAGAAAATCTCAAGGCATTGAGTTAGAGTTGGAGTTCAAAACCGATAAACATAGGTTCATTGTTTTCAAGGCAAGGAACTCAACCATTTAGGTTAAATGTAAGGTTGATTCCAAGTGAAGTTCTTGTAGTCACAATGGCTCAAGGGAATTGATTACGAGGATCTTGATCTTCAAGATCAATCATCATAGGGCGTGGCATAGGAAGTGAACGTCAAACCATCTCAACAAGCTATCACCATGCATAGTGAGTCTAAACCTCTACTAGCTTGGATGAGCTATAATTTGTGTATGAAGGAACTCAGGGTCACTTGATCGATTCGGTGTGTGGAGTTCAAATACATCGAAAAGGATGAATGAAAACCATGCATAATTCATTCAGCTTTGAGGTTATAAGATGGCAAGTCCATGGTGTTTGAAGTGGATATCGGCGGTGGGAACACTTTGGGCTCATAGAGCCAAGTTGAGAGTTGTCATAGGACTCGATGTTGAACCAAGTTGAGCCCGAGAGTGGGATCTCAAGTCGGGTTAAGCCTAGCTCAAAGAAAAACTCACAAAGGACTCGGCGAATGCAACATGAACAAGTAACTCATGGTCAACACATCACGAGATGGAAACCTAGATCCGTGCAAAGATGGTAAGTATGTAGAAATGTAAGTGCACCCACGAGTTGTCATTGTATCAATGTGGAGAAAGACTTGAAGGAGATATCAATGTGCATTGCAGGTAGGGATGACACAAAGTTTGTGAGATTGATCTATGCTGAGAGATCACCGGTGTCAACGAGTTAGGTAGTAGGAGAGTAGCTCAGTTTGATACGTAGGCAAGCTCATAACCACATCCCATGTGAGCAGTCGGGCCCAATTTAGTGAGGATGATAAGATGTGAGAAGTGTGAAATTGGCATGGGAAAAGTCATCAATTTGGTCCAATTCATAGGGATTTAAGCTAACAATTGTATCGGTAGATTTAAGTATGAATGAGTTACTTATGAATTGAGCGGGTGAACTTGACAAGGACATTTGCAACGAACTCATGCTAAACTCAAAAGATGTATGCAACAAGCTCGTGGAGGTACACAAGGAGCTTGGGATCAAGTTCAACACCAAGTTGCTGAATGGCACTCCAAAGAGGAATAGGTGACTCAACTTTGGCACGATAAAGTTGAGCTCGATGGTGTTTGGGGTGAGCTCGACATTCATTAGAAGGTGGCGAAACTCACAAATGCTCGTCAAATGGGAGGATTGGCCAAAGATCTCGCCAGATTCGTGAGGGATAATTTACCACTGAACTCACTAGGAAAGAACAATAAAATGGAGGAACTTGTAGCCATGTTGAAACTCAGTCACACATAGAAAATGACCAGCTCATAGACATCGGAGCTTTTTTGATCACAATAGGAATTACATGAATTAGCTCAGTGAAAATGTTGAGTTCAACCTGAAATCTTAAAATCAAGTCACTCATGGTACAAAGGGCTCAATGCAGGCAGCCAAGTTATATCTGAGTCATTTTTTGATGGGGTGACAAGCTCGGATATGGTTCCACAAAGACAACTCAGCTCGACACTTTATAGATCTCAAAGGTAGTTAGACAAAGGGGGTCAGAATTACAATGGTAATTTGATTCCATGCGATTAGAAGTGGAATGGATTTGAGCTCATTGAATCTCTTTGAGCTAAACACACAAGCCATAAGCAGGTTGAGATCTCTTTCACCCGAGCTAATCTAAGTCAGAAGGAGCGAGAGATCAAGATAACGGGTTAAACGAGTTGCTCGTATGGAGTTGTCAAACCAAGGCATTGAGAGCAGCAAGTGATAAAAGCTTGGTAGACTTATGAAGAGGGATTCGGTCACCAAGATGATGAGCTCATATATGGAGCTCGGTTGTGGTTAAGAATATAGGAGCTCGAGCCCAACTCAGTGAGTTAGCTCGGCAATCCAACCACCGAGTTGGGCTATTTTTGGCCTTTTGCTCATGATTCCCCCTTCAGTCCAAACCAATCAATGGTGGGTCCCACCATATATTTTAATTAAATTAATATTTTTATTAAAATATTTTATTAATAATATTTATTATTATTATTAAAATATTTTATTTAAATATTCTTTTAATTAATTGAGAGGATTAAGTCAACATGCAATTAATGGCACATGATGGAACCTTCTCAAGTGGTTCAACCAACTATAATAAATACATCATGTGCCTTCAATTTAGGAAGGGAATTTATGACTTCTTCTCTCCTCTCTCACAACTTCTTCTATAAATGTAAGTTGGAAGCTCATTCCAACAGGTTGGACAAGTTAGACTTTTGAGACAAGTGTATAGTTTTCAAGAAACCTCCTTCTTCGTAATTTGTTCTTATATGTTGAGGGAAATTTCAAGCCTCCTTTCAAGACTGTAATGGCAACTATTGCCTCTTCTAAATGTATGATGCATTGTGCATGTTGTTGAAGTAATAAAAGTGTGTGTTTTGTGACTAATCTTGGTCCTTTCATCCTTCTATACTTCTTTGTGCCTTTCTCATGCTTGCAGTACACTATGCAAGTTTAAGTTTCTATTGTAGGTTCTTGGATTTCTGTGTTTATCAAGTGGTGGAGTATTGCATGTGGATGAGTTATGGTGTGTGTTCACCCTTCTCACGTTCATCCTTCTTCAATGGAAGACCTGATATGCCATTATCTCGATTGAATTTTAATAAAAGGGAACGCATGCTTCTTAGTATGTGGTCTATTGTTTAGCCTCTCTAAATTGTAATAGGTGAATTTGTCTTATGGTGCACAACACCCTCTTGAAGTTAACCCTTCCGAGTCTAGAAATACCCTTTATTTAGTGCATCCCCATTCCTAGTATAGTTTCATTTCTTGCAAATATTTTCCCTAAAACCCATGAAAATGTTAGCATAGGTCTAGATAATCATTTTATTACACTAGGAGTAGTACAACACTTAGTTTAGGAAGAGGAAGTCAGCCTTCTCTCGGAGGTTCATCTAAAGCCCAAGTCCCATAACTTGAGAGGTGATTCCATGTTTCCCAATCACACTAAATGTCCTACTCACATTCTATCCATTCGGAGGGTGTAATGATTTGGTGACAACAATAGGTTCCTGCACAGCCACATGTGCATGTAAACATTTTTATGGCTCAGATGGGTATACAGGTGGGGTTAGATGTTCCTTTACAGTAGGTACTTCCATAGGTACATGTGCAATAGGATCCCATTGTTAGTCTACCACACAACCCAAGAGGAGGTGGAGGAGATGGATGGGGAACACCACCATAGAGTCCCATAGGTGGGGGATGTGATCAAATACCACGGTGCAAGTGAGCTAGCTACGTTGTGGAAGTAGCTATAAAGAGGTCATAACTCTCTAACTATAGGTCACCTTAGAGAAGGACAAGATTATCATTGAGAGGGATCAAGAAATGGTAGATAGGGTGTAGCTCACGGGTGAGAGAGACCATTTAGTAGCTCATTTGCAACATGTTATAGTGGAGCGAGATCAAATTTTGAGCCGAGCACACTTTAACACGAGTTGAGGAGGTAGTCGGGGTTTCCGTAGAGGTAGTATTCTTATGTCGACTACTAGAGCAGCCATTACACCTCGGGTTCACATGGATTTAGTTGCTGCTACTAGATAGGATGCATATTATAGGTCCCTGTATTATGAGGTTGTCCCCGAGGCATAAAGGGCTTTGGATTTTAGTCGGCATTTTATGAGCCGGGTCAGCTTTACGGTCTTATAGAGGAGCAGCCTCTACCGGATCGATAGAGTAGCCATAGGCACAGTAAGGGCCATAGGTGATGGGGCCTCCACCACCACCTCATAGAGTAGGATTTCTCCACGATGGATCGAGTCGGACATGACTCCATTGTATGATGTATTTACGATGTATTTTTGATGTATGCCTCTTATGATCGATGTATATGTATTTTTGGTTATGCCTCGCTTGGAAGGCACATTTATGATATCACATGTTTTGATGAGATGGTTAATGTTCTACTTATCACATTTTGTGTATGAGATAGCAATAGATGATATCATGTTGTTTTGACATGTGATACTTATGATTGTCCACATTTTTATTATGGTCTATGTTTGAGGGGGATAGAAGGTGGTCCCTCTTTCCCCTCTTGGGAAATATTATATGATGTTAGCTTAGCATACATGTTTGATTTTCATGTTCATGATGATGTAGCTTAGATTTTATTTATATGATATATATATGATATGATAGATGATGAGATGAGAGATGATGATAGATGAGAGATGATGATGATGATGATGATGAGATGAAGATGAATGATGATAGATACAACAAAAACAAACAACATAAACAAAAATACAACTTAATCAAATCTAACTAACACAACACAAATATATACAAGTATGCAAGATAAAATGAACTCAATGCCTATGTACAAAAATTAAAGTAACACTTTAAACTAAGAAAATGAATTCAATTTAAATCACACAACATGGAAATATAATGCAATCAAAACTCTACAAACCGACAACTAAAAGTAAGCAAATCACTACTTTGTTTTTGTGGGACAATTTTGAATCATTTTCTATTATTTTTGGTGTTATCTCAAAGATAATTTTCAAGGCTATTGTTCACATTTTTTGTAGTTTTTTCCCTAAAAAGGGTTTTTCAGATGTTTAGGGTTTTTCTAACATATTTGAATGTTTTTGTGTTTTTCAAAAGGTTTTCGAAGCTATGTACAACAAACAAAGAAGTGTGGATGCCCCCAACATGATAGAGGGGATGTATAAGGGCAGAATGCCACGTGTATGTGCAAGAATGTGAAGATGTGAAAATGTGAAGTCCCCCAGTGTTAGATGGGAATATACAAAGGTGATTCCTTCACATATATACAAGAATAGATCAGCTAGATCAAGGCCCTAAAAGATAGGTTTAAGAGGACCCCTAGACTTTAGGAAAACTAGCCCTAGATAGAAGTGATTGTTACCTATCCAGATGTGAGAGTTGTTTGTGAACAATGAATCCTCCTTAAGTTGAAAACCTGGTTTTCACCCAAGGACTTTCCCAATGTGCCACAATTGTGTGGTTTTCACACTTGGATGACTATTTTCTTTTTACTTTTTCTTTTTTTTTGATTTTTTTACTTGTTTTTTCTTTCTTTTCTAAGGAACCTCATACTCAAGCATAGAACCACTTGAGATGCATTACATTCATTGGTTCCTTTAATTCCTCACCATCTGAGTGAGCCAGTTTATATGCCCTGAACCATACTTAGTGACCACAACATATGGTCCTAACCAGTTGGGCTCAAACTTGCCTTTCTTTTCTCGATCCTTGACTGTGTTAAACTGGTTTTCTTTTAAAATGAGATCTCCTACCTCAAATTGATGAGGTATGATCCATTTTTTGTATCCTCATGACACTTGGTTTTGATAAACCTTCAAATGATTGAGTTCTCTCATACGCTTCTCATCTCCAGTAGCTCTAACTCTGCTAGCCGAGCTACCTTGTAGTCTTCATCTTTGTCCAGATAGTCCCAGAGAGATATTCTCAGGGAGGGAAGCTCAATTTCCAAGGGTATAATGGCCTCAGTTCCAAAGACTAATGAATAAGGAGTAGCACTAGTAGGGGTGTGAGATGGAGGTTGATAGGCCCAGAGGGTGGGATGGATCTGTAGGTGCCAATTATGACCAATTTTGCTAACCATCTTCTCCATGATATGAACAAGGGTTTTATTAGTGGCTTTAGCTTGTCCATTACCTTGAGGGTAATAGGGAGTTGACCACTTGAGTTCAGATTTGGAAGCATTGGCATAATGCTTTGACCATCTTGTTCTTAAAGGATTTACCATTTTCTACTATAATGGTGGAGGGGATGTCATAATGAAAAATGAGATGGTTCATTATGAACTTGGAGATCTGTGCACCAGTTACGTAAGTGAGAGGTACAACCTCTACCCATTTGGTGAAGTACTCGGTGGTGGTGATAATATGAGTGTGGCCATATGAGGAAGTTGGAGTGAGCTTCCCTATGAGATCAAGTCCCCATTTTGAAAATGGCAGGGTGTTGTGATGGGCTACAAATCCTGTGTTGGTGCATGTATCAAGTTTCCATACTTTTGAAAAAGTTCACATTTCTTGACAAATTTGCAATATCTGCTTCCATGGTAGGCCAATAGTAACCTACTCTTAATAGTTTCTTAGCAAGGACCATTCCACTTGTGTGTGCTCCACAAATGCCTCCATGCACTTCTTTAATTGCTTGGACTGACTCGGTCACATCAAGACAAACACAAGATTCCTCATCATAGCCACATGATGATAGAGGGTGCCTCCTAGGAGGGTATAATGGGCTATATGGTGGATAAGGGATATTTTCTCAAGTATGGGAGATATTTGGGGAAAAGTGCCATCTTGTAAGTAGTTAAAAATGGGATCATACAAGGGGATAGAGGACCAACAACTTCACATGCTAGACAATATTTTGGCATGTCATATGTAGGAACTCACAAGTGTTCAACAAAGAAAGGCATCTTGTTTTCCTGAGGTGGAATGCATAGTAAAGACCCAATTGTAGCCATGGCATCTGTTGATCGATTATGTGATCTTGGCCTCTGTTCAAAGATAATATATAAAGTACTCCTTCAGAGTTTCAACCAATTTCTTGTATGGAACAAGCTTCTCATCTTTAACTTTGTATTCATCATTAACTTGCTTAATGATCAATTGGGAGTCACCAATGACTCGTAGCTTGTCTGATGTTCCATGTGATAGCTAATTTCAAGCCGGTGATGAATGCCCATCATTCTTGCAATATTATTTATACAAGGGAATCCCAAAAAATGCCTATGGAATGACTTCTCCAGTGGGAGTGATAAGTACCACTCTGCTCCTGAACCATGAAAGGTGAATGACCCATCAAAGTGGACTTGCCACATGATGGATTCCTCAATGTACATCATAGATGCATCTGGAAGATCTAGACACAATGGTTCCATTCCTAGTAGGGAGCTTTCAACCGATGATATATGTAAGTACCTATCCTTTTAGGGATTTTTGGTTAACAAATTCAATGTCAAACTCATTGAGGAGGATGATCCAATTAGCCATCCATCCTATAAGGGAAGGTTTAGATAGGAGGTATTTGAGAGGGTCAACTTTGGATATCAGCTTGGTCTTATTATTAAGGAGATAGTGGAAAATTTTTGAAATGTAAAGACCACAACTAGGCAGCCTTTTCAATTGAGGATAGTTCAGCTCATAGGAAATTAAGGTGCGGCTAAGGTAATAAACCACCCTTTCTTTGTGGCTAAGATCATATTGGGAAAGCAGTGCACCAATAGCAAATTGGGTAGATGAAATATACAACAAAGTAGGGGTTCACCTAGGGTAGGTGGCATGAGAACAGGTGGACTTTCAGATATTTCTTAAGTAATTCAAAGGCCTTTTGATAGTCAGGTCCCTAGTTAAAGGTGACATCTTTCTTCAATAGATGTGTGAAAGGATGGACACTTATCCACAAGTTGTGATATGAATCGGTGGATTTCCTAAATATTTCCTTGTAGACTTCATAGTTGTTTAAGGTTTGTTGGTGGAGGCATCTCTATAATAGCTATAACCTTGGTGGGATCTACCTCTATCCCTCTTTGTGAAACAATGAAACCCAATAACTTTCTGATTGTATGCCAAAGATGCACTTCTTGGGATTCAAGTGAACCTTGTAATCTTAGAGGCATTGAAAGATACACCTCAACACTTTTGGGTGCTCTTCTCTGGTCTTAGATTTTTCTAGGATATCATCCACGTAATCCTCCATGATGTCATTCATCATGTCATGGAAGATGATGGTCATTTCTCATTGATATGTAGCCCCGACATTCTTGAGTCCGAAAGGCATTACCTGATAGAAAAATGTCCCCCAAGGGGTGATGAAAGTAGTCTTATGTTGGTCTTCCTCTATGATCTTGATCTGGTTATAGCCTAAAAATCCATCCATTAAGGACAACATCTCATAACCAAAGCAGTTGAATCGATAATCATGTCGATGTTAGGTAAGGGAAGTCATCTTTGGGACATGCTTTTGTTGATGTCTCTAAAGTCGGTGCATATTTTGATGCCGAATGGCTTCTTTTGGACTGGGACTATGTTAGATATCCAGTCTGAATAGTCAATAGGTTTGATAAAAACTGCTGTTGCTAATAGTTTCTCCTATCTCTTCTTTGACAAGTAGTGCAACTTTTGGGTGCATCTTCCTTAGTTTTTGCTTGATAGGTTTGGCATCTGGGTGTACAAAAAGGTTGTGCATGACCAACCAATTGGGTCCAAACTTGATATATCTATGTATGACCATGAAAATATGTCTGCAAACTCTCGTAATAGTGTTATGAAGGTTTTTGTTCTTGTGTTGAGAGTGAAGCTCCCAACTTTATCATTTTAGGATCCTCTTTTGACCTGATGTTGACATTGATTGTCTCTTCAACTAACATCTTTGATGTCATCCTCCATCCATGTAGGATCAGGGGGAGAGTAAGATCCACTTCTATAGGTGGCTCAAAGAGAGTTTTATCTTCACATGGGGAACTACTATTTTTCCATTGATTTTTTTGTTTGTTCATCCACAAGTGCCTCAAAGAGGTTTTCACTATGGGACTTATGCTTATTCTTTTCTGCAAGGATTTTTTTGTAGTATTTTTTTCCCTTACTTATTTTTTTTTTTAAAAACCACACAATTCTGCCTCTTCCCCAAAGTATGTGCATGTCATCAATTTAATGGAGAAACCCTTCTTATGGTCATTATTTGGAATGGTATCTCTAAGTCCCATGAACTCTATGATTGCCTCATCATTTTCAAAGAAATCAACCGGACATGTGAAGTTGTTGATCCCAATCAATGAGGTCGGGATATACAAGGGTGACTTGGAAATTGGCTTGGGAATTGGATCGAAGAAAGGGTGAAGATAGTTGAATCTAGAAACAAATTGGTAGAGGCAAGGTCCTCGTATAAGCTACATTGGGAATCTGTGTCATTTGTCTGAATGAGATGAGCTATCCTCACATTTTAGAAGAGGTAGCATCTATCTCGAGGGTGGATCATCATGAGGTTTGATACCAAGGCCATGTTTGTTTGACTTATAATGGGGAATAGAATGGGCTCTAATCTTCCTTGTGTTTTACACCGCATCCAAATCCCTTATAACCCATGACATGCATCATTCGGTGACCCTTAATATACTATGGAGATCCTGGTGACATGAAGCCATCATTCCTTAGGTACCCATCTAGTAGGTGTATCTAGCATCTTCTCATCTGACAAGAGACCACTAGGAATAAACCTCTCAAAGGGTTTAGGGAAACTAGCCTTGAGTGCTTTTGAACTAAAAATATGGTCTACCATGTGTCTTAGGTGACACTAAAAGATCAGATATCAAAAAGGGCCTGTTGAAGATTGAATTCATCATTTGGGCCATATTTTCCAAACATTCTTCCCATGAGGTAAAGGGATTGACTAATGAGGAAAAAATTTTTTGCAAGGAGTCAATGTATCTGGATCTATATGATCCTTCATAGCCTCAGTTTGTAATGGGACAACAATATCGATAGAAGGACACTCATATGTTGCATGAGAAAAATTGTGTAGTGCTCTACAATGTGTAAATGGTTCTAGATCACCTAGGATGGTGATTATATCCTCCATGACATAGCTTGATACATTGATGGAAGGTCGAAGGAATGGCCTGCATGGCATGAATCCATGGGTGACCTAGGAGCATGTTATATGGAAGGTCCAAGTCAAGGACATGGAACTTTGTATCATGATATGTGGGCCCCACTTCCATTGGGATCACTATGGTACCTTGACTCATGCTCTTCATTATCATAAGTTGTGATCATAATGGTCTTAGCATCCAAATCTCTTTTGTATGGCCTAGCTTCCTGACAAGCTTCAATGTACAAATATTCAAACTAGAGATCCATCCATCCACAAGCACTCTCTTTATCTTATGATGAGTAATGAAGACCTCTATATGTAAAAGGTTGTTTGTTTAGGATTGTTATGTGGGATTTCATTTTGATCGAAAGAGATATAGTCATTGGGATTAAGATTTACAACCATTTCTTGGAGGTGTGTAGGATCTACATCTGTGGATACTCCTGATCCTGAAGCATTTTATATAGTATGTCTTATGAGAATTTGAGATTTTGAGAAGGTCTAAGATTGAGATCTTAGTGTGGTTTTCTCAATTGTTCTAATAAGTCATATTGACCTTCTGAGGGATAGGTAGAGGAGGTTTGGGATCACTAAGTGAGCACATCACATGCCCACAACACAACTATTACCTAAGATCCTAATAGTGTTTACTTGTTCACTAGATGAATGAATACAACCTATGAGGGAATCAAAGGGATTATCATTTGATGGATACACATAGTTAGTATTTTATAGTCATTAGAGGACTGACCTTGATCTGGCTTCTTTTTCTTTTTTATCATGTTTGGGAAAAGGGTGTTTGAATATTCCCATCTTCTCGTTAGGACCTTGTCCGATTCAAGGTGAATCCACCTCAATCTTTCCTTCTTCAATAAGGTCTTGGATGAAATGTCACAACTTTAGACATATGTCGGTCTTGTGTCCTTTGACATGGTGAAAGTCACAAGTATTCATGTTCTTTGAACCATACTAGTTTAGGTGCATCATCTGGATAAGGTATTAGTTGTGGTTGGATACTACACCATGTTTACAACATCTAACTATTTAAGGATGATAGATAATGATTTTGTTAAAGGTGTAAACATTTTTTGGGGGCACTTTTGGGTGAGGTCCTTGTGTAAGCTTTCAAGAGTGGACCATTTTGTACAACTTGGACTCTTTTGGAGTCTGTGATGTCATCTCTGATGACATTCTTGTTTTATTGAAGAACTTGGGTTTTTCTATGGATTTTGACTCATGTTTATCTTTGAAAAAAGGGCTTGATCGTTCCCTTTTCTATGAGATCCTTCTCGATTTTTCCCTTCTCAATAACTTCTTGAAGTTAGTGACACAATGCATTTGTAGATGAAAGGCTATGTCTTGATTCAAGTTTGGAACAAAGATGTTGACCATTTTTTTTCTAGAATGGGACAAGGGAAATGACTTGCTAACCCCCCCCACCATCATTGTAAGAAACCAACAAAGGTCTCATTTGGTTTTTTTTTTTGCATTGCAAATATCTACCATGGTAATGTCACTCTCCATGTTAAAAGAGAAATGACACACAAAATTTTCAGCTAGCATGGGCCATGTTGTGATCGTTCCCTTAGGTATGTGGAGGAACCATTCTAGTGCTTGTCCTCCTAAGCTGTGAGGGAAAAAACATATGAGATAGTTTTCACTAAAAGCTACTTCTGGAAAGCCATGTAGAAGTATTTAATATGATCATGAGGATCACCTTTACCTTTATATTTTTCAAACTTAGGACAATCAAATTTTTTAGGGAATGACACTCGTAACATGTCTCTGTCGAAGGGATAAGGACATAGTTCTTCATATTGGTATTTTTTACTATGACCTACATTACTCTCTTGGAGGGTTGTGAGCATGTTCTTCATGGATTGCAACTCTTGTGTAATGAGTTTCTCTTTGTAGGGGATGATGGTCTATTCACTGAGTAACCTTTAACATTTCATCATCGTAAGGTTTGGTGTGAAATTCACCAGATTTGGATTTAAGTTTTTCCTTACATGTACTCTTTCTCGAGGAACCTAAGTTTGCTAACTTTTGACTAAGCTTTAATATCTATGTCTTTGTATAACCTCTTCTTTGGCTTGAGGATCATCTTCTTTCATCATATTGAGGAGGAGGTAACTCCTTGTGTTCACGTTTGATCCTAACTTTGTGTGAGGCTTTAAAGTATGGTCTCGAGAACCATCTATTTGTTTTGGCCCTTCACTCTCAAATTTTTTTTATGAGCACCAGAAGTGGAAGCATATCCTCCATCAAAAGGATTATCCATGTCGATAAGGGGAGGTCATTGTGGCTCTTCCTCCTCTTGGTTAATGGTTTTGATATCCACTTCATGTTCTTGTGGTAATTTGGCTCCTAGTTCTAGGACTCATGTGAGTACTTGATCTCTATTATAGAATAGGAGTTCATCAAAAGTGAGTGAGATCAAGGGTGTGTTTTCTTTAGATGAATCAATATCATCCCCACTATGGTCAATTAATAACTTTTGTGTCTTTAACCTCCAAAAAGAGGGGACCTAAGTTGTGACCACTAAAGGGATAGTTTGTGCTAAAAGGATTTAACTCTAATTCATGTTCAACTCTCTTAGATGCCATTTTTGTGATAGGTGGCATCACTAGTCTCTTCTATACTAGGTTTTGTCTAAGTGTAATCAAGGTGTAACAAACCTAGGTGCAACGTGGTATAAGTTTCCTAAAGTCTCAATGTTTCACCAATCAATGTTTTAATGAATAATGGGTTAAAGAATCAAAGAATCTAATGATTTTTCCTAGATATAAGTCTATGCAACTATTATCACACAAGGAACAATCATGCAAGTCTATGAGTAAACCAATCAATCAACCAACAGTTTACACCTTATGTTTCTCAATGGTAGTTTGATGTATAAATGATCAACTCGATGTCAACACTTATGTCAAGTTCAAAAATGAATGTGGTGTAAGTATTAACAAGGGGTAGATGTGACTCCCAATCAAAGGATACTATGACAAGTTTAGAAACAAGCAAGACCTAAGTCCTAAAAGGTAGAAATTATGCATGTAAGCAACACAACAATACTACTAAGGTACGTTAACCAAGTTTCAAGAGAAAGCAAGGTTTTAGCACCGAAATAATATGGATATGATACACAAACAACATAACCACCACTCTTCAAGATTTGAGGTAATGTTTGAAATAAAACTAAGTGTAAGTATACTAAGGATTTCTAAGATGTGGGCAGTGTAACACCACAATGTGGACACTTAGATCACATTCATGAGGAACAAGGCATAAGTATCATAATTGTGTTGATGTAATGTAGAAAAAGTAACACATGTCTAAGGGAGATCAAAAAGGTGAATCAAGCCTAACTACATGATAATGTGTCTCAATATGAGTTTGAGACATAGGGCCTACTAGAACATGATGACGTACCATTCACACTTTCAACACTTGCATTCTGGCAGTGCAACCTAGTCATGTAAGTAGACTACAAAAGTGGTGGACATGATTATTTCTAGTGGTATCATGTGTGTTGTTTCTCTTTTTTCCCAAATGGGACAACAAGATAAAAAAGGTGTAGACCAAGTGATGATGAAACAAACTAAGTATATAACTTTGGTAGAGTTTCACCTCTCTTAGGTAAGTGAAAACTAAGACAAAAAGTGACACTTTCGTAAGTTCATGATGAATAACACTTAGTTTCAACTTAAGTGGACTCTCACCTTGTTGAATAACAAGGTTTTGACTCCAAGAAATTTATCACTTCATGAGAGCTCTATAAAAACATGATGGCTTGATATGAAAAAGTGGGCTCCAAGATGATATGGCTTTCCTAGGTGGTTCTCTCAACTAGGTACCACAAACACCCTCTCATGAGCTCGATTTACCAAGAAAGTCACTGACTAGTCTTGGAGTATCTTGGATTTACTTTACCCCCTTCAAATATGATGAGAAATGAATGTGTTCATGCGTATCTTTCACTAGGGTCATAATGGAGAATGTTTTGGTGCTAAAACTCACAAGTAAAATCTAGTCAAGTGGGTAAGTGGAGCACTTCCCATTTCATCCACAAGGTTCCCTCTTGCATGGACTACTTTGGGGTTCCTAGGACCACCCCCTTTGTTGTAGCTTAAGGCTTATGCCAAGGGGGTTATGTCCTAGTTTAAAGTGGATGGGTGTACCCTTATCCGAACCTGCAAATCAAGTGTGTTGAATATGTGTTTTTTTTATCTTTTGAGCTTAATGTGGTTTTTTTCACACACCATTTGGAAACCTACAAGAAATGAGTTAGCCTTTGTTTAGATCTCGATTCTTTCACAAGTGATATTTGGTCCTTCACACAAAGATTAGTAATTTTCCAAGTGATCAAAACATCATATAAAGGAGATAGAATGTCATTTTTGATTTCCCAGATCATCCTAAGATGCAAGGAAAGAGCATACACAACAAAATACCTCACTAATTTTGTAAAAATGGAAAAACACTCAATCAAATTGTGAAAAGTAAGTTTTTTTAACCAAATTTGAAGTTATTTCCTTTAGAAAACTTAGTGAAGTGTTTTGAAAGCATAAAAAGGTATTGAACCATTTTTTATTCCCAAGATCACCTAGAAGGTGTGAGGGAAGAGCATACACATTTCAAAACCTTACAAATAACAATGCAACATTCATCAACTCAACTAAGTAAAGTTAGCACAAAACTACAATATTATCAAAGTAACCTACAAAACCACTGATTAGTATCAAAAAAAACTTGCAAAGTGTTAGAAACTCCAAAGAATCAACCCCTGCAAGTGTTAGAACAAAGCTTGATTTTAAACAACAACACCTACTGTGTGCCCTTTATGACATGTGTGTGCTCTAACAACATGTGCACACCTAAAATGACAAGTGTGCAACTCTATGGAAAAAAAAAGAAGCAATTAACATGTGCATGGGGAAGAATGACACATGTGCATTCTTTTAAGCATGTGTGCATGCTCTAAAAAAACATATGTGTAAAAGGTAAAAATGAGTTGACACAAAGATTTAATAAAACACCTATGCATCCCGAGAGACATATGTGTGCATGCATAAGCATATGCATGTTTTGTTCATGACATATGTGTGTCTCTGGTTTAAATTTTTGACAAGGGGTCAAAAATACAAGGTAACAGTGTGTGGCTAGGGAAACATGTGTGTGTCCCTGTAAACATGTGAACATGTGTGTGTTTTCAAATCAAAAGTGTGCATGTGAATTTTTTGATGTGTGTGTGCCCCTCCAAAACACCTACACGTGTGGGCCTGAAAAACCAAAAAAATGATGAGAAACAAAAATCTAAAACTACATAAACAGGTTAGATTCTTTCCTTTTAATTCAATTTCTAACATAAACCCAATAAATATGCATGCAAAAGGAAGATTTACTACTTTTAAGATTATCAAAATCTTGAAACTACACTAGTTAACCTTCAAAATGCATGAAAATGGTTAGAACTTGAAGTAAAAATCTTGAAAAACAACTTCTAGAGACCATGGAGTAAGGTCCCACGGGCGTGCCATATGTGAACATGTATAAGTTAGAAAAGCTATAGAAATGAGGCTAGAACACTAAAGAAACCTCAAAGCTTTACAACTCAACTATGAACCATCAAGATAAGAGATAAACAAGAGCTACTCCTATGCATGCATTATAACTTTGAAAAAACATCAAACTAACATGTATATACTACTCTCTACTCTTTGAATGCTACAAAACATGAACCTATGAAGATCCTAGCAATCAAATTTGATTGTTTGATGTTCATTAAAAACCTCTCCATCAATAGCATAGACTTAGACCATGTATATCCTACCCTAATAAGTTAGGACCAACTAAATCATGTCTTTATGGTACTCTTTCAAAACGATGAGGCCATTGAATATTTTCTCGGGACTTGGGATACCATCCCCCTTTATGATCACAAGAAAGGATTTGATATTGATCTTAACATAACTACATACTTTGGCAAGGAGATGGAGTACCCCATTTGGAAAAAAAGGTAAAACCAAATCAAAAATGAAAATCAAATATCCCATAGTGAAAACCTTATTGAGGCACTATTAGAGAAACACAAAATAAAAAAATGAAAAATAATAAAAATAAAAGGGACATATCTCCTAGTGAAAACATTTCGAGGTACTAGAGAGAGGGGAATCTCATTCATCATCAACTAAATATTTACATCAACCAATGACATCCTTTTCTCGAAAGAGACACATCTAAAATGTTGGTTGAAGAAACAATATAAATTAACATTGGCACACATGAGCAACCAAAGATTTTACAACTTGGTGCAAGTCTGTTAGATCAAGAAAGAACAGAGTTCACAACACTCCTTATGGAATTTCAAGATATTTTTGCATGGACTTATAAATATATGCTAGGATTAGATCCATCTCTCGTGGTACACCACCTTGTGGTACATCCAGATGTAAAACTTGTCAAGAAAAAATTGAGAAAGATGCATCCCAAAGTTGCATTGCTTGTCAAATTTGAACTTAAAAACTTCTAGAAGTAGGCTTCATTCGACCAATAGACTATTCTGCATGGATTTCAAACATTGTACTGTGGCAAAGAAAACTTTGGGCATCAAAATATGTATAAATTTTGTGACATCAATAAGGCTTGTCTAAAAGATGACTTTCACTTACTAAACATCAATATGATCAAGGATTCAACAAGTCATGAAATTATTTCCTTAATGGATGTATTTTTTAGCTATAATCATATTTAGATTGTAGAAGAATATCAACATCAAAAAAATTCACTACACAAAGTGGGGCACATTCTTCTATAGGGTTATGCCTTTTGGCCTAAAAATAAGTACTACCTATCGAGAGAGAGATGACAGTCATATTTCATGACATGTTAAATGATATCATGGAGGAATTTGTGTAGATGGCATTCTAGAAAATTATAAAACACAAGTGGACCATCCGACAAGATTACAACATATCTTTGAAAGATTGCGGGAATACAAATTCATATTTAATCTGAAAAAATGTGTTTTCGACATAACATTAGGAAAATTACTTGGAATTATTATTTCACGGAGAGGCATAGAAGTAGACCCTGTAAAGGTCAAGGCTATCATGGAAATACCAACTCAAAATATTATGTAACTATAATGTCTTCAAAGAAGGATCCGGTCAATTAGAAGGTTCATTTCACAGTTGGAAAATAAGTGTCACCACTTTAATCAACTACTGAAGAAAGATGTTCAATTTTGGTGGAACCAAGAATGTTAGGATTCTTTTGCTAAGTTAAAATAGTATCTATCAAATCCACCATTTTTCATTCCACCCGTAACAAATAAACATATCCTTCTCTACACATCTGCATGTAACATGTAATAGGAGCATTGCTAGATAATGATCAAGGACAAGAGCAAGAAATATTATATCTTATTCAAATGCTTATTTATCATGAGATTGAGTATTCACATGTTGAGAAAGTGTGTTTAGAAATAAAGTTCACATTTCACAAACTATGCACTATTTACTCAATCACACAACCAAATTCATTGCAAAAGTATATCCTCTCAAATATCTACTCTATATACCCATTCTCATAGAAAAAAATTCAGCTTGGGTCGTTCTCTACTAAGTGATTTTGATATCGAGTTCATTATTGAAAAATCAATTAAAGGAAAAGCTCTTGTAGATCAACTTGTTGCAGCACCTCTACCAGGATCGAACCACTTCATTTTGAATTTATGAATGAAGAACTTTTGTATGTTGATATAATTCCTTCTTGGACCCTATTCTTTGATGGATATTATAATGTCCATGGACCAGGAGCTGGTATTTTTATTTCCACACCAAATGGTAACGTTATTCCAAAATATTTTCACTTTTCCTTCCCCTACACAAACAATATTGTAGAATATGAAGCCCTCATAGCTAGACTAAAATTGGAAATCTCATGGAATCTCAAAGAGTTGGCAGTATTTGGTGATTCCTTCTAATCATCAAACAAGTCACAAATGAATACTAGGTAAAAGATGAAAATATCATTCCTTACAAACTCATGGTGGATAGCCTTAGAGGTTACTTTTAGTTTATCACATTTGAACAAGTTCCTCACCTTCAAAATAAATCAGTAGATGTTATGGAAACTATCGGATCTCTTCTTGAGTTTAACTCCCATCAAACACATACTAATTTTCTCATTGAACATCTTCTAGGTCTAACCTTTGATTTTCCTTATTCAACCATAGTCTATGAGATAGTTAGTCCAAAAACCCTGGTATCATGACATTTATACTTTCATCTATGATCACACTTATCCGAAAGCATGAACTCTTTGAATAAATGATCCTTAGACAATGTGATTTGCACTATACCATATTCACAAATACCATTTATCCAAGAGGATGTGATGGGACTCTATAAAGATGTCTCCAAACCATAGAGGAGGTACATGTTGGTATTTTTGGAGTGCATACAAGTTGCACGGCATTAGCAAAGAATATCTTACGTGTTGGTTACCATTGGCCCACCATGGAGTCGATGCATGTAATTTTTTTAAGAATTGTATAGTTTGTTATGTTTGTGGAGCCTATTTTCATGTTAGAGTTTGGTACACCTTCCATGTGTTACACTCGGGTATTTTTATGGTGGTCCCGCTCGCCGGTGAGCGGGTCAGGGGGTTTGGGGGTCAAGCCCCCGATGAAAGGGTTCTGGGCGAAGCCCCAAGCAAATTTTCATGGACTGGTTCATTAACCCATGGGTAATGGGTAACCGTTATGGGCCTTGGCCCATGGTTTTTTCGGTCTTTTGCCCATTGTTTTGATACCCACGGTTTTTTGCCCTTGGTTTTGATACCCACGGTTTTGTATCAAACTGCTTAAGCAGTTGTCTATTTATATGGTCTTATGCATATGATAGATGTACAAGCAAATGTATTGCAGATGTGTTTTGAATTGGTGTGAATTCAGAGAGTTTGTTGAGCATAGCTCCAAACGGATCTGGGTATTGTATTGAGAGAGCAGTGGCTTGTAATAAAATCTGAGCAAGTGATTCTTGGTGGACGTAGCCCAAATTGGGTGAACCACGTTAAATACTGTCTCTTTGTGTTGTGTTATTTTGTTCTGCAATTTTATTTCAGATCTGTAATAATTTCTGCATATTAGTTTCTACTATTGCGATTCTGTGAGGGATTATTCCGCATATTTTATCTCTTATTTCCTAACATAGTTTTCCAAACACATGAGAATCTCATCCACACACCTTCTCAATCCTTAAAACCAATTACTACACCTTAACCTTTCTCCCGATGGGGGCTTTACCTTATAGGAAAAATCAACCCCACCTTATCTGATGGTCATAAGCTCATTATCACTGCCACAAAATATTTTACTAAATGTTTTGAGGCAATGCCTCTCACCTATGTTACTGGTAGTAATATTTCTAAATTCATATTCAATCACCTTATTTGTCACTTCAGCATTCCATCTTCTCTTGTTACAAATAATGGTAAGTCATTCAAAAATAAAATTGTTAAAGCCTTAGCCAAACGCTTCAACATTCACCTTTATTGGTCCACCCTTTACTATCCCTAATGTAATGGCCAAGTTGAAGCTTCTAATAAGACATTAAAATCCATCATGGAAACAATTTTTGACAAGCATGGTCACAATTGGCATACCCAAGTATATCCTTCCCTTTGGGCCTATTCTACATCCTTCGTACCCAAACAGATTCACTCCATTCTCACTTGTTTACGGCTCTAAAATTATTTTACCTATAGAGATTCACCTCCCATAATTTTATGTGTCCCTTCAACATCTAATCAACAAAGATGACTATCAACAGGCTCGCCTTATTGAGCTTGATCTATTAGATGAAAAGTGGCTCAATGCTTTGGACCATCTCAAAGTGTATCAGAATTGGATTCATCGCAGCTACAACAAGAATATCAAACCATGATATTTCAAGATCTACGACATTGTTCTAAAAGAAAATCAAAAGAATACAACCAAAGATAGGGACAAGAAAGGCAAATTTGAACCAAATTGGTTGGGTAATTACCTTATCAGCTGTGAAATTTAGATCATGTGAATATAAGCTATCCACTCAAGATGGAGAAGAGTGTAAAGAACCTATGTATGTGATTCATTTGAAGAAATTATATTCCTAATACATACATACTTACCTCTCGTGCTGGGGGAATTTTAGCACATTCACTTATATATTTCTCTAAAAGAGGGACGAAAGCCTCACAAATAGTTTTTACTATTGTTAAATGGTTTTGAAGGGAAAATACCTTGTAGTACAAAAAGGCTCAAGAGCCAGATAATACATTAATAACAAAGTGGTTTTTTTATACGTGGGGGCCACACCCCAACCAAAAATCCTAGGAGCTAGATATTCAGGAAAAAAACTTAGGCAAGGGCCAATTGCCAACAAGGATCCTAAATAACAACACAAAAGAGCACAACAATCGTGATAAAATAACAATCGAACAAAGTAATAAAATAGAAAAACAAAGCTAAGATAGAGATTTGTTGAAAAATTTCAATGCAATCTTCAAGGCTCTGTAGAGGTTGTGCTTGTTTGCATTTCAGGTCTTGCCGCTTTGATGGTAGTCTTATTTTTTATTTTTCAATCCTTCCAAGAAGACTCGGGGATGCCACAAGCCTCACATACCTACTTTACATTTTTTGCATATAATCCAAGACCGCCCCTGTGAATAGCACTAGTTGGACCTGCATGTATTCCACCTATAAGATCCTTTCCTCTAAATCACCGAATTTGTGGTGGAAATCCTATTCATATTCTCTTCTAGGTTAGTGAGGGTAGAGGGGTCTAGGTTGGTTTTGAGGCCTTCTTTGTTAAGGATATCCACATTCTCCTCAATCCCCTTAAGGGCCTCATCCTGCTGTTTAATTTGAGTAGACATACCAGAGCTAGAAGCTGTAATATGGGAAGCTTGACTTATTTATAATAGACTCTCGGCTCTAATAACATCGGTGCCCTTTGAGCTACGAAGAATTATTTTAGCGGGGAAGGATCAGACAAGAGAGCATGAACATTCATATTTTTGGTGTGAATCCTCGGTTGTTGAGGAGGAGGGGGGCCAGAGGGTCGGCAAGGTCATTTTCCACCACATCAAGAAAGAAGTGATGAAGGAGGAAGATCACTCTTTGGTGCAAAGGGAGTACCCTCGTGTGGTCTTGAACCTCTCTAATATATTTCTCAAGAGAATGGAATATTTAGTGAGGGAAACTAACTTTAGCAAAGCATGTCTGAAGTGATTTAAGATGACAAGATGATGTAAAGGCAGGGTAAAAAATTGACCTTCTAGAGTAATATAATGAACAATCATCTTAACAACCTCATTAAATGAAGGGGGATTGAGGAATAAAGGATTCCTGACTTACCAATTTGCATAGACTTTTCACCCACCAAGAAACGCTTATCCTTAGCATCTTTATCGAACTTGTTCATGAAAAATTTACCTCATCCATGTTCATGCCCATAATGAAGGAGATCATCTCTTCAATAATTATAAATTATTATTTTTGAAATGTATAACTTTGTCCTTCAAATTTTAGCAAAATTCAGGAAAATATGGACATCATATCCCTTAATACGCTACATGAACTCAGTGAAACCATATACATTCAAATCTTCCCATAACTCGACATTATTTTTCCATGATGGGTCGTGAGATGGGCTCAACCCTACAAGGCGGTCCCCCATGGTGTAGTTGAATCTAGCAAATATAATGGCAACATCCCGAGTGCAGCATGCAATAGGATGGTTTAGACACATAGATAGTGACACACTAAAAAGTCGAGCCTTAAAACCCCACCTCCGAGCTATATAATTGAAATAAAAACCCTTTTGTTGAAGCTAGAGCTCAAAAATTAATAAAAAGAGATCCATTTGGAGGATTGAATTCTCATAGTCTAGAAGTACGCTTGATCATCACTCCACACGTCACCGAGACCACCACCTTAAAATGTTTGTTTCTTGTAGCTTCATTGTTAATGATGGCTTTGGTAATATTAGAAATCTCCTCGATATCATACCAAATGTTAAAATTGTTAATGATGACCCCATCATTTCCAAGTGCATCTCGATGCCCCATTCCCTTCTCCATATACATGTCCAATTTTAATGTTTGACAAACCTTTTCATAAAACCTTATCTTTGAATATAAATTCCTTGATGGTCTAGCTGGGGAATTGAGAACCATTGATATTATTAATGACATTAAGAGAGTCTCCTCAATTACTAAATTATTGACTTTTAGGTCCCTTGAAGTTATGATTCCCTAGAGAGCGAAAAGGGCCTCTCGTATAATGGTTTGATTGATTAAAGCCTCACAAATATTATTGTTGTTCAATAAAATCATTTATAATGGATATGGTTTCAATACTTATATATATATATATATATATATATATATATATATATATATATATATGTACAGTGTACACAACAAACTAACAACCTAGTTATATTAGCTTCTAAAATACATCCCGGGAAGCACAAAAAATGTAATAAAATAAATATTATTTTGAAACAATATAACAATTAAATAATAATAGATAACTACCTAGTTACCTAAGTAACCAACAAGTTACCATAATAACAAAATAGTAAATACAATGCATAATTAACCTAGTAGACTAAGTTTTACCATCCGACTTCAAGGTCATGCATATTGTTTAAAGATTTCATTCTCATGGTCTTTCGTATCGGAAGTCTAAATTGGTGACATGCACATAATTGGTTCTTCAAAGACCTCAATAATAGCATACACCTACATGTTTAGCTTCCTCTTTTATGTCCCTTATCACTCTCCTTTTCGTATTCATCTTCATGCACTTTTATCCATTTGTCATGGCCTAGACAATTTTAAGTGTTTATCATTTACACTAATCATATGATCTGCTCTTATCTTTTTCTTCAACTTGCCTAGTTAGTTCATTTGACTCTTCTTCAAACCTCTACAATTCTATAATAGACTCTACATTTCAATTGTATGTGGTCTTCTTTCTTTATTTACTTTAACACACCCGCTCATTTCAATCTAGAATTGCTTAACACCCTATAATCTCCTATGTCTTCAAGGTTGTATATTCAGCTTATCTTAGTTCTTCTATTTTTTAGCTTAATACAATGTGTCCGAATTATCACTTTTTAACACTTCTCTCATATCATCTTCCAACCTTTCATTATGTTATAGATATTCATATATGACTCGGTGATCACCTGTAATTTCATCTTTATTATTCAATGTAATTTGTACATTTTTAAAGAGCATACACCATATAATTGTTTCACATTTTAAATCAATATGACACTCTCCAATTCTATATCAACCAACATTATTTTCACAGTCCTATACTTGTATATATTCTAACTCCTTTTCCACCCTAACTCTTCAATTTCCTTCACATCATATGTTTCACACCTTTTAAAACTACTCATAAGATTCACCAAAGGAGAGCTTCTAAACTTCTTTATTCAAGTTTTATTGGAATAAAATAGGTTTTTGTAATCTGACTAAAGCTCTCAAACTTCTTCACAAAATTTGAGCTAATGGAAATGTCTTTTCAAATTCACAAGAAGACCAACCATTTAGTAGCTCACCCAAAGACTATTTACTAACACTAATAGACACAAAGAGAATTTAGTGCACTCCAACATTCTTCAAATGATGTCAAAAGGATCATAGACCACTTTTTCAAGCTCCTATTCAAGAGAATTTACATTTTATTACTCAACCACGATAGGCAACAAGAGGATTTTCTCACATTTTCACCACTATTATAAGGGAACAATCTTGCAACCATATTTTGACACAATTAGAGGCTTTACCAGCTCTCTTCATACTTCTTAGTGTTGAAAAAATGAAGATAGAGCATTCTAATGTCAAAGGAAGACTTTAATTAGACAAATTTGATGAACTCCTACCCTAACATGACGTGCAAGATTATCGTAATGAAATTCTCCTTCGTCCTTTAAATAAATCACTTCAAAAAAATTCAAATAGATCGTATACCATGTACATGCCTTTCTATAAAATTTTAAAATTCTTCACCTGGGTATCTTGAGTGTTTTAAAGTTTTTTCTTTCTCAAACACTTGGTATCGGGTTTCGTGTCAGATATGCTTGAGACTATTAAAAATCAATTTCTCTATCATTATTTTATGAAATTTGGAAATTCCAATTTTTGTAGGTCTCGTGAGAACCCTCTCCATCTTCTCCAATTGACATTTAAGTTTAAAAGCCTTCCAATGGCTTCCGAAACTTCCAAGCATAGTGCATAGTGATCAAAAGCTTTACAAGACCCTATTTTGATTGTTTTCAAAAATATGATTCAAGGCTTATGATGAACCTTGATTGTTCATGGAAGATCACAAAAACCTCCTTGACCTCCTTAGAGAGCCAAATATAAATTTTGCACATTTGTTAAATAGCTTCATAAGATTTTTTAAGTGACACGGTGAACTCCTTTCACTTAAGCATTGTCAACAAATGAATATGTTGCCTTCTTTACATTCTTGCTTTATTTTTTCCATTTGAATCACTTCACTAAGAACAACTAATCACCAGTTGGAGAGATACACCTTGAGAATTAGTTGGTTTGGATCGAGACACCTAGTTTTTGACATAGACACAAAATTTATCTTCTTTATGACTTATACTTCAAGTTCCAAGATCATCCATTTGAGGAGAATTTTAGTAGATTTATGTATCACAACTTTAACTTCTTAAGAGTAGTAATGCACACCGAGGAGTTATTAGAACACTTCAAGAGAACTTGTCTATTTTATGGTTCTACATGGAAGATGTAAAGCATTAAGCACTAGACCTTGCAATCAATATTTCATATTTATGAATCTTTAATAAATAGGATCTTCAAGAGGAACATAGCATCACCTGTAGTGCTTTAAGTTTATAACCTTCAAGAGAATAACTTTCAAGCAAATCATATAGTGTAGTGCATGTGCAAACCTGCAGCTTCTTCAAACCAAGTATTTGTACCTAGACTAGCATAATCATCACCAAGGAAGATTAATCAATACACTTTCAACTTGTAGAAAGGTCATGACCATATTTCATTGAGGCCTCACACCCATACAATCTTCCATATCTTTGTATCAATCATCGTGCATAGGCTTTCCTAGGGCTAGAATAGATTTGTATAGTACAATACAACTAAAGTGAACCTTGAGGTATACCAATATGACTTAGAGCATATATTCTACATCTCTGTGTAGTTATAACAAATTTGACTTATGATTTGGATTCACAAAATTTCATTTTGTGGATCACATGTAAGAGGAAGACTTGAATAGAGAAACAACTTGTTAGAAAAATGTTCATAAATTTCTTGAAATTTATCCATTTTCCCTGAAAAATTTTCCACACTTCAGTCTTGGAGTTTTCTACAAAAATTCATTCTATGATTTATCCAAAGAAGGATCTATATTTTTTCTTGATTGCTAAGAATCTAGACGACTAATTTTGCATTCTTTAAGAGGGAAATTTTAGAAAAACTTGAATAACTTAAAATCCCCATTTCAAAATTTGATGAAATTTGGCATGAAGCACTAAAAACACCCCTCTACACATTCCATGTGTTGGTTATCCATAGGTTTTCCTATGAAGCTCTGAAAAATCTCATTTACCTTAGCAAACATTATTAGTTCTCAAAGTCAACTTTGGCTAGCTTTTGAATTTTTCCTCCAAGAGCCAAATTGAGCCTTGTTTTTTCTTACACATGTTATAGACACTATTATTAGACTGATCTCATGCTCAATTCCATTTTCATGACATGTACCAACTTCTCACACCTCATCAGGCTCCAAAAAATAGGCCTAAATGAGCTAGTTTGAACTAGGACTTCCACCAAATGACCTGTAACACCATATAAGAGATCTTTCCCATGCTAACAACATTATATCTAACCTATAGAGCCTATGAAACAATAATACCAACCCCTACACTCTACCTTCACCGATTAAACACCTCACTATTTGAGTGTGTATCATTCTGAAAGCAACATGAAACCTTCCTGAAAGCTCACTATTGATTCTTTTGCCATCAACGCCACTTGACATCAATGAAAACCCAATGACCAGGGTTCAACAATCTCCCCCTTTATAATTAGCGGAAAATACTCAGAAAATTTGATGGAAAAAACATAGACCAACAACTTCCAATCACCACTCCCAGTTTCTGACAACTTCTCTCCCCCTTTGACATCTATGACAAAGGGTTCTTGGCCATTTGACAAAAAAATGAAAACTAAAAACAATGATGTATGAGAAAATAAGCTTACCTCTATTAGACTGAGGCAAACACCCCCTGAACATGAGCACTCTTCCTTTAAATCCAATTAACTTGCACCACCACCTTGCCTTGCATAGATTCTTGACATCCTCTAAGAACATGACCATCACATGATGCGCCCTTCCAATTCTCCCCCTAAGTATAAGTCATCTAAATCTTCTTAGAAACACATAAATTTTAGTCTTAACCTTTCTTACAACCCTTGAGGATGATTCAAACAATTAGGCACTTTCTTAAACCAATTTTTCAGTTCTTAAAACCATATATTGATGTAAAGTTTCAGATGTAGACCTAACATGCCTTGCCTTTGAAGAAATATAGTTAAAAAAACATACCTTCCACCGCATTTAGAGCACCCAATCTCATTCATGTAATCTTCCTCCTCTCGATGCTTTATTATTTTAATCATCTTGAGTACTTCAATGTTTATTGTATCATTGATGTTTCACTCAAAGAAACCTAACACCATTACACTAATCCACAACCATTAGAAAATATCGACTCCACTAAAGATGACTTACATACCATTCGGAGTAGGAATGACCATTTTCATTCAAAAATCCATGCCTTTGTCTCATTTAATATGATATACTTTAGTAAACAATCCATAACTCTCATGTAGAGAAATTTGAGAGCAACTTAACATGTCAAGGATGGATTTTTCAGCCCTTTCTCTCTTGATGAAGAACCATACTCTTCCCTTTAACATTGTTCATACTTGTAGTTGGTCTTATTACTCATAAGGTCATGACTAGACCGAAAAATTCCTTTTATGCTTGATACCATCTTCTCTGCTCAACTTAATACCTTTATATCTATTCCATATTTGTATACTTATGCTCTTTGACATTGGACCAAGCAAGAAAGGAACAAAATCATCAGCCAACATGTAGATGCTAAAAATGACTTTGAGCATATTGTATACTTACTCTCATAACTTTGAGTAATTTTACAAGGAAAAAATTTTGTGACAAAATAGATACTCTCTGAAGAATATACACCTCTTTTGGATCATCAAAAATTAACACCACAACCTTGAGAGCTTTATAGAATCATTTCATACATTTTAGTTAGATCTCTAGAACCTCCATTGTCAAATCGAAACTTTATCAAAAATATCTAGGAGATTAGGAATTTTATGGTCTAAAATCAATTGATTCTGAAGAACGTGATGTTTAGATGATTAGTACAAAATTTTAGACTTCAAATCCACCATTTTCACTTTGAAATTCATAATTCTCTTCATATCGTTGCTAGAAATCACATTGAACCCAGTTTTTGGATGAAAATCACAAAACAAAATGCACATATTTTGATTTTCAAGATCTCATATTTTGATATAATAACTATATCAACATCCTCATAAGATCATGAGTATGATATTTCTTGAATGAAAACCATAAGTATCACTTTCATGTAAGATAACATATTAAATTTGGCCTTATATGTTATCAAGAAGACTCATCATAGTTCTTTTGCATGATGATCTACTTAATTTATCATCATTGATGGTAGATCTCACCTTCAAACCTTCTAAATGAGACTGATACACCTTTTAAAGTCTTCAAAATCAACATAGAGACACACAACCTACTATATATATCTAGACAGGACATGATGACTACAAAGAACTTCCTAACAAGAATATATCCTTTTAAAACTCTTAATCATCTCCAACACATATCTGAAGTATTTTCATAGTTTCAACCACATCACACAAACTTGGACACACTTGACTCATGCACTTGAATGTCATGATTGACTCATGACATGCCACTTGACTCTTTGAGACTCTGAGATCAATAAATTTGACAATATAACTAGTCACATATTTTGACCAAAAAAATTATACTTTACACAGATGATATGACCTTATATATTCTTTAAGGAACTTACTCATGATCTACACACATAGTGAACCACTTCAGACATACAACTTCTCAAAACTCAAATTTTGCAATGGAAACAACCTTGGGAGATAATACTAAGTTACATTTTAAGACTTGAAAGAATAAGAGTGTCTAACATAAGTCCTTACAGCTATTGACAATGTTTTCTCTTTAAGACCACTCAAAAGACATTCAATAATTTCAACATATACACAACTTCCAACATGGAGCAAGACATACAATTTTGAAATCGATATACTATTGGATAGATTTTTACGCATAGCATCAAACCTAGGCAGTCATGAGATAAATCTCCCTCATTTAACCGGTGAGGCTCCCGTGTTAGATTTGTCAATAAAAATGTGTTATTATCTATCAGGGGTTTTACTTTAACCACTTAGTTCATGAACCATAACTAAGAAGTTCTGCAGCAAGTAAGCAGCTGTTCAAGAAAGGAAGTATTTTATAGAAGAAGGAAGTAAAGGAAATATAGAGAAGAAATGGGGAAGATGTGCATCCCAATTAGTAGATAGCAGAGCTAATTACATGCACATAGAAGAAACTTAATAGATATGAACACACAGAATTATAAAACAAAGGCAGCTCTAGATCTAGATCTAAAATAACACAAAGTTTATTAAGAGATCTAAGATTAAAAGCAAGAAACAAAGTACACCGTGACACAAAGTTCTCCAGAAACCTACTCCTTTGTATTCCTTTGCTCCAAGTTGCTCTCAGGGGTTCAACACAAAGTCTAGAACACAAGATTGCTGCTTTACAAATTTTGATTGAAATTGAATTGCTCCTGTAGTCTGAAGAAATGATCAGTCCTTCCTTGTGCCTTCACGGATCGGGTGAATGGACGTTCAGCCAGGTTGAGATTTGTATGGAAAACACTCTGATCTTCAATAGATAAGCTTTGATCTGCAAAGATAGTTGTTTCCAATGAGTCGCCAAAAATTGTTGGCTAGATTTTCTGCATAGCATCAAACCTAGGCAGTCATGAGATAAATCTCCCTCATTTAACCAATGAGGCTCCCGTGTCGATTTGTCAATAAAAATGTATTATTATCTATCAAGGTTTTACTTTAACCACTTAGTTCATGAACCATAACTAAAAAGTTTTGCAGCAAGTAAGCAGTTGTTCAAGAAAGGAAGTATTTTATAGAAGAAGGAAGTAAAGGAAATACAAAGAAGAAATGGGAAGATGTGCATCCCAATTAGTAGATAGCAGAGCTAATTGCATGCACATAGAAGAAACTTAATAGATATGAACACACATAATTATAAAACAAATGCATTGTAGATCTAGATCTAAAATAACACAAAGTTTATTAAGAGATCTAGGATTAAAAGAAAGAAACAAAGTACATCGTGACACAAAGTTCTCCGGAAACCTACTCCTTTGTATTCCTTTGCTCCAAGTTGCTCTCAGGGGTTCAACACAAAGTCTAGAACACAAGATTGTTGCTTTACAAATTCTGATTTATCACCGAAGGTTTTTCCTCTACTTATAGAATGTAGAGGGGCAATTACAAGTTGGAAGCTTTTAGTTGAACTGGCACATGTGGAAGTCGGAAAGAAACAACTGGCAATCTTCCTCCTGGAATTCCTCTTTGCGTGACATGTATGATTTGCAACTGAAAATAGAAGCTTCTATTTTGCACATCCGCCACCTATCTCCAAGTAGTTGACTTCTTCAAGTAATGGCTTTTAAACCAATCACTTAAGTTGTATAATTGAATTGATCGCTCAATTACTTTGTCGGAGGAAAGAAGAAGGAAGAGGAAAGCTAACTTTGTCGGAGGAAAGAAGAAGGAAGAGGAAAGTTGACTTTGTCCTTTTTCATGTATGCATGCAGCTGATTCAAACTGGATCTGGAAGTAGCTAGATCTAGAAACAAGCTAGAATTGGAAGCAAGCTGGAATTGCAAGCAGTTGGAATTGGAAGCAAGCTGGAATTTTCCTTCGCATTGTCTTCTCTTTTATCCTTTGAAGATTTTACAGTTCTTCTTGTTGTACATGCATCAGTGCAAGGTTGGCCATAGATAACTCATCATCCTTAATTTTAATTGCATATGAGCAATTAAAAATTCGAAAGCACTCAAGATGAATAAAAATTCTATGAAAGCTTCAACTGGAAGATGAGAGCACATGCACAGGATCTTGGAAGGAAATTTTCCATGCACCGACTTCTTCACTAGCTGCATTTAAAACAAGAGGATGAAGCCTTTGTGTCGGAAGCTTTTACAACTATGAGATTTGTATACGGATCTGCATATGGATTTGCATTTGCATCTCGGATATGGATCTGCACCTACATAAAAAACTTTGGCAACTAGGCTATGGATGGAAAAGTTGCAACTCAAATAATTCCACTGCTTTTAATCTACACACATGAGTGAAGTTTCTCCTGCACGCATGAGTGAAGTCTTTCCTGCTCTGGATTTTTCTATCAATTCAACAAGAGGTTATGAGTCTCCAATATCTGTAAATTTAGAAGTGATGCATGACTCCATTGTGCTTTCTTTTTCATCTTTCTTCGCCATAGCTTTGTCTATCTTTGTCTAAACAATTCTTTTTCTTCTTATTTGACTGGAATTCTTCAAAATTGGTGTAGATCTGGATAATCCTTTAGATTCAGAGGAAATATTCAATGTATTGGACATTGATATAAGTTCCTTTTCTTTTGAAAAACACCTGTAATGAATTCCTTAGCACCTGTAACACTTATGCAAACAATTATGCAGACAAAGATCAACCTCCTTCAAAGCATGCACCAAATTTGGAAGCTTTTAGCCTTGTTGCCACCTTGCCTGAGAAAAATCCTTCTTCAAATGCCTTGTTTCCACCTTGCCTGAGCAAAATCCTTCTTCAAATGGGGGCGCACTTTTCCTCTTGGCTGCAATTCTTTTCCCGTGATATAAAATTCACTTAAGCTACAAAGTGGGAAAGTTAGAGGCCACGAGCGGTGGGAATTTATTGTGCCTTGCAGGTAAAAATTCCCATGGTGAAATAAAAAAGTGACTTAAGTGAAATCACGATTTTATTGCCTACCTTGCAGGGTAAATAATCCCATTGTCAAAGTCAAATCACTTAAGTGGATCATGGGATTTCCGGGGCTGCCTTGCGGGTAAAGAATCCCATTGTGAAAAATTCTTAAAAATAGAATTCTATTATGCAAAAAGTGTGACCCACCTTGGGTGAATAATAATGCATTAAATAAATATTTGTTAATATTTATTCACCCAATTTGGCACCCAGGCTTGTGGAAAATTCAACAAAGGGAAGTGGACATAAGGAATTTAAAAATAGAATTCCAAAATTAAATAAATTTAATTTATTTAATGCAGCCCCTTTTGAGAAGGAATTAATACTTTTTAAAGTATTAAATGATTATATTAATTCCTATTTTCAATGGCTATGGTCAAAGCACACTGTGAAGCTTAAGTGAAGTGAAGTGTGGATGATTAAATTGAATTAATTTAATTGATTAGATGGTTGTCCTTAAACATGCTATATTTAAAAGAGAAGAGCTTGATTTTTAATTAATTGATTGCCTTTAATTGTTAGGGCAATTATTAATTATAGAATTGTGAGGGTTATATAAGCATGGGCAGCCATATGGGTGAATTACTTAATTCACAGGTAAAGAATTGCAGCAAAGAGGAAAAGTACACCCCCATTTAAAGAAGGATTTTGCTCGGGCAAAGTGGCAACAAGGCTAAAAGCTTCCAAATTTGGCACATGCTTTGAAGGAGGTTGATATTTGTCTGCATAATTGTTTGCATAAGTGTTACATGTGCTAAGGAATTCATTACAGGTGTTTTTTAAAAGAAAAGGAACTTATATCAATGTCTAATACATTGAATATTTCCTTTGAATCTAAAGAAATATCCAGATCTACACCAGTATTGAAGAATTCTAGTCAAATAAGAAGAAAAAGAATTGTTTAAACAAACATAGACAAAGTTATGGTGAAGAAATATGAAAAGAAAGCACTGTGAGTCATGTATCACTTCTAAATTTGTAGATATTGGAGACTCGGAACCTCTTGCTAAATTGATAGATAATCTGAATCCAGAGCAGGGAAAGACTTCACTCATGCATGCAGGAGAAACTTCACTCATGCGTGCAGATTAAAAGCAGTGGAATTATTCGAGTTGCAGCTTTTCCATCCATAGCCCAGTTGCCAAAGTTTGTTATGCAGGTGCAAATCCATATCCAGATGCAGATGCAGATGTAGATGCCAATCCATATGTAGATCCAGATCTAGATCTCATAGTTGTAAAAGCTTCTAGCATAAAGGATTCATCCTCTTGTTTCGAATGCAGCCCGTGAAGAAGTCAGTGCGTGGAAAATTTCTTCCAAGATCCTGTGCATGTGCTCTCATCTTCCAGTTGAAGCTTTCATAGAATTTTCATTCACCCTAAGTGCTTTCCAAAATTTTTAATTGCTCATATGCAATTAAAAATAAGGATGATGAGTTATCTATGGCCAACCTTACACTGATGCATGTACAGCAGAAGAACTGCAAAAGCTTCAAAGGATAAAAGAGAAGACAATGCGAAGGAAAAATTCCAGCTTGCTTCCAATTCCACTTGTTTCTAGATCCAGCTGCTTCCAGATCCAGTTTGAATCAGCTGCATGCAGACATGAAAAAGGACAAAGTCAGCTTTCCTCTTCCTTCTTCTTTCCTCCAACAAATTCATCTTTCCTCTTCCTTCTTCTTTCCTCCGACAAAGTAATTGAGTGATCAATTCAATTATACAACTTAAGTGATTGGTTTAAAATCCATTACTTTAAAAAGTCAACTACTTGGAGATAGGTGGCAGACGTGCAAAATAGAAGCTTCTATTTTTAGTTGCAAATCATACATGTCACACAAAGAGGAATTCTAGGAGGAAGATTGCCAGTTGTTTCTTTTCGACTTCCACATGTGCCATTTCAACTAAAAGCTTCCAACTTGTAATTGCCCCTCTACATTCTATAAGTAGATGAAAAACCTTCGGGTGATAAATCAGAATTTTAAAAGCAACAATCTTGTGTTCTAGACTTTGTCTTGAACCCCTGAGAGCAACTTGGAGCAAAGGAATACAAAAGAGCAGGTTTCTGGAGAACTTTGTGTCACGATGTACTTTGTTTCTTGCTTTTAATCCTAGATCTCTTAATAAACTTTGTGTTATTTTAGATCTAGATCTAGAGCTACCTTTGTTTTATAATTATGTGTGTTCATATCTATTAAGTTTCTTCTATGTGCATGTAATTAGCTCTGCTATCTACTAATTGGGATGCACATTTTGCCCATTTCTTCTATGTATTTCCTTTACTTCCTTCTTCTATAAAATACTTCCTTTCTTAAACAATTGCTTACTTTGCTCTGAGAACTTCTTAGTTATGGTTCATGAACTAAGTGGTTAAAGTAAAACCCCTGATAGATAATAACACATTTTTATTGAAAAATCTAACACGGGATCCTCACCGGTTAAATGAGGGAGATTTATCTCATGACTACCTAGGTTTGATGCTATGCGAGAAAATCTAGCCAACATATACCTTGACCAATTGATAGATAGATGCAGCAATCACCCTCAACTTATGCTTCCTTCCGCTAGAGTGTACCTTCTAAAATCCTATAGAAGGCACACGATCTTGTTAAGACACTTCAAAATAGGATAATGTCATCAAGACAACATGATGACTTAGATATTTCCTTCTTTGTCCTTGGTTTCTTTTTCATATTCTGATATTGCTTGGGGAAGACATTCTTCATAATTTTTACTATATTTGTGTTCCTTCTTCTTGTCTTTTTCATCATTTCTGTCATCTTACGGGTGTTTTCTTCCCTTGTGACTGATATAGATTTTTGTTCTTCTTCTATATCGGCACTTGTTATCTTCTTGTCATCCTTTGATGTCTCAACTTCTGATTTTTTTCCTTGACCTTGCATACCCATTTTTCTTTCTTCTTTCCAACATCTCTCTCAACCATGGTTGACTTGGTCTTACTCTTTGAGTTTACATTTTCTCTGTATATCCTTTTGCCTTGTCTTTAGAATGCATTCAGCTTATATCTAAATGTATGTGGTTCAAAAAAAAGTTTGGAAAAATTCCCTAGCTCAAGGTTGTTAAAGAAAACAACCTAATTCTTGTCCCAAAACTAATTTACTAGATCTTCTAAAAAATTATTGATTGTGTGACCTTTTCCTTTGCAATTAAAACACACTATGTTCTTCTCATAATCATAATTGTAATCTCTCCATGGATAACCTTCATATACCTTTCTCCTACAATCTTTAGCTCTATGTCCAAAGATGTTGCATGAAAAACAAACTCCATGAAACTTACTTGATAATCTCCTTGTAGTTGGTTGCCTAAAGATCCTCTTGTACTCTTTTTGTCCTTCTTGCTAAGAACATCCTTAAAAAGAAGTATGACTTGATTCAGCTCTTGAATCCTTTTGCTTTTTTTTTGTTCCATCTCCTCCTTTAGGTCTTTACTTCTGCACTTAGTCTTTCACATTCTTCACTCTTGGCTTGGATGGATGCTTGACATAACTCATGACTGAACTCATGCTTTATTTCAGTCTGACTTGCTTTATTTTGAGTTCCAAACTAGGCTTGTCACCAAAATATGTTTGTTTAATTAGAAACCCATTAAGTTTTCTTGAGACTGCTCTAACTCAACCTTCAAAGTCTTTATTTCTTCTTCAATTTTGATACATGCATCACCTTTTTCTCTCAAGGCCTTTGATACATTTTCAACATATGAGGACATATCATTCAATTCATGCCCATGGTTAGCCTCCTTGAGTTTAATTTGTCTTTAACTCATTTATAAGAGATTGAGCAATTTCATACCTCTTTTTCAACACTGACTCTATTGATGTACCCATGTTTATATCATGGGGCTCACCTATAAGGTGTTAGGATCAATTCAAAAGGACTAAGATCTGATACCAATTGTTGAAAACTATGACAATGAGAGGGGGTGAATCAAGTATCTATTTATATTTTTAACTCATAAATTAGTTCATTCAACTTTCATCATTTACTCTAGATTAGAAATCACAAGAAAAAGAGAAATCACATACTAAGACAAATTTAATGTGAGAAACCCAAGCTAGGAAAAAACCCACTCAAACCATGAACTAAGATTAGGATGAACATGTCCTTTTTCTTTTACAATGGTTTTGTGGTTGAGCTTTAACTCAACCTAGAGTTGTAACTCCTAGGATTGACCAAGCTTTTACTCATTTGGAGGATTCAACCACCTGTAATTCAACCAACTACTCCTGATCTTTAGTGAGCTTTAACTCACAAGGAAGATGCAACTCCCTAAATACTAAGTTGTCACTTAGCCTAGTTCAATAAGTATTTTGTCACACAATAATGTTTTCTTATACAAATAATAGTGACACTAGATTTACACACTTTTTTGTTTTGCTCCTGATAATTCTTTCTTCAATATGCTACAAGTCTTCTAGATTAGGCTCACACATTCATCATCTCAATTTCAATCCAAGGAATCTCAACTTGCCTCATCAACATCTACATGTTCTACAAGCATTTCAATACCCAATGTGATGATCTTTAACTAGTTTGGAAATCTAACTTGAAGGTCATGCATATTGTTTCAAGATTTCATTCTCATGGTCTCTTTGTATCAGCGCTAGTCTAAACTAGTGATATGCACATAATTATTTCTTCAAAGACCTCGAAAATATCATACACCTACATATGTAGCTTCCTCTTTTGTCCCTTGTCACTCTCCTTTTCTTATTCATCTTCATACACTTTATCCATTTTTCATGGCCTAGAAAATTTTAAGTGTTTATCATTTATGTAGACAATTGTAGTTTGATCAAAGCACTATTATTCCTAATAATGCACTAACTATTCACCTTCTTGCAAATTGATGATACCTCGTCAATTAGACTCCTCTAACTCATCATTTACTTGACAGTATTTTGGTCGTATTTCTCCTATAAACAAACTAATGGGGTTAATATAGCCCCTTGTTAGCTAAACCATCTTCTCATCCTCTTCTATACCACTTTTATTATCTTCCTAGTCTATCAATCCATTTCATTGGATTGATTGGACCTCTCAAAACCCTCTTGAAACCCTAATTCCTCTCTAAACAAGATCAACTAGCTTAATCTATTTTAACTAGTCCTAAACCATGATTAAACTCTTCTAAGCCTAGTCAAAACTTACTTTGACTCATTAATTAATTTTTTGACTCATTTTTAGTCCCAGATGCACCAAAAGTCTCCCATTTCTAAAATTGGAAAATATAAATAGTGCACTACCCCTAGACCATTTCTAAGAACACTCCTTTCTAACATAAACTATAGAATTTTTTTTAGGGCTTAGAACTTATTTCATTTATTTTACTAAGCTATTACTTTTTCCATTGCACTACACACACAAGCATTGAGTAAATGGGAAGAACCATTGGCCTTGAAGCCATTAATGGTGAGCTCCCATTCTGATAATCACAAACTAATTTCTTAAAATCCTTACTAGGTTCATTTGTAAAAGCTATCAAGAATAGAGGATAACTAGATATGCTAGGTTGCTTGTTTATTTCAAGTTTAATGCATGCAAAATGATGAATCCTTACTTATTTTTTATCTGATGGTCCAGTTGATCAGTTTGTTTAAATATTTTGGGGTTTCTTAAGTGTTATATCCCTATTTCCAAAGATTTTGCAACTTTTCATGGAACACATTTGGCACACCCGGTGGGACTTAGTCCATCCTCCATTAATGGAGTCATTTTGAAGCTTTTATTTTAGTTTCTAACTTTTACATGTTTTTGTAGGGTTAAATATTTTTCCTTGGGCTTTTTAGCTAGGTTTTATGCGTTAACCTTCATTTTCATGCCTCTTTGTTAAGTTTATGTTAGAAATTGCATTTAATGGCTAGATTCTAACTGTTGACACTTTTAGAATTTCATTTTTCGTGTTTTTGGTGGTTTTTTCGGCACGCATATACCTTTCTACCAACAGTAGGAACTTGTTGACTGTCATTTTTACTGAGGCACATAGGCACCCAAATCCACAAGTATGTACATAAAAGTAGGTGCACATGCCCAAATAGTGGTGCACGCACCTTTCTAGACGTGTAGGCACCCTGTGTGTTCTCGGCCCTCTGTCAAATATTTTACCAAGTGCGCATACACCATTCTCGCTTTAGCACACACGCTTTGTCGTAGCTTTTTTGTACTTGTTTTTTTGCTTCCCTAGTGCAAACATCTTTTCTTGCTAAGCACACTTATGTTAAGGCATCTCTGAGTAGCACAAGCACCCCGTAGACCTACTAAGTTTATAAAGAGGAGCACAGACACCATAACCCATGCACACATAATAAAATAGGCATACATACACTTTGAAGGGTGCGCAGGTGTCTTTATTTGATCTGGATTTATTCATATAATTTTAGTGCTCCTAGTTTTGGTCATATCTCCTAGCTCGTTGACCCATTTTCAAAACTTAAATAAGTGTTGGAAAGAACATGAAGTGAACTTTCCGAGGGAATTTCTAAAAGTAATATACCTTTGGTATCATTATTTCTATCATAAAACTCCCAAAGTTCCCGGAGACCTCCGAAAATGTAAAATACTAAAAACCGTTGAAAACTGCTAAAAATAGATTTCTAGAATTTTCTGATTTTTCTTGGTTTTCTAACTTGTTTTCAGGTTCTAACAAGTGATTGTAGGTTTCTTTTTGGTTCTATTTGACTAAAGTAGTTTAAGTGTTTCATCTCACACCTTCTAGGTGATCTTGGGAATATAAAACATCTCTAAACCCTCCTTGTCACTTTCAAAAACACTTATTTTATGTTTCCTAATTGGATTAACCTTTCAAAATTGGTTAAAATGAACTCTATCTTTTGCAAACACGCTTAAAATATATTCCATAAAAAAAAAAATTAAAGTTGAGTTTTTGCGTTCTTTACGTACCCAAAATTGTAAGGTATACAGATAGCAAACAACATAACAAGTGCCCCAATGATGATACAGGTCTCCTTGCAAGGTGTTTGAAATCCGGAAAAGATCTCCAAGTGTGCGTTAACATCCCACATGCCCCGCTTAGCCCCACGTGCTTTGTTTTTCCCTTTTCCCCTCTTTTCTTGGCCTTTTGCTCTTCAGTGACGAAACCGCCGCCCTGCATGGGCGGCGGTCTCGTGACCGCCGCCCTGATCAAGGCGGCGGTCCTATAACCGCCACCCTGCTCAGAGTGGCGGTCCTTTACGTGTTTTCCAGAAAGTGTTTTTAACGTGACTCACGTAAAAATCAACGATTCACCAGCTTTTTTTACCGACTTGGGCTTGCATTTATGTTTTTGGTCCCCTAGAATAGTGTTTGGCCATTGTTTATAGTTTTAGAGTTCAGTTTGGTTTTGATCTTTGGGTGAATGAAAAGCTATAAATAAATGGCTTGTGCTCAAACAAATGGTCTACCCCTCATTCACTTCTCATACTCTCATTTTCAATAGTTCAGTCTATTATTTTGCTTAGAAGCCATAGTTTCAATTCTTTGCATGTTTAGTTAGCATTGTTCAGCTGTTGGTAAGCCACATATCCATCTTCAGACAGCAAGGTTGTTGTTATTTCACCCAATCCATTAGAGTAGAATAGCTTAGGAAGCCATTAAAGTTGCAGGTTTTGCTCCTCAAAACATGATAGTTTCAGTTACGGGACGCTTTATGTTGCATGACTCGCATGATAAATCCCGCTAGGAATTCGCATAAGCCAAGCTCGTACTCTTGCACTATCCCTCTCCTACTCGCATTATATTTAGTCGCATTCGAGCTGCCTTTGTCCCAATATCTACTACTGTTGATGCTAGCATTACACACTTTTCTAGATTCATTTGAACACAAAGGAACGAGGAGATCACACACACCATTGGATTCGCCACTGTTCTGCAGAATCCAGGTTCTAGCTTTCAAAGTTCTAAAGTTAGAAATATATCAAATAGAGTAGATAATCACTTCTTTTCAATTAAGTTTACTTTCGATATTGTCAGGGAAGCTGTGGGGATTGATAGTTTCTGAGAAACTATGATTCATTCCTCACTTCTGAGGTAGGATCGAGAGTCTGGCAAATAGATTAAGCAAGTTATTTCATTATTTAGAATAGATCTACAAATTACACAGACAAATAACTACACTCGGTTATTTTGTTTGTTTTAAGTTTTATCTTAATTGTCAAATTCTAGATACATTTAAATAGATGCTTTCTTAAATTCTTAAAATTTCTCAGAAAATACAAAAATAGAAATTATATATATGTTCTAGATTTATTCCACGTAGTTAAAATTTGCTTTGTTGCAGTTAGATTTACATTATTGTTTTGTATGACAATCACGGGACCCAGGGAGCCCAGGGAATACGTATTTGAGCCAATTGTGCCTCAACCCAATCTCGTCATGGCAATAGTTGACATAGACCAGAACCTTAGAATACAAATCTTCCAAACAACAACAGATTTATGACAGATCAGCTCTCAGTTGAGGGGATTAAATATAGAAGACGACTGTCGACACTAAAATTTTCCTCCGTAATTTCTATTTCATTAATGTATGTATTAGGAATAGGATGTTGTTAAGTATAATTAGTAGTAGCATCTGATAGAAGATAACGGCGCCGTAGTACGGTGTCGCCAATAATGTGGAGTAGAATAGTCCAAAGTACAATAGGAATGTTTAAAAAGTAAATATTTGTCGTAAGTGGTCCTAAGTAATGTTAAAATGTCAAAGTTTGGGTAATTAGAGAAGTAGGGTCTACGTGATTAGGAATTAGAAATATTATATTGGTAATAAGGACAAGGAGTGAGGTCATAAATATTTTGTATATTTTATTTGTAAAAAGTCTAAAAATGTGGAACCCATGTAAAATGATAAGGTTTATCTTATCTTAAAAGATAAGCTTACATGTATAGATAAGAGTTAAGGTATGGAATATGATTTGTCAGAGTGGATTTCTTATCCTATCTTAGAGATAAGATGGATAAGCCTGGAAGTTCTATAAATAGAGAGGCCACCCCCCTCATTTAGCATAGAAAGAAGTAGTGAGAAATATTGTATGAAGTGTGTAAAGGAAGCCATCAGTTTAAAGGTGTGTTGAAGAAGTCATTAAGAGGTGTAATTGTAAAGTTTCTCCCATAGTCTTGGTGAAAGGCAAGTGAAGTCAATAACACTTGAAGTACCTCATGGGTGAGATTGTAACAATTTCATGTTAATATTATAATTTACTTTGATATTTCAGATTTGTCATCATTCCATCTTATCATAGTCGATGGTATTCTTGTGTTATGTTGTTGTTTTGTTTCCAGATTACATCCACCAAACTAAAGGTTGTGCATTAGTAAATAATCATAAAGACGAGGAGTTCCTAGTGAAGAATTATCATAGTGTCGGATTGGTGATGACATTTTGGTTCCGTGCCGGGACCATTCCCGTCATGGTGGATTCTCCGGAGAGATATTCTCACTTAGTCGAAAATCAATGGAGGGTAACCTTGTTTTTCATGTGCATAGTAGTTACCATGGTAAAGTCATTTCGCCGTAAATAGTAGTTACCCCTGGTAAAGTCATTTTTCGTTGGGAATAGTATTTACCGTAGTAAAGTCACTTTTTACCGTGAATAGTATTTACGCAGTAACTTCACTTTTTACCGTGAATAGTGTTTACCACAGTAAAGTCAGTTTTTACCGCAGTAAGTCAAGTTTTACCATAGTTTACCGTGGTCATTTCTATTTTACTGTAGAAATGTGTAAAGTCACTTTCTAGTATAGTGATTCCAATTATTTGTGCACATAAGTCTTGTTGATTGTACTTGTGGGTTGGTATTTCACGGTGGTTACTTTTGAAAATGGGAAAGATTCATGTTTTTTCAGCTCAATCTAATGAAGATGCTTCTTCTTTCATTCAAGAGTTTAAACGATCTTGTATTTGTAATGGCCTTATAAGAAGAGAACAATGGACTGAATTTTTTCCTACCTTTGTGGATGGTTCAGCACTTAGGTGGTTTGAAACACTAGGTGATAATGTGAAAAATTCATGGGATTTATTAATCGAAAGTTTTCTTGAAGAATTTGGTGAACAACTGAAATATGTAGATCTCATGATCGAGATCACAAAGCTATCCCAAGGAGAGAAGGAGAAGATAAGGGATTATCATGCTCGTGTTCGTGAGCTAAGGAGAAGCTCGATGGAGGAAGGAAGGATTAGCGGATGGGTTGATGAATGGCATGGATAATCTCCTATGTAAGCACTTCATTCTTGGGATGAAGCCAAGAGATCGACAACGAGTGAAGTATGACCACCCAGTTACCATTGAACAAGCAAAGGAGATTGCAAGAAGGCAAGAAGAAAGCATGGAAGAGGAGCCCAAAGAAATTATTGCTAAAGTAGAGCCTACACCAAAGCACCTTTGGTCGTAATCCACAACCACTCCCGGTGAGCACAAATATTTCTCCTAGTACATCTACTGAGTATGAAGATCTGCTCAAAAATATGGGTCAGTTAACTATTAATCTTCTTCAAGGAAAAGAATTTAGTTCTCAGGGAGGAGATAGAGGTCCAAAAAGAAATATTTCTGAAGTTGTATGTTATGGTTGTTATAAAAAGGGTCATTATAAGTATAATTGTCAGATAGAGCTTCTACATCGGTAAAGGAGATAATGATAAAGGAAAAGCACTGTGAATTCTTTTGATGTAGTAGATAAGAGCAGAAATAATGAAGTAGATGTGTTTGTAACAAAAAGAAAGAAAGAAAAAGATAATCAAGATGGAAATGATCCTAAGAAGATGAAAGGAGAAACTAAAAAGAAACATAGGAGAAGAAAGTTGGGTGTGCAGGATTTTCTTATTTCACAGGGGCAAGGACCATACTCCATCTTGGAAGATCTGTCCAAAAGGCTGCAAACATTACATATGGTCAACTCTTGGCTATGTCTTCTGAGAAGAGGCAGGAGCTGCGAAGTGGACTCAATGCTCAAAGAAGAAAGGAGGTTGAGGTCCCTGTTTTAGAAGTAGAGGCGGATCCCTATGCTCCACAAGCTGAGGTATTATGTAATGGTATTTCAATTCATGATGTCTTAGTTGATGGAGGTGCTGCAGTTAATGTAATGACCGAGTCCAGTAATGAATATGTTGGGTTTAAAAATTGATCACCCTTCAACACTTATGTTAAGGTCATTAAATAAGGGAAAACTAAACCGAAGGTGTAGTTTCAAATGTGACAATATCTCATTATGGGTATTGTATGTGTGGTAGACTTTCGGGTGATGAAAAATGGTACTGTTGCGTACCCAATCTTTGTTGGGAAGACCATGGCTAAGGAGAGTTCATGCAAGAAACTACTGGAATGAAGGTTTCATGACACTTAGACATGGTAGAGAGAGGGTGAAGATAAACGTGATCCTCGACATCATAAGGCGAACTCGTGGATTCAAGTGATGAAACCGATGATTGAACATCCTCCGATTACTCTAGTACCGGTGAAGTGGACACCGAAGATGAAGAAAGTGAGGTGGATGTTTCGGTCATGGATATCCTTCTAATCACATCAACTCATGACCCCATAAAATTATCGAAGAAGAAGTTGATGATCGTCTCCAACAAATAAAGATTGGTGATCTTTGTGATGGAGAGTGAGAAGGAATCCTACCTCCGGCTCTTTCGAAGGTACATAGACCTATTCACTTTTGATTACAAAGAACTCCGTCAAGTAAGTTGGGTAGAACATTCTATTGAGCTGGTAGATGGTGTTAAGCCCATAAAGCAAATGCCATATAGAATGAATCCTAATTTTTCCAAAACTATAAAAGAAGAAATAGATAAGTTGCTTGATGCAAGATTCATATTTACTGTGGAGAATTCAGAATGGGTTTCTCCCATTGTGATCTCAATAAAAAAGAATGGGAAGCTACGCATTTGTGTTGATTACAGGAAGCTCAATAAGGAAACAAATAAGGATCATTACCCTCTTCCATTTTCAGATCAGATCTTGGACGAAGTAGGCTGGCCAGAGTGCTATAGTTTTCTTTGATGTATATAGTGGCTACAACCAAGTTCGTATAGCAGAGAAAGATCAGCTAAAGACCACGTTCACCACTCCTTAGGGAACGTTTGCTTATAGAGTTATTCCTTTTGGGTTGTGTAATGCTCCAGCAACATTCCAGCGTTTAATGAATAGGGTGTTCGAACCCTACATTGGGAACTTCATCAGAGTATTTCTAGATGATTTTTGCATCTATGGTAGTAATTTGGACCACCCGCACTAGATGGAGATAGCATTTCAAAGGTTAGATGAAGCACAAGTCTCACTAAACCCTACAAAGTGTGTCTTTGGATGTTCTAAAGGCGTTTTGTTAGGGCTGTTATATCTAGAGATGGTATTGGTGCTGATCCACGATAAAGTTTCAAAATCAAAGATTTGTCATTTCCTATGAATAGAAGTAAGTTGAGATCATTTTTAGGCCATGTGGATTACTATAGAAGGTTCATCAAGAATTTCTCAAAGATTCCATAGCCACTAACCGAGCTTGAAGAAGGATGTTACTTATGAACCAGGAAATAAGGCACATGAAGCTTTTGGACAACTGAAGGAAGCCCTGGTGTCTTCACCTATTTTAAAGAATCCAAATTGGAGCAAGCCATTCATTATGTACACTGATGCCTCAGATGCAGCACTAGGAAGTACTTTGAGCCAAAAGGATGAAAATGGGAATGAACATCCAGTTTACTTTGGGAGCAGACAAATGAGTAGTGCTGAGGTAAATTATATTATGAAACTTGAAAAAGAGGCTCTAGCTATCATTTTTTTTGTAAAGAAGTTTAGAAATTACTTGCTAGGGCAGAAATTTATAGTTGTAACAGATCATCAGGCTCTAAAATATATTGTCAATAAGCCTAACCCATCAGGGAGGATAGCAAGATGGATAATTTTGCTACAAGAATTTGAATTTGATATTATAGATAGGCCAGGAAAGAAGCATGTCAATGCAGATGCACTCTCTCGAGCCTATGATGGTTTAGGATCATCTTGTGATGATGATGATTTCTCCGATGTAGCATTGTTCTCCCTTGACACAATCCCTAGTGAATACATAGATATTTGGAATTATTTGAATGAATTCAAGTTTTCTGATGGTGCCAATGCAAAGACTAAGAGAAAGATTACTCAAGCCAATCGTCCATATTCTATTTTGCATGGAGTATTATTTCGAATAGGACCTGATGGACAGTACAAGAGGGCAGTTGGATGTGATCAAGGAAGGAAGCTGCTAGAAGAATTCCACAATGGTACATGTGGGGGCACTTCTCTGGACAACTTACAAAGAAGAAGGATCTTGGATGCGAGTTATCACCGGCCCACTCTTTTTAAAGATTGTTATAATTATTGTAAGACATGTGATATTTGTCAAACAGATGGTAACCATAAGACTTCATCGGCTCCATTATGCCCTATTCTTCCACTTGGTCCCTTTGAAAAGTGGGGAATAGGCATTGCGAGTCCACTTCCAACTACCTCACGCCAAAATAAGTATATTGTAGTTGCTGCAGATTATTTAACCAAGTGGGTTGAAGCTAGGCCATTGAAAAACTTGACTTCCATGGATGAAGTGGCAAGGTTCATATATGAACGCATTGTCACCAAATTTGGTTGTCCATTAGAAATTGTAACAGATCAAGGAATCCACTTCATTAATGAGGTGGTAGAAGCCCTAGTCAATAAGTTTTCTATTAAGCATAGGAAGGCAACAACATACAAGCCAAGCACAAATGGACAGGTGGAATGAACAAATTTTGTGTTGTGTCAAATTCTAGCAAAAGATGCAGCCTTGCAGGTACATAAGTGGGATAAAAGGATTCATGCAGCATTGTGGGCATATAGGGCAACATCAAAGTCAGCAACAGGATACTCTCCATTTCAGTTGGCCTATGGCATTGATCCAGTTCTTCCTATTGAGTTTGATATTCCCACTATGAGAGTTATGAAAAATGAAAGGATGGATGAAAGTGATTCAGTAAAAGAAAGGTTGGTACATCTTCATTTGCTAGAGGAAATGAGGGAAATAGCAAAGGATACAAGCCATAAGAAGAAAATGAAGCAGAAGGAATACTTTGATCAAAATATCCGTTGGTCTCCATTTCATGTGAATGACTTGGTTCTAGTATATGATTCCAGATACAAAAAAAGAAGACAAAGAAAATTTCTTCCAAAATGGATGGGGCCCTACAAAATAATAGTTGTGCATGAAAATGGTACATACCGATTGGAGGAATTGGATGGCACTCCCATTACGAAATGGGTCAACCATGACAAGTTGAAGATTTTCCAAGCACCGAGAATAGTCTACTCGAGGACGGAGTAGAAGCTAGGAAGGGGGAAGATGTCGACACTAAAATTTTCCTCCGTAATTTCTATTTCATTAATGTATGTATTAGGAATAGGATGTTGTTAAGTATAATTATTAGTAGCGTCGATAGAAGATAATGGCACTGTCATGACGGTGCGCCAATAATGTGGAGTACGGTAATAATCAAAGTACAATAGGAATGTTGTAAAAGTAAATATTTGTCGTAAGTGGTAGTGGTAATGTTAAAATGTCAAGTTTGGGTAATTAGAGAAGTAGGGTCTACGTGATTAGGAATTAGAAATATTATATTGGTAATAAGGATAAGGAGTGAGGTCATAAATATTTTGTATATTTTATTTTAAAAAGTCTAAAAATGTGGAACCCATGTAAAATGATAAGGTTTATCTTATCTTAAAAGATAAGCTTACATGTATGAGATAAGAGTTAAGGTATGGAATATGATTCGTCAGAGTGGATTTCTTATCCTATCTTAGAGATAAGATGGATAAGCTGGAAGTTCTATAAATAGAGAGGCCACCCCCTCATTTAGCATAGAAAGAAGTAGTGAGAAATATTGTATGAAGTGTGTAAAGGAAGCCATCGGTTTAAAGGTGTGTTGAATAAGTCATTAAGAGGTGTAATTGTAAAGTTTCTCCCATAGTATTGGTGGAAGGCAAGTGAAGTCAATAACACTTGAAGTACCTCATGGGTGAGATTGTAACAATTTACATGTTAATATTATAATTTACTTTGGTATTTCAGATTTGTCATCATTCCGTCTTATCATAGTCGATGGTATTCTTGTGTTATGTTTTGTTTTGTTTCTAGATTACATCCACCAAACTAAATGTTGTGCATTAGTAAATAATCATAGCACGAGGAGTTTCTAGTGAAGAATTATCATAGTGCCGGATTGGTGATGACAGGATCAAACACACACGTTTTGGTAAAATCAACCAAACTACAGATTACCCTAAGAAAAGATACACATGACTGTAGAAGGGTTTGAAAGAGAACAAACCTTTGGTTGTGATCCTTTGGTCCCATCAGCCAGATGCAGGAGACACTCTTCTAGATATAGATACCAGCCTAAGAATCTAGGTTGCAAGAACGCCTATGAGGTACTCTGAGAAGATCGCGCAGTTATTGATCCTAAATATAGAAGCTGAGAAAGCATATGATTATTGGATACTAGGGATTAGGACTTGATTTCGTACATGACCATAGCAGACAACAACAACCAAGAGTCTACGGTTGTGATCCACAAATCCGCAACCTAACGAATCCATAAGTCAATCAGACATAGACACTGGCCTACGCATATTAGTATTCAGATCTACCCCACTTCCACCCACCATCGTCGAACAGTTATCCTTACTAGATATAGCGGCTAACAAAGCTAGAGAATTCTGGACTAGGCCAGAGAATCGTCCGTAGAGTCGATTGTATTCATTACCCACCATATGACCTTATCTCGGAGACATACATGAAACTATCCCGGTCATTTTCCATGTATTCCACAACCCATAGATCGAATCACGCCAGAGCTCGATATTGATTGGAGCCTTCGAGCAGTCATCCTTGCCGATCGATCTATCACACCAATTCAGGTTAGAAGGGCCTTCTTTGCCTTAGATTCACAAATTCCACTAGTGCGTATTGAAGACATTAGATTACCTAACTAGTTTGTCTCGCATCCCATGCATATTCATCCCATCCCCACCGGGTTGTCTTGGCACGACCTCGGGAGGTCGGGTATGTGAAATAGTTACTGTAGATTCCCACGCTCGCTTGTCACTTTTCGGCGTACAAAATTGGTGAACCCGACGTGAAACAAACAAAATTAGTGAAGCTGACGTGAACTTCCTACTTTCTCATCCGGAGTCATAGTATTACGTTTTCTTTCAAGTTTAGTTTACTTTTCATCTTCTCCGCCTCATTAGCTTTCACGAATCATTTTCACTCTCTCCCATTATTCTGCGGGTATTCATATACCCCCCGAATATGTCGGGATTCGATGCATATGGCAGACCCCTCTTGGGTCTTGAGGCATACTAACAGAATAGACAATCATCACCCTCACTCTTGGTATGGGGTGACAACTACTCAACTAATCAGTTGTCAACACAAACTCCAAGAATCAGATATAATTCATCTTTTCAAACTGAGGAGTTAGATCAACCCCCTCAAAAACAACAAACAGAGCCTTCAGGCTCGAATAATATGATGTTCACCGGAGAATCTGGTTCATCTCCTCAGATGCTACTTAGACCACAAATTAGTAGACAATCAGACCCATACCTGGTCTTAGATGATGAACAATCAATACGTTATCCTAGGAGTGAACAACGCTCTCAGGGTATGTACCCACTTGTAGGAGGTTTACAAACGCAACCCGAGGTCTCTTTTCAAGAAAATACCTCTATACCATTGCATATAGGAAATACTCTCGGAGAAACTTGGCAAGATAGTGATCAGTTCATAGTAGGATATCACATGCCTATACAAAACCATGGTATACAACAAACACCACCAAGGCAGAATATCGTGACTTCACCAAATGAAGTCATTTCAACGTTAGTAGAAAAAGTGAGAGGGTTAGAACTTGCCCAAGCAAGTCAAAATTCGCAATTCGTGCAAACAGGGGGTTCCAATCCTCCACACCATCCTAGCCAAGTAGATCTCCTCACAGGAGTAGGCACGTTAGGCATGCCTCCTCAGTATCCACAACAAACGCCAACTAGGCCCATCATCTCTAACACCATTCCTCCCGGTCTAGTATCAAACAATCCATTCCTGGACAATACCCCATCATACTTAAACATGTACTCCAAATCACCACAAGGAGATATGTTCTCCTCTCCCGGCATGCTTGCTCAAACACAGGTGTTTCCTTATGCCCCTACCAATGCATACGCTGCGCCATATCAACAACCCATCCCACCACCACTCCCTCAGCAACCACCATCAATGGTCGAAACCTATGCGATAGGGACTTATTCAGAATATTTGAAAGAGCCCTTAGACTTCGCCATACGAAGCGTCATGCTTCCAAGACCCCTTCCCGATTTACCCAAGTACAAAGGTGAGGGAGATCTGTCATCACCAATCCGGGACTATGATAATTCTTCACCGGGAACTCCTCGTGCTATGATTATTTACTAATGCACACTCTTGACCTTTAGTTTGGTGGATGTAATCTGAAACAAAACAATGAACATAACACAGAGAATACCATCAACTATGATAAGATGGAATCTTGACAAATCTGAAATATCAAAGTAAATTATAATATTAACATGAAATTGTTACTGATCTCACCCATGAGGTACTTCAAGTATTATTAACTTCACTTGCCTTCCACCAATACTATGGGAGAAACTTTACAATTACACCTCTTAATGGCTTCTTCAACACACCTTTAAACTGATGGCTTCCTTTACACACTTCATACAATATTTCTCACTACTTCCTTCTATGCTAAATGAGGGGGGTGGCCTCTTTATTTATAGAACTTAGGGCTTATCCATCTTATCTGTAAGATAGGATAAGAAATCCACTCTGACGAATCATATTCCATACCTTAACTCTTATCTGTACATGTAAGCTTATCTTTTAAGATAAGATAAACCTTATCATTTCACATGGGTTCCACATTTTTAGACATTTTACAAATAAAATACACAAAATATTTATGACCTCACTCCTTGTCCTTATTACCAATATAATATTTCTAATTCCTAATCATGTAGACCCTACTTCTCTACTTACCCCAAATTTGACATTTTAACCTTACTTGGACCACTTACGACAACTATTTACTTTTTACCACAACATTTCTATTGTACTTTTGACTATTACCGTACATTATACATTATTGGCGGTTGTCAAATTTGGTCAGTGCCGTTATCTTCTATCGGACGCTACTACTAATTATACTTAACAACATCCTATTCCTAATACATACATTATTGAAATAGAAATTATGGAGGAAAATTTTAGTGTCGACAGATCAAACGTGCATATCAAAGCTTACACTACAGCCATACGAGAACTACTCCCTTGGGATGGGGTTGTTGCTAAAATATTCCCCAAAACTTTGGAAGGCATCGCTCTTGATTGGTATTATAGAATACCTGAGGCTTCCATCCATTCATTTAAACAACTCGTATCAGAGTTCATTAAGGCATTTGACATGAACAAACTGTTAAGAACAGGAATCAGGGAGTTCTTACACATCAAACAAGAACACAACGAATCTGTCACCCATTTCATCCAAAGGTGGCGTACAGTCCTTTATTCCTCGGCAAGTGTGCCAAACATGGATCAAATGGAACTATGTGATTTATTCCTTCATTCGCTTAGCAGAGAAGTGAAGGAAGAAGTCCAGAAGTTCCCATTACGAACTTACGATGAAGTACTAGAGAGTGCTCTTCGAATAGATCAAGCAGCAATTGATAGTGGTTGCAAAACATATGGAGCAAATGGGAGGTTAATCACCCCCAATCAGAACACTACAAATTATCCCACCACCACAAACGTCAATCAAGGACCTAAAATCCTTAACAAAAATCGGGGTGTAACAACAGATGGAGTAACCGACCAGCCCAAGAAGGTAAATGTTGTCAATACTCCATCACAAACAAACAACCAACGAAACAACAACTTTACCCCGACAATCAATACAGTGGATTTTAACCATCCACAACAACAACAACAACGGCGAAATCCCATCCCATGCAAGGGCAAGCCAAAACTCATTTGGTTATCAAAACCAAAATCAAAGCCAGAAACAACAAATGCAAAACTTTAATCCTAATAGGCAACAGTTTGATCAGAGTTTTAGGCCACAATATACACCAAACCAACAAACTAGGAATTACAATCCCAATTCATATTGTGGTTTCCACAAAATTCGAGGTCATGATACTAGAACGTGCCATGACTACAATAAATTCATGCAACGTTTCCAGAAGAACAAAAATAGTTCTTCACAGATTTGTTTTTGGCAGATCCCGTGTCACCACCACCAAGCACGCTTGTAGGGGCAGTTTCCCCTCAGAATGCTCCCCTCAAGATCTTTAACGATCCACTCCCAAATCATGATAATATGCAGACTAAATCCAAGCCCTGGGGACGAACAAGGGTGCAATGACGAAACAATGATCATGAAGCCTCGACTTCACTAAATCCATCAGTTGCGCCACAATTAGGAAATCAGCCGAGACCCAAGATAGTCAGTTTAGTAGAACTAGACGCTGAACTACCTATCGAAGCTATAACAAGAACACGAGAATATTTCTCTCAACCAAGCCCAAGTCACCTGCCAGAAATAGATAAGAGTCAACAAATAGTAGAAAAACCCGTGGGTGCCTATGATTTAATTAATGACCTAACAAAAACCTTCTCGCACATTTCATTTTTAGACTTACTAAAAAACTCTCCTGCTCACAGGGCTGCTCTTTTAGAAGCATTAGGTTTAGGTCATTTAATTAACATCACTCCACCTCCTGAAACACAGGTAAATCATGTAGACTTTGATGTTCATCCTCCAGGGCAGCCGGACAAGGATGTCGAATTCATATTCGAAATAAGTAAAATGCCTACAGATGCTGAGATTGCACGCCGAGGCGATCCAGCCTTACACTTACAAGTATGGGTTTATAATAACTACGTAAAACGAGCAATGGTTGATGATGGGGCCACAGTTAACATAGTCCCCTTCTCTTTCCTTCAAAAATTAGGATATGGGGAAACAAACTGTTCCACCACTCGAAATACATTGAGAGGCTATGATAGCCTTAAAGCCACTTCGATTGGAACTATAATACTACCGGTCACCTTAGGACCCAAAACAATCCTGACTGAGTTTTATATTATAGATCGGGAAACTAATTATAATATGATCCTCGGCCGACCATGGATACACCGAATGAAGGCAATCCCTTCTACGTTATTCCAAGAAGTAAGATTCTTGCATCTAGGAAAGGTGTTTGTAGCCAAAGGCGATCCAAAACCTTTCGATATACACCTAGCTGACTTAAAGAAAAGACCAAGTGTGCACTCGGAATTTGAACTTCCAACAAACCAACTTAATAAACCCACTGACGCAAAACCAGAGGAGAAGTTGGTACCTACAACGGATCTTGAGACTATGAATCTAGTCAAGACAATCCCAGCCTCAAAAGGCGAGGCTAACATTGTAGAAATGGTATCATTAGGAACCACTGCAAAAATTGTTGAGTTACTAGAACAGGATCTACCAATGTTCCTACCATTTGATTCTGTGGGCATGGGAAATTCCCTAGGTGTTGGTTCTCTTCAGCTGAGGATCTTTGTATGGTGGAAGTAGAATGCGCAAATACAACAAATATCCCAACGTCCGTATTCCCAGCTAAATATTGGACTCTCCATTTTGATGGAGCTAAATGCCATTATGGAGCGGGGCTGGTGTAATCTTTACTTCCCCTGAAGGAAAGGTCCTACCATTTGCCTTCAAACTCAATTTCGAATGTACAAACAACGGCGCTGAATACGAAGCCCTCCTCCTTGGCCTCATTTTAGCCAAGAGGATCGGTATTAATAACATCAGAGTATTAGGAGACTCACAATTGGTAGCAAACCAAGTCTCTGAGATATATGAAACCAAAGCCGAGCATTTACAGCTTTACAAAAAAGTTGTATTAGATTTAAGCAAGGAATTTGACTTCATATCAATTGAAACAATCCCATGAGAAGAAAATCTTCTCACTGATTCAATAGCAACTTCCGCATCACGTTTTACTCCAAGCAATAAGTTAGAGGATACCCGTTTCATAGTATCCCTTCGTGATGAACCATTGATAAAGACAACGACAAATTCTCTTTTAAACAAAAATGAATCTACTATCCTAGACCATGTTGATAGTGATATGGCCACTTTGGATTACTTAAACGCCTATGCGGCACTACATCTCTCCTATCATATGATAGATTTGTCCTTAATCCCACATTCATCTTCTTACTGTGGAAATCCCATAATGGAACCTAGCGTATACACGGTAGAAAGTGGGGACGATTTGGATTTACCTCCAGCCCCACCTGAGTTTGAAGAAGGTAATGCCTCTTTAATCGAAGAAACAATTGATGTTAACATCGGAACGGAGGATGAACCAAAAATATTGAAATTAGGGTCCTCGTTAACCCCAGAAGAAGTAGAAATACACACTCAGATCCTCAAGGAACATCAGAAAGCTTTTGCATTTAATTATAAGGAAATGACAGGCGTTGCACCACACATTGCAGTGCACAACCTCGTCACTAAATCTGATGCAAAACCAGTTAAACAAAAATCAAGACCCATGAAACCCAAGGTGGCTCTCATGGTGAAAGACGAAATAATAAAACTCCTACAAGTAGGGTTCATCAAACCAGTCGATTACTCTCAATGGGTATCTAATATTGTTCCCGTTCTCAAAAAGAATGGGAAGATACGCATCTGCATAGATTTCCGAGACATTAACAAAGCATGTCCTAAGGACGACTTCCCATTACCATCCATAGATGTCATTGTTGATGCAACAACTGGATTTGAACTCTTGTCTCTCATGGATGGATTCTCGGGATACAATCAAATCAGAATATCTGAACAAGACCAAGCCAAAACCACATTTATAACTCCTTGGGGAACCTATTGTTATGCTGTTATGCCATTTGGCCTCAAGAACGCTGGTGCTACGTACCAGTGAGCTATGACATATATATTCCACGATTTAATTCATAAAATCGTGGAATCCTACGTAGATGACTTGTTGGCTAAGGCCAAGAAGCGTTGTGACCATCGAAGTACTCCGCGTCATTCTTTCACGCCTAATAGAATACAGAGTCACACTAAATCCAGAGAAATGCGTCTTTGGTGTAACAGGAGGAAAGCTCCTAGGTTACATCATATCGTCATGAGGGATAGATGTTGATCAACCAAAATTCGGGCTGTCCTCGAAATGGTCCCACCTTCGAATGAATCTGGAATCAAGTCATTTCTCAGAAAACTGGGTGCAATCTGGAGATTCATCCCGGACTTAAGCTTCACCATTCATCCAATCAACAATTTACTCAAGAAGGATTATAGCATTGATTGGACCGAAGACTGCAATGAAGCCTTTGATGCAGTTAAGTGTTTCCTGTTATCACCACCTACGCTAATGCCACCTAAGCTAGACCACCCGTTAATTTTGTATTCACGAGCTACCGATGTCTCGCTGGCCTGTATGTTGGCCCAAGAAGACAATGAAAAAAAGGAACGCGCGATTTATTTCATTAGTCGAACATTACTTGACTATGAAACACGTTATACACAGGCAGAATGAGAATGCCTTGCCATAGTCTTTGCTACTAAACGCTTAAGACACTATATGTTGAATCAAGAAACGAGGGTCATGGTAAAAACGGACCATTTACGAACTTTCCTCACACAAGGATCCTTGTCTAAAAAGGCTGGATGTTTTATAACCTTAATGGGGGAATTCGAATTAACATTTGTAAATCAGAAGTTGGTTAAGGGACAAATCATTGCAGATTGGTTAGCTGATAACCCATTAGATGGAGGTGATTTAGTAGATTTAGATTTTCCAGATGAGTGCGTATACTACATCGAAACCCGACCCTCTATCTCTGAGTGTCCCTGGTACACTGATATCATTAATTATATCATGGACCATACGTACCCAGAAGGAGCTACACCGCAACAAAGAAGGCGGTTACGTATTATTGCAGCCAAATACGTCATCATAGAGCAAGTACTCTACCGAAAAGCATTCGATGGAATGCTCTTGAGATGTGTCGACACAGAAGAATCCAAGAAGATTCTCCATGAATCTCACAGTGGAATGTGTGGAGGCCACTTCGGTGGCCATGCCACCACTCACAAAATACATCGAATGGGCTATTTCTGGCCCACTCTAGAACACGACGCAGTGGAGTTTGTACGCAGGTGTCATAAGTGTCAAGAATTCTCCCACGAAATTCATATGCCAGCACAAGCTCTACAACCAATTGCTACTCCATGGCCCTTTTCTACATGGGGTCTTGATTTGATAGGGAAATTCTCTCCCTCATCTACAGATGGCCATAATTTTATAATCACAGGCCACCGAATATTTCACCAAGTGGGTAGAGGCTATGCCTCTTACTACTGTACCAGGTTCTGTAATCGCCAAGTTCATTTTGAACCAAATCATTTGCAGATACGGTATCCCACAAATCATTATCTCCGATAATGGAACTTCTTTTAAGAATGAAGAGGTTCGCGAGCTATGTAATAAATTTAAGATAAGCCATCATACGGCTTCCTTGTATTACCCTCAAGCCAACGGACATGTTGAAGCGATAAACAAGACACTGAAAACCATTCTCCTTAAAACTGTGAAAGAAAACAAATGAGATTGGCATTTGAAGTTATATCCGGCCTTGTGGGCCCACCGAACCTCAATAAGAACACCAACGGGAGCAACTCCTTTCTCACTAGTGTTCGGGGCAGAGGCAGTTCTCCCACTCGAGGTTGAAATACCCAGTCTCGCATTTCATTACAAGGATTCTGGATGAAGATGCTTACAGAGAAGCACGTCTTTCCCAACTAGAAAGCCTAGATGAAACTAGGTTAGATGTTGAACAGTGACATAGAGTTTATGCTGACCGGATGTGCTGGCAGTACAACAAGAAGGTCTATGAACGTGACATATATGAAGGTGATCTAGTTCTAAGGCTAGACAGCCGGATCGACAAGAAGACCGGCGAAGGAAGGAAATTCCGGCCCAAATGGTTGGGCCCATACCGAGTCATGAAGGACTATGGAAATGGTGCATACCTCTTATGTACGCTAGAAGGTGAGGAATTTGGCGAAACAGTCAATTCCCTGCACCTCAAGCGGTTCTACGCATAAGCAGCTAGCACTACTTATATAACTATCTACATTGCATTTTCATACAGATTAGGATCATGTTGTCCATTTGTTTTGTACACAAATTGTGATCAAGGAATCTATTCTCAAAGCAATTCATTACAAACTCATGATGTTGTTGGCATAAACTCTTTAATCGTACCTCTCCATTTTCATGATGTCATCAAATTATCTCGGAATCATTTTATCAAATAAAGCTAGATATGACAAAGTCTTAAACGGTAACCATACCAAGATCTGCGGGCTTGTTCTCACTTTTAGTTTCTTCTTAGGATAGGTGTCTTGCCTATGGTCTGTTCTAGAAGCTTCATGGTGTCACATCTATCCCATATATATGTCTCTTTGGAAATAAGCACATACTGACGTTTTACTCAAGAAAACAAGTCAAACGTTGATCAAACAGAAAATTTTAATTTTACACATTTCCTTGCCCCACCAACCTTTGGTGATGAGCTTGCGTCTCTTACTAGTGACGTAGGGTTGGGAAAGGATGGAAATGCCCTTACTCACCTATGCTTTGCCCACGGTGTTAAACCCACGCTTCTTACTAGTAGCATGGGGCAAAGTGTAGGGGGTCCTCTTGACAAATAAATGCAAATGGTCATACACAAACAATTCAAACTTTGAAACTTTGAGTCAAAAATAAATGAATCAGATGTTCAAAATTCCAAGAGAGTTAAAATCCTAAAAACCCAGATTTTGTCTACTATGTGGCCATCTACGGATCTAAGTCTAGATAAACCGCAAAGTAAGTTGCATTCTAAACTATGAAGTCACTCGGGTAGAGTAAGCTTGTAGCTTCCAATTTGGTTCCACCAAAGCTTTGTCTATCTTTCATCACTATCATTTTAGCACATTTCATAACTTGTGCCCTTCTTGACTCTTGGTGATAAGCCCTCGCATCTTACTAGTTGCGTGGAGTTAGGAGTGGGGCAAGTTTATCTGTTCATCGTACTGGTTTGTATTCATCACTTTGCAAAACAAACATGAGGTATCCAAAATTGCTTACAGAAGCTAAGATTCAAAATCACATTATATCTACATCACCATATATCAGCATCATGAAACACAAAAGGAAATAAAAACATTTACATCATTTGTTCACCATTGCATATATTCTAGAAAGCATATAAACATACATCGTAGTATACATAGGGAAACTGGAAATAGAAAGGAAACCATGAGTGCCAAGATTTTGATCCAAAATAAATACGTATATATAAATGATCAATGTTTATATACAATGCCATCATGCACTAAGCATGGTCAAAATGCTCAAAGAGCCCGGGATATACAAAGAATATATAGTACAAAATCTACGAGAGCCAAGTGGCCTCTCAATCCCTACGTGACCCCTCCGAAGGTGCACGCCCATGCCTAGGACTCGGCTACGCCGGTGCTCTGAATGTATGGAGGGCTCAGGGTCCGAGGAGCAGCCACGCAGTCTCACCACGAGAACGGCTCCTCATAAGACGCTCAGCCGTCCTGTACCCCGTTAGCTCGGTGCGAAGGGTCGATACCATCTGGCCACATGCCAGACTGGAGCAAAGACGTCGGTATGCCTACCAGGCTGCTGAAGGCTCCCCAGCGTCTACGGACAGCTCTGCGGGTCCTATCCATGGGGATCATCAGGGAATCAGTACATACCCTGCGGATCAAATCCCGCCACTCATCAACAGTCTCTGCAAACAAAGGAGAAAACAAGTTAGAAACCAAACAAGAAATTAGGAATACAAGATTGCAACTAAGGAGAGCCTACAAGAAAACATTAAAAGGGAGAAAGGGTAACTTACTCGGATCACCGGAGCCTCGGGATGGGTCATTTGGGGCGGCGGCACTGCCGTGGATGCCGATGCATTGTTGGCGAGGGCTGCTCCTGTGGCGGGAGCAACGTATCACCCCGCAACGGACTCATCCTCTCTACCACGGCCCTGGGAGAGTGGCTCCTCTGAAACCAGAGTCACCCTCTCTGCGCTCTGCTCGGCCCTCTCTGCCTGCATAATATCCTGAGTGTCATGCCACTCAGGATCGCTGTCATCGGTCTCCTCCTCTGTTCCTCCCTCTGTGAACTCCTCAGACTCGGAGTCAATATCAATAGGGTCATCGCTGCTATGAGCAGGACCCGCAGCAATCTAAAGCAAAGGTGCCTGAGGCACACTGGCTCTCCCTCTAGCACGTACTATCCTCCTGGCTGATGGGAGCGCCGGGAGTAACCACTTTGTCCCAACCTCGGCCTCTAGGCCCCCTGCGGCCTCACGAACTGATCTACATGGCCCAGGGCGCCTTGGGGAAGCATATCCGTGTATGGTAAGCCAAACTGCTGAGGAACTCGGCAAAGGGGTGCATCTCCACACGTCCCACTCTGTCAATAAGCTGCCCTGTCGTGGAGTAGGAGATCAAGGTAAGAGTCTCCTCGCCCCATATGCCCGCCATAGTCTGATATGGTGTGGCCTCCATGTCGGCAGTAGTCAGGGAGGCAACTGGCTGATGAGGTGCTCTAAGCACCGACATGTCTATCCATCTGGCTGCCCTCACGGCCCAAGATCGCCACCTCCACACCCCTGCCATAGGGGATGAAATGCTCATAGACCCAACTCATGACTAGAGTCGGGTGGCTCAATGACTGCCCCTGTAAACGGACTACCCTGTATAAGTCATGGTAGGTAGTCCCAAGTATGTCTGCTCCCCAGGCATATTTCCGACCATGCCCCTCTATCTGTGTAATAATGGGGGCCCAGCAGTATAATAATGTGTCCCCTCCCTTGTCCCCGATCAATCTCGAGGCAAGGATCCCCATGATGGCCTGGCGAAGTAAGGGGATGGGCAAAGAGGAATAGATCGAACTCTCACCCCCTTCTTTGACCCCGTGGAGATGACTGCATCTCCCATATATGTGGCCCACTGTGTAATCTGTGCCCGTGAGCCTGTTGTCTCTAGGGTGAGTCGTCTCCCGATGATCGGGACCCCCAGAATACGATAGACATCCTCCAATGTGATGGTCCACTCACTGCGGACCCCTGGCAATCGGAAGGTGTTCCGATCTGCATCCCAGTATGAGAATAGGTCACAAAGAATGTGACTGGATGGTGTAACATGGGGCACGCGTGAGATGCGTAGTATCCCGGCCCGCTGAAGTGTATCCTCCTCATCCTGTGAGAGGGCATCTAATACTCCTGGGAGCCAATCACACTCCCTCTCTCTACTCCAACGGATATACTCCTCTCTCACTGCATACACCCAAAAACACACAAAACAAAGCAAGTTAGCATCCAATTAATACTGAGAAAGTCATAAAAACACGTAGAAATGCTAAAAATACAAACACAATCTCAAAAAGAGGTTCCTTTTGCATTCTGTGCAAAACCGCCGCCCTGCGAGGGGGTGGTTTTGTAACCGCCACCTTAAGGGTGGCGGTCATGTAACCGCCGCCTGAGCAGGATGGCGGTCATGTAACCGCCGCCCTGGGCAGGGCGGCGGTCGTGGTCCGAAAATCCACGCGGGTTTTTAAACCCAAAAAGCCTAAAAACATTAAAAAAGACCATTTTACGTAAAAACAAAGCCTACCCAGTAGGCGCCCCCTAGATGAACCTTTTGACACTAACATTTTTAAAATTACCCCCATGACAAAGATTTTAACATTTCAAAATTAAGGGGGGAAAAAGGAAAAACTGAAGAAAACTAACCTGTGATCTCGCGGGTCGATGTTCCGCACGTGGAGGCATGATCGCTATCTCGTCGTAGACGTTTGACTCTACTCACGCAAGAAACCGTCACCGTGGGTCCCAGAGCTCAAAATCAATCAAATCAACTCGTGCAAATGAATAGGAAAATGGGCCCACTTTCATATATATAGCACTCTGTTTCATTTTAAAATGACTTTTCACAGGTTTGGAGCGCTGATGGAGGTAAGTTCCTATCCTCGCACAAATGGTATGTTCTCATTCCCTGTTATCTTAGCGTTTATTTTTCAAACTATTGTATCTATCTGCACTTGAGTTCTCTTTTCGTTTTGCAGGTAGCGGGAATTTTGGATGGCGTCATTTCAACACATGGACGCATCAGGTATAACTTTTAACTTCCCATCTCGGGACTGCCATACTCGGACCCACCATTTTATGCCTCTTCATGGCTAAAACGCTTCTCCGAGGGGGCAATATGTACGTACCCAAAATTGTAAGGTACTGTACTGCCGGAACAACGTAACAAGTGCCCCAATGATGATACAGGTCTCCTCACAAGGTGTTCGGAATCTAGAAAAGATCTCCAAGTGTGCGTTAACATCCCGCATGCCCCGCTTAGCCCCGCGTGCTTTGTTTTTCCCTTTTCCCCTCTTTTCTTGGCCTTTTGCTCTTGATGTGAAACCGCCACCTTGCATAGGCGGCGGTCTCATGACCGCCGCCCTGATCGGGCGGTGGTCCTGTAACCGCCGCCCTGCTCAGAGTGGCGGTCCTTTACGCATTTTCCAGAAAGCATTTTTAACGCGACTCACGTAAAAATCAATGATTCACCAACTTTTTTTACCGACTTGGGCTTGCATTTATGTTTTTGGTCCCCTGGAATAGTGTTTGGCCATTGTTTATAGTTTTAGAGTTCAGTTTGGTTTTGATCTTTGGGTGAATGAAAAGCTATAAATAAATGGCTTGTGCTCAAACAAATGGTCTGCCCCTCATTCACTTCTCATACTCTCATTTTCAATAGTTCAGTCTATTATTTTGCTTAGAAGCCATAGTTTCAATTCTTTGCATGTTTAGTTAGCATTGTTCAGCTGTTGGTAAGCCACATATCCATCTTGTGCAGGCAGTGTTGTTATTTCACCCAATCCATTGGAGTAGAATAGCTTAGGAAGCCATTAAAGTTGCAGGTTTTGCTCCTCAAAACAGGATAGTTTCAGGTTCTAGACGCTTTATGTTGCATGACTCACAATAAATCCCGCTAGGAATTACATAAGCCAAGCTCTGTACTCTTGCGCTATCCCTCTCCTACTCGCATTATATTCAGTCTGCATTCTGAGCTGCCTTTGTCCCAATATCTACTTCTGTTGATGCTAGCATTACACGCTTTTCTGGATTCACGTGAACACAAAGGAACGAGGAGATCACACTGAGGGGACAAGATCACACACACCATTGGATTCGCCACTGTTCTGCAGAATCCAGGTTCTAGCTTTCAAAGTTCTAAAGTTAGAAATATATCAAATAGAGTAGATAATCACTTCTTTTCAGTTAATTTTACTTTCGATATTGCCAGGGAAGCTGTGGGGATTGATAGTTTCTGAGAAACTATGATTCATTCCTCACTTCTGAGGTAGGATCGAGAGTCTGGCAAATAGATTAAGCAAGTTATTTCATTATTTAGAATAGATCTACAAATTGCACAGACAAATAACTACACTCGGTTATTTTGTTTGTTTTAAGTTTTATCTTAGTTGTCAAATTCTAGATACGTTTAAATAGCTGCTTTCTTAAATTCTTAAAGTTTCTCAGAAAATACAAAAATAGAAATTATATATATGTTCTAGATTTATTCCACGTAGTTAAAATTTGCTTTGTTGCAGTTAGATTTACATTATTGTTTTGTATGACAATCACGGGACCCAGGGAGCCCAGGGAATACGTATTTGAGCCAATTGTGCCTCAACCCAATCTCATCACGGCAATAGTTGACATAGACCAGAACCTTAGAATACAAATCTTCCAAACAACAACAGATTTACGACAGATCAGCTCTCAGTTGAGGGGATTAAATATAGAAGATGACCAAGCACACACGTTTTGGTCAAATCAAGCTGAACTTCTACAGATTACCTAGGCAAACATACACATGTTGTAGAAGGGTTCGAAAGAGAACAAACCTTTGGTTGTGATCCTTTGGTCCCATAGCCGGGAGATGCAGGAGACACTCTTCTAGATATAGATACCAGCCTAAGAATCCAGGTTACAAGAATGCTGTGAGGTACTCTGAGAAGATCGCGCAGTTATTGATCCTAAATATAGAAGCTGAGAAAGCATATGATTATTGGATACTAGGGATTAGGACTTGATTTCGTACATGACCATAGCAGGACCGCAACAACCAAGAGTCTATGGTTGTGATCCACAAATCCCGCAACCTAATGAATCCATAAGTCAATCAGACATAGACACTGGCCTACACATATTAGTATTCAGATCTACCCCACTTCCACCCACCATCGTCGAACAGTTATCCTTACTAGATATAGCGGCTAACAAAGCTAGAGAATTCTGGACTAGGCCAGAGAATCGTCCGTAGAGTCGATTGTATTCATTACCCACCATATGACCTTATCTGGAGACATACACGAAACTATCCCAAGTCATTTTCCACGTATTCCACAACCCATAGATCGAATCACGCCAAAGCTCGATATTGATTGGAGCCTTCGAGCAGTCATCCTTGCCGATCGATCTATCACACCAGTTCAGGTTAGAAGGGCCTTCTTTGCCTTAGATTCGCAAATTCCACTAGTGCATATTGAAGACATTAGATTACCTAACTAGTTTTCTACATCCCATGCCTATTCCATCCCCACCGGTTGTCTCAAAGCATGACCTCGGGAGGTCGGGTATGTGGAAGAGTTACCTGTAGATTCCCACACTCGCTTGTCACTTTTCCGGTGTACAGCGATTACATATGCTCTTCCTTGTCACCCTTTTAGTGATCTTAGGAATCAAAAATAACATGCAAACTCTCTTTCTTGATGTCATTATTTGTGGTGGAAAATTTCTATCTCCTTACATGTAGGGCCTTACGCTTGTCAAAGAAAGGATTCATAAAAAAATGAAACCTTCTAATACGTGTTTTCATGCAGGTTTCCAAACAGTGTGCTACTTAAACCACATTAAGTTAAACAAGATAAAAAACACACCACTCCACATCACACTATATTACAGGTTTTGAAAAAGGGTACATCCCTATCCTCTAAACTAGAACATAACCCCTTTGGCATAACTCCTTAAGCTACAACAATGGGGGTGGTTCTAAGAACCCTAAAGTAATCCACCGTTGAGTAACCTTGTGGATGAAATAGGAAGCGCTCCACTTACCCACTTGACTAGATTTTACATTGCAAGTTAGATTCAAATTTTATGCGTATCACGACCCCGATGAGAATACGCGTGAACACACTACTTGTTCATAATATTTAAAGGGGTAAAGTAAAGCTAGATACTCCAAAATCAATCAATGCAAATCTTTGGGTAAATCGAGCTCGCATTTAGACAACTTGTGACACCTAGTTGAGTGATCTTTTTAGGAAAGTCATTTTGTCTTGGAGCCCACTTTGCTAGTCCGTATTGTGTCTTATCGAACCATCATGAAGTGACAACTTACTTAGATTCTGAACCTTATTTTTCGAACAAGGAAAAGAGTTCACTTGAGTTAGATCTAAGTGTCTTTCATCACGGAACTAAATGACATCTCACTTAGCTTGGTTTCATTCTCACCTTCGGACGAGGCAAAACTCTGCCCAAGTGGCGCTTAGTTTATTTTCATATTTTGATCTATACCCTTGCATTCTCACTACCCATTTGGGGTGAGAAGGAAACATACCATGTAAATCTTATCAAAGACAATATTTGCCTCTTTTTTTTTTGTCCATTTACGCCCATCCATGTTTTGGTTGGGTTGTTAAACTTCTAAGAGTGTGTAGGTACGTTTTTAGTGTCTTTAATAAGTCCTTCAATCTTGATTTCTAGATCATATTCATTGCTTGATTTCGGTTTATCATTATTTCTCCTTAAGTTGTTATTTTTTGCTCCCATTCTAGCCCTATAATTTTGGTACTTACATCATGTTTTCAATTTTTTGAGAACTTGGTATAAGTCCCTTTATTGTACGGTTACATTTCGCTACACAACTAAGAACTTCTTTCTATACTCATACTTAGTTTCAATTCCAACGTATCGAGTCTTTTGAGAGTGTCGATATTGCCTTATATATACCATGATGACATCATCTTGATACTAACACCTTGTTTGCTCGGTTAATGTATCAGGATAGTGTTGTTACACTATACACATTCACAACTTCCATTTTTCAAGAAAACTTAGGTTTCATCGGCATTTAAACTAGTCTTAGTATATCTCGTGGAGAGATCACATCAATATCACTTTGATATTTAGGCCTTGTTGGTATTCTAACTTGACCTATATATTAATAGGGTATTGTCACTATCCGCTTTGAACCCTTCATTATAATCATAGTTTAGGGTATAGTCTTGCTAAAACGGTAGTTTGAGTGATTGTTTGATTTGAATATGAGTGTTCTTTGAATAATAAAATGATTGCATAGCATTACATCTAGAACACACTGGGATATTTTGGCATTTCATCAAATGACTTACACAACATACACCTAGATTTCATACAACTTTGAAGGCATTAGATAAAACCTAGTATCATTTTGACTAATTATGCCTAAAATCATGAAAATGGCATCAAACCAAATGAGCACAACTTAGGAGAAAATCCTTTTGAATCCTTCCCATTTAGCGGAAATAACAACTTAGCACCTCTCTTTTCATTAAAGACACAAAGTTGTTGATTGATCATAGTGGAGAAGAATTTGATTCTTCTGAAGAACAACATCAATTAGACCTAGGTCGATTTGATGAGCTCCTTTATTATAACATAAATCAAGTACTTGCAAGAGTCTTGGAATTAGGAGCTAATCTTCCACAAGAATGTGAATGGAGACTAAGGTCATTAATCATAAAATAGAAGAATGAAAATACCTCTTAGACATGGATAACCCCTTTGATGTTGGGTACGCATCTCTACTTTAGGTAACATTATAACATTGTTGAAGGAGACCCATCCAAGCCAATGGGTGATTCACGAAGACCTTATTACAAGGCTTTGATAAAGTGAAGATTGAACATAAGCACAAATCCTCACCACCTCCTAAGTTTGATGAAGAAGATGATCCTTTAGTTGAAGAAGAGATCCTTCAAAAAAATATTGAAGCTAAGTCAAAAATTAGCAAACTTAGGCTCTTCAAGTAGAAATGTGCATAACAACAAACTTAAGACCAAATCTAGTGAGTTCCACTTTGATCCGTACGATGACACAACTTTTAAAGTTGCTAAGGTAAATAGACCAGTGTCACCTACCAAAGAACAACTCATTCAACAAAGTTACAATCAATGAAAGATACGCTTACTACACTATAGAAGAAGGAAACATAGGACATAGTAGGAAGTACCTTTATGAAGAATTATGCCCTTATCCCTTTGATAAGGACATGTTGCGGCAACCCTTCCAAAGCATTTTTCATTCCTAAGTTTGATAAATATAAAAGAAAAGGTGATCCTCGTGATCACATCAAGGAATTTTATATGGCTTGTCAAGAGGTTGCATACAATGATAATTTATTAATACAACTCTTCCCTCGCAGCCTAGGAGCACTGGCATTAGAATGGTTCTTTAGTATACCCAAGGGCTCCATCACAACATGGCCCGCCCTAGTGGAAAAATTCATGTGACATTATTCCTTCAACATGGAGAATGATATCACAATGAATGACCAATGTAAAGCAAGAATCCCAATGAGACCTTTGCAAGCTTTTTACAATGATGGCATGGGTTGGCAAGTTGTTTCCCATGTGCCTTACCAGAAAAAAATAGCTAGTAAGCATATTTGTTCCTAACCTAAACCGAAGATAGCCTTCCATTTACAAATGCACTGTGGCTCTAACTTCGAAGAAGTTATAGAGAAGGGTAGTCAAATCAAAAAGGCTCTCATCACAAAATGGTACACTTAAACCATGTTGTTAAAGACAAACATGAAGCAAAACCCCTTGGGTAAACCAAAATTCTTCAACAAGAACAAACATGTCATTGGTGATGGCATTAAGGACTCCAAAAGAGTCCAAGTTGCTGAGTTGGTCCACTTCTTAAAGCTCTCACAAGGACTCACCAAAAGCACCCACAAAATGTATGTTCACGCCTCTAACAAAATCATTTTCATCTATACTTAAACAGTTAGATGTCGTGAACATGGTATAGTACCCAACCATGATAGTACCATATCCAGAGGATGATCCAAAACCCAGTTGGTTCAAAGAGCATGAGTACTATGATTTCCATCATGTTAAGGGACACAAAACAAGATAGGTGTTTATGACTATGACATTACATACAAGACCTCATCAAAGAGGGAAAAATCATTGTAAATTCTCCCCTAACTCGGGACAAGGTCCAAATGAGAAAATGGGTATCTTTAAAAAGCCCTTTCCTAAACACATGGATAAGAAGAATGAAATCCAAATCACGCAGACAAACTTCCAACAACTATAGGACTATTGCCTATGTTTACCCCACAAATAATAGCCCCTTTGAATCCCTCATAGGATGTATTCATTCATCTGATGAACAGGTCAATATTATTAGGATCTTAGAAAAACATTGTGTAGTAGGAACGCGTGCTCATTTGATCATACCAAATCCCCTACATGTCCCTCAAGAAGGTCAGTACAATTTAATAGAAAATTTATAGAAGACACCGCTAGGATATCAATTTTAGATCTCCTCAAAATCTCTACTGATCATAAAAACATATTGTATAAAAATGTTGCAGAGTTTGGGAGTCTCACAGATGTAGATCCCTCGCACCTTCAAGCCATGATTACACACCTTGATTCCAATGATCATATCACTTTTGATCATGCATTACAATCCCACGTAATGACCCAAAGCACAACTTACCCCTATACTAGAAGTAGTTGTTACCTGTCGCAAGATCAAGAGAGTACTTGTGGATGGTGGATTTGGTCTAAATATTTTACTTTGAAGTTGGTTAAGCGAGCTAGGCCATTCGAAAAATGGATCTGGGGAAAAACGATTACAATCACAACTTATGATAATGAGCGTGAGTCAGAAGGTACTATAGTAGTTCGATGGAAGTAGGGCCGACTTGTCATGATACGATGTTCCATGTCCTTGACTTGGATCTTCCATACAACATGCTCTTAGGATGCCCATGGATCCATGTCATGCAGGCCATTCCTTCAACTTTCCATTAGTGTATCAAGATGTGCCATAAAGGACAGATAGTCACCATTCAGGGTGATCCAAAACCATTCACGCATTATAGAGCATTGCACAGTTTTTCTTGTGCAACTTATGAATTCCCTTCTACGGATATTGTTGTTCCTTTACAAATGGAAGCTATTAAGGAACGAGTGGATCTAGATTCACTCACTCCTTATAATCAAAAATTTCCTTCGTTGGTCAACCCTTTTACATCATGGGAGGAAACATCTACAAAGTATGGCCCAGGTGAACAATTCACTCTTCAACATGCCTTATTAATATCATATATATTAGTGTCACCTAGGACACATGGTAAACCTTACTTTTAGTTCAAGATCACTTAGATAAATTAACCACTAAATAAGTTCATTCCTAGTTCCAACCGAGAAAATAAGTTCAAGATATAAATGCCATAAACCATTGCTTCATGTCATCAAGCCCTTTGTAATATATCAAGGGCCACCGCATGATGTACATTATGGGTTACAATGGGTTTGGATGTGGTATCAATATGCAAGGACAATTAGAACCCATTCCTATCCCTCATTTCAAATATAATAGACATGGTCTTGGAATAATACCTCATGATGATCCACCCTTTGAGATCGATGCCACCTCTTCCAAATGTGAGGATGACTCATCTCATTTGGATAGCGACGTAAATTCCCAATGTAGCCTCTACGAGGATCTTGCCTCCACTAATTTATTCCCTGATTCAATTGTCCTTACCTTATCTGAATCTAATCCTCAAAAAAAAATCCAATTAACCCTTATATGTCCCGAACTTGTAGATTGGGATCAAAAATCTCACATGCCAATTGATTTCTTTGAGAACGATGAGGCATTTCAGAGAATTCATGGGACTCAAAGATTTTATTCTGACTGGGGATCACAAGAAAGGATTTATTCAATTCAACTGGATGTTAGTGCATACTTTGGAGAAGAGAAGAGATGTGTGGATGCTTAAATAAGAAGGTCATAAACAAGAGTAAGAATTATTTAGAGAATTCTTATGGAAAGAATAAACACAAGTCTCATAGTGACAAACTTTTTGAAGAACTCGTAGATAAAAAAACAAATAACCTATGAAAAAATGATCTATCCATTCAAAGATGATGATGAGCCACCTAAGGAGGTTGATCTTACTCTCCCCCTAATCCTACGTGGATGGAGAATGCTTCTAAAATGCTTGTTAAAGAAATGATCAGTGTCAACATTGGCTGGAAGAGGAACCTAGAATGATAAATTTGGGAGCTTCACTCTCAACTCAAGAACAAAAGGTTTTTGTGGAGTTATTAAGAGAATATGGAGATATATTTGCATGTTCATACATAGATATGTTTGGTTTGGACCCATAATTGGTGTGCAAACCTTTTGTCACCCGCAAAACCCATCAATAAGAAGTTGAGAAAGATGCACCCTAAAATTACACTACTTTTCAAAGAAGATCTTGAAAAGTTATTAGCTATTGTTGATTTTAGTTAAACCCATTGACTATTCGGATTGGATATCTAACATAGTCCTAGTTCAAAAGAATTCTATTAGCATAAAACCTCTGCACCAACTTCCGCAACATCAATAAATCATGCCCCAAAGATGAATTCCCCTTGCCTAATATTGATATGATTTCGATTCTCTACTCTAGTTATGAAATGTTATCCTTAATGGATGGTTTTTCAAGTTATAACCAAATCAAATTGTACAGAGGAAGATCAACATAAAACAAATTTTCATCATCCCTTTGGGGATATTTTGTTACAAGGTCATGCCTTTCGGACTCAAGAAATTGGGGCCACCTATCAACGTGCAATGATAGTCATCTTCCATGACATGATGAATGACATCATGGAGGATTACGTTGATGATATCTTGGCAAAATATCCAAAAGTAGAGGAGAGCACCCTAAAGTGATAAGACGTATTTTTCAACGTCTTTGAGATTACAAAGTACGTTTGAATCCTAAGAAGTGTGTCTTTGGAATTTTTAGGGAAGCTCCTAGGTTTCATCATTTCAAAGAGGAATAGAGGTAGATCCTGTAAAGGTTACAACTATCACAAAACATCTCCACCTACAAATCTTAAACAACTAAGAAGTTTACAAGGAAAGATATAGGAAATCCATCATTTTATTTCACAACTTATGGATAAGTGCCACCCATTTACACATCTCCTCAAAAGGATGTTACGTTCAACTAGGGACCAGACTATCAAAAGGCATTTGCACTACTTAAACAATACCTTGTTAACCCATCCGTACTCATGCCACCTACCACAGTGAACCTCTCCTATTATATATCTCAGCTACCCAATTTGCTATTGGTGCACTTGCTTTCCCAATATGACCTGGACCATAGAGAAAGGGTAATTTTATTATCTTAGTCACACCTTGATTTCCTATGAACTAAATTACCTATAGATTGAAAATTCTACTTAGCGAGTCATCTTACCTTTGAGAAACTTTTCCACTATCTCCTTAATATTAAAAAACCAACCTAATATCTAAAGTTGACCCTCTTAAATACCTCTTATCCAAACCCGCCCTCACAAGATGAATGGCTAATTAGATCATTCTCCTAAGTGAATTTGATATTGAGTTTTTAAACCAGAAGTCATTGAATGGAAGGTGTTGGTGATTAATGGTTGGAAAGCTCCTCTACCAAGGATGGAACCTTTATGTCTGGATCTGCCAGATGCATCCATGATGTATGTTGAAGAGTCTATAGAGTGGTAGATCCATTTTGATGGATCATTCACCTTCCAAAGATCAGGGGCAGGAGTGGTGCTTATCACTCCCACATGTGAGGTTATCCCAAGAGCATTCCATTTGGGATTCCATGCACTAATAACATTACAGAATATGAGGAACTCATTCCTAAGCCTCATGTTGGCTATCACTTGGAATATCAGACAACTACATGAGTCATTGGGGACTCCCAACTCATTATTAAGAAAGTTAATGATGAGTATAAGGTTAAAGATGAGAAGCTTGTTCCATACAAGAAGTTGGTTGAAACCTTGAAGGAATGTTTTACACATATTATCTTTGATTAAAAACCAAGGTCACACAATAGATCAATAGATACTATGGCTACAATTAGATCTCTCTTACACATTCCACCTCAGGAAATCAAAATACCCTTATTTATAGATCATTTATGATTGCCCGCATATGACATGCCGGAATTTTGTTTGGCATGTGAAATTGTTGGTCCATCCTCCCCTTGGTATGACCCTATATTTAGATACCTACAAGATGGAACATTTCCCCCAAACATTACCCATTCTGAGAAGAAATCCATTATCCTTCGTATAGCCCATTATACCCTCCTAAGAGGCACCCTTTATTGTCGTGGCTATGCTAGGAATCTACTTTGTTGTTTGGATTTTATTGAATCGGTCCACGCTATTAAGGAAGTACACAGAGGTATTTATGGGGCACACACTAGTGGTATGGTCTTGGCTAAGAAGCTCTTAAGAGTGGGGTATTATTGGCCCACCATGGAATCATAATGTTGTAATTTTTAAAGAAATGTGAGCTATGCCAAATGTATGGCAACTTGATACATGCACCAACACAAAAATTTTAGCCTATCGCAATGCCTTTGCCATTTTCTAAATGGGTTATGGATCTCATAACGAAGCTTCATCCTTCTTCAGATGGCCACACCCACATTATCATTGCCACCGAGTATTTTACTAAATGGGTAGAGGTTGTGCCTCTTACTTATGTCACTAGTGTGCGCAAATTTCCAAATTCATCATGAATCATCTCATTTGTCATTACAGTATCCCCTCTTTCATTGTCACAGATAATGGTAAATCCTTCAAGAATAAAATGGTTAAGACATTGTTCCAACACTTTCATATTCAGCTCAAGTGGTCTACCCCTATTATCCCCAAGGTAATGGGAAAGACGAGGCTACCAATAAAACTCTTGTACAGATCATGGAGAAAATGGTGAGTAAAATTGGTCATAATTGGCATTTACAGATATATCCCACCCTTTGGGCCTATCAAACTTCCATCCGCACTCCTACTGGTGTGACCCCATATTCACTAGTATATGGACACTAAAGCCATCATACCCTTGGAAGTGGAGCTTCCCTCCCTAAGAATATCTCTCTAGGGACTATATTGATAAGGACGAAGAGTATAGAGTTTCTAGCTAGCGAGAGATAGAGCTATTAAATGAGAAGCGTATAAGAGTGCTTAATCACCTAAAGGTTTACCAGAACAAATTATCAAGAGGATACAATAAACGGATCATCCATCATGAATTTGATGTAGGTGATCTTGTTCTAAAATAAAATCAAAAGAACACTATCAAGGACAAAGAAAAGAAAGGTAAATTTGAGGCTAACTAGTTAGGGCCTTATGTGGTGGTTGCTAAATATGGATCAAGATCTTATAAACTGGCATACTCAGATGGTGAAGAGATTCCAGAACCTATGAATTCCATGCATCTCAAGTGCTTCTATGCTTAAGCATGGTGCAGATATCAGATAAGAACTAAAAAGTAGAAAAACAAAGAAAAAACAAGTAAAACATGAAAAAATCAAGAAAACAGTAAAGAAAAAACAAGTCATCCACATGTGAAAACCACACAATTTTGGGGCAAAGTGTGTAGGTCTTTGGGTGAAAACCAATTTTCTAGCACTCAAGGAAGATTCTTCGATCACAAAGTCACTCTTAAATCAAGACAGGTAACTCTCACCATTATCTAGGATTATTTTTCTTTGCTAGGTGTAAGAACCCTACCGAATATATCTTGCAAAGTTGTGATCTAGCTTATTTGTTCTTATATCGTGTGAGGATATGCCTTTGTATTTTCCCATCTAACGTTGTAAGTACCTTCATATTCCACTTTCTCGTATATATACGCATGGCATTCTGCCCTTTGTATATTCCTACATCACAGTGGGGGCATCCATGTTTCTTTGACTTTGTACATTGCTTTCGGAACATGACCTTAGAAAATAAAAAACATTAAGAAAAAGGATGCACAAAAACCTAAACATTAGAAAATATCTAAGGATGCCTACAAAAACAAGGTAACATTGTCTTAGGAAAACCTCGAAAACAATGTGAGCAATCTTTTTGAAAAATTATCTTTGTGATGACACCAAAAACAATAGAATATATAAATGTTGTCTCGCAAAAATAGAGTAATAATTTTGCTTAAGTTTGGTTATCATGGTTTGTAAAGTGTTGATTGCTTTTATTTTCATGTGGTGTGTATTAAGTTTGATTCACTTTCCTAGGTTAATTTTTACTTAGCTAAATGCATTAGATCCATCTTACATACTTGTGAATATTTGTAGTATATTGTTAGGTTGTGATTGTAAACTAATTGTACATATGGTTGTCATCATAAAACATCATCAACACACACTCTCGTGTATCACATCTATCATCTATCATTCATCACATATAACATCATCTAATACATCATATATAAAAAATTCTAAGTTTTACATCATGCATATATACTAAGATAATCATCACATACCATATCATCAATGGGGAAAGAGGGGTTTTTCATGATCACAAATCTATCCCCCCCTACACCAATATCATCTAATATCATCCCAAATGTTAGCATCTACCAAGATATATCATGTACAAAACATATGATATCATCTAAACCATCCTCAAAGCATTATTTGCCACCTAACGCTTATCTCTTCACCCGGGAATTTTTAAATATTTCAAGAACTTCTTGTCTTCTACTTTTATCTATTACCATGATTATTTTGAAATAATTATTGTTGGGCCATTTGTCTTCTTGACAAGGCATGTTATTGTTACTCGACGCCCATATCTCATCATTTGGAGCATTTTCATGTGCTTTTTGAGCTCTTCCATTTCCTAAATTCTTTTAACCCAAAAATCAAACACTTTGAAAATGGACTAATATTGGTAATCAACTCATTTGCAGCTAAAATATTTGTCTTTTGCATGGCATCCATCTCATATCTTTTGGCATTTCCATTGCAAATATTTTGAAACGACTCGCAGATCCTCTAAATCTCCAAATCATTTATAAAAGATATGTTGCTTACTTTGTTTCGATACTACTGGGGCACAAATTGCCTGGCATTTTTTGTTGTGCACACTACTTTTTCATCGGACCTAAGTGTCCTCCATCCCTTTCATATACAAATTTCTTGGGGCATCATTTTAAACCCTTTTCATTTATCAAAACATTTGGGATTGCAACTCGATAACAAAATATTTTGTAACTATCTTAAGCGTTGTTAGTTTGAGTGTGTGTGATAGTACTTATTTCCCATTTAAGTGAGTTTGTTTGCTTCTCGTATTGCATTACATTTATGTATGTTACATGGAGTTGGCCATTTTTAGCAATGGACCATTGTTTGTATCTTGGATTTTCATGTCATTTTACGCTTGCATCGTATTCTTACATTTTAATAAGGACCAATGATGAGGATTCTAAGAAAAATTATTATTATAAATTGTTTATGTAAACATTGGTTTGTGGATAGCTCAATATCCCTTTTTCTTGTTGTTTTCTCATCTTCTCTTCACACTTTTATTTCTTATGTTCTCTTTTCGATCATCGATCGAGTTCCTCCATCACCCCATCGAAACTCAAGGGGGAATCCTTCGTCCTATTAATTTTTCTTCTACCCCTTCAAAAATGTCATTTTCTTATGTTTGTCTACTTTATTTGAAGTGATGTAGCTTACATCACCCCAAAGAGGGGAAAATGTAGACACATGTAGTTTGATCAAAGCACTATTATTCCTAATATTACACTAACTATTCTCCTTCTCGCAAATTGATGATACCTCATCAATTAGACTCCTCTAACTCATCATTTACAACATTCTTTTGGTTGTATTTCTCCTATAAACCAACTAATGGGGTTAATATAGTCCCTTATTAGCTAAACCATCTTCTCATCCTCTTCTATACCACTTTTACTAACTTCCTAGTCTATCAATCCATTTCATTGGATTGATTAGACCTCTCAAAACCCTCTTGAAACCCTAATTCCTCTCTAAATAGGATTAACTAGCCTAACCTAGTTTAACTAGTCCTAAACCATGATTAACCTCTTCTAAGCCTAGTCAAATCTTACTTTGACTCACTAATCAACTTTTGACTCCTTTTTAGTCCCACATGCACCAAAAGTATCCCATTTCTAAAATTGGAAAACTATAAATAGCCCACTACCCCTAGACCATTTCTAAGAACACTCCTCCTTTCTAACATAAACTATAGCATTTTGCTTAGGGTTTAGAGCTTATTTCATTTCTTTTATTGATCTATTGCTTTTTCTATTGCACTACACACACAAAACATTGAGTAAATGGGAAGAACCTGTTAACCTTGAAGCCATTAATGGTGAGCTCTCATTCTCATAATCATGAACTAATTTCTTAGCATCCTTATTACGTTCATTTATAAAATCCTTCAAGAAGAGAGGATAACTAGATATGCTAGGTTGATTTTTATTTCAATTTTAATGCCTGTGCAAAGTGATGAATCCTTGCTTATTTCTTATCTGATGGTCCATTGATTAGTTTGTTTAAATATTTTGGGGTTTCTTAAGTGTTCTTACCCTATTTCCGTAGATTTTACAACTTTTCATTGAACACAATTTACACTAATCCTCCGCCCCCTGCTCTGCTCTCTTTCTTCAACATGCCTAGTTAGTTCATTTGACTCTTCATCAAACCTCTATAATTCTCTACATGATTATACATTTCAATTGTATTTGGTCTTCTTTCATTGTTTACTTCAACACACCTGCTCATTTCAATCTAGCATTGCTTAGTACCCTATAGTCTCCTATGTATTCAAGTTTATATGTTCATGATTATCTCTGTTCTTCTATTTTTTAGCTTAATACCATGTGTCCTGAATTAGCATTTTCTAACACTTCTCTCATATCATCTTCCAACCTTTCATTATGCTATATATATTCATATCTCGACTCAGTTCTCACCTATCATTTCATCTTGATTATTCAATGTACTTTTTGCATTCTTAAAAGCATACACCATATAGTTTTTCACCTTTTAAAGCAATATGACACTCTCAATTCTATATCAACAATAGTATTTTCACAAGTCCTATACTTGTATATATTCTAACTAATTTTCCACCACGACTCTTCAATTGGCTTCACACCATTAGTTTCACACCTTTTAAAACTACTCACAAGATTCACCAAAGGAGAGCTTTTCAACTACTTTAATCAAGTTACATTGGAAGAAAATAGGTTTTATAACTGATTAAATCTATTAGACTTCTTCATGGACTTCAAGCTAAGGGAAATGTCTTTCCAAATTCACAAGAAGATCAATCACTTAGTAGCTCAACCAATTTTTTGTTTATTAGCCTACATTGTTGGCTATTTACAACACTAATAGACAAAAAGAGAATTCGAGTGCACTCTAGCATTCGCAAATGATGTCAAAAGGATCATATACCACTTTTTAAAGATCCTGTTGAAGATAATTTGCATTTGGTTACTCTCGACCACGATAGGCAACAAGAGGATTTTCTCACATTTTCACCACTATCATAAGGGAACAATCTTGCAACCATCTTTTGACCAAATTAGAGGTTTTACCAACTTCCATCGACTTCTTGGAGTTGAAACAATGAAGACATAACATTACAATGTCGAGAAAGACTTTAATTAGACAAATTTGATGAACTTCTACCCTAGCACGATTGCAAGATTACTCTAATGAAATTCTCCTTCATCCTTTAAAAAAACCACTTCAAAAAAATTCAAATAGCACGTAAACGAGTGTATGGACCTTTCTACAAAATTTCAAAAAAATCACAGGTATCTTGAGTGTTTCAAAGGTTTTTCTTTCTCAAACCCTAGTATTAAGGTTTTTGGTGTTGTATATGCCTTAGATCTGTTAAAAAATCAATTTCTCTCTCAATATTTAATGAAATTTGGAAATTCCAATTTTGTATGTCTTTGAGAACCCTCTCCATCTTCTCCAATTGACATTCAAGTTTAAAATACTTCCAATGGCTTTCAAAACTTGCAAGCACAAGGTGCATAGTGACCAAAAGCTTTAGATGAACATGTTTTGATGGTTTTCAAAAATCTTCTTCAAGGCTTATGATGAACCTTGATTTTTCATGGAGGATCAAAAATACCTCCTTAACCTCCTTGGAGATCCAAATACAACTTTTACACACTTGTTAAGCACCTTCATAAAAAATTTTAAGTGGAGCAGTTAACTTCTTTCACTTTATCATTGTCAACAAATGAATATGTTTCCTTTTTCCATTCTTGATTTAGTTTTTCCATTTGAAGCACTTCACTAGTAATAACTAATCACTAGTTGGAGAGATACACCTTGAGCATTAGTTGGTTTCAGGATGAGACACTGGTTTTGACATAGACATAGAATTGATATTCTTTTTGACTCAGAATTCAAGTTCCAAGTTCATCCATTTGAGGATAATTTCAGATTTATGTATCACAACTTTAACTTCTTAAGAGTAGCAATGCACATTGAAGAGTTATTAAAACACTTCAACAGAACTTATCATTTATTTGGTTCTTTAGGGCAGATGTAAATCATTAAGTACTAGACCTTGAAATCAAGATTTCATCTTTATGAATCTTCAATACATAGGCTCTTCAAGAGGAACATAGCATCACCTACAGTGCGTTAATTTTAGAACCTTCAAGAGAAGAACTTTCAAGCAAATCATACAGTATAGTGCATGTGCAAACCTTGTAGTTCTTTAAACCAAGGATTTGTACCAAGACTAGGATAATCATCACCAAGGAAGATTAATCAATACACTTTAAAATTTTAGAAAGGTTATGACCATATTTCATTGAGGTCTCACACCCATTCAATCTTCAACAATCTTCCATATCTTCATATCAAACATCATGCATAAGCTTTCCCAGGATGGAATAGATTTGTCTAGTACAATATAGCTAAAGTGAACCTCAAGTTATATAAATATTACTTAGAGTATGTATTCTACATATTTATGGAGTTATACCAACTTGTACTTATAATTTGGATTCACAAAGTTCATTTTGTGTCTATCATTTGCAAGAGGAAGACCTGAATAGAGAAACAACTTATTAGAAAAATTCATAACTTTCTTGAAACTTATCAATTTTCCTTGAAAAAAATTCCACACTTCAGTCTTGGATTTTTATACAAAAATTGCTTCTATGATTTATCTGAAGAAGGCTCTATATTTTTTATTCAGTGCTAAGAAGACAGACTACTTATTTTACATTCTTTAAGAGGAAATTTTATAAAAACTTGAATAACTTAAAATCCCCATTTCAAAATTTGATGAAATTTAGAATGAAGCACTAAAAGACACCCCTCTACATATTACATGTGTTGGTTAGCCATAGATTTTTATTTGAAGCTCTAAAAATCTCATTTACCTAAGCAAACACCATCGGTTCTCAAAGTCAACTTTGGATAGATTTTGAATTTTTCCTCTAGGAGCCAAAATGAGCCTTGTTTTTACTCACACATGTTATAGACATTATTCCTAGACAACTCCCATGCTCACATGCCCTTTCCATGGCATGTACTAACTTCTCACACCTCATCGACTCCAAAACAAGCCTAAATGAGCTAGTTTGAACTGGTACTTCCACCAAATGACCTATAACACCCTATAAGAGATCTTTCCCATGCTAAAAATGATATATTTGACTTGTAGATCCTCTAAGACAAGAATACCAACCTACACTCTGCCTTTAGTGATCAAACACCTCACTATTTGAGCATGTAGCATTCAAAGCACATGAAACCTTCTTAGAAGCTCATTATTAGCTCCTTTTCCATTAATGCCACTTGACATCAATAACAACCCAATAACTATGGTTCAACAAATGAGACTCCCAATCAAATATTGATGGATATTTTCATTTACGAGATGAGATGGATCGAATGAGATAATTACACTCTTTTCTCTTTATGGGTGTAGCAATTGGTGTGCAATCCGTCATCCTGAATTTCTCGAGCGTTGACGTGGTATACTTCAACTGAGAAAAAAAAATGTGATTCTCCTTCTGCCATACTTCCAATCCAAGAAAGTAGTGCATGAGCCCGAGATCTATCATGTCAAACGATCGATTAAGATCTTTCTTCATAGCATTGATCATCTTCATTGTGATGTCAATGATGACTAGATCATCGACATATATAACAACTATCACAATCTCTCCTCTTTTCCTTTTGAGGTAGAGATTGGGATCACATGGATTTCTAATGAATCCATGTTAAATGAGATGCTTATCAATTTTGATGTACCAAGCCCGAGGTGCCTGTTTAAGGCCATATAGAGATTTCATGAGTCTTCATACCTTTATTTCTTCACCAAGTATAACAAATCCCTTAGCTTGAGTCATGTAGAATTCCTCTTGTCGATATTTGTTTAGAAAAACACTTTTCACGTCCATCTAATGGACTTTCCAACCAAACTGAGTAGCTAGAGAAAATATCATCCTGATTGTTTTGATCTTAGTTGTGGGAGAAAATGTCTCCTCATAGTCTATGCCTTCATTTTGTGCATACCCCTTTACTATCGATCTTGTTTTGTATTTGTCTATGGTCACATCTATTTTGTACTTTATTTTGAATATCCATCTGCAACCAATGGGTTTCTTCCCTGGTGGAAGATCGACAAGTTGTCAAGTGTTGTTTTTCATCACTGACTGATACTTAAGCATCCATGGCATCTTTCCAAGCTTTCGACTATAAGGCTTCTTGGATAGTAGAGGAATCAACTGATTCAACAACTCTACTCATCAAAGTAAATTTTACTCTTCGCGTGCTTTACTACAAGTTTTTGGTCTAGTGGTGGATGTATTCGATGGAGCATCCAATTTTACATCTTGAATCATATTCGTATACCACTCGAGCATACATTGTATTATTCACATAGGTCATGGTCTTGTCTAATCATCACCATCAACCCCATTATCACTATCATAATCGGTGGGAACATCAGATTTTGTTTTTACAACAGGTGAAATTTCTACATCAAATGAGTCGGAGGAGGAGACTTAGCTTCCTTATTCTCAAAGAACTCAACATCTTTTCGGTGTAGAATTATACGGTCTTTAGATCCATCAATCTATACCCAAGATACTCTTCACTATAGCCAATGAAGACGAGTTTTTGAGATTTCATATCCAACTTCTTTTTGTTGTTCTTGGGTATGTGCATGTTGGCTTTGCACCCAAATACTCGAGGTGGGTAACATATGGCTTGCACTTTGACCATGTTTCATGTGGAGTTACTCCATCAAAATAAATTGTGGCAACTCTATTTAAAAAATATATTGATATCTTCGTTGCTTCTACCCAAAATGTCCTCGCTAGTCTAGAATCATCAATCATGCAAAGCACCATCTTCATGCTAGTATGTTTCTTCTCTCAACAACATCATTTTGTGGTGTATGTGGAGTAGGCATATGTAGATGAATCCCGTGAGCTTGAAGGTATGATTTGAACTCATTATTGGTGAATTCCCCCTCGATATGAGTGGAGAGATCGATATGATGACCAGTCTCATTCTCAACAACCACTTTGAACTTTTTGAAGTTCTCAAAAGCTTCACTTTTCTTATGAAGACAAAATATCCACATTTTTCTTGAATAATCATTAACACATAGCATGAAATACTGAAATCCAAAATGACTAGGTTACATCGGACCACAAAGATTGATATGAACCAAATAAATCTTTCCTAGAGCTCAATAAGTACTTTTCTAGAATGAATCTTCATGTTGTTTACCTGCTAGGAAATTAGGAAACTTATATGTATCCTTCTTGAGAGATGGAAAACCTCTCACCATGTTGTAGGTGAAGTGTTTCGAGATATTTGAAACTGATGTGACCAAGTCTTTGATGCCACAACTATGCAAAGGAAGAATTATTAGCCACTAGTGTTTGATCATCTATGTAGATAAAGTCAATCTGGAACATACGTCTCACATTGGAGTATTTTACAACAATTTTTGAGCCTCTAGATTTATCTCAAATCAAACACACTTTCTTATCAGAATGACTATAAAATTCAATCTTGATTATGATCTAGAAGCTAACTAAGCGATAGAAACTCTTTGTTAAGCCGGGGACATATAATACATCTAATAATCTACAATGTCATGAACCAAGAGGTAGAGAAATTTTCCAATTCCTTATGACAGTCTAAGAAGAATTATCACCTAACGAAACATGATTTTTCAAAGGTGTGTCCCTCATGGTGATAAACTAGTCTCTGTGCCCGGTCATGTGTCGAGTGGCTCTCGAATCAATGTACCAAACAACACTAGATGACATGGATGGTTCACTAGAATGGGCAAAGTGTACAAGAAGTCCTCATGTTCTGAATGATCTTCTTGCTCAGCTACATTACCTTGCTAATGGGGTTTTCTTCGCTAGTTCCCCTTCTTCCCTTGCTTGTAGTATGATTGTCCTTGATGAGATTGTTGATTTTGAGGTCCGAATTACTTGATGAACCTTTCTTGTATGTATTGAACCAACAATATTTCAAATCATGTCCTCTTTTGTAGATAGGACATTTCTTCTTTTGTTTGTCCCCTTTCGATGTTATTTTTGGGACTTTTGAGAAGATTTTATTTTCCTTTTTCCTTTCTAATGAGAAGATAGTTCCTACTCCTCTTCATCATCTTTGTTGTACATTACTTCTTCTTATTGCAATAGATTCACTAGCTTGTCAAAAGTAATCTATCTGTCGATCGACAAGTTTAGTGTCGTCGTAAAAATTTGGTAAGAAGGAGGAAGTGCTCTCAGAGTAATGGGAATGAGAGTTATATCAGTAACTTCCTCCCCTAGAGATAGAAGTGAATCCCTCAATTCTGCAACTCTTCATAAAAAAGCTTCCACTTTCTTGTTTAGTTTGAATTTTAGTGTATTAACTTACTCTATAAATTAAAAATTGTGTTATTTTTTTGGCCTCATACATAGTGCCTAACTTATCCCATGGTTCTTTAGTTGTTTTGGCATCTTGAATGTGGGGTTGTACTTCACCAAATAGTGTGAATAAAATTATGACTTTGGCCTTTTGATTGGCCTTGTCAAACTATCTCTGGTGTGTTGCATCATTTGGTGATCTGGTTGGAACCATTCACAACAGGCCAAATTTCTTCAAACTCAAGTTGTGTTTTGATCTTAGTCTTCCATGCAAAGCATAATTATCTCCCCTTAAGAGTTGTGAGTCTGGAAGAAAGAACTTAGGGGCATTAGTGCCCATTTTCTTAATCAACTCACAAAGGGAAAGGCTCTTATCACTCCAGGTACAAGGTCTCCCAATCTATATATCGTAAATACTATATACTAAACTTTTTGATATAAGCACCCTTTTGATATACTCATTGGTGCATGGAATAATCTCACCCTTTCGATATACCCAGCAGTAAGTGAAAGAGGCATTAACGTATGTGAAAGAATTCAATACATGGTACCAAGACAATACTTAAAGGGGTCTGTGTGATTATTGACACCGGTTCAAAGAAATATGCTCATATGTGTGTGTAACTTCGTTATATACTCAAATAATTTCAGTGTATGGATTTATGTCCTACAATCGTTCACATACGAATGGGAGGGCTCAAAGTGTGTGCACTATGTCCTTATTTTTCCCCATCGATTTATAGGGACAATGCCCAGATGATATTATTGTAGCTATATTAGGCATTAAGTGCAGTAGTAGTCACGACAACTTACTCATAAGTGCTTCCTAGAGGCATTGTATATATCAAATGTTGTGAAAGAGATCTGAAGATCTCTTAAATGTTACAGAACCGAACTTCACTATTTTTTATTTTCAAATCTCTACTATTTTTTATCGTCCATTCAATGTTTGTGGTTGAATATGGAAACTTGCAAATTAGTACAATCCACTGAAATATATAATTACATCCAAATATTCCAAAAAAATGAATGGCAGGACAAAAAAAAATTGTTTTGCGAGGCCCTGGTGGCCTCTGAAGCTCAATATGGCTCACAAACTAAAAAATAGAAAAAAACAACTCAATTTGACCCTTTCGAGTACCCCTCCTTTGAAAAAAGTTCCTCGAGAATGAAATTATAAGTAAAATGACAAAAAAAATTACCCCAAAAATAGGATTTTCTCCGCTATTTTTAGTGGGGAGTTTGGCTGTGACTAGTGGATTTAGCAGTGGTTTGGGGCCGCTAGATGTGGTAGTTTTGCCAAAAAAATGCCAAATTCAAATTTGGACAAAAAAAAATTTGAAGTTGGGCTCGAACCCTGGACTGTCCCACTACCAATGCTTCACAAACTCTTAACTAGCCACGGCAACCCTTAATGCACTTTGATAATAAAAATAAGTAATTTCTATTGTAATTATAGCTAAAGTGACTAACCTTTTGAAATAGGTTGACGTGTCATTTTGTAGGTGATCCACGTGTCGCTGGCTGGGAGGAGGCTAGATTAGATCTCGTAGAAGCTGGATCTGCTTTGAATCCTTTTCCTTTAATCCTATCACCACTTTGTAATGTTTGTGTTGGTTTGGTCGCCACTTATTGTTTTTGCTTTTGAATAATTTATCCCCGCCTATAGAGACACAAACTCGTCTGCTTGGATGGTGCTCTGTGGATTAGATGGAGACTCGCCTCAACTTGTATACATTTTCCCTTTAGCTCGGTCATTCACAAGTGAGAGGGAGGAATTGGTTTAACGGTCTTGTCTGCAAGCTCAAGAGTCTTAATCATGAAGCCGTTGGACAAAGGATGGCCCCAACTCAGTCACACAGTGTTCTGGTTTGGTTTGAATGCAATACTCTACCCTAACTTTCCAGAGAGACAAAACTCACCCAACCAAAGCAACTAGCTCGACCTCCCTGCAAATGCAAATTTCGCTAACTATAATGAGATACTAACTTGAGGCCTCTAAATTAGAGGGAAAACCCTAATGGGTAAAAAATAATATTTTTAAATTTCTAAATCAGATTTATTCTAGTAGAAAATTTTTTCTCTGGTGTAGGAGGTACAGTGTAAAAAAATTACTTTCAAACACCTAGAATCGATCAATAGGTTGTGGGGATGCAAGGATGGGGCTAGAAATTTGTACGAGGATGCACAAGCTCTTCAAATGTTGTAAATGCTTCTCCAAGCTCCTCTATCTCTTTTGCACTCTCTGCACACCTTTTCTACTCACAAGATCCTCTAACTTGCTACGATAACAAATATAAAAGAGGGATATAAGCCTCACAAATATTAGTGACGCTCAATAAAATCATTTACAATGGAGATGGTTGCAATACTTATAGGTATTGTACAACAAAAAATTAACAACCTAGTTACAATAGTTTCCAAAATACATCGGGAAGTAAAAAAATGTAATACAAACAAATATTGTTTTGAAACAATATAAAAATTAAATAATAATATATAACTACCTAGTTACCTAAGCAACCAATGAGTTACCATAATAACAAACTAGTAAATGCAATGAACCTAGTAAACTAATTTTTACCTAACAATTTCCTTCATCATCTCCATCTTATCATTTCATCCCAAACCAGTTTTTGTCACTTGTTCCTTGTAGTTATGACGTGTGTCATCTTTCATCTTATTCATTTTTCTCACATTCATCCCCTGGTCTTCATAATCCTTTACGTTCTTATTTATGCTTGGGTGAGACCTAGATCACCGCATTAAATCTCACGGAGTTGTTATAGTTAGATAAAAAAATCCAATAACATTTATAACATTCAAAAAAACAAAAAGCACAAAAATCAAATAATCACAAAATACTATAATTTACAAATCAACAAAAATCCCAACACATCAACATAACTAAACACGGTCAAAATTTTAACTCCTATCCTAATTATCATTGCAATTATCCTACGACTATCAAACACAAATAAACTTACCTTTCACATGTATCCTTTCTTGGGGGCAAGTCAAATCAATCATCTCCCTTACGTGTATCCTCGCTTGGGAAATTTTGGCTCTCATTTTCTCCCTTACATGAATCTTTTATTGGGGTAAATGACCCATTTAATCTCGTATTAATCTTCAATGCAAATCCAACAAAGAGTGTCACTTAAGCACACTCTTTCAGTCTAATCAATCCCTCATGTGAATCCTTATTTGGGGGCATCCAAATCTACTTAATCATCACTATGGAACACATTAAGGGCATAGTTAATTGTCTTTATTTACAGTTGTGTTACATTGTTGTTATTATTTCTTGACCAATTACAAGTATTTCATTATCATCTTGGTTCATTTATAGCCATGGTGCATACTTTTACTTGTGTATATTGGGTTTGTTTTCCTTTTTATCTTTTATTTTTCTTGGACCAATTACAAGTATTTGTTATCATCTTGGTTCATTTATAGCCATGGTGTATACATTTACTGTGTATATTGGGTTTGTTTTACGTTTTATCTTTTTTTTGTTGTGTGTGTTTGTTTACGCACATAACAGATTCAACATCATGGTTCTTTTGTAATCATGGTGCCGACTCTCTTTTGCAACAACAAAATAAGGTTACTCTAAATTTCACTCTCTAAATAAAAGATCATTTTATGAGAAAAATACCTCCCATCATCCTTCTACTCCCTCTTTGATCACCCTCCTTCTCCTTCCTCCTATCAAGCAACTTTCCACCACTTTGTGCGTCACACATCCACTTGAGGGGGAAATCCCTTAGCATTCATACTCATTAGGGAATCTAAATTCTTCACCAAGGTAATTCAAGCATCCATATTTGTTGGGGAATCCAAATGCTTCATCAAGGAAAATCAACTAGGCAGGCCCATTATATTTCCCTATCATCCACTCATTGATTTACATGTGTCTACTATATTTAAAATTCTATTACTTCATAATAACACTTTAAAGAGGGGTAAATGTAGACACCCTAAAAATACATACCTATTTCTAATCATCCCTATTACCTGCACAATGTGCCAAATCAGTTCTAGAATGCATTCTAGACCACTACCCTCTCACATTCCATTAGAATTCACCCAAATCCCTTTAGAATTAATTTAATTAATTATATCATACATAAACCATACATTCACACCACTTGGCTAATTAATTATCCACTCACCCTCCACTCATCTCCACTTCACCATCTAACTCACTCAAGTTGAACTAGCTCACTCTACTCAAGTTTTAGAACCCTACAAAGGTGGAAGCAAAATATTTATATACAACCACCTTTTTCAATAAAATCAAAAGCCAACTAAATATTCAGTGTCCCTTAAATGAATATTCAAACCATCCAACTACACAAACCAAATAAACTTGCTAATTCAGGAAAATGCATTCATTTACTCTGTAACTCATTCAAACCTTGATCCACAATCCATGGCCTCTCCTTCAACTATAAATATGAGGCTTAATCCTTCACAATTTATCCTTGGAAGCTTTAAGAATTTTGAGTAATACTCTATTAAATATCCACTAGAATTTTCATACCGAAATGTTGTTCATTTGATCATCCATTACTCGTAGCACTTTCCTCTTCCATTTGGAAACAATTTTAGAGCATCCACTTATTTAGTGTATATTGAATTAAATTTTATTTTTCAGAGTAACTATTGTAATAAACGATGTAAAAATTCTAATAAATAGTAAGATGCAAGCAATAAAGCATGTGCAATATGAAAACCTAAGCAAGAAAGGGAGATAGGGAGACTAAGCTTAATTTCGAGCAAACCTGGAAGTAATCTAGGTAGATGAAATTACTGAAATAGACCTGTAAATAGTGTTGTCACCTTTGTGAAATAGAGGTTTTGGGATCTGGAATTGTGTCGACAAGAGCTCCTGGGAGAGGACAGGGAGCATCCGGTGCCGATGTCGGATCTAGGAGATGGTGTCCGGATAGATGCTACATATCTGATCTTTTTGTGCAAGATAAGCTTCGTTGTTGGTATTTGTTTTTCACTCTGGATTCATTGTCTGATCTATGATTGTACCTATAACCTGCAAGAAATAAGTTCACATGTACATACCCACAAACCACATCAAACCTAAAAAATAAAATGCATAATGGGAATCGAATCGACCCCTGACGGTCATCCAAAGAGTGAACTTATGACAAAGCATTACACTACATCTGATACTCCATGTAGTTTTTGTGTGTTTGTAGATATGATGCCCTAGGATGCCCTTGTGTAAGTTACATAGTGATAACGGGCTAGATCTATAATGTAGAAAATTAATAGAATGAGTGGGATGAAATAGAATAGACTTCCCTCCTATGTTGTGTATGCAGAAGTGATGTAATCCTTGTCCCTTGTAAGAGGCTAGATGGATTCCTTTAGTGCTCTTATGCCTTTAAATGCAAGCTTAGGTGATGATAGATAATTCTTAGTGCTTGGTCCCTTATTTTGAAAACATAATTGTGTATTTATATGATTCCCTTATTTGAATTTCATAATTGACAACTGAAAGGCTGACCCAAAGTAGTAAAAAGTAATTAAGAAGTGAAAGGGGTCCAAAAGGATAAGAAAAGGTAAAGAAGGACATGAGTGCCCAAGAGGATAGGAGCACCTAGCACTAGTGTCCTAACTGGGTGTTAGTATCTAAGGCCATAGAAATATAAAACAGTCCAATGCCAGTAAGAGTGCAAGATGTATACAACCAATAAAAGTGCAAAAGACCAATTAAATGGCTATAGGGAGTTTTCAATAAGTAGTTTTCTTGCTTAAGAATCATGTAAAGGCTAGTATGCTTTTAGGACCTAGAAATGTACCCAAGTGCATAGATTTTTGTCTACATTTTCCCCCACTTTATGTTGTTGAGTGAATACTTGATAACATAAAGTAGATAGAATATGTGTATTTTATGGTCCTCTAGAGAGTGTGGTGAATAGTGTGTGGAGTGGACAAGTGAAGTGTGAAGTGATCACAAAGTGAAGCGTGAAGACTAGGAAAAAGGAAGTGGATTCTAAGGGTGAGGCATGTGCGTAGCTTGTACATGTTATCATGCTTGTATTTATTGATGTAGGATGCTTCTTTTTACGTATTACGTATGAACTCGTAAAAGAAGAGTGAGAGAGTAATCAAAGTCTTATATATGAAAAATCTGAGTAAAGTATGTATAAGTAAGTATAAGTATGTAAAACTGTGAAAAGATAGTAATAAAGGAAAGTGTGCACTTGATGTATAAGAGTGTAAAGGATAGAAATATGTCCTAAAAGTTTTTGAAGGGCAAGTTTTTTGGGTGATCTCATGAAAAAGTGAGTTTTTTTAGCGATCTCACACAAAATGCAAGTTTTTTGGGTGATCTCATACCAAGTTCCACTGTTTTGGGTAGTCTCACGCCATGAGAGAAGAGTGTTGGGGGAGAGAGGTGTAGTTTTACTCTCATTTCATGATCATGCGACCTAAATGATCACTACTGCATATGGTACGTCCCAATTAGTTCTATTTTTTTCGTATTATTTTGTATGTTTTGTATTATAAGCGATTCTAGGAGATAAAATGCATTCCGTAATTGGAGGCAATTGTCTACTACCTTTGGAGAACCTGTGTTGTAAATTCTGAAGATTGTCTTGAACTAATAAAATTACCTATTTTTTCCCTAGGACATTAGCACCCATGGGAGGATAGGAACGATAAAGCACTAGTGTTTGGGTCTGGGCACTAGTGTCCATACTGTGTGTGAAGTCCAAGTCTGATTGTGGAATGTTCTCTGACTATATGTTTGTGTTGTTTATGTACTATGTTGATCTTAACTATAGCTATGAGTTGTTGTAGGGGTGATTTTTTCACCCAATGTATGCCCCCTTGTTTTGGGTGCATGCGACATCTGAAGGAGAATGCGTCCCAAAGGAGAGCACTCGGTGCTGATCTGAAGTGGATACCTATAGGGGGTAGAGGATGTGCTTGATAGAAACCAAGGCACGTGCAAACAAAGTGGGCTATTATTAAGTTAGTTAGTAAAAGTAGCTAGCATGTAAGAGAAGAAAATGTAACAAGCAAGTAGGAAGACAAGATGGACCATGAAAAGTAGGTTTCATACATGGGACATCACTCACAATGTCACAAGACAATTAGGTCCGAAGTAGCCAAAAGCATATAATGATCACACAATAAATAGGGCATAGCCCATAAAAATAGAAAATAATAGCAAGAAAAATGTGACAAATAGCCATGGTTGTATATAATCCTACAAGACAAATTTTACACATGAAGTACCCGTTAGCATGTTAGAAAGATAAATAGACGTTAGAAAGATAAATAGTATGTCAAAGTGTTTATATAGAAGTGAAAAGTAAAGTGACTAGTAATATGAAAAGTAGTCAAGAGTGTGACAATAAAACATGTGATGTAGGAAATTATGATAGTAGCAAAAGTAGATGCCCCCAGGAGCCTTGGTGGGACTCTAAAGGAGTCAATATCAAGCATCATGTATCGTGTAAGGAGAGTTGTAGCAGATATGCATTCACTTCTAGAGACCAAGTGAATGCACGTGTGTATATATGATAAAGATAATGACATGTTATGTATTCATATAGCATAGTAAACAAAGTGCAATATATATGTAGTGTAGGCAAACAAGACTAAATGCAACCAAGATATGCAAATATTGTGATGTTGTGATGGCATGGTATGCAAGATGTGAAAATGGAAGGAGTTGTGTTTCCCCTAGCGGATGTACATGAAATGAGGTTCATTTATAAATTCCCCCTCAACTAGTCAATAATGAATCATAGAACAAGAGTGCGTCATCAAGAAATATGTATGTCATGTGCAAGTAGATGCTAGAAAATATATGACATGAAGCACATAACATGAAGTGTGTAATGTAAGGTTCATGTTGATGTAGTGTTCCCTCAATAGTCAAGTGTGAAGCTGTAGCATGCGAGTGCATCCTAGGGTAATGACAAGACAATATGTGTACCAAATATGTAGGAGTGCTTAGGAAATATTAACCGTGAAGTGTGGTAGTAGATACTAGAGACAACTGATAGTGCTGAAAGAGGGGAAGAAAGTGTAATGCCCCCAAGTGTGTGAGTGATGGAGATCTATGTGACAATGTAAGAGAGACATTGTGATGGTGATGGAGTTTGAAATGTATCATAAGAAAGTATATTGTTGTCACAACGAGGGGTAGAAGCAAGAGTAGAACCAGGGTTGGATTGTGGGTTGACAAGAGGAAGTTTAAAGAGGTTAGCTATCACAAGGTGAATTGGTTGGTCTTGCTTGGTTGGTGGTTTCTGATTTAGAATTGGTAACGTTGTAGTGGAGTTGATAGAAGGAGAGGATGGAGGACGGATTTTTAAAGGAGGTTTCTTAGTTGGAATGGGTAACATTGTAGAAGACTTGATAAGAGGAGAGGATGAAGGATGAATTTTTAAAGGAGGTTGCTTAGTTGGAATGGGTAACGTTGTAGAAGACTTGATAGGAGGAGGTGATGGGGTACAAAGTTTGATATGTGGTATGACATTGGGTTGGATAGGTGGCTTTTGACTTATCGAAGAAGGAATATTAGTAATTATGGCATGATAGTCATTAGACATATAGGGATCAAATTTAGAATCCCAATGGGATTTATCAATTAGAGATGTAGAAAAATGTTTTGAAACAAATGAAATAAAACCTTGATGCTCAAGGTTCTTGATTCATCATTTCAAAGTATAGCAATCATTGTCATGATGTTCATTAATTATGTGATAATTGCAAAATGGGAGACCTATGTATTTGGTGAGTGGTAAAGATGATAGCAATGAGGAGTTAGAAAGTTGATCAACTGGTGATTGAGGATCTTAGGAAAGATATCATGTTGCTTAGTATTTAGATCAAACTTGAGAGGTGCTAGTAGCGGTACTACTTGGGGTTCACCGATATGAGCTCATATAGAAGACATAAGATTACAATGATGAGGTGTTGAAGAAGAACTAGCATCGTCCTCGAAGCATCCTTGAGATGTTGGATTTCAGCTATGAGAGATGTAATTGTGGTTTCCATAGCTTGAATTTTATCTTGAAATAAACAATGTAAAGCTTGAATTGACTTGCAAATGGATTGATTGGTTGTGGTATTAGGACCAATAGGGTCATCAGAGAGACAATCAAAGATGGAACTTACTTGTGCATGTGGCGTATTGTGAGGGAGATACATAGTGTCTAGGGATTTTTGGATAACATCTTTACAAGGTGGGTGCATTTGAAGTAATTGATGTAAGGATACTTTAGGAGCCATGAAAGAAGATAAGATAGAATAGGAAAAATAAGGATCCAAATGTTTGATCACGAGTGGGGTTCACCAAATGATTTAATGTAAATTAAATTATTGTCTTATTTTCATAGTAACTACTATAATAAATGATGTACAAATACTAATACAAGCAATAAACCATGTGTTATATGAAACCCTAAGCAAGAGAGGGAAATAAGAAGACTTAGTTTATTTCGAGAAAAGCTGGAAGTGATATGGGCAGATGAAATTACTGAAATAGACTATAAACAACATTGTCACTATGAACTAAAGGTTTTGAGATCTAAAAGCTGTATATAGACAGGAGTGCCTAGGAATGACAGGGAATGCGGTACTAGTGTCTAGATCTAGGTATTGGTGTCTAGATAGATTTTGTGGATCCGATCTTTTTTGTGAGATAAGCTTCATTGTTGGTATTTTTGTCACTCTAGATTCACCATCTGATATGCAAATGTACATGTAACCTACAAGAAAGAAGTTCACATATACATACCCACAAACTTCATCAAACCTAAAAAGTAAAATGTAGAATGGGAAGTTTACTTGACCCCGACAATCACCCGAAGAGTGAACTTATGACCGAGCATTGCACTACATTTGAGACTTCGTGTAGTTCTTGTGTGTGTGTAGAGATGATGCCCTAAGATTCCCTTGTGTAAGTTGCAGTGATAGCGAGTGCTAGATCTACAATGTAGAAAATGTATATAATGTGTGGGATGAAATATAATAGACTTCCCCTCCTATGTTGTTGTTTCACCATTTTTTTTACAATTTTGAATGATGAAACAGATAAGGGTAAGGGCTAGGAGGAATACTTGTTAAATGGGTTGGTTGGAGGTTGATGTGTGTGTTCTGACTTCTTGACCCAATGCCAATTGTGAGAGCTTCCTTTTGGCTAGGAGGAACTACCTGTAATAGAAAACAAGACCACAAAAAGAAGTTAAATAATATATGGCAGGACTGGTGCCTAGCGTATGCTAGTTCTCGGGAAGTGTGATACTTCCTAGATAATTGTCAATCCACTGTTTAAAACAAATTAATCGAGAAATAAGTAAGGTCCTATTGTAGTTGATATGATTTAGGTATCTCATTCAAGTACAATAAGCAAATCCAATCACAACAAAGGCTATAGTTGGATATAAAGGATGAGATGATTTGTCAAGTACCGAGACCGGTCGTGGTCTAGTGCAGGTTGTTTAGGTCAATTGGTAGGAGTTTGTTTGGCTCTATTCTTAGGCGGGGTATATAAACACAGAGACCGACATCGATCACCTGGGTATGACCAAAGTGACGGTTTATGCATGACCGACACGATGATTATGGGTAAGCGGCATTGGTAAGGTCGAGGTGTACGAAACTCAAAGAGATTTGATTGCAATGTTTGATCTGGTGTTTTATAGAGATGGTAGGGTGGATAAGGAGGTTTATAGAAGTCTTAGGTGTATTCAGGGATGAACAAAGGTGAGGATGGGTGATTTGGCGGTGTGGGTAAGGAAATGGTTGGGTTATAGGTTGGTAAGGGATAGAAGAATGAGCATGCAAAGTGTAGATTAATAACATGAGTAACAAAAGCTACTAACTGAAATAACAATGTTGGTTAGGGATACACTTACTGATGATGCAGACTGGATGGCTGAATGGTAATGGTAGTTGATTAGAAGGATGGTATTTGGTACCATAGCAGTGAATCTGGAATGCTTCCGTGAGTGTAATGCTTCTAGATTTGTCCTGGTGCTAATTGTGAATGTCTGGATGCATGAAAGGATGTTGGTTCTCGCTTATATCTTGCTCGATCTCTCTCTCTCGGTCAGAAATGTGCTAACCTCTCAAACAAGGTTGCTAATGTGAATAAATGGTAACCGACAATGGTTCCATCTTGGTAGCGTCGGTTTAGGTCGATTGTCATTAGTTAAGGCGGGATTCCCTAGGTTTACTAAAATGGGAAAATCTTTCTAATTTTTGGGCCAAGTTGGTTTGTTGTTGTGGATTAGAACGGAAGCTTCCCTTCTAATGAGTGGGAATGTGGTTAGATAAATTTTAGGCATTGATTTTAGGGTTAGACCAAATCTTATCTCATTAAGGCAAGTAAGACTTAGTTATTGTTAGTTATGGAAACATGCCAAGAATAGGTCTAGGGTGAGGTGGAAATTAGGTCAATTAAGGTAATAAAATAATGGATATTGTGAGGATGGGTATTTAATTTAATTAAATTAATTATTAATGTGACGTGAAAGGGGGCCATGGTTAGGTGCCCATGTTTAAGTTGGTTATCTGATCAGGGGCTAAGGGGAATGTAACCAAATTTAGGTGTTTACATTTACCCCTTTTTGTCACGTATCTTGTATTGGTAGCGATCTTTGACAAAAATAAGAAATGGGTGCCCCATGTGTGTGGGTGAAGGTGATCCCCCTCAAACCAAGAACTTTTGAGGTGAAAGATGGAAGTGGTGAGTGGTTTGATGAAAGGTGGATGTGGTGAAAAGGATCATAGATGTGGGTGAATGTGGGAAAGGGTATAGGTCAGAAACAGGAAAACAAGTAAATGGGCCAAGGTCAAAGGTAGCGGCAATCAAACACATGCACATGTTATAAATTGTGACATGGTTCCGAGTTAAAGAGCTTGTAAACTCCACGGTGTCTAAGGTTCATATGTTTATCCAAACAAGGTGATGTGATTACGGTATCCAAGGTATAGGATATGGTGGGAAGCCTAACCTAGGTCGGGTGCGCAGGAATGTTTAGGTATGTGTAATGTCCCCTTTTCCTATGCCTAAGGCCTAAGGGCCAATTTGAGTCCAGGCCTTGGTCATACCCAAGGGGCTATGGACACGGGGAGCTATTGGGTATGAATATCTAGTCCATTTTGTTATATTTCTTCATTGACATAAGCATAAAGTGTTTTGGAGGGACTAGATATTATGTTTTGTCGTTAGGAAGGGGCCACATGACACTTAATATTCTAATTTTGTGTTGGGGTCACTTTTGGACCATGATGACTTAAAAGGGGAAAAGTAACTTAAGTTACTTTTATTTTATTGACCCTTCCAAGGGAAAAATGTGACTAGGGTTTATTGGGGCTCTTTTTCCTTGGAGAAGTTATATAAGGAGTTGGGGAAAAAGAAAAGGATTCATTTTTGCATACCTAATTATCTCCTTTCATGTGCAATTGTTGTTTGCAAATCTATAGCTTGTGGAGTGAAATCCCGTAGGAACCCTAGCTTCGGTGGTGAGAGATCCATCCCTAGCTAGCAGGGCATTCTTTGGTAGTGAAATATCTACCCTAGCTTGTCATTTTGGAGCTATTTTCAGGGCTGATTTATAGAGATCATTTCCAGAGGATTTCAAAGGGTTTTGAGCATCTACCAAAAAAAGGGCGACTTGTTTTGGAGATTGCAGCCTTTATTTGGAGGGTTTCCAGTTGGCCATTTTCAGATCTGAGGGTTGGAATATCATCTTCTATATTTGTAAATGTTATTTCCAAAGTTTCATAGTTTTTGCACTTGTATTCGGGAAGATATGAATTTTAGAAGTTTTCCAGTTGTTTAGGGCACGCTGTAATTTTCTGGCAGCGTTATATTGTCTAAAAAATTCCAAAAATAGTTTTCTTATGTTCTTTATAATATTAGCAAGCTCTCTTTAAATTTTCAAGTGATTTGAGTGGATATTTTGGGAGTTATTAATTTTCTTCAGTTCGCTGCCCTAACTGGTAAAAATCTGCAAAAATCAGTATTTTATTTGGCTACAAATTTTCAATATTTTGTGTTATTTAAGTGGTATCCCACAAGGGATATTTCAAAGTGGTATCAGAGTTGTTGTTCCTCCATCCTGTGTGGGTTAAATATGGTAGTTTAGAAAAATCTCAATGTGGGTTTTATGAAGGAAATGTTCACCAACGTGGTGAAACAATAGGAATCCACTAACCTTTATTTGAGCTAGCTCACTTAGAATTTGAATCAAAGCAGATCTACGGACAATAAGGAAAATGGTGAGAACAATGATAAAGGGCGGCCAATAGAGGTGATTGATGAGGATTATTGTTGGAGGAAATACCAATCTTTGAGTAAGGGTTTCAGAGATAATATGTCATTTCCATATTATTGCATGATGAAGATTGGTAGCAAGCCCAAGCGAGGTCATCATATGCCAGTACCTGAATTACAAAAGAACTCATCTGAACAACCAATAACAACACCACATGAGGTAATTTCAGATGATGGAGATAATGTGGATCCAAAGATGATTGAAGACCAAGTGAAAGAAGAAGAAGCTTCTAGTGAAAAAGATATTTCAATCCAAAAGGTACCTATCAATCCTCTAAAGAATAAGTCATTATCATATGGGATGGATTTACCAAATAGTAATGAGCATAAATTTGTGAAAGGTGTTGATTCTTGTTCCACTTATTCTCCATCTAAAATCATGAATCACAATAGGGATGGTGTTTTAGAGGTTTCTAAACTAGAAATAGAAGGTGAACCTTTTGATGATATTCTTTATAAGGAGGTTAGTAGTAGCATGGATTTATTTCATCATCTTCATCCTATATCATTACAGCAGTTTTATCATGATGGTATTCAAATTTATTGTTGATAAGAATTCTAAGAATTTGGTACATCAAATTAAATTCATCATGAAGACAAAGAGTGATGATCTTCTTTATGAAGAGATACAAGAGAAGAAAATATGGAAGACCTTACATGATACAAGGGTTCATGGGCATTATAAAGTATGGTATCCCTGGTAATATGTTGCAATTATCCAAAACTATCAATTCTGATTTTGAAAACTTTGTGACTAACTTCATAAGAAAAAGAAGGAATTCAAATGTGTCTTTTGGGATTACAAGTGTTGGCAAGCATGATTTATTCATTGGAGACTCCAGTGCAAGAAGGGAGAGTACCTCTCAAGGTACTAGTGTTGGTTTTCGATTGCTAAAAATTTTAAGAGAATATTTTTAATCATCTTGACCTTTGGATGTGTATAACCGTAGTCATAATGAGAGGAGAAAATAGCAATATGGGACAACAGAGTCAAAGAGGTGAGAGTGGACATTCAGGGTAATGGCCTTCCCATTCTTCTATCTAGGCCTTTGGGGCTTCACGAACCTTCTTTCTTGAAGGATCCGAAAGTTTCAAAAAGGTACAAAGACCAATAGATATTTTGGATGAGTCTTTTGGGAGACGTACTAGACCTTGAGTGAGGGCTTTCGTAACAACATGCCATTCCATGAATATTTCAAAATGAAGATTGGTAGTAGGCCCAAGAGAGATCATTAGATACATGTACCAAATTTATAGAGGATATTGGGATAGATTTCCATTCCACACTTCGATGGTTCTAAGAAGTGTACTGCATAATCTTGGGTTCAGAATTTAAAGACATAATCTGACTTGAACCCTATGCGTGAGGAAGATGTAATTAAGTTTGCAATCTTACATCTTGAGGGAGACACTCATGATTGGTAGCATCATGGGTTGATTACACAAGGACACACACACTACTACTTATGCAGAGTTCACATAGAGGCTAGTGAGCATATTTGATAGGAAGGACCCTGACAGGTATTTTAGGGAGTTGACTCATTTGAGACAAACCGGTCCCTAGATCAGTATATCATAGATTTTCAGAGATTATCAGTCATGATACCTGATTTCGTGGAGATGAGGTTAATTTCACTATTCACAACAGGTTTGATAGATGCTCTCGTTGGGTTTGTGAAGGCATTTGAACCTTCTTCTTTGCACGAGGTTATTAGGAGAGCTCGGGACTTGGAGTTATCCACTCCAAAGTCGAGGGTTCCACCTCGCATTTAGCAAAGGGAACCTCCATCTGGATCAGACGAACTTCAATAGAGGGAGCCTCCACCGAGGCAGGAGGTGGCTAAGAAGCCAATCATTTCCCGAGAGGATAGAGATGAGTTGAGGCAAAAGAAACTATGTTTCAATTACCACACACCTTGGGTTCCAGGACATGATTACAGAGGTAGAGGGAAGGCCCAATTCATTGAGGTATTTGAGGAGAGTGAGGGTGACAGAGGTGAGGAGTTAGAGACTCGTGAGATGGATGATGGAGATGGGGTTGTGTTGGATAGTGTTGATGCGGGGAGGAGGAGGAGACTTTTCCTCGGGAGATTATAGCCACATTGTCTAGTACTCTGATGTATAAGGCATTTAGGATTAGAGGAGTTATGCAGGGTCAATGAGTTGTGGCACTCATTGATAGTGAGGAAACCCACAACTTTATTGATGCCTCATTAGTTAAGAGGTGAAGATTACAGACAGAGGATTTTGAGGGATTCAACGTGGTTTTAGCCAATGGAGAGTCTATGAGGTGAACACGGTTGGTTCCCTAAGTGAGCATCATGATGGGTAACTATACGATTCGATGATTTCCACATTGTTAGTATGGGAGTGACCAACATAGTGTTGGGAGTGCAGTGGCTTCACTCTCTTGGTGAGTTTTGGACTAACTTTCAGATGATGGAGCTGAAGTTTAAGTCCGAGGGCAGGAATGTGATTTTGAGGGGATTATCAATAGGAGCACCTAGGGTGTTACAAATGAGGGGATGAGGAGGATGTTTCGGCATGATGAGGAGTTTTGTTATTGTGGATCGATGTGGAGTATGATGGATGTGGATGTGACTAGTAATGTTGCACATGAGATAGTTACAGAGATTGGGGTTACAGGTTTAGATCATCTGAGTTTATCATTATGTTGGTTATCTAAGGGGTTGGTAGACTGGAAATCTCATTTTCTTGTTGAGTAATCCAAGAACCGACACACTTGTGAGATTCTGGATGGTCACATATAGGATGACACCTATAGATTGGAAGATGAGATGATATTCTATCAGGGTAGATTATACCTTGTGTCAGACTCATGGTTGAGGATGGAGATATTGCGACATGTGCATTGTTCTTTCGTGACCAGACACTTGAGCTTCAATGAGACCTACAGGCTCAGATCAGAGAGGTTCAGATGGAATGGGTTGAGGGAGGATATCCTCAACTTCATACAGGGATGTATGGTTTGTTGTTATAACAAATTAGAGCTTACATGTTCATCATGTTCTGAGTCAACATGGGATAGCACTCCCATGTATTTTACTGCTTCTAGGCACGGTAGGCATTTCACACATGTGTTAATCAATGGAGGGATGGAGTTGACTCAGTTACCTAGTTATTCAATAGGTTATCACTCATCACAAGAGGTGAACTATGTGGAGTTGACATTGTCGGTTGACCATGTACTGGAATCTTAGGATTTTTCCCCCACGGACACATTAAGATACATTATGAGGAGTTGTACTCTCACACTAATGTGGGTCATGTGGGAGAGTTGGCACACTTTGTGTGTATATAGGTTATTTCACAGGTTGATCCAGGGGAATTCTACAGATTTGAGTGGACTTTCTTACCAGGAGTTGATCGAGAGAGAGTATGATGAGTCCCAGATGATGGTCAGGAGGGATTAGGCAGATTGGCAATCCCGATGTGGATACCAATGGAGAGCCGGTTTGGGTATCATTTTACTTCATGGACAACATTGCTCTCGATACAATATGGAGGTCATGATGACTACATGGGGTTTCTTGGTAACTTCGGATTACACTAATCTTTGGTTGATGGCAGGGTGAGGTGAAGAAACTTATTGTGTGGTATTCAACTTCTGCAGCATGACTGATAGATAATGCTTGGGGTCAAGCATTTCTCGGGAAGGGAGGATTATAATGTCCCCTTTTCCTACGCCTAAGGCCTAAGGGCCAATTCGAGTCTAGGCCTTGGTCATACCCAAGGGGCTATGGATGCAGGGAGCTATTGGGTATGAATATCTAGTCCATTTTGTTATATTTCTTCATTGACATAAGCATAAAGTGTTTTGGAGGGACTAGATATTATGTTTTGTTGTTAGGAAGGGGCCACATGACACTTAATATTCTAATTTTGCGTTGGGGTCACTTTTGGACCATGGCGACTTAAAAGGGGAAAAGTAACTTAAGTTACTTTTATTTTATTGACCCTTCTAAGGGAAAAATGTGACTAGGGTTTATTGGGGCTCTTTTGCCTTGGAGAAGTTATATAAGGAGTTGGGGAAAAAGAAAAGGATTCATTCTTGCATACCTAATTATCTCCTTTCATGTGCAACTATTGTTTGCAAATCTATATCTTGTGGAGTGAAATCCCAGGAACCCTAGCTTTGGTGGTGAGAGATCCATCCCTAGCTAGCAGGGCATTCTTTGGTAGTGAAAGATCTACCCTAGCTTGTCATTTTGGAGTTATTTTAGGGCTGATTTCAGAGATCATTTAGAGGTTTTAGAGGATTTCAAAGGGGTTTTGACCATCTACCAAAAAGTGTGACTTGTTTTAGAGATTTCAGCCTTTATTTGGAGGGTTTTTAGTTGGCCATTTTAGATCGAGGGTTGGAATATCATCTTCTATGTTTGTAAATGTTACTTCCAAAGTTTCATAGTTTTTGCACTTGTATTTGGGAAGATAAGAATTTTAGAAGTTTTCCAAATTGTTTAGGGCATGCTGTAATTTTTCGGCAATGTTTTATCATGTCTAAAAATTCCAAAAATAGTTTTCTTCTTAGGTTCTTTATAATATTAGCAAGCTCTCTTTAAATTTTCAAGTGATTTGAGTGATATTTTGGGAGTTATTAATTTTCTTGATTCATTGCTGCCCTAAGCGGCAAAAATCAGTAAAAATCAGTATTTTATTTGGCTACAAATTTTCAATATTTTGTGTTATTTAAGTGGTATCCCACAAGGGATATTTCATTATGTTCTAGTACACCAAAGGTAAGGTTAGGATAAATAAAGCACAGCAATAGGCAAAGTAAGGTCATCGTGCAAAACAACAAGGCACAATGTCGCAAGGTACAATGAGCGCATGGGTTCAAAGGTCACTAACAAGTGTTTGGGTCAAGGCATATATGGTATGGTGCATGGAAGACCGAGGTACGAGTAAAATAACAGGGCCCTAAATGTAATTAAGGACAAGTATAGGTAATGTGGGCGAGCAGGTAAGTGGCAAAAAGTGTGGGGAAGGGCCATGAGGTGGTGGGAAAGATAATTGTGGGTCAAAATGGGTAAAAGGTATTGAAAGGAGGATGGCAGGTGACTGATGTCGGTTAAGTAATGACCAATGTTAGTTGACTAGGGCATGCCATGACCGATGTCGATCAGGTCAATGTGGGTATATAAAAAGGAAAAAGTCGTATAATATGGATTCATTTGTACGTTTTGGCTTTTGTGAAAATGACGAGAGCACGAGACTTTTGTGCCTTGTTGAGAGGAAAGTATGTGGGGTTATACTGAGCTGAGGTGGAGAGATCTGGTTAGAGAGGAGAGCCAGGTAGATGGGTCCATGAGATCATGCGGAGGGAGGTGATTGGTAGAGAGGTTGGAGGTTGATTTGGACATGGTAGAGGCAGGAGAGGGTGCGGGTGGACCACTAGCACAACGGCCAGATGTGCCACCATGGAGGCAACGTCAAGACGAGGTAAGATTGAATCCTTTCATTGTTATTTGATATAGGAAGAAGGAAATATAGAGGGGTAGAGGTAGGGAGGTTAAAATAATTGAAATTTGTGGTTAAATGAATGAAAGAGGGGGTGGGAAAGGTTAGAGGTAGGGGGAAGAAGGTTGGGGAGGGACTTAGGTGAGGTGTGGGTAGGTTCATAGGGAAAATGGGAAAGAAATTAGGTAAAGGAAATTGGGGTTTTGGGTTTGGGTGTAGTAACAGTGATCGACGCTAGTCAAGGTATGGCCAATGTTGGTCTTTGTACACCGACATTGGTCAGGTATGAGGGAACCAATGCCGGTTACAATGGAGTGGTGATGGTTAGGAGTAATCGGTGTCGGTTAGGGTGAAAGGGATAGAGGTCTAGGAAGGGTAAGGGGAAAGGTTAGGTAAAGTGGGTAAAATAGATAGCGGGTGAGGGGTTAAGAAGAAGGGAGGGGTTGAAGGTCAATGTTGGGTAAAATCAAGTTTTAATAATGTGTGTGATTGGTTGAATGCAGGTCAAGGAGTAGCTACGGATGAGAGACCGAGTATCGCCCTTGTTGTTGTTGGTACAATCGAGCATTACCGCCGATGAGTGGAGGCATGTGACGGATGTCGTTTTGATAAGAGTGAGACGTTATAGGCACATAGTCCGAGAGCTGAGTTTGATGGTCACCTCATCAATGTGAGATGGGACTCAAATGACCAATACCTTCCATCTATTAGAGTAGATATTTACCTTAGCTCATGTTCACCTAGATACTTTATTTACCTTTATTGTATTTATCCTCACCCACTTATGTGTGTGGATATTTCTTTTATCATATTTAGATATTATGAGATATTATCTTATTGTTAGGTATAGTTCTTTCCTTGATCTATGGGATTGACTAGTTCTTTCATTGATCTATGGTATTGACTAGATCCTTGATGTTTAGTTCTCTCCTAAATCTATGGTCTTGACTAGTCCTTTGATGACTAGTTATTTCCTTATTTTATGGCTTGATCTACGACCTTGATTGGTTCTTAGATTGTTATTCCTTGCCTATTTAAGCAAGGCCCATTCTCAATGTATTGCATTGAGTTCCATAATAATATATGATATTTTTGCTCATTTGTTTGCAAAGGTTTTATGTAAAGCTATTCAGCGAATTGCTTTCATCTTATTGATCGTGGTGTTTGATTAGCATTTGTGTTCTTGGCTTGGTATGATCTGGTTATCATTCCTTTCATGGTATCAGAGCTAGAGATTGTTGTTGACATCCGTCTGTAAGTTTTATTTTGCAAATAAATTCATTGTATATTCATATATTTGGGATTTGGTCGTATTTTGTTGCTTCATGCCTTTTTATTTGGGAGGCTTCCATTGGATCCGTATGCGCCATTTTTTGGTTTTTGTATTCTCAGGAAGCATTTGGGGGCGGGATTCATTTTTGGGTGCATTGGATTTCACCCATTAAAATCTTTAGCCCTTGGTCATATGGTATGGTCATATGAGGGATTAAAGCTTGTGATTCCTACTAGTAGGTGCTTAACTTCAGCCCCCTTTAATTTTATTTGTGTGGTGAAGGAAACAACATTATTTTGCTTTAGTGGAAACTAAAATTAATAACAGAGAAAAAAATTAAAAAGCTTGAAACTTTTGATCGGTAACTCGGTTTTGAGTGTCATTTTTCGCAAAAGTGCTTGTTTTTATGCTCTTTCCATTAGAGTTATTTATTTTGAGACTCTCCCTATAATTATAAAGTGCCAAATATGGAGGAGTGTTGTAATCAATTGTGGACGTAATTTCGGTTGAGCCCGATGTCCTAAACTTTTAGGAGTTGTAGTTTGTACCTATCATGGATTCTGAGAATGATATGTTTTCTCTAAAGTATGTGGACTTCAAGAGGATATTGTAAAATTTGTGGAAGAAAATAGATCTCTCAAGAGGTGAAATTCTCTTCTACAACCACTCATTCACAATAAGGATACAATAATTCACTCCCTGCAGAACAAACTTGCTAGCCTACAACATCACCATGATATTATGGACAACCATATCCATGCTCCTAGTCCACTTGCAGCTATTGCTCCTATACCCACTAACATTGATATGTTAGTCTTTGAGCTTGTTCCTGCTCTTGATGCTTCTAAACCTGTGAGGCTTGTTACTGCATGCTCTTCCACATCTGTGCCTATTATAGTACCACATGTTGTGTATCCTATTCGCTTTCGTTACATGGCCTTTTGAGAAGCATACCACTACATTCATATCTCGCATGCTTCGTTCTATGGGTCTCACTAGCAGAGTCATTGGAAAACATTCATAGGGTATTGTTTCCTCTATTCCACATGTTAAGTGGAATTCTTTCCATGACATTGGTTTTCGTGTAGATACTTCATTGGGATCACACATTGATAGAGCTCCTTTGTTTGTTCGCTCGACTCTTTTGAGGATCATGAGCAACACATGAGTTCTACATCTTCACTCAGGCTTGAGAAACCTGAGATTTCAGTTGTCAGACATGATCAACCTGACACACATTCTGATGTTCTTTTACATGCACCCATTGTGTATTTTACACCAAGTCATATGCAGGCATCTTCTTCATCCATCCGTGTTGATTTGGGGTAGATATCTGATCACTCATGGAGGTGACATAAGCATTCATTGAGAGGACTCTACAAGCATGGCTCCTCCACCATTCGGCCTCTTGCTCCACTTTCTATACCTTATGCATTGTGATGCTTCTTGTTTTGAGCATTTTTCTTTAGCAAGTGTAGTGTATCTCTCTTGTTTGTTGAGATATTTTGTATTTGTATTTTCGACACTTTTGGCATGTTGACAGTATCTCTTATGGGGATCTATTCTAGTGCATTCCAAAGTGTTAGTTTTTCAGTGTTCAAGTAGTTGTTTTGACAACTCATACAGATTTGTAGCATCACTCCACCCATTCAGCAGTATGGGAGGGTGTGGTGTTGATCCTGCTTCTTTGGGTTTTGTGTCCTTGCCTTGTTACCTTGGATTTTGTTGGATCGGGAAACTCTGGATTTTGTGTCCTTACCTTGTTGCTTTGGCTATTGTTCTTGGATCGTGGCACACCTATTTACAGCACTTGATCAAATTATGTTTGGTGATTTTTTTGCACTTTCGACATCACTCCATTGTGGTCTCCTTGTATGGAGCTATTCAGTGGAGCCCAATGTCGATTGCTTTTGAGTTTTGTGATCAAGTAGTGGATTCAGACCACAATGCACACCAAACTTCTTCAGCATTGTACAAGCTTTTTGAGCCAAGCTTCTTGGGATGCCTTGGAGCGGGTTTTTACTCTCTTTACTTTGTTGTTATTGGTTTGGGTACCTTGTGGTGTCCCTTTTTCCTAGTTATTGTACATGATTACCTCGTCGGGCCTAGTTACTGGGACTCATACTATGGACATGCCACTTCTATTTTGGCCCCTAGCTTCACTTGAGGGGGATGTAAGCTCATATTCGCCTAGGTACTTTATTTACCTTTATTGTATTTATCCTCACCCACTTATGTGTGTGGATATTTCTTTTATCTTATTTAGATATTAGGAGATATTATCTTATTGTTAGGTATAGTTCTTTCCTTGATCTATGGGATTGACTAGTTCTTTCCTTGATCTATGGTATTGACTAGATCCTTGATGTCTAGTTCTCTCCTAAATCTATGGTCTTGACTAGTTATTTCCTTGTTTTATGGCTTGATCTATGACCTTGACCGGTTATTAGATTGTTATTCCTTGCCTATTTAAGCAAGGCCCATTCTCAATGTATTACATTGAGTTCCATAATAATATATGATATTGTTGCTCATTTGTTTGCAAAGGGTTTATGTAAAGTTATTTTGGCAAATTGTTGTCATCTTAATGATCGTGGTGTTTGATTAGCATCTGTGTTCTTGGCTTGAATACGATCGATTATTGTTCCTTTCACCATCTACTAATGGGTGAGATCACATTCACCCTAGAGGATGTGTACGAGGATCCTACTAAGATTCTTGATAGTAGGGATGTAGGTGTATTCGATCACCTTAGATGTATCTGAGGAGTTGATGTTGACCGTGTTTGGCAAGGGGATGGTAGAGATGAGGTTCTATAGTGCAAGTTTGAGCTATGGGGAGATGTATGTAGCCCATCCTGAGGAGATGAGGCTAGTTGTTCTTATTATGGAGGTAGTGTGTTGTTTTGCACCTTGCCCGGATGCGGAGGGTAGGAGATTCCCCTGGGAACTTATGGGGGTCCTCTATGACATGATGGAGGAGAGGACCCACTTTTCTTGGGCACCAGCATACTTGGTGTAGTTGTACAGGGAGTTATGGGCATACAGGAGATTACGGTAGTTCAGCCTATGTTGCACCTTTCTTCTCCACTACTGGGCATATGAGCACATTGTATGTGTGAGGCCACTAGGTATGCCCCGTCCTGATGCATTTGATGTCGGCTTGGTTCTAATGGGTTACAAGTGTTGGGTTCCAAGATTCTTTGGAGCGCGCAGTGTCGAGGATACACACGATGTAGCCTATTACAAGCATTTGCTAGAGGGTTGTCGGCATGGAAATATTTTGAGGCCTTATGTGGGTTTTCCATCATATGGGCAAATGGCGAGAGGATCTACAGCCTACTCTAATGGATAGAGGAGCGATGCATAAGAGAGCATGAGATGATACTGCAGACAGGATCGGATGGCGAGTTGGGTTCACTGGGATGTACCACCTCCTTTCCCATAGTATAGGAGGGATGACGTGGAGAGACCTATGTCTCCACCGTGACCTACCATGCCAACCGGGTAGGAGGATCCACCAGTGGACAAAAGATGGATGATGTCGGTTGAAAAGATAGATATCGAGAGTGGTGGGCAACGCAGCTTATGCTGAGTGAAGCACCACCCAAGCTAGGGCAGCCAGATGTGGTGACCCTCATAGTCCAGAGGGACACTTTATAGGGACATGTGGTTGCATTACAGGCCCAAGTTATAGGTCTACAAGGATAGCTGACGGGGTCACAGGCAGAGGTGGCCACGTTACAGGCATAGGTGGTGGCCCTTCAGGCCCAGACCATAGGTTTATAAGGAAGGCACCCTCACGGCGTGGAGCCAGAGATGGGGGTAGGTAGCCACCCTACAGTGCAGTCACCGGATTGCAGTAAGGCCGATTAGCCACTACTCATGCATGGGTGTGGCCTTACGGACTTAGATTGTAGCAGAAAGTATAGTACAGTGTAGGCACCAATACGACAAAGCTTAGGAAAAGGATCCCATGGTACAGTGCGAGACACGAGACCACTATTAGCGTGGTCGAGCACACAGGTCATGGTGAGACCCATGGCACCTCCTTAGACAGTGCCTATGGTGAGATTCAAGGATCCCTAGGTGAGGCGAGGTATTATCAGGATCATTTGGTAGCGGTAAGGATAGATGTCCCTTCATATGTAGAGTACCGAGCACAACATGCCTCGAGTGAGAGGACATGATCCCGCACTCACAAAGTGTGGAGAGCACAGGGGGTTTAGCAAGCCCATAGATAGGAGTAGGGTGAGGCTACCAATATACGAGAGACTAGCTCCAGGTGAGGGGCCATCGCAGTTAGACCGAGGCCCATAGCAGGAGGGGAGGTGGTTGGTGGGCACCACACAGGAGTGGAAGAGGATTCGGGAGAGACCGACTCAGATATACGAGGGTAAATGAGGGATATCGTCATTTTGGATAGTATTGTGATTGTTTTTGATACATACCGGCTGCGTGCGATGATAGTGAGGTTGTTTATGAGAGATTTTTTTATTTTTGTATACATGATACCGGCCTATGTGCCAAATATTTTGAGACCTTTGTATTTGTTATATGGTAGATGAGAGATATTTGTATAGATTTTGCAGTCGAGTATATATGTATGGACACTCAGATTTGGATGATATATATATAGATGATGATGTTTTATGGTATGATGTGTATGAGTATATATAACTTCGATGATGATTTTGTACATGTGATGGAAACTAGGTAAGTTAGGCATGATAGAGTCAGGTTGGTGTAGGCATTGATTGAGTCAAGTTGGTTTAGGCATGGATTGAGTCAGGTCATATGCATGGATTGAGTTAGGTCAGTTTAGGCATGGTGGAGTCAAGTCATAGGTATGGATTGAGACAAGTCATAGGCATGGATTGAGTCAGTCATAGGTTTGGATTTAGTCAGTAAGTTTAGGTATTGTGGAGTAAGGTTGGTTTAGGCATGATTGAGTCGAGGTCAAGTAGGCATGATTGAGTCGGGTTTTATGATTGATTGAATTTATAATTCATTAATGTGTGCAATTTTGATGGTATGGATTGTGTTAAGATGATTTGTAGGAAAATGTATGATGATGGTAAAGAAATGGTAGATGTGATGAAATGAATGTGTAAACTATGATGGTAAAGATGTTTAGCAATTGTTGTTTGTTTGGTTTAAGTTCCAGTTATTGATATAGAAAGGAAACTAACCAAGGTAGAATGTGAATAGGAAAGGGAAAGGGGGAATTGGTTAGGGTAAAGAGTGGTTGAGCTAACCTCCAAGGGCCCCATGCCCTCAAAGTGTTGCCTACATAGTCCCGACAAAAAGGGACCTCAGGCCGATGTAGTTCTCCCATAAGCTAGGGAAGATTAGAATGAAGTAGAAGAATGGGTTGGTAAGTGTTAGGCATTGTTGAATGTAGGTCATAGGCATGGTTGAGTTTAGGTCACATGCATGGTTGAGTTTAGGTCACAGGCATGGTTGAGTGGTTTTTAAATATAAGTGTCGATAATCTAGTCTGTATAGGATAATCAATAAGTAATGAGGAAGGAAAATGGTAAGAGGTGGTAAAAGAGCCACTTAATTGATAAGAACCCTAAGGAGTCAACCATACCTAAGAGGGCTTATGAACGTAAGACCCTAAAGGCGTTGCATAATGAACCATTCTAAGGGTGAAGAAAGTTGCATAATCACCATATGTCACGTTTCTCAGCAAGTCCCTTGAGTAACAAGGAATTAGGCTAAAAAGGAAAGGAGGTGAGAATAGGTGGTTTAGCGTAACTTGTGTCTTGTAATGATCAAGAATGTCCATCACAAAAATTTCATCTTTTTCTTTATTTGTTTATGTTGTAATAGTCGATCGATGTGGGAAGTCTATATGGGATGAGTATATTATCTCCTTGAGGTCTTTGTGAAGCTAATCGATGCGGGAAGCTTCTGGATATTTTTATTGAATTTTTGAAATAACTATGATATAGATGTCCTTCAAGGAGCAGTCTATTTATAGTGGTGGAATTAGAGTGAAGAGATGTCCCTTTTGAGGGAGTCATCTTTTCTTTGGAAGTTTGACTCAAGGAGTTACATCCCCCTTTTTTTTTTGATGTTTAAGTCATGGACAAGACTATAGAGGAAGGGGAGGCTCTTGTTCAAATGAAAAAACATATTACACAAGAGTTAATTATGAAAGGGTGTGGTTTTTGAGTGATGAACGACCATGGGATTCCATCTGGGAGAAGACAAAAAGTATCCATGAGAATCATGCTATGAGTAGAGCCGTGGTACTCATATTGAAGACAAGGCTAAAATGTTGGTGGGTAATCACGTGATTCTTATTTAGTCGTGGATCCTTAAAATGGGTAATATGAAGGTGAAAAAGCACTCTAGGGAGGAGCAATCAAGCGATGACAAAAGGTGATATAGAACTTGACGTCAACAATAAAATGGTCAAAGATGCAAGGCATTAAGGGGCTCGAGTTCAAAGTTTACCTTTGAGAGAAGACAAACAATAAGCACCTAAACCATAGGCATGGATAACCATATAGGGTCCGAACCAATTAGGAGCAAATTTTCCCCATTTACTTTTCTCCTCTTTAGTTACATGTTGATTTTCCTTTAGGATGAGGTCACTGTTATCCAAAATGTGCCCCTGCTCATTTTTTGTGGCTAACTCCTCTCATTTTTTCCTCTCTTGTGCCTCAGTCATAATGTTTTGCTTTTCAGGCACTCAAAACCTTCTGGAAATGACACCATTGGATAGAGATCTTTCTCAGCTTTCCAGAAAGGTAAAGTTTTCCTCCTAACTCCATGTATTTTTGAAGTTATGGCTCGGCGGAGTTTTTTGGAAAAAATTTCCCCTGAAAGGCCCGCAGCCAATGAGATGCCACCACATGGCACCTAGAGTGGTGGAGTGCGGGGAAATTTTGGAAAATTTTCCAAATGACCAAAAAGGTGCAAAAATTCAAATTTTTGCCCGCTAACCCGATTTGGCCTGTTTTGCCCTAAAACTTCAAATGGCCATATCTTTCGATCCAGAGCTTGGTTTTTCACGTTCTTTATATCAATGGAAAGCTGGTGAAATTATCTACAAGATTCTCGGGGTAATTTTTGCATTTTGATGGATTTTGGAGAGAGAAAATTGAAAAACACCTCTGGCACGTGGTCATGGACAGAAATGACGTTTCAACCACCGTTTTTAATGAAGAATGGCTCGCATTCTCTCCCAGCATGGCTAAAAATGTTAGGGGATGGGTCTGTAAGGATTCCCATGTTGTTTTGAATGCATTTTGGTCAATGGTTGAATCCCTTCCACGTTTTCCCATGTTTCTCTCTCCTGGGCTCGTCCCTTGCACTGTAAAAGCAGATTTGGCTCATTTTCAAAGGGTTGAACATTTTTGTGTATTACAGGTCCCCTTTCTCACCTTGGAAGTGATTTTGGTGGAATATCAGACCTTTTCTAAGAGCTGCAACTTTATTTTTCCTCTCAGGTGTTGTAATGCAAGTGATTTTGATGATTAAAATAACAATATAGCCTCTGTGATTAGTTTTCATCCTCTGCCTGTGTTGTTTGGTTAATTTATGATCCTTCATTACAATTATCAGTTTGTGCATGAGGTTCTTTGTTGCATTTTTATGGACTGTGTCAATCTGCAGAAGTAAAAAATGCTCACCACTCCTTTAGTGCATCACCTATTAGCATTAGTTTTAGCTTTTTGCATTCTCTATCTCTGTCTCCTTTGGAATTTAGGGTAGGGTTAGGAATATAGACCTCTGCAACTTGTAAGTGATAAATCTGATTAGAGGAGTTGAGGAACCAGCCTCTAATCTGGAGATTCCTTTCCCATTTTACAAGTCCCACACTTGGGGAGAGGATTCAATGTTGTGCAATCACACTAGATGTCTAAAATATCAAACTAGAAATCTGATCAACATCCGGGTGTCTTTGATTTGCCACAATAGTTTTGGCACACCCGGTGGGACCTTAGAGGTCTTCATCTTCATTGCAAAAAAATTTATGTGCATTTTTTGCAAGTTTTTTGCTTTAAAAGAGCTATAAATTACACATCTGGCGACTCCAAGGAAGAAGAATCAACTGGTTTTAGTAGTGCAGACCTGAAAACTCATGAGAAGAATCAACACAATGTCAAGAGCTGGAGAAGAAGAGGTGCTGTTTGAATATCTGCAGTTATCTCCAAGAATAAGGCAAAGTGGGAGGAGAATCCAAAGGTCTCCATCTCCACCAAACATAACTCTCTCAACTCCTCCACCTGGTAGGCCTTTCATTCAATCAAGGGTTCTAAGGCCAATCAAAATGGCACAAAACAACCCCTATGTCAATTTCACTAGCAGCAGCCCACTTGCTCTCAATGCAAAAATCCAATCCCAATTGTAGCATTGAAGAACATTCCATACTTCATTGGAGAAAATCAGACCTCACCTGGTGATCATGTTAAGGATATTGCTAACATTTGTGCAATCCATGAGATCAATGAGATGCAAGTTGCTGTCAAATTGTTGGCATCTTCATTCAAAGGGAAAGCTTTGCAATGGTTCAGGAGTCTTGCCTCAAGTTCTATTCAAAATTGGAATCAGCTATGTATAGCCCTCCATGAGTAGTTTGGGGAAAAGGGAGACAACTTGTCCCTTTTGGAGCAGTTGACAACCATCAAGAGAGCTCCCAATGAGTAGCTGACTGATTTTAATTTCAGATTTCAAAGGACTTGGGAGAGAATTCTAGTGGCAGTCAGGCCAACAAGCAGAAGGTGCTTTTCTTTATTACCTTAAAGCTTTAAATTTTGATATTTCTATGTTAATTCAGTCCATGGGAGGCACAACTATCCCCATTGCTTATAGCATTGCCATTAGAGCTGAAAATTGTTTGATTCAAGCTGGCAAGCTGGCTCCTAGGCCTCCAATGCCATTATTTCCAAGTTTAGAGAGCCCAAGTACTAGCCAAGTGCCTAATTTAGCTTCTATTCCCACTCCTAGAAATCAGAATTCAAGTGAAGCTTCCACTTCATCTTCTAGTGCCTCAAATGAACTTCAAGAAGTCATGAAGCAATTGCAAAATCTAGGTAATGAGCTGGTTACACTCAAAAGGCAGCAAGCTCAAGGTTTTAGACCTTCCTTCCAGCCTCAAGCTCAGCCTAACAGGTAGCCATATCAACCTCATAGACCACCCAATCCAGCTGCAAATCTAAATCAAGCAAGGCCTCCTGCCAACAAACCATTTCAGCCCTATAATCCCAATGCTACATCTGCATCTAAAGCATTAGTGCCAGTACAAAACAATATAGCTCAAGAGTATGATTGGTGTTTCCCATGCAATGAACCTCATAACCAATCCATGTGCTTCAACGGTGCCTTGAATCAAGCATTAATGGTGGTGACAAAGAACGGTGTGGAGGGTGAAGGTAGTCAAGGAAATAACTAGCAACAAGAAACATTCCAGCAGCAATCAGCTCCAAATGATACCACACTTGTAAACTGGCAGGCAGAAGATTTTTGTGGCATGAATCAAATGATTTCCCAAAGTGTTGCAGCCAACACAAGGTCAAAGAGAAGAAATTTGGGTGAAGAATAGCCATTGGCCCCAAGTAATTCATGACCTTCTATCACTCCACAAACTATTGGCAAACAAAATGTAATCCCAAGCACGCAAGGATTGCCTAAAATAGCCCCTAGGCCAACCCAAATGCAGTTGTTGCTGCCCATGTGCAAGGAATGAATGTGCAAGCCAAGGGACAAGAGAGGATACTTCATCTCCATTCAAGTATCATTGATCAGATGAAGAAGACAAATGTAAACATATCAATGTGGGAATCACTATCTATCCAGGCCAAAGAGATTTGCTACAAGCTGCCATGAAGGACTGGTCAACTTCAAATCAGAAAGTCCAAATGCAAGAGAAGGTGCTCACAAATGCTGCAGCCTGAGGGGAACCATGGAGGACAGCAAGGTAAAATATTGAAGCCCCCTCCATTCTATGTTTCATTGATTATTGGAAATCAATTAGTACACAATTGCATGATTGATTCGGGGCAAGTAGTTCAGTAATGCCCAAGCAAATAGCTGATCAGTTGGGAATTCAGTACGAAACCATATCCAAAGGGGTGGTACAGTTGGATGGGACAGTAGTAACAATAGTCGGGGTGATTAAAAACTTGAGTCTTACTTTGCATGCCTGTCCCAACGTGGTTGTTTTGCAAGATGTCTCAGTAATAGACCTTCCACCACTCTTTGCCCTATGTTTGTCAAGGGATTTCATAGCTAAGATTGGAGGTTACTTGTCTGCTGATTGGTCACACATCTTTGTTGAACAAGATATGGAACCAAAGCCACAATCAGGTCTGAACCTATTGCAAACTTTCACATTGAGCCTTACACTCCAAGTCAGATTAATGCCAATTGTTCAGCGTTTGATCAAGAAGATCATCCAAGCACTGATGAAGCTGACACCAAGGTTGGAAGCATCCCAGATTTAACTCTTGATGAATGGGCAAGCAAGGTGCATGCTTTTGATCCTTATCAAGAAATAGAAGAATCTGAGCTGGGAGTCTATTGCATACATGAAGAAAATCAGCCTATTCCTAGCATCACCAAGCCAAACCACAAAGATGACAATGAGGTATGGCAGTTGTTTTTTGATGGATCAAGGAGTAGACAAGGTGCAGGAGGGGGATCCATGCTGGTTTCACCTCAAGGAGTTAAGTATTATTCAGCTTTTAGATTTCAGTTTGCATGCTCTAATAACACTGCTGAATATGAAGCCTTAGTGCAAGGATTGCATTGGGCAATCAAGAGAGGAATAAAGAACTTGCAAAGTATTTGGTGACAAGTGAGTTGATTGTCAACCAAGTTAAAGGGCAGCATCTTTGTCAAGAATGATCTACTCAAGTGCTACAAGAACAGGTGTGGGACCTCATTGAAGATTTTGAGGGTTTTGGCATCAAATACATTCCTAGGAAAGAGAACCAAGCCACTGACAAGCTTACAGCAGTTGGGGCAGCCTTTGACGTTGTGGAGAGCATTCAAAAAGACAAGGTACAGCCAAACATCCATGTGATTGTGAGGCCTTCAGTGCCAAATAACAATGTAAGTTGGCAAGTGTTTGAAAATGATCAGCAAATCATCCATTTCTTGCAAGAAGAGGCTAAATTCTCAGCCAAAAATCAGGAAAAGTTAGAGCAGCAGTATGGTGACCAAGTGGTGCAGCTGAGAACCAACAAACTACCAAAGGGACTTATTACTTTGGAGTCCATTTTCAATCCTAATGATCAGTTTAGGAAGGAGAAAGCAAACATCCAAGTGAAGGGAGAAGATTCAGTGTCCATCTTAGTAGAAAGAGGCAAATCACTCCAAATTGGTAAGATGACAACTAAGCAAGAAAGGTATGAGTTCATACAACTTTGTCAAGAATTCCCTGATGTGTTTGCTTGGAGCTATGAAGATTTGAAAGGTTTCAATCCCGAGTTAGCTCAACACACCATTGAATTGGATCCAAATACTAAGCCCATCAAAGGCAGAAACAAAGGCCAGTCAACCCCCACATGGAGCCTCTCATGAGAAAAGAATTGAATAAGTTGATAGAATCAAGAATCATATTCCCTATCAAGCATTCTAGTTGGGTTGCCAACTTGGTTCTAGTTAGAAAGAAGAGTGGGGAAATCAGATTGTGTGTTGACTTCAGAGATTTGAATAGAGCATCTCTCAAGGATCATTATCCACTTCCTTCCATGGAGCAGATTTTACAAGTTGTTCTTTGGCTCGAGAGGTTTTCACTACTTGATGGCTATTCAGGGTATAATCAGATTATGGTGAAGGAAGAAGATCAGTTCAAGACAGCCTTTACAACTAAATGGGGAACTTATGCATACAGGAAAATGCCATTTGGGTTGTCCAACGCTGGAGCTACCTTCCAAAGAGCAATGGACATGGCGTTCAAAGATTTGATTAACAACATTGTCGATATATCTTGATGATATCACTATTTTTCAAAAATACAATGAGACCACCTCTTTCATTTGAGACAAGTGTTCCAAAGGTGTAGAAGATTTGGAGTCTCCTTGAATCCTAAAAAGTGTGTTTTTATAGCCCATGAAGGAAAGCTCCTTGGCCACATTGTCTCCAAAGAAGGATTAGCAATTGATCCAGAAAGAGTCGAAGCCATAACAAAGCACCTTGCCATTGCCAAGCCACAAGAAGGCCCTTCAAAGTTTCTTGGGAAGAATAAATTTTGTTCGGAGGTTTGTCCCAAATTTTGCAGCCCTTGTCAAACCTATCACCAAGATGCTAAAGAAAAGCATGGCTTTCAAATGGACAGCAGAAGGAAAGGAAAGTTTTGAAGCAATCAAAGAAGCCATCTCTCAAGCCCCAACTCTCATCAACCCAGATTTCTCCAAGGATTTCATCCTCTATGCGTTTGGAGGTGATGATACTATTTCTACAATTTTGGTACAGCAGAATAAAGACAATGATGAACAACCAATTGCTTTCTTCAGCCAAAGCCTGGAGGACTATGAGGTGAGATATTCTTTCATTGAGAAGCATGTTCTTGTAGTAATCAGGAGCTTGAAGAAATTCAAGCATCTAGTTTCAAACAATAAGGTCCAATTGTTGGTTTCTCATGCGGGGGTTAAAGACTTCCTCCTCAACAAAGACTTGAATGAAAAAAGGGCAGGTTGGATTACTCGTGTCATGGAGTATGACATTGAGATCAAAGTCACCAAGTTGGTAAGAGGAAAAGGATTGTGTGAGCAGCTGATCTTGAGCAAACAAGAGGAATCATGCAATGAGAAGGAGGTTGTTTTGGCATTGCAAGACAACCGTGAGCAAGGAAGCACTCAAGAGGAAAATAATGGTGTCCCCACTCCTTGCTGGACCCAAAGTATAATGCACTTCCTAAGCACAGGCCTATGCCCTCCAGAGATGAACAAGACCCAAAGAAGACACTTCAGATTGCAGGTTGTCCCATATGCCCTTGTTGATGGTGTTTTATTCAAAAGAGATGTGAATGGAGTACTGCTGAGATGCATTGGTACAAATCAGATTCATAAGGTCTTTGGAAGAGTTCCATGGTGGACCGGTTGGTGGTCATTTTGCACCAAGAGTGATGACTCTAAAGATCATGAGGGCTGGTTATTATTGGCCCAAGATTTTCAATGATTGTTATGCATGGATCAAGAGGTGCAAGAATTGTGCATTTTCACGAGGTAAAGAGAGGCTAGCTGCCCTCCCATTGCATCAATTTGAGTTGACCAGCCATTCATGCAATGGGGTTTAGACTTCATTGGAGTTATTAATCCCAATTCGAGCAAGGGCACAAGTGGAATTTAATGACCACATTACTTCACCAAATGGGTGAAGCAAGTAGCACTCAAGGAAGCAAATGAATCTAGCATCCTAGACTTCTATGAGGGAATAGTAACCAGATCTGGTCATACCAGCTACAATAATATCGAGATAATGTATTGGCATTCATTGGATCCAAGGTGACTAAATTGGCTATCAAGAAGCGGGATCTACCTAAGTACTTCATCAAACTATTACCCCAGGGGTAATGCCCAGCTGAATCTACAAACAAGAACTTGTTGAGGATCATTAGGAGGACTCTTGATGAGAATCGAGAGGTCTTGGCATACCAAATTGAGATCAGCCTTATGGGCTGATAGGATAACTCTAAAAGATCTATAGGTAACTCTCCATTCAAGCTTGTTTATGGAAGAGAGGCAATTTTTCCCATATCACTTGAGTTGCCAACATTGGAACTCATGAAACTTGATTGGAGTTGTTGGAGTTTGAGCCCATGGAAGTCGGATATGCGAGAATTGATGGAACTCTAAGAAATCAGAAATCAGGCATCCCAAGTAATGGAGAAGGATCAGGCTTTGATAAAGAAGACCTTTGATAGAAAGGCCAAGAACAGATCCTTCCAAGTTGGAGATCTAGTGTTAAAATGGGATGCGGATAGAGCAAAACCAGGAAGGCATTCAAAATTTGATGCCATTTGGAGTGGCCCATACATGGTCACAAAGTGTAAGGACAGCAATGCTTTCCAGTTGTCTTCATTGGATGGCGAAGAACTACAGATTCCAGTCAATGGAATCCATTTGAAGCATTGCTACTGAAGGAAATGCTTCACCCTGTACATATTAGTTTAGGTTTTTCATTCCTCTAAGTGCTTGTGCACATTGTTTTGTTGTAGATTAGTTTTTCTTTCCCTAAGTGCTTTGGCACAAGCTTGTTGTCCCTAGGAATGTGTTTGCAGGCCTTGCTCCATCAGGTGATATTCCATGTTCCTCCTTGCAGTGTTCTAGTTAGTTGGGGTATCAAACAGAGAATTCAATGACTCCATACCCAATGGATTGCTTCAGGCAACTGGTAACTTCATCCAATGGTAGATGACCCCTCTGAGTCGCCAAAATTGTTATCCAAAATGTGCCCCTGCTCATTTTTTGTGGCTAACTCCTCTCATTTTTTCCTCTCTTGTGCCTCAGTCATAATATTTTGCTTTTCAGGCACTCAAAACCTTCTGGAAATGACACCATTGGATAGAGCTCTTTCTCAACTTTCTAGAAAGGTAAAGTTTTCCTCCTAACTCCATGTATTTTTGAAGTTATGGCTCGAGCAGAGTTTTTTGGAAAAAATTTCCCCTGAAAGGCCCGGCCAATGAGATGCCGCCACATGGCACCTAGAGTAGCGGAGCATGGGGAAATTTTGGAAAATTTTCCAAATGACCAAAAGGTGCAAAAATTGAATTTTTGCCCTTGACCCGATTTGGCCCTGTTTTGCCCTAAAACTTCAAATGGCCATATCTTTCGATCCAGAGCTCGGTTTTCACGTTCTTTATATCAATGGAAAGCTGGTGAAATTCTCTACAAGATTCCGGGGTAATTTTTGCATTTTGATGGAGTTTGGAGAGATAAAATTGAAAAACACCTCTGGCACGTGGTCATGGACAGAAATGACGTTTCAACCACCGTTTTTAATGAAGAATGGCTCGCATTCTCTCCCAGCATGGCTAAAAATGTCAGGGGATGGGTCTGTAAGGATGACCATGCTATTTTGAATGCATTTTGGTCAATGGTTGAATCCCTTCCATGTTTTCCCATGTTTCTCTCTCCTGGGCTCGTCCCTTGCACTGTAAAAGCTAGATTTGGCTCATTTTCAAAGGGTTGAACATTTTTTGTGTATTGCAGGTCCCCTTTCTCACCTTGGAAGTGATTTTGGTGGAATATCAGACCTTTTCTAAGAGTTGTAACTTTATTTTACCTCTCAAGTGTTGTAATGCAAGTGATTTTGATGATTAAAATAACAATACAGCCTCTGTGATTAGTTTTCATCCTCTGCCTGTGTTGTTTGGTTAATTTATGATCCTTCATTACAATTATCAGTTTGTGCATGAGGTTCTTTGTTGCATTTTATGGACTGTGTCAATCTGCAGAAGTAAAAAATTCTCACCACTCCTTTGGTGCATCACCTATTAGCATTAGTTTTAGCTTTTTGCATTCTCTATCTCTCTGTCTCCTTTGGAATTTAGGGTAAGGTTAGGAATATAGACCTCTACAACTTGTAAGTGATAAATCGATCAGAGGAGTTGAGGAACCAGCCTCTAATCTAGAGATTCCTTTCCCATTTTACAAGTCCCACACTTGGGGAGAGGATTCAATGTTGTGCAATCACACTAGATGTCTAAAATATCAAACTAGAAATCTGATCAACATCCGGGGTGTTGTTGATTTTCCACAACGACCACCAACCTGAAATTTTCGTTCGTGAACACGTTTTTCATAGGCATGTTTGATACATTTTTGGTAGATTTGGAGATGATCAAGAGCATTGAGACGATGTTCATCTAATAACTCAAGTTGCGCCAAACAATCTTGGAAAAAGTCATCGTCGGTGAGCATGTCTTGTAGTGAGATGTGGAGAGATGGAATCTGGACTTCAAGAGCTAAGATAGCCTCGACCGTAAACTAGAGAAAAGTGAAAGCTTGAAACAAGTCGAAGTGTGAATACTAGTGCAATAAGCCCACAAGGTGAAAGGAATGTGTGTATGTCAATCTTTACCAGTATCGTTGACTACATTCATAAGAATTTTGTTCAAGGTTTTATTGGTTGATTCGGCTTGACCATTGGTTTGCAAGTAATAAGGTGATGAGAAACTGAGTTAGATGCCAAAATCATCACATAGTTTGCGTAGGGTTTTGTTTTTGAATTGTTTTTTGTTATCAGTGATAAGGCGGTGAGGAACACCAAAACGAAAAATGATGTGATGGTTGATGAATTCACATATTTTCTCGGCTTTTGTAGAAATGAGGGGAATGGCCTCTACCCATTTAGTGTAATATTTGGTAGCGGTTATGATCCATTGGTGGTGTTGTGAAGAATGGGGGTTGATCTCACCAACAAGATCCAAACCCCATTGAGAGAAAGGCCAAAGGTCTCATGCGACCTGTAAGGCATGACTAGGTGTGTGGTGGAGATTAGCATGTTGTTGGCATTTCACGCAACATTTGACATAATCACAATAGTCGCGGTTTAGGTTTGGCCAATAATAGCCTAGGCGAAGGATGTATTTTGCAACAACTAAACCACTAAAGTGACCTCCACAAATTCCATCGTGGACTTCCTTAATGGTGTAGGGAATTTTAGAACTTGTAAGACATCGTAAGAGAATGTTTCGAAGCCACGCTTGTAAAGGAGACCACCCATGAGGACATAACGGGAGACACTTTTAAGAAAGGCTCATTGTCCATTATGAGTGAGATCGGCAGTAGAATAGAAGGGAAATATAGTCTACATATTGCTTATACCAAAGGTCACGAGGGTCGTCGGGGAAATGGTTCGACGGAGTAGACCTCACGAGGTAAATAAGAGGGTGATTGTATCCTTTGTATGGTGACAAATAATTTAGAGTCAACGGGTGAAGTAGGTATCTAAGAATCCAAGCAAGCCATGGTATCCGCAAATTTATTGGTAGAATGTGAGGTGGTTTGAAGTGTGTAATGGTCAAAGGTGGTCAAAATCATATTTACGTGTTGTTTATACTTTTGAAGGATCTCATTACGATACTAGTATATACCATTGACTTGGTTTATGACCAACTGAGAATCACCAAAGATATTAATTGTCTTAACATCTAAGGCATATGCATCCTAGAGACCTAATACGAGTGCTTCGTATTCTGCAATATTGTTTGTACAATCAAAATCAAGTTTGAAAGACAAAGGCATAGGTTCACCCTCAAGAGGAATGAGGATAACACCAGCCCCACCCCCACACTGACACTTAGAGCCATCGAAGAAGAGTGTCATTTGGTAAGCGGGTTCGTCCAGGGAAAGGGTAGCTATAGACTCATTTGGGAAGTCGAAGTTAGATGGTTGATCCTCGGAAATAGGTGCGTCGGCCAGTTGGTCAGCAATTTCTGGCCCTTAATGGACTTTTGATGAATGAATTCGAGGTCGAGGTCGTCAAGAAGCATAAGCCAATGTATGGCACATTGATGTTGATAAGGTTTGTCATACATACAAAGTGTAATGGGTTAGTATTAGTGATGACGAAGGTTTTTGATTGAGTAGGTAATGGCAGAGATTGGTGGTGACGAAAAACTAAGGCTAAGCAGAGTTTTTCGATGTGAGTATATCTAGTTTCTTAGTTAAGAAGGGTGCTGATTATGTAATAAACCACTTACTCTTTGTGTTGCTTGTCGCGATGAGTGAGCATGGCACCTAAAGAATGGTCGAGTGGTGGAAATATATAGGTAAAATGGTTGGTCATCCTTAGGAGGAATGACTACCGGTGGTTGAAGGAGGTATTTTTAATGCCTCAAAGGCTTTATGGCATTCATCATCCCATTTGAATGAAACGTCTTTCTTAAGAAGATGAAATGGTTAATAGAGATTGGAAATTTGTGAGATAAAATGATGAATAGATTACAACTTTCCTTGAGGCTTCAAGCTAACGGAGATTAGTGGGTGGAGGAATTTTAAGAATAGCCTTGATTTTAGCGGATCGACTATGCCATGTAAATAAACGATGAAACCTAGGATTTTTTCGGAAAGTACCACAAAGGCACACTTCTTTGGTTCAAGACGTACACAATACATGATGACACGGTCAAAGATGACTTTAAGGACAGATAAGTGTTTGGTTAGATGTTTAGATTTAGCCAAAAGATCATCTACGTAATCTCTAGTATGTGATGCATGATGTCATGGAAGATGTAAGTCATGGCTCAGGTGAAGATGATATGTAGCACTTAACATTTTTAGGCCAAAAGGCATGACTCGATAGTAGAAATTCCCTTAGGGGTGATGAAAGTAGTCTTGTGTTAATCCTGGAGCTAGTAATATTTTATCAGAGCCCAAGAAATCATCTATGAGCAATAGCATTTCATGGCGTGGTGAGATCAACCGGTTGGTTAATGTCGGGTAGGGGGAAATTTTCTTTGGGACAAGAGAGGTTGAGGTCATGGAAGTCCATGCAAATATGGAGTCCCCCCTGTCACCTTTATGACAGAACAATGTTAGAAATCCATTGGGTATAGTCAATGGGTAGAATGAAAGAAACCGAGAGAAGATGTTGAAGCCTTCTTTGACTAGAAGAGCAATGCGAGGATGCATTTTTCACATCTTTTGTTTGATGGGTTTGGCATTAGGAGTGGTTATAATATTGTGGACCATGATTTTTGGGTCAATATCTTGGGCATATGGGTATAGGCCAAGCAAACACGTTATTATGGTCCCGAAGGAAAGAGGTGAAGTCTTCCTGTTAGATTAGAAAGATCTAAGGATTAGCCAATCTTTAGAATGCGTGGGTCGTCCTGAGTGTTAATGTTGATTTCGATGGTTGATTCATTCAACATGGTTTGCATCTCAGTGGGTAATGACTAATGAATATAAGAGTCTTCCGCACCAAGGTAGGTGAGGATGGACTCATCATCTTGACATTGAATGATGTTAATAGAAGGTGTATCGTCATCGATCATGTTAGGATACATGAATGGGAGAGAAGAGGGAGCTTCGCCATCGCATTGATAGGTCAGTGGTCCCAGGGAAATGGTTTTTATGAAAAAAAAGTTAGGAGGAATAGATTCGGGATCTATGGACTCGGTGGGTAAAGATGGTAATGTGGGTGAATGAGATGTGGAAGATTTCCCATCCTGAATGAGGTCAACATGAACCTTCTTGGAAGGTGGAGCTGGTCAAAACCAATGCCACTACAGTCATTGTGTTTATGAGAGGTATAGGAAATGTAAGATGGCAGCCTTGTTCGTAAAATTTGAAGCCAAATCCTTTCCATGCGCATTGGTGGAGGAAAGTGTGAGCGAAGCGGTGGTTAGTGAGGGAGTGTAGGTTGGATGAAAATGGTTGGGTTTGGGATGGAGGTTTGGGTTTATATGTGGAAATATCTAGTCCCCATACGTTAGATTAGTATGAAGGTGGGGAGGGCCATAAGGAAAACTTCTCGATGTGGATGTCATAACTAGGGTATTGGCACATGTTCCCATACGCATTTAGTTGCGAGGTGAGGAAGGTGTCGATATTGTATAAGCGGTATTCCCCAAAGTGAGGCATGAAAAACACATTCTAAGGGATTAGTAGTCAATATGTGGGTAGCGGGGATGGATGAGTCACTAGATGATGGGGAAACAGTGTGTCGGTGGTAGATGCTACTTGTAGCAAAGTGGGGATAGAAAGGTTAGATGCAGCTAGTGAGAGGTAGTGGCAGTTTTGGTGGATGGGTTGTAGGTGAAGGTGAAGTAGGGATAGTAGCAGATGCCTTGACTGGTAAAAGCACATCATTGGGCTGGTATAGTATGTTACAGGTCTTGAAAGGTGATGGGTTGGCAGGGATGGTGTAATTATGTCCCTCGTGTTCAAATTTGAGGCAACGGTGTAAAGTCGAAGTGACACAACCCATGGCGTGGATCCAAGGTCATCCGAGCAACAAGTTATATTGGAAATCTCCTTCAAGGACATAGAAAAGTTCTAGGATAGTGCAGGGACCCACACGGACATGGAGAACAATGGTGTGGTGGTAGAGGTCATGGCATCATTGAAGGATCATAGCATAACTAGGTTACCATGCATGTAATTGGCGTGTATTCGCATTTGTCTTTGTATGCATGGGAGGAGATGATGTTAAAACTAGCAGCACCATCGATCATAACATGTCGTATGCATATATTATCGATAAATACTGAGATGAAAAGAGCGGGGTTGGGGTTGTAAGACTGGAAAGGAGTGATTTCTTCATTTGAAAAGGTGAGTGCGCTACTTGGCAAGTAGGTGGAGGCGTAGAGGAAGGCAATGACCTAGTGAGAGAAGTGAAGTGGTGAGGGGTAATGATGGAGGCCATGAGCATGGGGTCATTTGGTAAGAAGATTAGGTATGGGGTATCAAGAAATTCAGTCAAAATTATGAGACACAACAATAAAGAACACCAAAGAACACAATATTTTAGAATAATGATCTCAATATGCAATTATAATAGCTTCGCCACTTCGAGGGGGAAACCTCCAAACCATATAATAAGACTCAAATGCTCAAATGACTTCGAGGGGGAAACCTCCAAACCATATAATAAGACCAAAATGATGAAACTACCTACAATCCCCTATATATACTATTCATATGCTATGGCCATCACCAAGGCCGACCTATTAAGCATGAGAAAGTATAAATGATATAATAAAATGATATGGTAAGCCACAAGTCGGCTACTCATATCCTAATACAAGCAATAGGTTAAGGGTGTAGCATGCCCTTCCCCTTCAAACCAATGTTGTCCTCAATGTTGAATAATCCTGGATGTTGCTGCAGAAAACCTTCATCCTCCCAAGTTGCATCTTCTATGCTCAGATTCTTCCACTTGATCAGATATTCCTTAATGTCTCTGGTTCTTAGCCTCTTAGTACATGTTTGTAGAATCTTCTCTGGCTCCAAAATGATTCTTCCTTCCTGTCAAGTTCTAGTAACTCTATCTGGGCTTCAAATTTCTATCCAATAACCTTCTTCAGGCATGAAACATGGAATACTGGGTGTATGTGTGAAGATGGAGGCAACTCTAGTTTATAAGCAACACTGCCAATTTTCTATAGAACCTGATAAGGGCCATAATATTTAGGAGCAAGTTTGTTGTCCTTTTTTTGTTGCTTTAGGGACATTTTTTTGTAAGGATGGAGACGTACAAAAACCTAGTCACCAATTTCAAAATGTCTTTCACTACGGTGTTGATCTGCTTGTTGTTTCATCATGTTTTGTGCTAATGCTAAATTCTCCTTCAAACTAGCCAAAACCTGTTGTTGATGTTGAATGTGTTCCTCAACATCTCTGACCTTAGTTTGCACCCTCAAGGAGGAAGTGATAGAAGGTGGATGGTAACCATATAATGCTAAAAATGGGGTCATTTGAGAAGAGGTATGAAAATATGTGTTATACCACCATTTTGCAAGTGGTAGCCATTTAATCCACCTTTATTGCTTATCTGATACAAAACAACGTAGATACCCCTCTAAGCATTTGTTGACCACTTCCATTTTCCCATCAGTTTGAGGATGATAAGATGAACTATGAGCTAGTTGAGTACCCAAACATGAAAATAATTCCGTCCAAAAATTACTTGTGAAAATAGGATCACGATCACTTACAATTATCTTTGGGGTTCCATGTAGCCTTTGAACTATCTCCAAAAAAATAGTTATGACTATACTAGTTGTAAATGGATGTGATAGGGCAAAAATGGGCATATTTTGTGAGCCTATCCACAATCACGAAAATAACATTCTTACCCTCTGAACAAGGCAATCCGGTGATGAAATCCATGGAGACCTCCTCCCATCTCTGGCTAGGAATTGGTAAGGGTTGCAACAGACCTGGTGTCTTAATTATTTCCCCTTTGTTCTATTGGCACACTAAACACTCTGATAAAATTTTGTACATCCCCTTGAGTCCTTCCCAAAAGAATTCTCTTTTTATTCTATGATATGTCTTCAAAAACCCAGAGTGTCCTCCAACAAGTGAGGCATGTAGCTCTACAAGAATCTTATGCTTCAACTCAGAATCTTTACTCAAGTATAACCTATCCTTGTACCATAGGGCATTACCTTTCCACTCAAATTTGTTAGATGTCATAGATCCTTGTTTGATATTCTATATTAGAGATTGTGTATCCTTGTCTTGATCCCATTCCAATCTTGCTTCATCCACCCAATCGGCCATCAACATGGACATTCCACATAGTAAGGCATCTGTGGATGTATCCCTTCTGGACAACGCATCAACTACTACATTTTCTTTACCCTTTTTGTATATGATTTCAAAATCATAACCCAACATTTTTGTTACCCACTTTTGTTGTTCCTATATGATAACCTTTGCTCCAAAAATTATTTGAGACTATCATGATCAGTTTTTACCTTGAAGTGTCTACCCATGAGATAGGGCCTCCATTGTTTGACTACATGAAGAATAGCCATCATTTCTTTCTCATAGACAGGTTTGAGCAGATATTTTCCTTTGAATTGGTGACTCTCAAATGCAATTGGTCTTCCTTCTTGCATTAGAACTGCTCCCAATCCTGATCCTGAAGCGTCACATTCAACAATGAATGAAGGTTTTTGAGAAGTTGGGAGTAGCCAAAACTAGGGGTGTGCACAGGCTTCCTTCAACTACTCAAAGGATTTAGTGGCTATGTCTATCCAATGGAAGGCATCCTTCTTTAGAAATGCAGTGAGTGGGGTTGTTATTCTACCATATCCCCGCACAAATCTTTTGTAGTACCCTATTAGTCCTAGAACCCATGAAGATTTTTGAGAGTTTTGGGCCTTGGCCATTCCACCATAGCTTTGATCTTCTGAGGATCAACTTTGACACCTTCATGGGATACAATGTGACCCAAGTACTCTACCTCTTGTACACCAAAAGAACATTTGGATGGCTTTGCATAGAGAGTATGTTTCTCCAAAACTTCCAACACTTTATTTACATGTAAGTGTTCTTCCCATGTCTTACTGTAAATCAATATGTCATCAAAGAAAACTAATACAAATTTCCTTAAAATGGCCTAAAAATAGTGTTCATCAAGCTTTGAAAGGTTGAAGGCACATTTGTAAGACCAAAAGGCATTACCAAAAACTCATAATGGCCCTCATGAGTCCTAAAAGTCATTTTATGAACATCTTCCTCTTTTATTCTAATTTGATGGTACCCTAACGAAGATCTAATTTTGTGAAATAAATAGCACCATGCAATTCATCAAGTAAATCATCAATTACTAGAATAGGAAACTTATCTTTGATGGTGTACTTGTTGAGTTCTCGGTAATCTAGACACATCCTCCATGTTTCATCCTTCTTACGTACCATGACCACTGGTGAAGAATATGCACTGCTAGGCCTGATGATACCTGCCTTCAACATTTCCTGAACCATTTTCTCGATCTCACTTTTTGGGAATATGGGTATTTGTATGGTCTGATGTTAGGTGTTTGGCTCCCTGGAATCAACCAAATGGCATGATCATGATCCCTAACTTGTGGTAGTCCCTTTGGAATTGCATCAAAAAATAGATGAGTGAGCATCAACAATCTTCTAAAGATCGGGTGGCATTAAAGACTCTATATTTTGTACTTCTATGGAAAATAACTTTGCTATAAATCCATCTACTCCTTTTTTGAGAACCTTCTACATCTGATGAGAGCTAATAATCTGTGGAGACTTAGCTACCATCCCATTCAATTGTATTGTCCTTCCATCTAAATGAAATCGCATGAACAATTCTTGGAAATTCATCTCTATAGTACCTAAGGTTGTGAGCCATTGGACACCCAAAACAATATATGCCCCTCCCATAGAAATAGAAAACATAGGTGAGTCTAACATGTAGTCTCCCATGGAAAGCTTGATACTATGGCACTTTCCTATGCACTTGACTATCCCACCATCCGTAATCATAACTTGCATTTCTAGAGTTGGGTAAATAAAACAATTGAGGCGGGCAGCTAACTTACTATTTATGAAGTTATGAGTACTCCCGAGTCAATCAACATTGTCACCTTCTTGTTTTTTGAGATAGCCAATAACCTTGAGTGTTTGAGGAGTACTAATACCTGACAATGCATGGCAAGAAATTGTAGGTTGGTGATCCTCTACTTCATCTTCTATGGGTTCCTCAGCCTCTCCTATAATTTCAGCTTCCTCATCATCCTCATTACCTCTGTCAATATAGAACAACTTCTTCTCAACACATTTGTGTCCCGGTCCATATTTTCTATCACAATTAAAACATAATCCTTTTTTCTCTCTTTTCTTCCATTTGTTGAGGAGTCAATCTAATTGGCCTAGAAAATGAAGGGAAGAGATACTACGGTCTTTGGTGTTAATGAAAGGCAACCTCCTACTACAAAGAAATTTTTCCTCTACTCGACATGCCATGATAATAGAATCAAAAATCTTGAGTGGATTAAACATACATACCTCATGCTCGATGTGGTCCTTAAGACCCCAAGAAATAGGTCATTTAGATTCTCTTCTAGAATATTCTCCACCCTTAAGGATAGGTTCTGGAATTGATGCACATAATCTTTGACTGATCCTATTTTTCGTAACTTTGCTAATTGACTAAAGTAGTTCTCTGAAACACTGGAACTATAGTGTAATTGCAACTCCTCGGTAAAAATTGTCCAAGTGACACCGAGACCATTCTTCTGCCTTTGAGCACATAACCATCGATACCAAACGAATTGGTCTAGTTCAAGATACAGGGATGCCAATGTCACCTTTTGTCCTGATGGTGTTTGATGTAGCTCAAAGAAGTTCTCCATTTGATTTATCCAATTCAGGGATCCTTACCATCAAATTTTGCATATCCACTTTCGACATCATGTTCCATGGTTGCAAATAAGTTGGATTCTGATTGGGCTGGAAAAGTGATCCAACATGGTTATTTTGTCCATGATTTTGAACTAAAGATCCTCCTTGGTTGATATGGGATGGATTTGGGCCATATTGTTTACCCTTTACATGTTGCATGATATCATCCAACCGATGATTGATTTGGGCTATGTCTCCTTTAGAGGCCATCTCAGATTGTACATTTCAGCTCATACTCAAGTTGTCTCACCTTATGATCAATTGAGGTAAACCCTAGTGCTGAGGAATCTATATTTACCCCTTTTGACTCCATCTCTTCAATCACTATCCCATCTTTATCTGGGGTTTTACCCGGAGTAACCGGATTCTTTTTTGCTCTTGTGGAAGGCCCCACCATGATATCAAACCTTAGGTTTAGGGTTTTGATACAAATTCAGCCAAACAGGAAAAAAAATAGAGAATATACTAATACTTTTTTTGAGAGATTTTTGAAAATGTAAAGAACTTGAAAAAATTCCACAATTTACACCCTAGGGAGTGATTTTATGAAAAACCCTAAATTTGTAATAACTTGTGAAAATAAATCAAAAAGTCTAAAAATTTTCAGGAACCTTACTTGAAATGTTTCGCAACTCTGGTAAAAATATCTCCCACCAATTCGCTCTGGTTTGAAATATATTGTGGAAACAAAAAATTAGGGTTTTGCCCTAATTTTGGCCCAGATCGCAACTCTGATACCACTTGTAATGAAATTACTAGTATAATTCAGATTATGAGCAGCAATAGAACACCAAATAACACAATATTTCATAATAATGATCTCAATATGCAATTATAATAGCTTCGCCACTTCGAGGGGGCAACCTCCAAACCATATAATAAGACTCAAATGCTCAAATGATAATGAACTACTACCTACAATCCCCTATATATACTATTCATATGCTATGGCCATCACCAAGGCCGACCTATTAAGCATGAGAAAGTATAAATGATATAATAAAATGATATGGTAAGCCACAAGTCGGCTACTTGTAGGTTGGGTAGAAGGCATGAGTGAAAGAGAAGAAAGTGTCATGGGTAGTGAAGTTATGGACATTGTGGAGGTATGGGTGGTAAGAAGGCTACGGGTGAGGGTGCAAGTTGTGTGAATCACTTGGGTATATTAGGGGTTTGTGATGAGGAGGTGGGCTGCCACGTTCTTGGTTTCTTGGTGGATGGAGGTTGTTTGGCTGTGGTTGAGGGATGAGGCCCTAGATGGGAGAAGAGATGAAGGTGATAATGGTGTGGTGGGCGAGGTTAGTGTATGAGGCCTAGGTGGTTGGGTCTTCTTTTTAGGGGCTGAAATAAGTTTAGTGTTGGTTTGGGAAGATGTGGCTAAATCTAATTTGATGGGTGGGTGAGTAAGGCTAGTTGTCGGTATAACCCCTAAGGTAGTAATAGGTTTAGGTAAGGGAGATGATATAGGTGTGGGTAGGTGTTTGGGTGTAGATGTATGTTGGGTTATGGGAAGAGGTGTGAGTTGGGCCATGGGTGGTGATGTGGAAGGTGTTGTAATAGTCATGGTTGTGTTTGGTTTGGTCGCTCAAAACACTTTTGGATAGATAGTGGAGGTATCGGTGAGTGACAGTTGCATTTGTGTTGATATAGGAAGTAGAAGGCATCCCCAAAGTAAGGCTCTATCAACATAGTCCATGCGATCGACCAAGCGTGAAAATGGTACTATCGTAAGTGGGGCCGATGTGGATCAAGTGGAAATCCCCGTAAAATGTGTTTGAGATACAGGGAAATGGTTAGCCTCGGACTTTGACAGTAAGAGAGCCAAAAGTAGATCAGCGGGATCTTGAAGGTCCAATGGTGAATGGTCATCAAAAGACACTGGTACTTCTATAGGATCCTCCATGGGTAGAGGAGAGGATGGGCCGACGAGGTGGACTCTCCTTGTGATGGTGTAGATTGTGGACATGTATCTCCTATGAATAGGAGAGGTGCCACCGATGACTGCTAGGAAATTTGCGGGGTCAAAGGAGGCATGCTGATTATAGGCTCTTCCACAGGTGAAGGAGAAAATGAAGGGGGTTCCTCTGTGGGTGGAGGAGTACATGAAATAGGTTCTAGTGTAGATACGGGAGATCGGGCTAAGATTCATCTATGGAAGGAACATGAGGTAATTAGGGAGCAACTAGTATGTCATTGAAAATAGTGTGGACCTCGCAGACATTGCTATCATTGTTTGAGGTGTCACCAACTTGGTTGGAAGATGGGGCATGATTAGGGAATGGCTTCTTGAAGATATGTAGGTTTTGGTTAGCAGTGCATCGGGCTATCCAAGACTAGATCTCCATTTTATAACATTTCTTGGATGATATTCTTGAAGGTGATGCAATTATTGTCGCTATGACCTTTGACACGATGATAGTTGCAAAATTCATGTTCCTTATACCACGCAAGCATGGGGTGCTCAGGATCAAAACCAATATGTGGTTTTATAGGTAGAAGGGTAATGGTACCAACCTTAATAAGCTTTTCTAAAATAGAGGAATAAGATTCTCCTATCGAAGTGTACTTTTATTGTTCTCATCTGAACTGGAAAGCTTGGATGGGAGAGAGATTAGGAGGTTTGGTTGGGTTTGATTGATGAGGGGACCAGCCTTGAGAACTACGGCATTGGAAGATCCTTTGGGTTTTGAATAGTTGTTTGGGGTTTTGAAGATGAAGAAGCATCATTTGATTTAAATGTGATGTTCTTGTTATGAAGTTGAATTTTCTTTTCTTTGATAACACAAATTTCCAATTTTTGTGCCATGGTGAATGCCTCGTCAAAAGTGTGAAAGGTTTGCACCTGTAGGGTTGGTGAGATGTGTCTAGCGCAAGCCTAAGTAAACAACTCTATGAGTTTAGTTTGAGGTAATTGAAATGTGAGATGGTTAATTAGGCTGAACCAGTGAGTGACAAAGTCAGCGATAGACTCATCATCGTACTGTCGTGTGGAATAAATATCAGTCATGGTAACCTTCTTAAATAATTTTGATGTAGAAGTGATCTAAGAAGGCTTGGGCTACTTGATTAAACGAGTAGATGGAGTGTCTTGGTAGCCCACTATACTAGTCCAATGTAGGTCTGTCAGGGACATCGGGAAGGTCTGTAGGAGTAATGCATCATCATGGGCAATCAGGTAACACCCATGTTTGAAAGACCGCAAATGTGCTGCGGGTCTTCTTTACTATTGAAACGGTTGAATTTTGGCATTTCCCAATGTACAAGGTATGGGAGAATAGGGATGGACAGATGAATGGGCTCATTACAGATTTCATCATAGGTAAGAGAATTGTGTGAGCCAAAAATTGACGCTTCTAACATCTGCATCCTTTCCCTCATTAATTTGATGAGGTCATTGGTAGGTTGTGGTGGAAGGGTTCCTCCTGTGGCATAAGGGGGCTGGTATTGAACCTGTGATGTGGACGGAATTCCATTATATGGTGATGCCAAATAGGGAGGTTGAGAATAGGGAAAACATAGAGGGCATGTATCTAGAATGGGTGACATACGAGATAGGGGGTTGTTGATAGTATGTGTATGTAGGTGGGATGGTCATAGTGACTCTAGTAGTAATTGGGGGAAGTGTTTATGGGATGGAGAGGACGGGATTATGGAATGGATTAGGGGTCACCGACACCACATGGGGTTTTTTTGTAATTGGTATTTATGAGATAATGGGTGTGGATGGGGTTATGGTCTTGTTGGTCAATAAGGGGACAACAGATATACTACAGCGATCGATACTATAGACGTAGCGGTCATATCGGGTATGGGTCCTAGCTTTGAAACCACTGGGAGTGAATCAAGTGAAGGTAACATTGTATTATTAGGGAATGATGCAGAATTGGGAATAAGGGCAAGAGAGATGGATACGGGCATGCCATATATCAACCTGACTTGAGGAGTCCCAGTGGAAGAGTGGGAAATGTAGAATCGCAAGGCCGCAGGATTCTAATCAAGGAGTTGTGTAAATTCTTCATCTCCGAAGCAATGGTGGTAGGTAGGGTTGGATCCATGGGTGACAGGACAAAGGGTGGTGAAGGACTAGGTGGGAGTGGTTGACAACTCGCATGAAATATAAGAGCGTTAGCTTGATTGCGAGTCAACACCATGTGAATGAATGTATATCAGGTGATGTTGTATCCTGTAGATGACACAGAGAGCAGTAGGAATGAATAAAATAGGTGTTTATAGGTGGATTTGGGTAATATATCAATTGATATTTCAAGACAGTGGTAACCAACATCGGTTAAGGATGAACGATGTCGGTTCGTGGTAACCGAGGTCGACATCGTGAGACAGGAATAGTTTTACCGAATGAGGTAAAGACTAGTGATGGTTAGATGAACAAGTTGTATGATGATGTTTTATCAAAGCCTAGAGAGTACAGAGACTCATAGGAAATCTGATAGTAAAGAAAATGAAATAAGGGTTCTTTAGGAAATTTAACCCAAAAGAACAGAAAATTGATGCCGGTTAAGTTAAGCAAAACCAATGTCGGTTAGGGTTAACCGATGTCGATTACTGTGAAAATTGGAAAATGTAGAAAATGAATTATTGTGAATTTTAGTGAGATAAACAATCAACCCAGAGGTCTAGAGATGATGCAATGAAGTCCTGACACACTCAGAAGAAGTCAAAATACTCCAACTATGATTGTGGAGTGTGTAAGGCAACAAAATGGAAAAATGGAGAAGTGTATCCTCACACCTCAAAATGCACGTCAATCAAACACTAAAAACATGCACCTAACAAGTGATTTTTAATGTGTTGAGCTTATTCTATTTAGAAGACTAAATCATGAATTTAGAATAGAGTTTTTGTGAGGAAGGCTTCCTACAAAGAAGGATATCTAAAAGGAGAGGCTTCAGTATGTTATGGTGGGGGTGGGTCGTCTTCAGAGGTAATGACTCGATAGAAGTAACGAGATGGGGAGTACCTACCTATCAGATCATGTGATCATTGACATGTGTTCCCAGGTAAGATGTTGTTTAAGAAATATATGTATATTTCAATTTTGTGTAATTTGGTAAGACATATAGAGAGAGAGAGAGAATGTGCTTTCTATGATTCTTTGTGTCAACCATTAGCTGGGCATGACTTCCAACATATAGGTTTCCCTCATTTTAATGTGAGCTAAATGTAGCAAATCAGAATGTAATGCAACCAATTTTAAGCCCAAATAAAAAATATTACATTTGATGAAGCAAATGATGAATAGGAGAGGGTATGCTCTTTCACTAAATGTAGAAAGTAAGAAAGAAGAATGATTCCTTTTAAATGCACCAAGAGAAATGTTTCTTTTAGAGAAATTTGAAAGAAGAGAGGATTACTAGGGAAGAAAATTATTGTGTAAGCCTTTTAAAGGGAAACAAACACACAAATTTCACCTAGAAATGAAGAAAATGCAATAGAACCCTTGATGGGTCCCACCGGGCATGCCAAAATGTTTCACTATTTTCTTTACGTTTTTGAATGATGAAACAGATAAGGGTAAGGGCTAGGAGGAATACATGTTAAATGGGTTGGTTAGAGGTTGATGTGCACGTTCTGACTTCTTGACCCAATGTCGATTGTGAGAGCTTCCTTTTGGCTAGGAGGAACTACCTATAATAGAAAACAAGACCACAAAAGAGAAGTTAAATGATATATGATAGTGGATTACCTAGTGTATGCTAGTTCCAGGAAGTGTGATACTTCCTAGATGGTTGTCAATCCATTGTTTAAAAAAATTAATGCAAGAAATAAGTAAAGTCCTACTATAGTTGATATGATTTAGGTATCTCATTCAAGTACAATAAGAAAATCCAATCACAACAAGCTAGGCTATAGTTAGATCTAAAGGATGAGGTGACTGTCAAGGTATTGGGACTGGTCAAGGTCTAATTCTGGGTTCTTTAGGTCAATTAGTAGGAGGTTTTTTGGCTCTGTTCTTAGGCAGGGTATAAAACACGAGACCGACATTAGTCTGGTATGACCGGTGACGGTTTATGCAAGACTAACGACTGTTATCGATAACTAGCATCGGTAAGGTTGGGGTGTACTCAAAGAGATTTGATTGCAAGGTTTGATATGGGATTTGATAGAGATGGTAGGGTGGATAAGGAGGTTTATAGAAGTCTCAGGTGTATTTAGGGATGAACAACAGGTGAGGATGGGTGATTTGGCGGTGTGGGTAAGGAAATGGTTGGGTTACAGGTTGGTAAGGGATAAAAGAATGAGCATGCAAAGTGTAGATTAATAACAGAGTAACAAAAGCTACTAACTGAAATAACAATGTTGGTTAGGGATACACTTACTGTGATGCAATTGGATGGCTGAATGGTAATGGTAGTTGATCAGAAGGATGGTATTTGGTACCATAGAAGTGAATCCGGAATGCTTCCGTGAGTGCAATGCTTTTGGATTTGTCCTGGTGTTGGTTGTGAATGTCTAGATGCGTGAAAGGATGTTGGTTTTACTTACATGCAACTATGATCTCTCTCCTCTGGTCCAAAAATGTGCCAACCTATCAAACAAGGTTACTAAGGTGAATAAATGGTAACCGATTTACGTTTCATCTTGGATCAAGCGTTGGTTTAGGTCTGACCGCATCGATTAAGGTGGGATTCCCTAGGTTTACTAAAATGGGCATATCTTTCTAATTTCTTGGGCCAAGTTGGTTTATTGTCACGGATCAGAATGGAAGCTTCCCTTCTAATGAGTGGGAATGTGATTAGAGAAATCTTAGGCATTGATTTTAGGGTTAGACCAAATCTTAGCTCATTAAGGCAAGTAAGACTTAGTTATTGTTAGTTATGGAAACATGCCAAGAATAGGTCTAGGGTGAGTGGTTAGATGAGGTGTCTAGATGAGGTGGAAATTAGGTCAATTAAGGTAATAAAATAATGGATATTGTGAGGATGGGTATTTAATTTAATTTAATTATTAATGTGAGGTGAAAGGGGGCCATGGTTAGGTGCCCATGTTTAAATTGGTTATCCGATCGGGGCTAAGGGAATGTAACCAAATTTAGGTGTCTACAGTTGTGTATGTAGAAGTGATGTAAACATTGTTCCTTGTATGAGTTCTAGATAGATGTCTTTGGTGTTCTTATGCCTTTGAATGTAAGCTTAGGTGATGATAGATAATGCTTAGTGTTTGGTCCCTTATTTTGAAAACATAATTGTGTATTTATATGATTCCCTTGTTTAAATTTTGTAATTGACAACTAAAAGGCCAACCCAAAGTAATAAAAAGTAATTAGGAAGTGAAGGGGGTCCAAAAGCATACGAAAGAGGTAAATAAGGATAGGAGCACCAATGAGGATAGGAGCACTTGGCGCTAGTGTCCTAACTAGGTGCTAGTGTCCAAGGTAATAGAAAGATAAAATAGTCCAATGCTGACAAGATGTCTACATCCAATAAAAGTTCGAAGACCAAGTAAAAGGCTAAAACAAGTTGTCAATTACCAATTTTCTTAGTTAGGAATCATGTAAATGCTAACATGCTTTTAAGACCTAGAAATGTACCCAAGGGTATATATTTTGTGTCTACATCTAAAACCAAATCTTCCAAAGTGATCCAAAAGTGTGGTATTCCATTCCACACTTCATCTATCTCATCCGAGGTTACAAGAGAACTTAAAGGAAGGTTTTCATTTGTTTTTCATTGCCCATTTATTTCATTTCTTTTAGTTTTCCTTGTATACACAAACTACCATAGTAAAAGGGAAAGGAAGAGGAGAAGTGTCCTGAAACCATCAAAAAGTAGTGCAATAGAAGGCACAAGGAAGAAGTTTATAAGTTAAATATGCACTTTGAGGGAAGGAATCTCAAAATAAGACTTGAAGAGGAGAGGATAAAATAAAATGTGAAATGATATAGTGTGTAGTGGAATTATGTGGAAAGAAAATTGGTGAGAAAAAATTAAATGCGGGAAGAAGTACACGGCATAAGGGAGGGAGAGGAAGAGGAGTTCATAGATAGAGGTGACCAATGCAAGAGAAAAGAATGGAAAGGAAATAGACTTAGATATGGATTGTTTAGGAGAGAATAAATTCCCCAAAGTAGTTTGGTAAAGGAGGATGGATGAGGGAAATTTTATACTCGCTCAAAAATATTTGGAGGTGAGCGCAAACTCATAAGGGGTCGAAAGGTAGATCCATTAAGATGAGGTGATCAAAAATGGTGAGTAGAGGCTTGCAAATCTATGCAAAATAGCACAATGAAGTCACAGTGGAAGTCACAAAGGATTAGAAGAGGAAAAATATGAAGTGTGGTGACCAAATCTAGGCTTTTAGATGAAGGAGCCAAGATTATTTGTCCATATAGTTTGAAGGGTGGTTCTACCACTCACTAAGTCTATTTGAGGTGGAACTCAAGTTCCAAGAACACCAAATGTTTTATGTAGGAGCATCCCGTGTCCAAGGCAATACTACTCAATTTTTCCTAAATGTAGGGGTGAGTGAGAATGGAGGCATAAGGAGTAAAGAGGAAAGGAACGACGAGAATAAAGGGAAGGTCACCCGAAATTATGGATAGGCACGAGAGAAAAGTTGGCATACAAGAAATTAATGACATGTGAGGATTTTTGGAGCATGTGGAGATCTTTGAAGGAAAAGAGAAGGGAGGAATATAGAGAATGCATAGATAATGAGGATGTAAGGAATTAGAGTGGGCATGTAAGGAACATAGGAAGGAAGAAATGTGTGGGAAATAAGGTGTAATAGGGAACAAAGGTGGAACTTGATCCAACCGGGTAGAATGAAGGCACACGAAGATCATGAAAGGGTTACACACATAATAAGGCAACATGGATAGTATACGAGATTTTTCATGGAAACCTTAAATCATGAAATCTAGGACGTGGAAGAAAGGAAGAAGGAGAAACTCGAGGAGAAAAGGCATGACAGATCTTATAGAAAAGTGACACGCATAAGACTTGTCTCGATCACATAGGATAACAGTGACCATTCCATCAAAAGGTTGTTTACAAAAGTCAACCACCATATTGACATGATGTAATGATGATGGCCAAATGGTGATAAGGTGGATAAGGGAAATTATGAGCCCTGAGTTCAAATTTTGGATGTAAGTAGGAAAGTCTGGAGGAGCCAATGAGGAGAGAGAATCAGAAAGGAAGTTGGGTACATAGTTATACAAGGAGGTTTAATTCACCATTTTGTGGGGTTGTTAAGATTTTAAGGATTTGAAAAATCTCAAGTATTTGTAGGCCATTAGATTCAAGTCAGAAGTAACAAGTCTTAATTTTTATCCTTAAGAGAACATCGAAGTCTATAATAACTCTATGAGAGAGTGTTGAAATCTCCATTAGAGAGTAGGTCTTTATAGATGTCATAAGACCACTGATATAAATATAAGTTTACATCTCGGTGCAACCCGTTGCGTAATTCTTTAGGCATTTGGGAGTACCCATCTATTGTCAAAGGGTATCGAGAGTAAGCTACTTTCCTACAATTCAAGCCGATAGAACATCTAACTTGAAAAAGATAGTGTGAGAAATTTGTGTTCTCCACTCTAAAAAAAAGATGGGTAGAGAATGCAAGAAAATCCATAGATGCAACAGTTAGAGGAAAAATATGAGATGTCAACTAGAAAATTTTAAGTGTATCCGACAATAATGAGGATGTTGAAGGAGATCATGAATGAACTAAATTGTGTAAGGACTAAAATGGAGGAAGAAGAGGATCAAAGAAAGTATCTAGAAACTATCCAAGATGAATAGAAGGTGATGGTGCAAGAAGGTAATGTGCAAGTAGAACATGGAAGGCTTAGCAAGGAATCATGAGTGCAAGAACATAATAAACAAACAAAATACATAGGAGATGTGTGAGAGGAAAGAAGACTTGGTCGAGGTTTAAGAAGACTTGGTGGAGAGTCGGCATCGCTACAAGAAACCATGTGTTCTTAGTAAGAAGAGAGTGGTGATCACCATTTAATGTATGATGTTATGTATGTGAGGAGAGAGGGCATCGAGTGGTCGAATGTCCAGAGTGTGACGTAGAGATAGCCAATATGGTAAAGGTGGGTGTATGGAGAACACATCTCAAGAGAAAGGTCAAACGTGGGAAAATGAAGAATGTTAAGGAGAAGGGAAAGTGTTGAAGACAACAAAGGCATAGTCATAGGAGAATCGGTGAAAAATATTCCACATAAGGTGAGAGATCAATGGCACGTGTTTCCTAGTAGTGGTAAATAGCAGAACACCGACAATCTCATGACAGAGGAGATGGTACAAAAGCTAGGGTTGGAATGAATAACACACGCCATTTAAATCCCTGTCTAATTAAACCTACATAGATGTCAAGAAGAAGTGGGAGCAAGCCATTGATGAGGAACATCAGGCTCTCATGGAGAACCGGACATGGGATTTGGTAAAGCTACCCGAAGGAAAAGAGCATTCTTTGAACAAGTGGGTGTACAGAGTTAAAGATGAAGAAGGAGGAAAGAAAAGATATAAGGCCCGGTTGGTGGTCAAGGGGTTTGCATGAAACAAGGTATAGATTTTGATGAGATATTTTCTCCTGTAGTAAAAATGACTTCTATTAGAACTGTTTTAGAATAGTTGCAGCAGGATACTTGCACTTAGAACGACTTGATGTAAAGCGCATTTATCCATGGTGATTTGGAGGAGGAACTATATATGCAACAACCAGAGGGCTATGAGGTCAAAGGTAAAGAGGAGATGGTGTGCAAACTGAAGAAGAGCTTGTATGGCCTGAAACAAGCTCCACGTCAATGGTATAAGAAGTTTGATAGCTTCATGATGGAGAAAGGTTATATTAGATGTCATTTTGACCATTGCGTGTATACAAAGAAATTTCAGGATGGAAGTTATATTATCATGTGTTTGTATGTTGATGACATGTTGGTTGCAGGTAAAAACATGCAGGAAATAAAAGTACTTAAGAAACAACTAAGTGAATCCTTTGATATGAAGGATTTGGGAAGCACCAAACAAATCCTTGGAATGAGGATAACTCGGGATAGGAAGGAATGGAAGCTAACTTTATCTCAGGAAGAGTACATTAAGAAGGTATTGGATAGGTTTAAAATGCAGGATGCTAAACCGGTTGGGACTCTTCTTTGTGCCATTTTAAGTTATCAAAGGAGCAAAGTGTCCCAAGACAGAGCAGAAAGAAACTAGATGTCCAAAGTACCTTACTCTTGGTGGTTGGCGAGTTTGATGTATGCTATGGTGTGCACTAGGCTCGATATTTCCCATGCGCAGTGGGAGTGTGAGTAGATTTATGAGTGATCCGGTAAAGAGCATTGCAAGCAAAGAAAGTGGATCCTTCGGTATTTGAGAGGGACCATGAGTATAGTTTTGTGCTACAATGGATCAAACACCACTTTATGTGGTTATGTAGATTCGAGACATGGCTAGAGATGTAGACAACAAGAGGAGCATGACAAAGTTATATTTACACTATAGGTGGGACAGGTGAGTGGATTTCGTGACTACGTAAGCTGGTGGCTTTGTTAACCATAGAGGCTGAGTATGTTGTTGTTGCAATAGAGGCAAGCAAAGAGATGATTTGGTTTCAATAATTGCTTGAGGAGTTAGAGCATAGCGGGAGGAATGTAAGCTGCATAGTGATAGTCAAAGTGTTATACACCTAGCTAAGAACTCGCTTTCTACTCCGTGACGAAGCATATATGATTAAGGTACCATTTCATTAGGACATCTTTGGAGGAAGAGAAGTTGAAGTTGGAGAAGATTCATACCAATCAGAATCCTCACAGACATGATGACCAAGGTGGTCACAAGGGAAAAACTAAAGTTGTGTTCAACTTTGGTTGGTCTTCACAGAAACTAGTGAAGGGTCGAGAAGCTTGCTCGGAGGAAAGCTAGTCTCCAAGTGGGAGATTGTTAGGTTGTGGAGCCTGTTTTCATGTGTGAAAGTGTTGAAGACTGTACACTAAGAGTACACTGTACACTTTTCGTGTATCCTCGCGGGGTTCGGGGCAAAAAAAAAAAAAATTAGGCGTAAATTTTTATTTTTTTTTGAAAAATGCCTCTCAAAAAATCGGAAACGTGCTCTTCTCATATGGGTGATTTTTTTGACCCATAGGTTTATGGGATGGATTTTGCCCATGGTTTTGATACCCACGGTTTTGTAAAACTGCTTAAGCAATTGTCTATTTATATGGTCTTATGCATATGATAGATGTACAAGTAAATGTATTGCAGATGTGTTTTGAATTGGTGTGAATTTCAGAGAGTTTGTTGAGCATAGCTCCAAACAGATCCGGGTATTGTATTGAGAGAGCGGTGGCTTGTAATAAAATCGAGCAAGTGATTCTTGGTGGATGTAGCCCAAATTGGGTGAACCACGTTAAATCATTGTCTCTTTGTGTTGTGTTATTTTATTCTCGCAATTTTATTTGAGATCCGTAATAATTTCTCGCATATTAGTTTTCACATTGCGATTCTATGAGGGATTATTCCGCATATTTTATCTCTTATTTCCTAACAAAGTGTAGAAGGAGGAATAAATAGATCATGTAATAGGATGCACAAGGAGAAATATTCCTATGGAATGGGAAGATCATGTGAGAGAATGTGTGATAAAATAGGCTTGGGGAGTTAGTAAATGCACGGGTGGAGACACGCGTGGTAATAAGGGCACCACTACAAAGGAAATAAATTAGTATGAAGGGAATGTAAAAGTACATATAAAATAAAGTGTACTTAGTAAGGAGATGCATGAAGATCTCAAGGAAAGGCATGTGGAATAACACACAAAAGAAGAAGAGCTCATGAACCAAGGGAAGTACAATAACAATGTGAAGCTACTACAAGAAAATGTAAATGTTATTATGCGGTAAATAGAAGAATAAAATGGGAAGGAGAGAGGGGGAATAGTTGACCTCAAAAATGGAAAAGAGGATGAATTCTATAGCCACCAAGGAAGATTGTGTGATGGAAGGTCCGAAATGCGTAGATAAGTGCAGAGATGAAGAAACTCCCAATAAAGGATTAAAGAAGTGTGAAGACAAATACACCCTGCAACAATGGAAGTGCCATTGTGGATGAAGACCCATAGAATAAAATAAGATTTTCCTTAAAGGAAACTAAATAAGAGTCTCCAAGAAGATATCTTTTGTGAGAGTGTGCATGAAAAACAATGCACCAAGGAAGAGTGGAATCGACAAAGATCTCAAGGAGAAGCATGCGAAGAAGTGTGTAGGAGGAGAAGAGCACAAGGATAAATTATGTGAAGGAGATATTTCCTCAAAGGAAATTCATGAGGAATGGTTAGTAGAGTAGTGGACATGAAAAGAAGAAAAGCATGCATAAGAAGCTACATAAATTTTGCACAATAAAGGTAGAACATAATAAGTAAAGAAGGAAAATGACAAAGTCAAACTAGCAAGAGGGAAAGGAAGAGGAGAAGTGGCTCAAAACCACTTTGGAATAGATAGTGCGATTAGAAGGCACAAAGAAGAATTATGCAAGAAATGGCACAAGGAGCAAGTGTACAAGGGAAAGATGCACCAAGGGAAGGAGTTGTGAAAAGAAGGAATGAAGAGGAGAGGAGAAAACAAAATGCACAAGGATAGAGTGTGTAGTGGAATCCTGTGGAAAAATTATTGCTATCTATTGGTGATTGCAGCTCTTATCGAGCCATTTTTGAAGCTATTCCCATCAAGATGATGCATAAAGTTGGGATTTTTTCCTCTAGGCCTTGGTGGAAGGACTAGAAATGGTTTCAGATATGTCATTTCTCAATTATTCACCCAACAAAGGCTATGCTTTAAAGTCTCCCAATCCTCCAATGGTGGATAAAATTGACTTTTTTAGTCCCTTTATTCTTCAGCTTGGTGTTGATAACACATATTTTCCACTATTTGGTATGCCATTCTAGAGCCCAAGCTTTCTCATTTTTCCTATTATTTTATTCATCAAGGATTACCCATTGGCTATAAGATCATTCACCTCAGTATTCTCGATACGTTTTCCCTTTTTATGGGTTCCTTAAAACCCTTATGTACCTTTTATGGTTTTTCCAAGAATTTGATGCCATTTGGTCCTGTATTCATGAATTTTTTCAGTCATTTCTACTATAACCTTCCTCTAGAACAATGTTTTACTAAGGTATTTTCTAGGCTTTCGCATGGCCTTTACCCAATTCTAGTATTATTTCAAAATGGAAATCCTTTTTATTTGTAAAGAGAGAAATGTTGCTCTTTTTCTCATACAATTATAGATTGTAATATCTAAGCTTTCAAAAAAGTGATTATTGTGTCTAATGTTTTCTTGCAAATTCAATTCCAAGCTCGGAAAGGTGGCACTAGAAGTGACCCCCTCCGAACTCTTTTATACCATGGGACATTGCCCTTACATAGTTTCTCATGTTCTTCCACCCTATTCTAGTTTATCTCCCTCTCCAGGGTCGTAGTCATCTTGTTTCCCTCCTTTGCATCACATCTTGTTTCTTTCATCGATACCAAGAAGTTCCTCGATTGGCTTTGGCCATTTCACCACCCCGTGGGTGGGATAATCAAACCGAAAATCCATATGAGGGATCCACCATTGTTGTCACTAGATGGGAGCTCATTCTTAATAGCCAAGAACTTCTTAGCAAAGTGGATGTGATGATCCAGCCCCCAAGCTCCTCCACCTTTGTAACTCTTTGCAAATGTGGTCTAATGTTTTGATTTTATAGTCCATTTTTCTTGTTGGATCTAGTTTTGTTATTTTTGTTTCCCACCTTCGAGCATGTCCGAACTTGAGGCATGCTTCCATACCACCTACTCTATTTTTTAATAGTTGTATTATCTTAATTATTGGTAATATAGAGGTTATTTCATCGAACAATAGTAAATATTAAATTACTATTGTTTTAAAATGATTTTAAACATGTGTTATATAGTCACCTCAAAATCAATATCACTTGCATTTTATATGGTTGTTTTAATATATCTATACTATTTATAGACATTTTGGACAACCTGCATCATCAATAATTCTGATTTCAAAAATATAGCTAGATAAATTAAAAATCCATTAAATAATGTATACGATGCCATGTTTTTCTTTCCTTGTCTAATAAAAGGCCTCCTAAAACCATTATTTTAATAATCATCCTTTGTAACATCCAATCAAATAATACAAACATATGAAAGTGAATATTATGTTTGATTTAATGAAAAAAATTCAACTATTAAATTTGTATAAGAATTGGATATATCTTTTCAATTTGTAATTTACATGCACAAGAATAAAAACACAATTTGTAGTATACACACATTGATTTTTTCATAGTTTGAAATGTGATTTATTTTATATTATTATAAGATTTTTATTTATTAAAGTAATGTATAATTTTTTCAATGTAGGAAATTGAAAAAATGTATACAAAAAGGAAGAAATCAATTTATAGTTGAGAAAATTGTGGATGCGTTGAGAAAAATCCTAAAACATACAATTAATCCACCATATGGGCTTCTTAATATCCTAGCACATTCATTCATATTGAGGTAATTAAAATTGATAAAAGAAAAGTCAATATACTGGTAAACATTAGGGGTGAAAGGGTTTAATTTATTAATATTTTGAATAAGGTATTGGGGTAGGTTAGAGAGGTGGGCTAGAGGAGAGGTAGGGTTAATTTTAATATAAAACTAAAATATTTGAACCCTAGTTTTTAAAACTAAATACTTTAAAATTGCAAAAGGAGTGTGGTCATAAAGTTAAATTATAATCTCTTTTTGAATAAGAAAATATCAATTAGGAGATTCTTAACCAAAAATTAATAATATGGTAGAAAACTGGGATTAAGTATGCTTTTCCACACAAATGATTTTATTTCACCATCTTAATTATTTGAAGAGCTATTGATAAATTATTAAATATTAATACTAAGGTAATTAGTACTAGGTTTTGAATGATTTCAAGCTCTCTTTCTAGAGAAAATATGTATTAAAAAAATAATAATTGAGTGGGAAATATGATATATATATATTTTGTTTGATAAATTAGAGTAGAAATAAAAAAGGGTAAACAAAATTGTAATGGAAAAATGGGTAAGTAATGTACATGGAAAAAATAGGGGCTATTTTCATTCTAACAATATAACGGGAGGCAATATTATCAATTGAATAATTAGAGGTAAAAACTAACATTAAGGGTATTCTTTAATACCCTTCGAATGAACATGTTATACCATACTTTTACTAAGTGAACCCTCGTGGACTCCACTGATACATGAAGAAGATCATAGAATTTGCATAAAAAAATATTCCATGAATTTTTTGGATCTTCTAATGACGATTTGGATGAAAAATAGGTCATGTAAAACTAAAAGTAACACAAAAAAATAAAATTTTGTATGGAATGGTTAGAAAAAAATTATGGTTGAATTACATCAAGTGTGATCATAACACATTAATTAAATGTATTTATTGTGAGAAGTATAATATGTCATGTCCAATGGGTATCGGAGAGGGTTTCTTGATGCTCTTATCGCTCATGAAAAGTCTGTGATGCATAAATAATCTCAATCAAGATGGATCAATGCATTATAATCTAAGAAGATTAAGTCTATTCTAGATCATATCTCAAAAATTGAAGATGTTAATAAAGATAGAGTGATTACTACAATGAAAACAACTTATTTTGTTTGCCAGGAGGATTTATCTCTAGCCAAGTATGAGAAAATTTGTCAATTTCTCATGGATGCAAAAACTCCTAATATGCCAAAATATCATGATTAATATTATTACACAAAATTTTACGTTGTAAATGATTGTTTTATTACATATCAAAACATCTTGAACAGATTCAGATTGAAGAAATTTTGATGTCCATTTTTTCATTAATGGTTGTTGAAAGTGTTACTTGAACCTTAGATAAACACCTTGTTGTTTATCCAACGTGTTTGACTTGAAAGGGACTATGAGTTCTTATTTCTTGTTTTATGAAGGTAACAAATGTATCAGATGGGAAGGGAAAAACAATATATGATACCATCAATCAATTGTTAAATGATGTCTTTTATATAATAATTTGATAGTTATTTCAACATATGGGGTTTCAATGATTATTGGGAATGAAAATGGATTTGTTTCATTTTAAAAAAAAAAACAACTCAAATCTTATTACATAATTCATTATATAGCTCATTGTGATTCATTAGAAGAAACAAATTCTTCTTAAAGGATACAAGGATCTAAATCATTTAATACTCTATAATTTTCTTTCTATGGAGGAAAAACATCCTTATTCAAACGTAGTAGGGGTTTTCCAAGTAAAGAAGTGTAGTGACGGCCATGTTGGTGGACAACGGGGCAAGCCGATAAAAAGTGAACAAACATTGATGACCGAATAATGTGTCAAATATGGACACATGGATGGTTACGATTTCATCTACACATCAATGATCATGCATTAACAATCATATGATTTCTATATTTTTTTAGACTTGGCAAGGTGAAATAATGTAGACACCTAAATTCCACTTTTGCAATCTTATTGCCAAAATGCATGCAAATCACTCTTATTCTTCCCAATTCCGTTATAATTAGTGCTCTTTGCTAATTAAATAGGTTTCTTGCCAATTTAGTCAATTAATTCCATGTTTTTGATTGTGTAACCCCTTTCACATTAGGATGCCACTTTACAGTGAATCGTAAGTCAAAATCCTCTTCAAAACAAACAATTAGCATTTATTAGCTAATTAAGCCTATTTTGCCTTGTTTTGGTCAATATACCCTAGTATTGACTCAAACCCCTCTTCCAACCACTTAAAATCACCCCATTCACCTCCAAAACATCTCATCAAGCTTCAAAATCTTAGCCATAGCCTCTAGTTGACGCTAAGCGGTTGATTAAGTCTTCACACCTCTTAATCACTTGGTAATTCACTAATTGTGATTAGCAAGGCCTAATCATGATTAGCAATTCTAATCTAATTTGGGGCTTTTAGTCCCACATGCACCAAAATACAAGTTTCTCCCAAAAGGAAAACTATAAAAGGGTGCACCTCATTCCTTTATACTTTACACCATGCTTTGATTTGCATCTCATATAATAAATATGATATATAGCCAAGTTCAATCCTTGCTTAAAGCCTTCAATGGGGTTAGTAGATGGATATCCAAAATGACCAAGTATTCATTGGGAGAGGCCATTTCACCTTGTTTGGAGTAGCAACCATAACCATTTGATTTCCCTCTTAGGTCTATTTAGGCCCATGTTAGGTAATTCAAACATATTAGTAGGCATGTTTAGTTAGATTTTGTATTGTTTTCATACTAGTTAAGCATTCTTTTAAGCTTCTATCTTAATGTTACATTCCTAGACTTAAAACCTTGGCTAGATGGATGGCAATGGTGTTAGCTTTCCTTGTTTAGTCATGCAATTTTCTTTGTAAATTTTAGGGTGTCATCATTTGGCACACCTGGTGGGACAATACCCCATTGCATTCAATTTTAAAGCTTTTAACCTAGTTTTAAAATTTTCATTTCAAGTTTTAGATTAGTTTCAAGTTTCCTAAATTAATTTCAAGTTTTCTAGTTTACTTTCAAGCTTTCTAAAGTACTTTCAAGCTTTTAGATTAGTTTCTTAAGCTTTTTAGATTAATTTCAAAGTTTTAGAGTAATTTTAAGAAAATTTATAGATTAATTTCCATTTTTGAAAGTTGCTTCAACTAGATTAGTGGTAGAAGTTGTGTTTTCTTTCTTTTTGCAGGATATAAGGAGGTGAAGCCCTATCAAAATTGCTAAAAAGGTACCAAATATTTGATCTTTTTTAAGAAATTCTTGTCAAAACTCAAATTTTGACCACTTTGGAAGGAAAAGAGCGTTGAACGGAGCATCGGGGCGCGCAGCGTGTGTTGAACCGGAGCACCCGCTTCTCTAGAAGTGCACACGTTAGCTCATTTTTTTTCAACTGTCGGTCATTTTTACAAAGGGGGAGTGCACACATCGATAGGGAGTGCGGGCGTTGAAACATGCTGCGCACCCACTTCTCTGGAAGGGCACGCGTTAGCTCATTTTTAAAATTGTCATCATTTTTACAAAAGGGTGCAGGCATTGATGAGAGGTGCACATAGAGCGTTGAAATAGGGGCACACAAAAGGTGTGTACATGTGTTATATATAAATTTTTCCTATAAACTCAAAGTTTCCATTTTTGGTTTTTAGGATTTTTGTTACTTTTCAAAGGTTTTTAGATGCCATTTTTGTCAATTTCATAGATTTAGAGTAAGTTTTCTTATAAAATCACTTAGGGTTTGAAGGAATTAATGTCATTTCCATACTTTGTATGAGTTTAGGTTAAGGTGTGTATGCTCTTCTCTTGCACTTCATGTGATCTAGAGAATAAAAATAACTCTTAAACCTTCTTTTTCTATCATTAGAGTAAGTAGGAAACTTTGTTAATCATCTTTTAGTTTAAATGCTTTTTCACTTGCTAAATAACCAAGGCTAGAATTTGTGTATGCTCTTCCCTTGCACCTAGTGTGATCTTGGGAATCAAAAGAAATTTTAGTCTTTTCATTAAAAATCACTTGGATGAATTGGGAATAAACCTTGTTTTTACAAAATTTGATGGTAGTTAGTTGATTTACAAGCATTTTTCATGGTTATTTTCTTATGATATTGTGAATCTATTTTGAAACTACTAACCATTTTTTGAAGGACCTAATGCTAGTCAAAGAAAGGAGGACCTAAACAATTTTTCTAACTACATGTGTGATTGTAGGTTGCCAAAAGGAGTACGAAAAAAACCACATTAAGTCTAAAAGATAAAAAAATACACCACAATCATCACATTATATTTGTAGGTTTCGGTTAAGAGCTACGGCTCGTCTACTCAACTAGGACATAACCCCTTTGGCATAAGCCTTAAGCTACAATAATGGGGGTGGTCCTAGGAACCTAAAGTAGTTCACACAAGAGGGAACCTTGTGAATGAAACTGGAAGTGCTCCACACTACCGACTTGTCTAGTATGCCTTGGTGAGATTAGCGTCAAAGATATTTGTATCGTGACCCTAGTGAAAGTATAATTGAACACACTTTGGTGCTCATTATACTGAAGGGGGTAAAGTAAAGCTGAGATACTCCCAAATTAGTCAGTGTGAATTTTTGGGTAAATCAAGCTCGCTCTAGATATCTTGTGACACCTAGAGAGAGAACCACCTAGGAAGATTTCCGGCTTGGAGCCATTGTTTTTGTCTTAGATAGTATACTTGAGAGCTCTCACAAAGTGACAACTTTGTTAGATTCAAACTCTTGTTTTTGAACAAGGGAAAGAATCTCTTAAAGTTGAAACCACGTGAAATTTCATCATGAAATCTACTTAGTGTCATTTTGTCCTAGTTTTTCACTTGTCTTAAGACAAGGTGAAACTCTGCCAAAATAACACCAAGTTTATTTCAACACCACTTGGTCTACACCCTATTTTCTTATTTGCCCATTTTTGGACAAAAGGAAACAACATATACAAATACCACTAGATATTGTGTGTCCACCATTTTGTATTCTACTTGCGTGACTAGGTTGCAATGCCAGAGCTGCAAGTGTTGAAAGTGTGCATGGTATGTACTCATGATCTAGTAGGCCCCCTTGTCTCAAAAACCCATATTTGAGACTTATTATCATCGTAGTTAGGTGATTTCATCCTTGTCTTCTTTTTGAGTTGTTATGCTATGCCACATTGTAGCCATACAATTGAGATATTTACGTCTTGTTTCCATTGTGAAATTAGGCCTAAATCTCTATATTGTAGAGTTACATTGTTCACACGCATAACAATTTCTTGTTATACTTAGACGTAGTTTTTACATCCTAACTTTGTCTTGAGTTTTGTGAGTGTTGAGGATACATTGTTAGCATCGCAATAACATCATTTTGACACTAGAAATCTTGCTTTCTGAAATCTTGGTTCACGTGTCCAAATAGTGTCATTACATTGCTCACATTTTTATCATCCATTTTACTGAGACTTGGACTTTGTTAGTGTTTAGAAATTAGTTTTTAGTATATCTTGTTAGAAGATCACGTCAACATTCTCTTATCATTTAGGCCTTGTTTATTACAAACTTGACCTAATTAGTGATGTTGTGTTGTCACTATTTGGTTGTAAACCTATCTAGATGAAATCTTAGAGAATAAACTATTTGGTGTAAACCAAATTTTGAGCATTGTACATCATTGTATTATTCTAAGGAAAACTTGTGTCATATATTACCTTGCTAGGGTAGCTTGTTCATTATTCTTTAGTTCATACGTTCATTTTGACCTATCACTTTTGTGGTTATTCTATAGTCACCTTGTTTTAACAACTTAGGGTCATTACGTTACACAAATTTGACTAGGGTCCCTTGTTAATAAACCTTAGTGGAAATATTTCACGTTGTACCTTCTATTCTAAGTAATGCCTACTATGAGAATGGGGTCACGAAAGTTAGAAGCCAATATATTTGGAGGTGACAACCCTCTTTTGGAGGATAATCTCATGGTTGACCATAGTGGTGGAGAGGAGAGTCTCCTCATGCATGGATGTAGAGCTTCATTCACCCATTTTGATGACTACATTTTTCATAACAAACATGAAGTTCTTATGCGGGTTGTGGAACTAGGAGCCAAATTACCTTCCATAGTAGACCCTTCTCTTATCACCGACATGGTTTGGGGAGAAGAAGAAGTAGACCTCCCTCATTGCACTCTTAATGAAATTTTAAATCTAGGTCATGCCTCTACTTCTACATGGAAGAATAATGAGGAGATACCATTTGAAAATGATGGAGACTATCATTTTCCTCCTATTAAAATTTTTTGTGAAGACCATGAAGAACATGTTCATCATGCACAACCTCCTCCTAATGAAGATCATCATGAAATACCTATTAAAGAGGTTACGTTAGAACAACAAGTCCAAGCCCTCACTCATCAATTGGAAAGTTTGGCTTCACATATACAAAAGGAACAACCAAAAGTTGTGAAACAAACTATACCAAAGGCAAAACCTAAAGCTTCGTTTTATAATTCCCAATAAACACTCCTCGATGGGAGGCACAAAGAGATCCTTATGAAGAGATTCTCACAAACAAATCGGGGTGGGCATACACCTAGGCTTAACCCTTTGTATAGACTACACTACGCCACCCACAAAGATCCACTTTTTAATCAAGAGTGGTCAACTATGAAGAATGCCCTTTAAGAATTACAAGAGGGCCAAACCGTAGTAACAATAACAAGAAGTATCGGTTTGATGAGTTATGTCCTTACCCATTTGACAAAGCCATGCTACAGTACCTTTCCAAGACATTTTGATTTTCCAAAATTTGATAAATATAAGGGAAAAGGTGACCCTCGTGATCATATAAAGGACTTTTATATGGCATGTCAAGAGGTGGCATTCAGTGAAAATTATCTTATGCACTTGTTTCCACAAAGTTTAGGAGCAATGAACTAGAATGGTTTGTGCATATCCCTAAGGGATCCATATCAACATGGCCAGAACTAGTAGAGAGTTTCATATGACACTTCTCTTTCAATATAGAAAACAATGTTACCATGTTAGATCTCTGTAATGCCAAGCAACGAAACAATGAAAACTTCACTACATTTTTACAAAGATGGAGAGGGTTAGCTTGTTTTCCTTGCTCCCTACCGAAAAAAAGTAGTTGATAGGCATATTTGTTTCCCAACCTCCATCCAGACATTACATTCCACTTGCAAATGCATTGTGGTAACATGTTCGAAGAGGTAATAGAAAAAGGGAGTCAAATTGAAAAGGCATTGTTAGCTAGGGGACTCTAAAACCTTTCTCATCACAAACACAATGATTCTAAATCTAATGATAAAACAAATTTTGTTCCTAATAGAAACAAAAATGTCGTTAGTGATGGGATAGTAGACTCTAAATGGGTGCAAGCCATGTAGAACCACACACCTTTGAAACTTGCAAAGGGTAATCCACCTACCGAGTATAAATGCCCACTTTTACTCCTCTATCTGAATCCATATCATCTATACTAAAATAGTTAGAGGTTGTAAACATGGTAAAATACCCTGAAACACAACCCTATGGGGATGATACACCTAAACCATCATGGTTTAGGGAGAATGAATTTTGTGAGTTCCACCACGTAAAAGGTCACAAAATAGACAAGTGTTTAAGATTAAAACACTATATTCAAGACCTAGTCGAACAATCGGTGATATTGAAGTAGATTTCCATTGGCTATAAAATCTCCAAATGAAAAATTAGGTATCTTCAAAAAGCCTTTTCCCAATCACGATGAAAAGAAAAATTTGGATCAGGGACAATCATCTCATAATAAGAATGCTAACTATATGTCAAACAAAGACCATTTTGATGCCTTGATAGGTTGTGTTGACCCACTCATTGAGAAAATCAATACAATTAGAATTAAGACAAAAGAGTGTGTTGTAGAAACATGGATGGCTCTCCTTTGTTATAAATTCTGAACCTACTACCCCCCTCCTCAAGAGAGTCACTATGATGTGTTAGATCAACTAGAAAAAAACTACGGCTAAGATTTCCATCTTAGACCTTCTAAAGATCTCTAGCGTCCATAAGGATATACTTTACAAAACCTTACAGGGATCAGGAGTATCCATTGATGTTGACCCAACACATTTGCAAGCCATGGTAGCATAACTTGTTCCTTTGGAACACATAACCTTCAGCACTATAAAAGCCTTAGTTGAAGATCCTTCACATAACCTACCATTGCATATTGAGGTTATCATCAAACATAAGAAGGTTAAGAGAGTGCTTGTGGATGGTGGATCGGGTCTTAACATATGTACTCTCAAACTAGTCCACCAACTAGGGCTACAGAAGCTGATATGGAAACAAAGGTCATCACCATTAAGGCATATGACAATGAAGAATGAAAATCAGCTTGGAATGATCACTTTCTCATTAGAAGTGGGTCCCATAACACATGATATAAAGTTCCATGTCTTGGACTGGAACTCCCTTACAATATCTTGCTCGGTCGCCCATGGATTCATGCCATGTAGGTCATGCCATCAATGTATCATCAAGTGTTTAAAGTTGTAATATGAGGGACAAACACTCACCATACAGGGGGACCCTCAACCTTTTTCTCATTGTAGAGTGTTGTTAGGATTTTTCCCTATAATCTATGAGTGTCCATCTATGGAGATTGCTATTCCTATCTAGTTAGAGGCCCTCACTTCACGAGTGGATCTAGATACCCTATCTATCAATGAAAATGGTGCTTCCACCTCAGAAACTCCTTTGTCTACATGGGAGATGAAGGTAAAACCAAGCGGTTGTGGAGAGTATGATCTAAAACAATCCCTAATGGTTCACAATGGTCCATTATCAACCCAAGCGCATGGTAGGCCATGTTTCAAAGTTCAGAGATCAAGAGAGGCTTTCCCTTTCAATAATTTTACTCCTAGTGGCTTCTTTAGAAGATGAAAGGTTTCTTATGGACATTATATTCCATCCGATGATGATGACATGGCTACATGCTATAAATCACCTAAGTATCCCATTCCTAATTAGATAATGCTTGTCATGGGGTATAAAGGATGGTTATGACCACCAAGAACAAGGCCCATTAGAAGCTCTTGCAATACCTCAGCGTATAGTAGGTAAATCAGGTATAGGAATCCATTTATATGAGTCTCACTCTTCAGATGATGAGTATGCTTCTTTTGAGAGTGAGGATAGTTTTTTCAGAAATGAAAGTGAAACAGATTCCCGATGTAGTCTTTACTGAAGACCTTGCCTCTACGAACCTATTCACCAATATGGCTATCCTTACTATAACCCCTGTTATACCCACCATATCCCCTATAACTCAACCATTAACCCTCACCTACCCATCACTCATGAATTGGGATCAACAACAAACATGTACCTATTGATGTGTTTAGAATGATGAGGCCATTGGTGAGTTCTTGGGAATCAGAGACAACATTCCAAGAAATGATCACAAGAAGGGGTTCTCCATTCAACTTAATGCATGTGCATACTTTGGAGAGGAAGTAGAGTTGTGTGGGAATTTAAGTAAAAAAGTGAGCAAGGGAAAAAGTTCCAAAGAAAATCCTTGTGGAAATAAAAGGGGAAGTCCTATAGTGAAAACCTCTTTGAGGCGCTTGTGGAAAAATAGGCAGAACAACCTATGGAAAAGATAATGTACCCACTTCAAGATGAAGATCTCCCTGAGCCACCTATGATAGAGGAGGATCTCAATCTCCCTCCTGATCCTACATGCATGGGGGATGAATCAAAGTTATTAGTGGAAGATACAATAGATGTTAATATTGGACATGGAGGAACTATACCGTGGATAGTTAAGTTGGGAGCTTCCCTCTCAGCCAAAGAACAAAAAAACATTCACAAGACTCTTAAGAGAGTATGCAGACATCTTCACTTGGTCTTATGTTGACATGCCAGGACTTGATCCTACACTAGTGGTGCACAATCTTGTGGTACACCCAGATGCCAAGCCCATCAAAAAAAGCTTGAAAGATGCATCCTCGCATCACCTTATTGGTAAAGGTAGAGCTAGAAAGGTTACTAGAAGTAGGCTTTATCAGGCCTATCAAACTACTCAGAGTGGATCTCAATGTGGTCCCGGTTCAAAAGAAGCTAGTTGGTATTAGAGTGTGTATGATTTCAGGGATATAAAAAAGCTTGTCCTAAGGATGATTTTCCTCTTCCAAACATCGACATGATTGTCGATTCTACAAATAGGCTATGAGATGCTTTCACTCATGGATGGCTTCTCAAGTTACAATCAGATAAAGATTGTGGAAGAAGATCAACACAAGATGGCTTTCACAACCCCATGGGGGGGAGTTTTATTACCAAGTCATGCCTTTCGGCCTTAAAATACAGGTGTTACATATCAAAGGGTGATGACTGTAATCTTTCACATGATATGATAAGTGACATCATGGAAGATTACGTAGATGATATACTGGCTAAATCTAGAACCCATGAGGAACACCCAAAAATTTTATGGCGTATCTTTCAGCGTCTAAGGGATTACAAAGTCGACTTAACCCAAAGAAGTGTGTCTTTGGTGTGTTATCTGGGAAATTACTAGGATTCATTGTGTCATGAGAGAGGAATAGAAGTGGACCCTACAAAGGTCAGGCTATCACAAAAATGCCTCCCCCTAAGAATATTAGACAACTGCGTAGCCTACAAGGAAAATTCAGGCCATCAGAAGGTTTATTTCATAGCTAGCAGACAAGTGTCATACATTTACACATCTTCTTAAGAAGGATGTTAATTTCAACTAGGGACCTAGAACAACAACAAGTTTTCTTTGCTAAAATAATACTTGGCCAACCCCCTATTCTCATGCCACCCATGATAGGAGAACCCTTGTTACTTTATATCTCTGCTACACATTTTGCAATTGGAGCACTTGTTGGCCCAGTATGACAAAGAACAAAGAGAAAAGGTTGTATATTATTTAAGTAGGACATTGGTAGCATATGAGCTAAATTATCCACAAATCGAGAAGGCTTTCCTAGCCATGGTGTTTGATTTCAGAAGCTACGTCATTATATGCTTAACAATAAAATCAAGCTAATTTCAAAGGTCGACCCTTTGAAATATTTATTATCCAAACCAGCACTAACCGAAAAGATGGCTAATTGGATCATCTTATTAAGTGAGTTTGACATTGAATACGTTCATCAAAATTTAGTAAAAGGACAGGTGTTAGCAGATCAACTGGAAGAAGCTCCACTACCAGGTATTGAACCCTTGAGTCTAGAACTACTAGATGCATCCATTATGTACCTCGAAGAATCTACAATTTGGAAAATGTACTTTGATGGCTCTTTTACCTTTCATGGTTTAGGTGTTGGAGTTGTGCTAATCACTCCCACGGGAGACTTGATTCCACAGGCATTTCGAATTAGATTCCCTTACACAAACAATATAGTGGAATATGAAGCTCTCATTGCAAGAATGAAGTTGGCCATCAAATGGGATATCAGACAAGTAAAATGCATTGGTGATTCAATGTTTATTATCAAACAAGTCACAAATGAATATAAAGTTAAAGATGAAAAGTTACTTCCATATAAAAGAATGGTTGATTCCTTGAAATAATTATTTGAGTAGATAACATTTGAAAATACCAAGAGCTCATAATAGAGTGGCAAATGTCATGGTTATAGTAGGATATATGTTGAGCATTCCGCTAAAGAGCAATGATATGCCATTCTTTGTTGAAAATCTAAGAACAATGGCATATGACATACCAAACTCTTGTTTAGTGTGTGAAGTTGTTGGTCCCTTTTCACCATGGTACGCTAAAATCTTTAATTATCTCCATGATGGAACCTTCCCTATGAACATTTCTTGTGTTGAAAAGTGCAACCTCATCCAGTGTATATCCAACTTGTTATACCCTACTTGGGGCACCCTCTTCCACCGAGGCTATGATGGGAATTTGTTGCATTATTTAAATTCTGACGAATCTATCCAAGAAATCAAGGAGGTGCACGAGGGCATTTGTGGAGCTCATACTAATGGGATTGTCCTTGCAAAGAAGATACTCATAGTAGGTTACTATTGGCCTACCATGGAGCATGATTATTGTCAACATGTAAAGAAGTGTGTGGATTGTCAAAAGTATGGCAATTTGATACATGCGCGACACAATCCTTACAACCAATCACGACACCCTAGCCATTCTCAAAGTGGGGTCTCGATCTAATAGGGAAACTTAATCATGTCTCCTTGGATGGCCACAAGTTCATTATAATGGCCACTGAGTACTTTACAAAATGGGTAGAGGTAGTTCCTCTTACTTATATAGAAGGTCCCCAAATTTCAAAGTTTATAATGAATCATATCATCTGCAAATATGGTATCCCTTCTTCCATTATCACTTGATAATGGTAAGTCATTCAAAAATAAAAATGTGAAAGCACTCTGCAAATGCTTTCAAATTTCCCTTAAGTTTTCAACCCCTTATTACCCTCAAGGTAATGGGCAAGCTGAAGCTTCCAACAAAACCTTAATTCACATTATGGAGAAAATGGTGAATACCACAGGCCGTAACTAGCATCTACAAATTCACCTTCCCTCTGGGCATTCAGAACTTCTATTTGCACCCCTACAAGTGCAACTCCATATTCTTTAGTATTTGGTTTGAAGTTGTCTTGCCTTTAGAGATCGAGATCCCTTCTTTATGTATCGAGCTAAGGGATTACCTGAATGAAGAGGAGGACTATAGAGTAGCCCATGAATGGAGAGTTGGAGCTATTGGATGAGAAATGCCTTCGTGCCCTCAATCACCTGAAAGTATATCATGATCAAGTTTGGAGGAGATACAACAAAGAAGGTCATACCTCGTCAGTTTGAGGTAGGGACATGGTGTTGAAAGAGAATCAGAAGAACACCAATAAAGATCAAGAAAAGAAAGGAAATTTGAGCCCAACTGGCTAGGACCATACATTATGGTTGCCAAGTTTAGTTTAGGTGCATATAAGTTAGCCTATTTAGATGGCCAAGAGCTTCGAGAACCCATGAACACAATGCATCTTAAGCACTTCTATGCTTAAGTATGGGTCTCTACAGAATACCAAGAAAATTAAAACAAAAAAAAGTATAAAAATAGAAAAAGATAAATATAAATAAACAGGTACATCTAATAGTGAAAACCACACAATGGTGGCACTTTGGACAAGTCCTTTGGTGAAAACCGGCTTCTAGCTGCCAAGGGAGGGTCCATTGTTCACAAGCAGTCTAGGTTTAAGGAGTATGGAAACTTTTCCCTAAGTTAATCTTTACCTTCATCTGAGCCCCTTGTGAGCCTATCCTTCTTTTCCCTGATCCGGCTAATCTAACCTTTTGAGTGTAGAGAAGTTAACATTGAATGAACCCATCTCACATTGGGGAAGCTTCGCAACGTCACTTCTGACATATACCATGTGGCATTCTGCCCTTGTACATCCCATCTAACACTGGGGCATCCACATTTCTTTATTTCCTTACACGTTTGCTTTGGAAAACTATTGAGAAAACGTCAAAAACATTCGTATAACTTTTGAAAATCCCAAAAACATATATATATGTCCTTTGAAAAAATCAAAACATTCAAATACATTTCTTAGAAAACTCCAAAACAATAGAAAATTATCTTATAAATAAAATCAAAAACAACGAAAAAGCGTCCCAAAATTGTCCCACAAAAACAAAGTAGTGGTTTGCTTACTTTTAGTTGTTGGTTTGTATGGTTTTGGTTGCATTACTTTTTCATATTGTATGCTTTAAATTGGATTCACTTGCTTACTTAGATTGAATATCACTTTATCGTAGTTATGGCATTAAATTTACATTTTTGTATTGCATACTTGTAAATAAATGTGTTGCTTTGATTATATTTGTTTAAACTTGTGCTTGTTAATTTTACTTGTACATTGTGTTATCATTTCATCATCATATCACACATATCCATCACATTTATACATCATATATCAAAAAATATATGCTAAGTCTACATCACGCATGTATACTAAAAGCTAATCATCAAATATTGTATCACCAATGGGGCAAGAGGGGTTGTGCATGATCACAAATCTATCCCCCACACCAATATCAAAAATATAAACATGTTGCTCAAAGGTATCTCATCAAACATACAAGTATGATATCAACTAAAGCTATCTCATAATATAACAAGGTGATACAAAGCATATAATAGTCAAAATTGTTTAAAAGAAATTTAAAAAAAAAAATTGAAAAAATATGATAAAATCATTAAAAATTCAAAAAATTGCAAAACTTCAAAATTTTAAAAAAATGGTAAACAACATATATGCAGCTAAAGCTGTGTCAATTGCATCATCCTCGAACATTGAAATATGTCTTACAAAAACATCTTTCTACGGTTCTTGCTTGTTCTAGTCTCAAACGACTTGCGGATCATCGTGATCTACCTCCATTAACAAAATCTCGACTTACTATGTCGGTACTCCCATGCAACAATGAGTTGTCAGAGATTGTGTCGTAGTGCATGAAGGTTTTTCCATAGGACTACTTGTGTCCTCCATTTTTCCCTCGCATGTGTTATTTCTTAGGGCATCATTTTTAACCCTTGTCGTTACAACACGAACATTTGGGAACTGTAACTTGATAACAAAAACATGGGTGTAACATGTTATTTTCTTGAATATGTGTGATTGTATTGGTTTCTTTGTTAGGTTAGCTGGTTTACTTCCTCGTATTGCATTGCATAATGTATGTTGCATGGAGCTAAATATCATTTTACTTTCTCGTATTACATTGCATAATGTATATTGCATGGAGTTACGTATTTTTAGCAGTAAACAATTGTTAGTAATTTAGCTTTTAATGTTATATTACACTTTTTTTATTTTAAATAAAGGTTGATGATGTAGACCTAGGGTAAAATGATATAAACAGGTTGCTTATTGAAAGGTTGGATGCAAAGATTGGGATTGTCCTATATTTCTCCATTAATCATTTCTTCTCCATTATCATTTATTACCACTACTATTTTTTTCCAAATCACCCAAGGAAATAAACAACCACATTTATCCCTATCATTATTTCTTTTCAATACCTAAGGGTTTCACACCCATTCTAACTCATTTTCTTCTATCAATTTCAAATCATATTTTCAATTTTTGATTGACTTCTTCAATCTCCCCATCGACACTCGAGGGGGCATCCTTTATATTGCTAAATTTTCTTCAAAAATATGTCTTTTTACACTTGTCTACTATGTTTGAAGTGAAGTCACTAACTTCACCTCAAACAAGGGCAAATGTAGACACCTAAATTCCTTTTACAATCTTATTGCCAAAACACACAAATCACTCTTATTCTTCCCAATTATGTTATAATTAGTGCTCTTTTCTAATTAACTAAGTGTTTCTTACCAATTTAGCCAATTAACAATGCATGTTGTTGATTGTGTAACCCCTTTCACATTCAGGATGCCACTTTACGGTGAATCGTAAGTCAAAATCCTCTTCAAAACAGACAATTAGCGTTTATTAGCTAATTAAGCCTATTTTGCCCTTGTTTTGGTCAATATACCCTAGTATTGACTCAAACCCCTCTTCCAACCACTCAAAATCACCCCAAGTAACATCTCAATAAGCTTCAAAATCTTATCCTAGCCTCCTAGTTGACCCTAAGTGGTTGATTAAGGCTTCACACCTCTTAATCACTTGGTAATTCACTAATTGTGATTAACAAGGCCTAATCATGATTATAAATTCTAATCTAATTTGGGGCTTTTAGTCCCACATGCACCAAAATACAATTTTCTCCAAAAGGAAAACTATAAAAATGGTGCACCTCATTCCTTTATACTTTACACCATGCTTTGATTTGCATCTCATATAATAAATATGATATATAGCCAAGTTCAATCCTTGCTTAAAGCCTTCAATGGGGTTAGTAGATGGATATCCAAAATGACCAAGTAGTCATTGGGAGAGGTCATTTCACCTTGTTTGGAGTAGCAACCATAACCATTTGATTGCCCTCTTAGGTCTATTTAGGCCCATGTTAGGTAATTCAAGCATATTAGTAGGCATGTTTAGTTAGATTTTGTATTGTTTTCATACTAGTTAAGCATTCTTTAAGCTTATATCTTAATGTTACATTCCTAGACTTAGAACCTTGGCTAGATGGATGGCAATGGTGTTAGCTTTCCTTGTTTAGTCATGCAATTTACTTTGTAAAGTTTAGGGTGTCATAGGCTTTTAGTACAAGTAATTCAATCAAGAGTCGAATAAATGAAATGATTTTTACAAGAATAGATAATAGTTTCCTTCACCTTATCATCTACATTGGAATAAATAATTACTCAAAAAAATCTTGTTATAAATCTTCAAGGTCACCAACTTTTCCTTGGCACTTCTTTATTTTGCAAGGTCAATCTTGTTATGAATCTTGTTATAAGTATTCATGACATTCATTCTCCTAAAAAATTGAATCAAATGAAAAAAAAATCATAATGATACTTTTATGAAGTATGTTGCAACTATTAAGAGTTATGTAGTGTCAATACTCTAGAAAACAAGTTGTTTCTCTCAAAATGTGTCACTACTTTGAAAAAACCAAAATGAAAATTCTATGAATTTAGGGCTTCTTAATTTTTCCCTTGATTGCTCATCTTCCCTCCTCCCCACCACTCCACATACCCTACCCCTAATATATATTTTAAAACCTTTATACTTTAACCCCTTATACCCCTTTATATGGGGTAATATATTGGGTCCATTTTGATTAATATTTAATACCCCTATATGAACTCACATGATAGGTAACGCTTTTTATTTATTCCCCCGTGGTTTGGGAAACCAAAAATTTTAACAAGTAGACTAGATTTGATTCATGATGTTTTCACGAGTTTGACATTTTAAGATTATTTGGAGGAACTTTGTGAAGAGAATTTTAATTCCAACGTTTGGGTCACATAACATGACCCATCATGGGGAGAAAGAATGATTAAGTAGACTTGAGTTTTACATGCTCATTCTCATTGATGATGTCTATTTTATTCCTAGGTATCCACAATCTATACTTGATCTTATACAAAGTAAACCCTTTTTGGTATCACTTATGAGGAAATAACTTAAGGTTTTTGTATGTGATTTATTTTTTAACATATGAATAATATTTCATTTTTATTTTAGTATGCTATTTTGATCATGTTATTATTGTCACCTTATACCAAACTCCTATATTAAGATACTTTCAACATAAACATGGTGGTGTTTGGGTACTTAAATGTGTAAGTGATAAACTAGTGGTGATATTTCTATCACTACTTGATATAAGGAGGGCATGACGTGAAAAAAATCATAAGAGCAAAGAAAAGATGGATGAATTACTAAAGATGAAGGACCGATATGCTTGGTTCTTAGAAGATGGGGAGTTTATTCATTTAACGGCCATGTATCTAAATAGTTGACATGAATCATTCAAGTATATAACATTTTAGATTATCTTCATTTTGTTATAGCATCCTTAATTTTGGTAAATTCTAGGGTGAGTACTCTCTAGAATCATTTAATTTAATCCTTAGGTGAAATTATGTGTAGCCCTAATAGAGCTAATAAGATAAATGATTTATAGAGTAATTATGAGAACATTATTAAACATAGGCCATAGGGACAAAAACACCTCATATTCTAAGAGATAACAAGAAAAATATTAACATCATAAGCTATATTTAATACAACTTCATCATTGATGGATTTTTATGAATAGATGGTTGGATTAAAGTGATCATATTTTCAATAGGGTACTTAGTCTTTCCAATAAGTATAATGAATGTTTAGATTAGATGATCATTCAATATCACCCGTAATTTTAGCACGCAACCAAGAATTTTGTAGGATTATTCTTATTGATGATGTTCATTTTATTCTTGGGTGTTTAATATTTATATATAGTTGAGTAAATGGGAAATAAGTCCTTTGTGGGTATCACTTTTGAGTAAGTGAAGTGTCTTTGCAAGTTCAATACAACAACAATGAGTGGAACTTAGTTCTTATCAAGTACTTGTTTTGGATTTAGGGCATTGTGGTTTAAAATTTAGAGAATTGGCCAAAGATAGCTATAATTGATGTTCATAAAAAAATTATAAATGTGATCTTATTAACTTATTTAGATTTCCTATGAGCATTGCACTCTCTTCTTCTCGATGTTGAATAATTTTATCGGTTTATGAAGTTTACACTCAAAAAAAAATCATCTTCCTTGGAAAGTATCCAAATGAGGAAATAGGAGCAGTAGAAAAGTAAACTCTTATGGATTTGGGTTTAAGGGATATACAAATAATTTTTGGGGACTCAATATATAATGAAGCCCTCAAAGTTTTATTTTTAGGATTATTTCTCAAAATCTAAATAATCCTTCACCTTTATTTTGGTTGCCTCATACAAAATTTGTATATAAATAAATTTGTTATAGACATAGGGGTGTTTGGATGGTTAAATATGTGTAAAAGTAACCAATGACAATTGCACAATCAATGATTGACATGCGGAGGGAATTTTTGGAAAATGGAGTTTTCATTTATGTCAATAAGTGTCGTTGATGTCAAAAGGAGAAAGGAGTGTGAAGGTTGATTGGTAGTGTCTTTCATTGTTGTCATGTGTTGTGTTGAGTTGTTTGGTCTAGTTGTCATTGATGGGGTGTCTTGTGTAGGTGTAGAGACTTGTAGTGATATTGCGGTGTTAGGTGTGTGTGTTTTTGTGATGTCATGAAGCTTATTGAAGGATCTTGTAGGTGGGAAAGAGTGGAAATATCATGAAGTGGTCAGCATGGATGGTGCAAGCATGATCAAGAAGCCTTGTTAGGAGGCCTAGTCAGCATACATGAAGAAGGATGGAGTGTCATGGATAGTCACGGGTTTGTAGCAGATGGTTAAGCATTGTGGAGAGCATGGACATCATGAGGATGAGGTGTTAAGACACTCACAAGTGTCTCAGAGTGTGTATATAGGTCTAAGTCGTGTTTTCTAGGTCTACACCTAGACCTATTCTTGATCCTAAATGGCCTAATGAGGTGAGATGATATGTTTCTTAGCTAAGTATGAAAAGGTTAGAATTAGGATGTTTTATGGGTGTGGGAAAAGTTTCAAGCCCTAGTTTGAAGGAATTAGCATGAAATTGTGTTTTTGTCTCTACCGAGTTCACAGAAAGTGAGAAACCTAGCTTAAGAAGGACTATTTGATGCTCATTAGCACATGTGAAGTCTACATGGGAGGCTAATGTATTCATGGTATACAAGGAAGGGTCCTAGCTCAATGTTCTTAGTATTAGTTTGTGGATTAACAGGTAGATATTTATGAACAATCGTTAAGAATGTAAGGTGCTTCTAAACCCTCCTAAAACCCTAGATAGATAGATATGGAGAAGATTTTTCTCTAAATGGCCCAAAATTAATTGGTTGGCCAATTCTAATGATTAGAGGTTGTATAAGACTCCTCCATATTTCTCTAGGTGGCATTGAGGTGTCATGACAGTGAGTGGACCCCACAGTAAATGGTAAGTTTATGAAGAAGTTGATATTGTTATCAAGTTTTGCATTGAACATGTTGATAAAATGGGTGGTAAAGGAATTTTGGAAGCTATACTACATGTCTATGGTGGTTTGAACATGGTTTAGTGCTTTGGAGGTCTCTGTGGGAATCATTCTTGTAAGACTAGTTTTAGGGGCGTAGTTCTAGCAGTTTTGGTGGCCTAAGTAGCAAGCTCTCTTTTGGTTTGAAATTTCATGTGGGTAAAATAAACGTATTTTATCATAAAATTTGTACATATTTATAACACTTTATTCTACAAAATCAGCAATTGTATAATCTAATCTTTAACATTTTGTATTTAGGTGCCCAATAAATTATGAGATTTGTGGTAGGTTTTACTACCCCTTCGGAGAAATTCAAGACACTCCATGGAATATTATTAATCATGATGATCAATGATTTGTATCTCTATTCATCAAATAGATGTCCCAACACATATATGGTCTCTATAAGACTCATCATCACAACTTTGTGCTTCATGGTTAAAATTCATACCCTTTCTTCAACCTCAATTTCGGAGATGCAAACATATTCACTGTCATATTTATTTAAGTCACTAATTGTCAAGGACAAGATCTCAATAGCTTTACTTAGTGTCTTATAAACCTATTATATGTATATGCATGTATGTATGTATGTATACATGTACATGTACATACATACATACATACATACATGCATACATACATACATGCATACATATACATAGATATATATATATATATATATCTATGTATATGTATGTATGTATATGTATGTATGTATGTATGTATGTATGTATGCATGTATGTATACACATATATACATAGGCATACAAATACATAAATAAATACACGCACGCACGCACACGCACACGCTTATCATGGAAGTTTCTTGTTAGAAACTTGTTAGTTTGGAAATGAAAAATGCACACTTTTCTTTATATGGTTAAATTTTAATTATAAGCATGTCACTTTTGAAATATCCAAACCATTTTCTTTATTGAGAAAATAAGCTTCAAAAACTTAGAACTTCCAAAATATTTTGATAAAAGGGAATACATAAATTTATTTTTTTATTGATGGGAACATTTAGATTCTTTAGAGTAATTTTAACATTCGTTGTTATTGATATTTTTCAATTCAATATTAATTTTATTATATTCATGTAGAACTCAAACCCAACCTCAATTTTTTTGATATTTTAAAAGGTTGACCCTTAATAAATAATGGGACAATGTACTTTACCATCATCATCCCCATCCCCACTGTTGAAAAGGATTGTTTTTTTAAGAATGTATTTAAGTTTCAATAAAGTGTTTTATCTCATCACCACAAAAAGAACATTAAATTATCACCTTGTGACCCGATTCATCATCAATTTCATTTACACGTACACACTTATATAACTTATTTTAAATATCTTTCATATGATGGAAAAATTAAATGTTATGCATGAGAGAGTATAAGTGAAGATCAACATTTAAAAAAATATAATATTAATCAATATTTGAAATAAATTCATGTGAAAAAAAAATTTGGAGACTTTAATTTTAAATAAATCTATCTAAAATATGCTAACATATATTAATTTTAGGGTTATTATACTGCGTGAAGGCGAGTTATATAAGCTTCATCATGACAATTAATTTGGTCAAGCATTTTAAATTTGGCCAATGAGAAAATTTGAGGAGACATCTCACTTTATCATTTGTAAAGTTATATATGAAATATTTGGGGAATATTCCTCACCCTTTATTTGAGAATATTTCATTATCAAATTAAACTCCCCATCTTCAAATATTTTGATTGACACTTCAATGTTGAAAAGACTAATCCCTTATTCCAATATATTTCAAAAACAAATCAAACATAAACATTTAATTTTTTCCACGTATAATAACTTTTACATGATATGACAAAATAACAATAGTTCTAGCTTCAAAATTAATGCATTCACTAAATAAACATGCTAAATCATTTATTATGCTTTCACTCTATTATTAATGTGTTCTCTTCCTAGTAAATCACATGCTAGTAATTTAGTTTCTATTTTTTATTTCTAAATTTTTCTATCCAAAATTGATGAAAATATTATATTATTTTTTAACTAACTACGATTTAGATAAAAAATATAAAACTTGATAGTTCACAAAAATTGAGGCATATAAAATGTCAATAAAACAATTGTTGCAACTTGATGGATGGTTAACGTTGTGTTGGGATGTTTGGGGCACGTAAATGCACCCAACAATAGGCCTTAGAGGTTAATGTGGAGAGGGGGATACAACACGACTAGATAAAAAAATGGTATTTAAGGGCAAAGCTAATAAAGCAACGAGTATCCGAAATTTTGTATATCCACTTGTTTATTCTTTTTGTGTAGCTCGACACCATAACCATATATATTGAATTTGTATTACAATCGAAATAACAACATCTATATGTAAAAAATTGTAACTTTGACTAAGCCTCTATGTGGTTTTTAGTTTCCCCTCACTCACCTTGATCGCTGGTAGTTGCTCATCAAGTTTGGCTAGGTTGATATTATTTATCAAATCTTACATGTTAGATCTTCCTTTTTAGTGTTTTTACCATGTTTATATATATATATTTTCCCATAATTTATTTTAATTAGCTAATGTGCACTTTCTTTTGACGTTTGTCGAGTTCAAGTCAATATAAAGCCATAAATGATGAAGACAAGTATATATATCGAGGTCATTCATAAAAGGTCATTTGTACATTCATTTTAATATATATTTTCCATAATTTGGATCACTTACACTAGAGAAGAGCAAGGCATTATAATCTATTTTACCACCAATACCAACTAATTTTATCATGGAAATGGGGTTGGATGATTGTGAGGAGATTATTTTGCATGATGTCAATATTGAGGAAGAAATGAGAAGGAAACAACAATAACATCAATGAAAAGCTTATGAAGAAGATAATGAATTGACAGGAGGCCATCATGTGCAGTTTGTAAAGCACTATTTTATTTAAATGTAATAAGATGTGTTTGTTCCCAATTCTACACCCCTTGGGCTTGACAGCACTTTCAAAGAATAAGAAGGCTTGGAGAATGACATACCATGTGATATATGTCATTTCTAGCTGGGGATATGTCTGACATTATCTTTGGAACCAAGCTCTTTGGATGATTAAGCGGCACATACAAAGGGGATTTCCTAATCCTACTACTTTTGGTTCTACCTTAAAATAGGGTGAGAGAACCCATTGGGTAACCCTGAACAGAGAGGGGATAATTTGCACTTATTTCCTCTTGATAAATGGTGGGTCAATTTGAGCTAATCATGGCCATGAATGTAACACTCACTCACAAGATTTGTCACAAGAATGTTATACAAACATAGTGTAGCAAACATGGGTTACTAGAGACAATAGAGTTTTGTTGTTCTTGCATCACTTTTGATGGAAATTTGGGTATGAAAAAGTTTCTTCAATGATGCTTAGAAATTAAAAAACAGGGTGATAAATGGATCCTTAGATGGAAGTGTGATTGTGTGGGGAAAATTATAGTAGGTTTGATTTGTAAAAGAGGGGGATTAAATGATGATTAATTTCCTGTAACAAAGCATCAAAAACTGCCATGATAACATGATATCTTGGAAAGTAAAGAACACATGATTAAGTAGTGACAATTTCTTAAGTAAAAATATTTGCATTCATTGATACTCAACAACTGCAAATATTTTCAAGACAATCTTTAAAACACTTAACATAACAAACTTATGTAGGAGCTCTAATGAAGTACTTATTACTCTTATTCTTATACGCCAAAGATACATTGAAATTTTTGGTGACAAAAATATCTTGTGATGCCCATTTAAAACAACCCACTTGAGACCCAAGAAACAACCTAAGATTAGTTATAAAATTAAGGAATAATTTTTTTTATTAAAAGTGTCCACAACCAAGTTGCAAGACAACAATTGGCCCTATTAGGTTCCGGAACAATTCTAAATTACTAGAACATATTTTTCCTTCATTAACAAATAACAAGTTCACATGGTTCAAATTTTAGGGTTAGAAGTTTCAGTTAGGTTCAGGGAGAAATTTACCCCATGCCCACTCTCTAATAGGCTCAGAGTTTTAACTTGATTTTTCTCACACTTAACATATTAAAAATTTCCTAAATCATTCCCATTGGATAGGAAATTTTCTCACCTTTTCGGTGATATAAATAAGTCCTCCTAACTCCTTCAGGAACTCAAGATATGAGCAAGCGGACCTTAGGGGTCAAATTTTCCCCAAGGGGACACGTGTCAAGCAGGGGTGAAAGGAAAATTTCGGGTCGGCGGGTCACGGGGTGGCATTTGGAATTTTTTTCTTGCGTGGGAGAAATTTCCCATTTGCACCCGCACCTCCATGGGTCCCCAAGGGACACGTGGCGGCTCCTGATCCAAGCGAAAAAGGTGAGAGAAGGGCGAGCGGCGGGGGTTAATTGGACATTTCACCAAAGGGGGAGAAAAGCCAATTTGGCCTCCATGCGCTTGCATGGGTCCACTCAGGGACACATGGCACTCCATCATTCACCATGGGGAGAAGAGAGACAGGTGGAGTGGCGGGGAGATTCGGTGAATTTCACCAAAGGGGAGAAAAGGAAGAAAATGGCGCACGCGGGTCCGCACATCCGGAAGGAAGTTTTCCCAAGGTAGGGCAGAGTGTGGGGAATTTTTTTCAAAAATTTCCAAAGACAGATTAAAAAAAAAACAAGGTCCCCCCCACTAGCACCCAAAGCTACCACGTGGCAGCCTGTGATAGGCCGTGGGCGGCTGGGGAGAAATGGAAAAATTTCTAAAATTTTCAAAAGGTTTAAGGGCAAAAGAAAATACCACACCTCATCGTGAAATTTTGCCCGTGAGGACACATGGCGACCTACGATTGGCTATGGGCCGAGCAGAAGAATTTTCAAAAAATTCCCAAGCCAAAATTTTCAAAATATTTTCTAAGGATTATAACGGGAATTTTTCGGGCCGCGGGCCCGCCAGGGAAAATTTTCCCAAATTTTCCCGCCAAGGCGAAAAACTTCAAAGTGTCATAACTTGAGCTAGAAAGCTCGGTTTTGGGAAAACAAGGAATTTTTGGAAAAATCTCGATACCCTATTTTCACAGGAATCATAAATTTCACTTTTTGAGAAAGTTTAAAGGGTCAATTTTTTGATCTTCTTACGAGGAATTTCTTTACTCGCTAAAAAGGATCTGCAAGCTTTTAAAAAGCCAACTGGTAATTTCCAACTTTCAAATTTGATTAAATTGGATCTCCTCCTTCACTCAACATGCCAAACATACATGGAGGATTGATCTAGGGAGGGTTTAAAGTGTTTTAGGAAATTTAATTTGCTCAAATTATTCTAATTTGAATTTTGTCCAACAAGTTGACAGAAAAATGACTGTTAGAGGGAATGGATTCGATTTTGCATTAATTTAACTTGTCTTCTTAAGTGTTCTTTGTCAATTTGAGTTCCTTAATATCTTAGCATGCTAAATTATATCAATTCCAAGTTGATTGTTAAGTGCAGGTCTGAACTATGCATTTTAATTAAATTCATTTGTCAGTTTTAAGTTTATAACTGAAATTCCATTTCTAGAAATTTGTTTATCAAATTCATCATTCAAGTGTGGAATTTCATTCCTAAACTAGTCCAATACATTCGTTTGTTTATAAACAAACCATTTCAAAGCTAAATTGTAATTTGATTTCAACTTTAATATATTTCCAAAAGAAACAAGCAATAAACTTCCTTCATACGTATTTTCTTTCCTTTGCAACTAAACAAGAGATTCCAATCACAATTTGATATTCCAACTCAACCCAACAATGCAATGAGAGATGAACTTGCAATTCTTTATTGATTTCAACAAAATATACATCTTTCAAAGTTTGACTGTAACAACAAAATTATATTTCTTTCTTTCCAATAACCGAACAAAATATAAATGTCTTTCACAATTCAAATATATAACTTCATAATCAATTTCAACATCATTTCTTTACCAATATACATTACAATTTCATCCACAACAAGTGGGAAAGGATTACAAATAAATATGTTTCTCAAAGGACTGTCAAACTGCATTTTCCTTTGCTCCAGGACAACAACATGCACATTTTCTCTTTCTCCAAGTTGATCACAACAAAAGAGGGGGAAAGGCAACACTCTCCACCCAACCAAAACATCCAATGAAAGGAGAACCCCAGCCCCGAGCCCCAACCAAAATACAATAAGAGATGTAATTCAACCCATGGCAACAATTGGCTTCCACAACACACAACATTCTTTCACATGCATAATTCAATATAAAACATAGTTCAACACAAAACAACAGTTCACAACTACAATTGAAAACATTCCAATCAAAACTTAGGCTTGATCATGCAAGCCAAAGGAGCAAGGTCTATGGGGAAGCTACTTATGCCTCCTAATTGGGAATTGGGCATCCACCAATAACAAAACTGCCAAAATAATTCATCACACACATATCCTTATGCCCCCACAAATCCCTCCTTATGCTCCCCACAAATTTCCTTATGCTCCCCATAAGTAAGAAATGCAAGTTATTTATTTTCCATGGTGGATCCCAAACCCAAACTCCCTCCACAAAATTCTGATGCCAATGGCATTCCCTTATGCCTGCCCCCACATGGATTCCCCATAGCCTTCTCCTACACCTTCCTAAGGTAGTCTACCCAACCAGCCAACAAATAAAATAAAACATTCTCCATACACACAACTCAACAAGAAAATAACAACAATAAAGAAGGAATAAATGCCTACCTTTCCATGGTAGCTTTTGTTTCTAACAACAAGCTCTCAAATGCCAAAAACATAGTTCAAAACAATAATGCCAAGTATGAAGTTATCTCCAAATTCCTCCACAATCCACAAGAGCTCCAAAAAAAATGCGCCCCCCCAAGGAAGAATGCAAAAAGGTTCAACACCCAAAACAAGGCAAGAGTTTTAAATTATATAGAAGAGGGAAGAAGAGAGGATGATGTGGATCCATGTAGGATGCCACATCACACATCCTCTAATTCAAACACAAAAGACAAAATCCATTCTCCCAAGCAAAATAAGGAGGTGGGTGAAAATATGACAAGTCACTTGCACACTCCAAAAAGTTCACACCTTAAGGGACAACAAAATAAATAAAGTGTAAGAGAGTGCAATTAAAAACATGCATCATGATTAATAAAATGCATTATAAAAGTCACAAATCACTTCTGCAAGCATAAGTATGGTTGGTAAATTAAATTTAGAGGCATGGGACAAGTTTTACTTGTCCCACAAGCCTCCAAAAACATCCCCCAAGGACAAATTCAAATTTCCATGGAGGTGGAGTGTTTCATACTCCAAAACCGACTTACACAAGCTCTTACACAACTTACACATCCCTTACAAATTTAATACAAACAACCAACAACTCTTATAATTACTTTCCCATATCCAAATTTAATTTCTTTAAATTTTAACCATATGATTCCTCACATTAATCTACCACATTTAATTAATTAAAAGAAGGAGCACATTACTAATAAAATACATGCAACAATAATAAAAGAAACACATTAATAAAATACACAACCCCATGGTCACATGTAAAGGTAATACCCCATGGCAACACACAACACAATAAAACGAGTTGCCATGGTGACCATATCGAATTCACCTAGAATTCCATTGTGGTTAGTCTCGAACCCTCGATGTTTGTTGTGATGTTTTTAACCTGCAAAATACAAATACCTCCTTCAACCTCATGGCCATATCGAAACATCCAATATGATATAAATAAAATCACAAAATCATCTAAGGAACTGAATCACAACAACATCGAAGTAACAACTATATCATTTGCATTTTTAATCAACAACTATATCATCATCACAAAATATCCAAACTCACATGTCCGAACAACATCCATAAAACATCCATGTCAAATAGAATATCAGCATCCACATATGAGTGTCTCTAATAATCATCATACATCATAACCAAATCAAGATAAACAATAATCCATGATCAAATGTCTAACAACTCTACTAAATCAAAACATAATAATGTCTATAATGTAATCATAATATCCAAATAGGTATCAAATATGTCAAAGGGAAGTGGGCACTACATCTTTAAACAAGATGGTTGCAATAAGGATTTTAGAATTACATCAAATATTACAGAGTAAATGCTTATAAAACAACATTGATTTATTAACCAAAATGCAACAATTGAGGGTTGATCTAGTATATTACATATAGAAGCAATACGAACAAAATTGCAGTAAAAAATTGTAACTTGTTAGTAAAATTTCAATATACAAGATCTCGAACAAAAAACTAGAATCATAAGTAGGCATATGTCATTCAAACTTTCAATTTCTTGACAAGGGACATGAATTAAATGCCCTCAATGTTTGTCAATGGTTGTACAATGTAACCACCTTGACACAAAATCTTGAAAACTCAAAGTTCATATGTATTCCATATAAGAAAATGGAAACATGTAGATTTGCATTACTTTCTTTCGGTTTGTTGGGGTTGATAATGTCAAGTGGGGATACCTTTTGGTGGACCACCACTTACGACCCTTTTATTAAAAGTTTATTTATAAACTTAGGTCGGTCTTTCATAGCTCGAGAGTGAGACAATATGATCATTCACCCATCCTATATATATATATAGGATGATCCCTCACACGATTGATATATCAATTGGTATCGATTAGACAACGACTTTATGCTAATGCTCAAGCTTTTTATGTAAGTGAATTATATAATTGCGAAGACATTGATCTGCAATTATTTCTATGAGACCAAGGAGTGAAGTGGAAGTGTTAGGTTAAATTTCTTGATAAATTCTTAATACAGATAGTACTTTATTTCAGTGAGGTTTTTTCCTTCAGGTTTCCCCACTTTAAATTTGGTGTTATCTGTCTCATTTTATTTTTGTTATTTACTTTCAGCTATTGTTATTACATTCTGTAATCTGTAATTTATAATAAGCTAAATCATTGATTAATTTAAGTACACATCATAATCTATAATCTTGAAAAATTATTTGTGGATCTATAATTTGTTAATTATAATTCCCAATCATTTCCCTAACATGGTATCAGAGCTAGTGATTATGCGTGTGCAAGATTGATCTAGAAGCTTTTAATTTGCTAAAGTGAAGAAGTTTGAAGTTTATTTACAGATCTGCGAAGCCCTAATTGTTTCGTAGTCATCTTCAAGATAATCAGGTTTAAAATTCTAATTCCGCCCAAATATTTTTGAAATATTGATTAAATGGTTGTTTAGATCATGTTTGAGCAATTGTGTGCTTAGATCTATGTTTTTGCATCTTTCTTTGATCATTTACGATTGAATCTATCATCTGCGAGATTATTTTAATTTTTCATGTCTTTTATATCTGTTATAGCTATTTTTGGTTGTGAATCTGAAAGATTTCTTTAGATCCAGTTTTTTTGGAACTTCTAAGTCTGTTTCGACATTAAATTCTTTATTTTTAGCTAGATCTATTTTTGCAAAGCTCTGATCCAATCTATAAGCACCAAGTGATTTCATTACTTCAGCTTTTTTGTTTAGGTATTTTCATTTTCTACAAAGTTTTGTTGTTGCGAAGCTTGAGCCAATCATTTTGCTCTATCTAGTTTCACATTGTCAATATTTTAATAGTTCTTTTCATTTTTATGAAGATCAATCCAATCGAAAGCTCCATCTTGCTTCACATTGTTAGTTTTTAGTTGATCTATTTGTCAATTGTGAAATGCGAGCCAATAAGGGTATTCCACATTTTTTCACGTTGTCATACTTATTCTAGCTTTCCTTTGTTGCTTGTGAAATTTGATCCAATAAGAAAGCTCCAAGTTGCTTACCATTTCACACTATCGGACTTTTGTTAGCTTGCTTGCAAGCCGTCGTTGCAAAATTCAAGCCAATAGGATTTCTCCAAGTAGCTTCATATTTCACTCTTTCAGTATTGTGTTTGTTTGTTTCTATTGTTGTGAAATTCGAGCCAATAAGATTGCTCCAAGTTGCTTCGTATTTCGCTCTGTCAGTCTTGTGTTTTCTTACTTATGTCATTTGTGAAATTTGAGCTAATAGAATTGCTCCAAGTCTCTTCGCATTTCACAATTGTCAGTTTTTTAATTGTGGCGGTTATCCAATAAGAATTAGCCACCTTTTTGCATTTTTAAGTCTTTGTCAGATTTACGAAAAGTGGGCCATTAAATAGGCTCCACGTGTGTTCAGTTTTGCGTTAATCATTTAGGTTGCACTATGAAGTGTGAACCAATAACAAAATGCCACGTTCATTTATTTTTTCACATTATTAGTCTGCCTTTTTTAATTGTGTCATGTGGATACCTAATAAGATTAAGCCACCTTTTTCGCTTTTTAAAGATGGTGTTAGTATTTATCAATTACAAACCAATAAAACATGTTCACGTTCTTTTGCATTTTGTTTGTCCTTGTTATAACCGTGGGAGAGTGTGAAAAATCGATCTAATACATTAATGACATGTGTGTATGGTTTATCCGTTTGTTTTTTCTATTAATTGTCTTTGGACTTGTTTGTTGCACTGTGAAGTGCAATCTAATAAAAAATGCCCACGTATCCTTTATTTTTTTCGGAATGTCAATTTTTGTCTTATTTTTGTGGTTTCAGTCTCTACTTTATCTTAGCCATCAAGATTGTGACACATGTCTTTTAATTTTGAACCCGAATTTTATTTTTAATTTTGGCTTATTCAGAGGACTTTAAGTCCACCGAAGCCATCTATTAAAAGTTTGGCTAAAAATCTGCCAAGTGTTTTCTTTCATTCGTTAGATTTTCGACAAGTGGCACCATTTGATTAAGTTTTTTTGTATTTGCTTTCACATTATTAATTCGACCCAAAAGGCAATATGTTTTAGTTAATTATATGGACTTCACATCCGCTAGGCTAAATTGTGTGGAAAGTGGCAGGAAAGGCGACATGTGCCCCCTAAGTTTTGTTTATTTTCGCGGACTCGATAAGTCATCTATCTTATTTCATTTTTAAGACTTTGTATTTGCACAGAGGATTTTTTTAAATCTCTTTATATAGTGGTTTTTAACTTTATTGTGGCGTGATTTATTAATTTTGTTTGTGTCGTAAATTTTAAATTTTCCTCATTGTGGGTTTTCAAATTTTGTGTTCTAAGGTTTTCTAATTTTCTTTGTCTCGTGGATTCCAATTTTGAAAATCTTATATCTTTCTTCTGCCTTAAAGCGGCTTGTATGTTTTTTTTTTAGCTAATTTTGTGTGGGTATTTCGCATAAAATTATATTTTATCTCTATTTGGCTCTCTGGGTTTTTGTTGTTGTATTTGTTTACATTGTTGTCGAGCATTAAAAATGGCATTCTTCTACTAGTTTTTAATTAAATGGCACATGTAACAAGTGTGGAAAATTTGGTCATAAAAAGTTTGATTTCCATGTGAAAACTAAAAAATACGTCAAAAATACTAGAAATAGTAAGTCTAATAATCGAAGCAAAATCAAGCATATATTGTTGAGTGGTCTATTGCCAGTATCTTTGCTCTTTCATCTTCAAATGACAATGAGTGGATCCTAGATAGTGGTGCCTCTAGGCACATCACTTGTATTTCTAGTATCCTCTCGGTACAGTTGTAAAATGTGAGGAAAATATATATCTAGGAGATAATTCCATCATTAGATTTGTAAGTTTTGGAAATGTTAAATTGAAAAATGGAATAATTAGGAATGTCTTGTATGTTCCTCAGTTGAAAAAGAATATTTTGTCTTGCTCTTAGTTAACTAAAAAAAGCGTCAAAAGTTTTTTTGCTACAAGATAAACGATATGTAAAAGATAATCTCGGTCATGTTATTGCTTTCGGTATTCAAAAAAATGGTTTATATATTTTTGATGGATTTGTGTTTGAATCTTACTTTTCTTCCTCTTCTTGGAATAATATTCAACTTTGACATGAAATATTTAGTCATGTAGATTCCAGAATTTTTTCATGAAATGCCTAGACTTAACCTTGTTGTTGGTCTTCCAAAGATGAAGTCGAGACCATGAAACATGTGAAAGTTGATTACGTGGTAAGCAACATGCTAAACCATTTCACAAACATCATGATCCCAATTCTTCTCGGGTATTAGAAATAATTCAAAGTGATGTGAGAGGTCCACTTGAAGTTCATTCTCTTAGTGGAGCTTAGTATGTTGTATGTTTTATTGATGATTTATCGAAACCTAGTCTTGACTATGTTGAGACTTTTGCTCCTATAGCTAAAATGAGAACTGTTAGAATTCTTCTTGTATTGGTTACCCAATATGGTTAGGAGATTCACCAAATGGATGTTAAAAATGCATTTCTTAACGGTGGTCTGAAAGAAGAAATATACATGCGTCAACCTAAAGGTTTGAAGAACACGATAAGGAACTTTATGTTTGTAAAAGCTGAAAAAGTCTTTGTATGGTCTTAAGCAAGATCCTAGAGCTCGGTATGCTAAAATTAATAGTTTATCATAGGATATTGGTTTCACTCACTACTGTTCGATAATGATTTATTTGTTAAGTTTGAAAATAATCATATTATCATTATTGTTCTTTATGTTGATGATCTTTTGATTACTAAAGTAGTGATAGAAATTTAATTGTTAGAATCAAAGAAAGGTTAAAACAGCGTTTTGAAATGACTGATTTAGGTTTGCTAAATCATTTTCTAGGCATGGTTATATTTCAAGATCATAAATCTATTGTTGCATCTCAATCTCAGTATGTTGTGAATTTTCTTAGAAGATTTAACATGATTGATTGTAAACCTGTTGCCATTCCTATTGAAGTTGGTGTCAAATTAGATCCTAAACCTGTTTGTGCTAAAATTGATCCTACTCTATATAGGCAGCTAGTTGGTAGTCTATTTGACTATTACTGGGCTTGATATTTCATGTGTAGTAGGAGTTGTTTTAAGATTTATGTAGGATCCTTATGAGGATATTTGGAAAATGGCAAAAAGAATTTTGAAATATATTAAAGGAACAATTAATTATGGTTTATTTTATTCTTCTTGTAATGATGCACAATTATTTAGCTATTGTGATTCTGACCATGTTGGTGATGCTACAGATAGAAATTCTACTTTTGGATATGTTTTCAAGTTGGGTGCATGTGCCATCAATTAGAGTCGCAAGAAGCAACCAACAGTCTTTATCTCTTCTATTGAAGCAGAGTATAGGAGTGTTATGGAAGCTACAAAGGAAAGTATGTTGCTAAAAATATTGTTGGATGAACTGCATATGGGAGTTAAAGGGAGTACTACCCTTCTAGGTGACAACCAGAGTCTCACTACTCCTACAAACAATCTAGTTCAATATCCAAGGACCAAGCATATTGAAGTTCATATGCACTTTATTAGAGAAAGTCTTGAATGGTTATATTGATCTCAAGTTTTGTTTGACTGAAGATCAAGTTGCAGATATCTTTACAAAGCCATTATGTGTTATGAATTTTTTCAATTTTCGTGCCTTATTAGGCCTTTCAAAGTTACGTCTAAGTCATCTACATCTTCTAGGGTTGGTGTTCATCAAGGTACTAAGACATACCTTACGGGAGGGCTCAACCTTTTGGAATGGGCTTCATCTTACAAAAATAAATTTGAACCTAGGTTGGGATTTGGGAAACCCAAGGGCAAGCATTAAGGAGCTTATGGATATGTGTATTTCCCATGATTTAACAAGATATATACAACATTTGTATAGGGCTCAAGACCATAAGGCATTTGAATTCAATAAGAAAAATTTATTGGTTCGTATTCTTTCTCCGATTCTTTTGGCCTATCTCTGTATGCATTATACTTGTTGAAAATGTCTAGGACATATTCCTCATTTGGACCTCCATAGAAGCGAGAAGATTGATTCCTACCTAGAGAAAACATTCATGCATTCTATAGATACTCTCTCCTTTTTCTTTATGTTTTCAGTTAATTTTCCAATATGTTTTTCCAAATGCATAAGCCTTTGAATGAAGGAATAATCAACTACTTCTAGGTTTTGATAACTATTGTAACATGTTCCTTAAGTATTTCAACTAGTTATTCTACATTTATCTTTTCAAGGGAATACATCTTGTGGATAGGAGGCATCCTTTCTATATATAACTAAAATTAACTATGTATTATGGGGATAGTTAATCTAAGCTATGAACCATTGTAATAAAGTAAATAAATGTAGTAAAGAAGTATGCATGTAAGCTAAACAATTATGCAAAAGGAAATTCTAACCTTGATGTGCAAAAGAGAAGAGGAAAAACTTATCTAAATAAATGAAGATGATCACGAGGAGAATGTCATGCAAATGATGACTAGAAAATTTGGAATTAGGAATGACTTGAAAAAGTCCCAAAAGGATGGATCTATAGGATCTAGCTAGATTGGAGTGCCTAGGGCTCTCAGGGCAAGCGCTCGGGTCTACAATCTAGGTGCCCCGATCTCGTGGAGAAGCTCAAAACCGATCTTTACAGGATGAGAGGTGATCGGAACCCCCACTGTGTGTCGTATCAAATTCTTTGTGCTTCTTCAAATGTCACCAATAATCCAAGATGAAAGAAAGACCACAGACCTTAAAACAAGCATCAAACCCTAAAAAGAAAAATTCATATGAAGGGGTCAGACTGACCTCAATTGCCACAATGGTGGACTTACTAAGTGTTGCACTACATCTCAAACCCGATGTAGTTATATGTGTAAGTGTGTGTGAACATGCCCTAGTTTTCTTGTGTCAGTCACACTTTATGAAGTAGTGAGTAATAACTATGTGTAGAAAATGTAATAAAATGTGTGCATGGAATAGAATAGAATCCCTCCCCTTATGAAGTGTGATGCAGATGTCCTAGCCTTGTGCCTTGATGATGGATCTATGTGGATGTAAGTGATCTCCAATGTAATAGATGGATGCAACTCTAGATGGATGATAATAGTAAGTGATGTTAGGTCCCTCATTATGGTCTCATAACTTTATATTTATAGGTTCTCTTGGTCTAATTTCATAATTAACCCCGAAAATTTCAACCACAAGAAAGATAAAGATCTCAAACAACTAAAAAGAGTCCAAGAGGTGGCGGGAAAGTGTAAAAAGGACCAGGGCACGCCAAGTGGAACCAGGGCACCCATGGATGCCCCAGTACTAATCTAGGCACCCCAATTGAGGATAAAATAACGTGAGATGATAGAAGTTGATTGGACATATGGGTGTAAGAGGTCAATAATGATGAAATAAAATAAAACAAGATGGCTAAAGATGGGGGTTAATTAGTACTTTCTTCACTCAAGAACCTTCTAAATAGTATTATGAGACCGAGATAAATAATGTCTAAAGTGCATGATTTTGTGACTACATTTTCCCCCACTTTATGTTGGTGAGTGAAAAGCTTGGTAAAATAAAGTAGATAGAGATGCACACTGATGTCGATGTAGAGTGATGAAGAAGGCGTGTCGAAGGACTAGAAAAAGCATGGAATGACAAAAATATGGAGGAGCATGGAAACTAAAGATGAAAAATGTGCAAAAAAAAGTGATGAGAGTGAACCTAGGGTGGAATGAATGTGTGTGTAGTGCCGTGTGTGTGATGTACCTACATGGTTAGTAAAGTGTGTGTTATCGCGAAGTGTTGTTGTTGTTGCCCCAATTTGATTGCTTGTTTCTCATCATATTGGACTGCAAGGAGAAAATGATCAAGTAGTCAAATATGTATATATGTATGTGTAAAGACACAATGTAAAAGACACATGTATAAGAAAACATGTGAATGAAAAATATGCAAATGTAAATGAAAAATGTAAATGGAACATGTGCACCTGATCCATGTCGAGAAAAGAGAGTGTAGAAGGATATCTTGTACTGTGAGTTTTTGGGTGATCTCGTGCCATAGGCTGAAGAAGTATAGGGAGGAAATGCTATATGTCCTCCAACCTTTAATTACTTCCCTAAACTATGTGTGAAGAGATATCTATATGTCCTATTTTTTTGGGTGATCGACGCCACTGGCTAAAGTAGTGTAGAGAGGCACACCCACTATAACCTCCAAGCCTGTAACTACTTCCCTAAAATGCTAAGGACACCATGTCCTATAAAATTTGTTGTGTATGGGGTTCGTAGACTGGTCTGAACCCACTCATTATATATAACTGAACCAAACTAATTGTAGAATCTTGTAGTGTGTAGAAAACCCCAAATGATGCCCCCTCTTGGGGGCACATGACGGCGTTGTTGATAGGAGAAATTCAGCCCCAAAAGAGGACCAACCACATGTACGTTGTAACCCTAGAAATTTCTTGGTAAAAACCAAGGCATGCATAAACAAGAAGGCTATCCAAAGACAAGTGTGAACAAGTGCATGCATGCATATAAAAACATGTGTAATCTACGCAGACAATGTAAAAGTAATAGAAAAACAGTGTAAATGAAAACAAGAAGAAAAAGTAAGCTACACAAAGTGAGTTGCAAACATGGGACATCACTCACGATGTCACAAGACACGCAAGGCCATCATGGCCCAAATAACAAAAAACAAGTGTGCACACCAAACATAGGGAAAAGCCTACATACAAGAAGTAAACAAAGGTAGACAATGTGATAAACAAGTAAACAAAAGTAGTCATGGAAACATGTAATCCTACAAAACAAGTGTGCTACACATGGAACACCCATTAGCATGTTAGAGAAATAACCAATATGTCAAAGTGTGAATAACCAAGTAATGTAAAGTGCTAAGTACAAAATGAAACAATAACACTGGAAGAGATGAATGTGGATGCCCCAGCGACCAGTGTAGGAAGGGTAGAAGGCGAGCATCCATGTTGTGTGTAAAGGATTTGTATCTATGATCACAACTAAAAAATACGTGAATGCGCATGTGTGGATGATATAGATAATGACATATAAGAAATCAATCTAACATGTGTAGTAAAGTGATCATGTAAAACACTAGTAAATAAGAGTAAATGCCCCCAAGATAAAACAATATGTTGTGGAAAGGGGGACTTCAAATATGAAATAATCAGTGATGGATGGAATGGAATGCAAGATGGAATGATAGGAGTCGTGCCCCCGAGTGAATGGAAGATGTATGGAATGAGGTTCATTTTGTTTTCCCCCTCAAGTCAAGAATGAATTGTAAACAAGAGTGCGTCATCGGGAAATGGTCAAGTAGTGTGTGTTGTGTCTAATGCACTATGAGGAATGTGTATGTGTAGTGATGAGATGTGACCTAGAAATGATGTGTGTGTGAAACCTATATCTGAAGCATATATCATGATTAGATGAACGTATAAGTGATGATTTAGCCTAAGTGTATATCACTATAAGATGAATGGATGAGTGATGATTTATCCCTAAGCGTATATCACTACAAAATGAAAGGAGGGAGTGGTGATGTAACCTAAGGTGTATACCACTACAAAATGATAGAATAGGTGATGATTTAGCCTAAAGTGTATGTCACTAGCCTAGAATTATCACATGATGAAAGGTCAAATGAGTAAATGTGTGATGAGTGTAAGGTCCATTTGATTTATAAACCCTCGGCAATCAAGTATGGACCGAGGAACTAAAGTGCATCATCGGTAGAGTGAATATAGCATGTAGAAGACAATGTAATATGTGTGATGATAGATGACCATATGATGAGTATAATGTGTAAATACATGATGTATAGAATGCAATGCAAGATGTAATGTATAAAGTGGCATGTAATGTATGTAGATAGACTAGTAGTAGTATATGTATGGATGAATAGTATATGATGCTAATGAAGCATGTATGACCTATATGATGAAAAAGTAATGTATATAATGTGTAGATGCACAAATGTTGAAATGTGTGTAGAATGTATGATGTGAGGATGCTAAATGTATGAATAAATGCGTGATGTGTAATTCCTATATAGTGCGGTGTGTGGGGTTCGTGTGTGGTAATCCCTCAACAGTCAAGTGTGAACCAAAGCAAAAGCATTTGTCATCGGGTAATGATGACGCTATAGTAAGAATGAATATGCATATGTTATGAAATTGAATAATGCAAAGATGAGATGTGAGTAGATGCTACAATGATGTATGCGTAAATGCTAAGAATGTGATGTATTACTATGTAAGAATGATAACGCAAGAATGAGGGATATGTCTATGATGATATGACGATGAGAAAAGGGGGATGTGAATCTATTCCCCCAGTGTGTGTAAGAAGAGCGTGTAAATTCATCGAAAAGGTGCCACCTACCAAAGACCAAGTTTGCGTTTAGTGGTGGAAGCATGTGGAGCATATGAACCAGAATGCATATCAAGTGTAGCATGTGTGGACTGTTGTGAAGTATTAGCATGATGTGGTGGATTTTGTAATGTGTCTTGACTACTAGTAGGAGGGTTAGTTGTTGGGATGAAAGTGATTGTTTGAAGCTTAGACTTGAGAGGAGGCCAAGTTGCATTGAGTCTCAAAGGAGACTACTTAGGTTGACTTGGTAATGCAATAGATGACTTAGTAGGAGGGGTTTGTGAACTAATTCCGATAGGTGGTTGACTTTTTTGACTTGGGGATACTGTAGGTGATTGCTTAGGTGGATCGTGACTAACTAAAGAAGGAGTAGCCTTAGGAGCCCATATGGATGTAACCTTTTTAATAGGATGTTGTGCATTAAATGAAATAATACCTTGACGCTTAATAATTTTGATTATGCGATACAAAGTATGGCAATCGTTGTCATTATGTCCATTGATTCGATGATAATTATAGTATGGATGACCTTAATATTTTGTTAACCGATAAGGAGAATAATGTTGCATATGTGGTAGAGTGATCAAATGATGATTAAGGAGGTGAGGAAAAATGTTCATGAGGCATATTATTGTGCTCAAACATGAGAGGCTCAGAGAAATTATGAATCTTGAGGTTCAATCATATGACATGTATTAGACATAGATTGCATATAAGATGGAGAAGGAACACAAACATGATTGAGAAGCATCCTTAAGCTATTGAATTTAATATCTAAGAGATGTGATTGTGGATTCCATGGCTACAAATTTATCTTGAAATAATGTATGTAAGACTTGAATCGATCGAGTCCAATAGGGGTTGAGTAGATGGAGACTCACTAGGGTTGTTAAATAGACAAGTGAGCATAGGACTTAGTTCGTGTGGTGACATATTGTCATCATAATACTTGGTGTCTAAGGATTTTTACAAAACAACCGACAATTAGGGTATCTCTAAGTAAATCAGATAAAGAAACTTGACCCATGATAGAGGAAAAATGAGGATCCTAAGCGTGAAAGACGTCGGGTTCACAAAATGATTAACTAAAATTAACTAACTATGTAGTATGGGGATAGTTAATCTAAACTATGAACAACTATAATAAAGTAAATAAATATAGTAAAGAAGTATGTAAATAAGCTAAACAACTATGCAAAAGGAAATGATAACCCTAATGTGTAAAAAGAGAAAAGGAAAGAACTTGGTTGAATAATAGATGCTCTCAAAACAATGTCACAATGATGACTGGAAAATCTGGAAAGCAGGAACGACTGTGTAGAAGTTCCAAAAAGGATGGATCTGGAGGATCTAGATGGACTAGAGCGCCTAGAGAGGGACTGGGGCACTGCGGGCACTCGGTCTCTGCAATCTGGGGCCCAGTCTCGTGTAAAATATCAAAAAATGATCTACACAAGGTTGTGAGGTGATCTGGAACCTTCGTTGTGTGTCGTATCAAATTCATCATGCTCCTTAGATGTCACCAATAATCCAAGATGAAAGAAAGACTTGCAAGACCCCAAAACAAACATCAAACCCTAAAAAATAAAAATGCATATGAAGGGGTTAGACTGACCTTAGCTACCATAATGGTGGACTTACTAATTGAGTGTTGCACTACATCTCAGACCAATGTAGTTTTATGTGCAAGTGTGTGTGAACATGCCCTAGGTTACTCTTGTGTCAGTCACACTTTGTGAAGTAGTGAGTAATAACTATGTGTAGAAAATCTAATAAAATGTGTGCATGGAATATAATAGAATCCCTCCCCCTATGAAGTGTGATATAGATGTCCTAGCCTTGTGCCTTGATGATGGAGCTATGTAGATGCAAGTGATCTCCAATGCAATAGATGGATGTAACTCTAGATGGGTGATAGTAGTAAGTGATGCTAGGTCCCCCATTATGGTCTCATAACTTTATATTTATAGGGATCTCTTGGTCTAATTTCATAATTAACCCCGAAAAGGATGACCACAAGAAAGATAAAAGATCTCAAATGACTATAAAGAGCCCAAAAATGGTGGGAAAATGCAAAAAAGGACCGGGTCACCCCTAGTGGGACTAGGGCACCCACAAGAACCCCAGTACTAATTTAGGCACCCCAATCAAGGCTGAAATAACATGGGATGACAAGTTGACTGGGCATATGGGTGCAAGAGATTGGTAATGACGAAATAAAATAAAACAAGATGGAAAAAGACAAAGGTTAATTAGTATTTTCTTCACTCAAGAACCTACTAAATAGTAGTATGAGATTAGGATAAATAATGTCTAAAGTGCATGATTTTATGACTACAACCTTCTAGATTTTATGTATTCCCTTCTCTAGTACCTCTATTCATATCTTGATTTCTTCTTCACACAATAAATGTTCCCCTTTCCCATCTAGGGGTATGATTCACTCCATTTCCAATATCTCTTCACTAATTGTATTTATACCTTCAAGCTTGGGTAGCATTCCTTTCCACTAGTCCAATTCCTCTTGGAATATTTCAATCTGTTTAGTGTCATCTCCAACATGTTCTTTGATATAGTTGTAACATGCCCCAACTTTAATTAGGGCCTGGTTACCTTTCTCAATAACTTTCATTTCCCATTCTTTGGTAGCTACATTCCGGGCATTGACATCTTCGACATATCTCAAAGAAGCATATGTGTCCTCAGAGGTGAGTGCTTGTGAATTTGAAGGTAATTGGACAAATTTCTTTACAATATTAGATAAGGCTTCAAACCTTTCTCTTAATTGATTTTGGTCTCCTTGTCTTTGTCAATTTTTTGGATAAGGCCCCAAGGGCCATTGTAGCCTCTTGTTTCAAAGTATTTGTGGTTGGCTTCCCCAATGGAATATGTGTGACTTGGTAGTCACTCATTGTAATTTCATATTTTAGTATATCTCCTTGTGGGGTGGCAATCTCCAATGTCATGTACCCTGCAGATCTACATGGGTTTTGGACAATATCTTGGATTTCTTGGGGGCTCTTGTGGGTCTTGAAAATAGAAAATTTTCAATATCAATAGTCTCTACTTGAGCCACTTCTTTCTCTTCCTTGGGATAAGTGCACCCAATCATCTATTTGTGGGGAATTTCCCCTCTTGGAGCTTGTGGTGTTTGTTGTGGTGTGTATAGTAGACTACAATTTCCGAGAAGTGACATAAGGCACCTTTAGAATAGGTAACTATATTAGTGGGACTTCGTTTCCCACTACTAGCTCTTTTGCTCAATTTGAGGAACACTTCTTCCTTTGCTCTATTTTTTTGTTCACCGGTTTCAGGTTCTTTGGTCACCATCATTGCAATGGTTGATTCTTGGCTTTATCACTAGCTTGTTCCTTTTCCTTGCCCTTGACCACTTCATGAATTGTAATTACCTTGGTGATGTTTTCCAATGTTTCCTCTATAGGGATCACAAGAATATATGGTTTTTTTGGTGTTGTGGTACTGCCTCTTCTTGAGGTTGTACTTCTTTGAAAACAACCATCTCTTTCAATGATTCCCTAGAACTTCTTGTTCAACTAGCACCGCCTAATTGTTTAACTGTAATTTCAGTTTGTGCACTTTGAATTTCCATACTTGTCTCTTCATTCTATATTTCTGGGGTCTCTATCAATTGGATGTCCAATGGGGTGACATCTTCTTCATCTACATCTACTATCTCAACTGGTGGGTTCACTCCTTCTTGAGTTGTAGTAATGATAGGAGCTTCTTGCCACTCTTTTGGTGGAGTTGATTTGATCACTTTATACTCCTCCACTTTTTTTCATCATTTTTTGAGGTTTTTACTAGTTGACTATCCATGGGGTATTATAAACCTCCTTTTCTATTGTTAAACTTTGCACTAAGTAAGCATAGTTTGATGCATGTGTTTCTTTTTCTTTGTCCACCTTAATTATCTCAATTTGTGGATTTGTTTCTTCTTGAGTTGGTGTTGTAGCAGAGTCTCATGTACCTCATATAATGGGACTGATTCAATGACCTTTGGTTCCTTAATTTATTTTACATGTCCTTTCATATCCTGGGACTCCCTTGGCCTATGAGGTCTCGTGTCTCTTTCCAAGGGATATATAACTCTTGCTCTTTTAGTTCTTTCAAAACACTTAAGACCAAATTTCTCTTTCTCTTTAATGTTTTTCGCTTTGAGTTGTGGGTTAATATCGGGTAGGAGCCCCTCATTCTCTTACTTATACTAGAGGATCCTAACAAAGTTACCACATTAGTTATAGGTTTTGAAGCACATGTTACCTTAGTTTGTAGTAGGGGCAATATTGAGTGATGGGGACATCCTTCATGGATTTCATTAGTATTTCCTCAGCCTTTTGGGTCAAGAGGGACATGGAGGTTCATATCTTATTTGTGGTTGCAATCCATTCCTCTATGATCCCAATAGTTGGCTTCTTGGAAGGAATCTGAGGTGATTTCCCCTCCAATGGATCTATTTGGCATGTTCCTTCCTTCAAAGGAGGAAGATCCTCCTGAAGAATTCCTGTAGCCCTGTACTCTTGCAATACCTTAGTATTCTATAATGATAAATCCAAACCCTTTATCGTTAACCATGTCAATGTTCTTCTCATTACATGTGCAATTTTGGTATGTAGTCTTGTTGTTGTTTTTTTATTCCAGTCAAGTGGTGCAATTGGTTGCCCTTCCAAATTCATTTCAGTATAATATTGGCTTACTATTTGTTGGTCATCCACAAAGTCCTAGGGTACAACTACAATTTTGTAGTCAATAACTTGTTGCAATGTCATTCTGGAGAAATCTCTTAGTCTAACCTCTTCTTCATCTCTGTAATTCATCCAAAAATCTTCATAATGTGGTTCATGTTCATATGAGCTTCCTAGGATTGAGCTCATCACCCATCTAATATCATAGTTAGGCTTTGGCTGAAACTTTTCATCTATAATATGTCCATCTCCTCTTCTAAAATCCTAGCTTTTATGATAGTTGAGCAAGTGTATCTCCCTATTAAAATGGGGAACTTGATGTTGGTCTTGTGTTTTCCAGCTATTAACCTATGCACTTCTGCTAATTGCCTTGAGAGTTCTAAGAGTGCCCATTTATCATCTAGGTATTTGGGAAACATAAAAGGGTGTCCCTAGAAACCACTTACCCTTATGTAAGTAAATAATCTAAATTGGATAAAGTAGCATCCATACTCATTTATTTCCCTTTTTGGCAAGCTAGATATTGTAAAATGCTCCCATTCTAGTCTAAAAGGCATATAATATGTGCAAAGAAAGCATCATTTATCTTTCTGAAATTCCTTTTCGATTTTCCAGATTCAACTGAGGGTATACATCATACACCCTATGGGTGGTGAAATATTTTATTCTTGGGATACCAGGGAGGTCTTTGTGACATGCAATATTGTAAACAAGGTATGACATCATATAGAATTCACACCTGATAGTAGTGCCCTCTCTGATTTGTACTACCATCTTAATGAGTTGATCATGGATAGAAGTACTTATGAATTTGGCCCAACAAACCTTCTCAGTGCTACACAAGATATGGATATAACTAAACATCCATTCTTAGAAATCATAAGTTGACTTCAAACTGCAATCCTGCTTAGTAGAGTAATGATGTCCTCAACTTCTTCCACAAAGTGTGATTTGGTTAACCTTTTTGGGACCCTAGAAGAAGAACCTCTATTCTTTATCAACAATTGAGTGTTCATAATTTTGGAATATTCAGCGTGTTTGGCATTCCATTGGCCTTGTGTTGACTGTATGTCAATTTTTACTAGCTTCTCAACCTAGGGAAATCCCAATATTATTCTAAATGCCTCAGGTGATAAGAGAGGACTCTAGCACCACTTCCTTCCAATACTTCCTTGGTTTCCAAATTGTAGTTTTCAACACAAGTCCATACTAATTTTGGGCAATGTATTGAGGGTGGGAAAACAACAACCAAAGAAATACCACTGGCATCAATTGCTGCCATGTAATCACTTCTGTCAGGGGCATGCAATCTTATAGAAATCCTCTATGTCAACATTCCCTAGGTTAGTGTCTATCACCTTATCCAAATTGCTTGTAATATGTGAAGTAACAAGGGTTCCATTTTATTTTATCTTTATCTTGATTGGTAATAGAAGGAAATTGGTATTTCAGGTATTATGAAGTCAAGGGAAAGACCAAGTATGGGGGAGGAATGTAAACCATGGATGCTTCTTAAAAACCCTTATGAATAAACGATAAACTTTAAGAAATCTTTAAATTTTTTTGGGAGACTTACCGAGTTTGTGTATTTCTTTCATAATACTAGTCACATATGCACATATATTGCTTCAAGTTTTTCCAACACCGCTCTTTGAAATCCATTGGTTCAATCTCGTGATCTAAGTTTGTAACTTTAGGGCTCCAGAGCTCTCAATTTTGTCACAAGATAGAAAAGGTGTAAAATACTTAGCAAATTTTTGAATCTATACTCCCTTCATATGAGCAACATTAATGGTGGAAGCCATAAATGCATCATAGTCAATCCCAGTCATTGATTCTTACCTTTTCTCATTTGAATGAGAACCATCCACGTGTCCCTTTTGTCAAGGAGTGGAGCTTGGAGCGTATTTCACATTATTTGTATTAACTAAAAAAGTGTAAAGCTGCAAAGTTGATTGATGTGCCCGATCATTGGTTTGCATTGACAGGATGAAATGTGTCCTTTGTCGAGCCTCGGGGTTTGAGTGCATTTTGCATGAAGTGAAAAATTGTAAAGTGTAAATACTCATGAGATGCCCAATACCGCCTTGCGTTCTTGTGATGACATGTGTTCTTTCGGGCCACATGGCTAAGGATGCGGTTGCTTTTTTGCATAAAATATGAATTTGCAAAGTGCAAAGATTTATGAGAGGCCCGATGCTTCTTTAAAAGATTCCACAACATATTCCATGTCGGGAGCCAAACAATTCTTGCATTTTGCATTTGTGCACAAAATGTAAATATGTTTGATATCTCTGCCAATGTGAAGTCCCGCAGAGGATGCCACTTTATTGGGCAATGGGAATGATTTTGCATTTTTGCATACATGAATGAAATACAATTTTTCACAAAGGAAGAAAGCATCCCTCACTTGTTCATGCATCCATATCCATCACCTTGAACCTTAGGCATATTTATCTCAAACTAGCACACTATTGTTAATCAGATCATGTAAACCTTTTGAAAGAGTTAGTGTATGAAAATATCGTAACTTTCACTTGACACGAGCTTGTTTTGACTCAACACGTATTTAAGATGAAACTTTCTAGGGTCATGGAGCTTATGCGAAACGAGTTCAAAGGTATGTGCAAGGTTTAAGAGGAATCAACTCGGTTTTAGATAGGGGCTCAGAATGAGTACCAACAAGATGCATAAGAGGAAATTTTAAACCTTTAATTTTAACTCTATAATGTGTAGCAATAATAACTATAAGGATTATTTAGATGAAATGTCAAGGTTGACGATGATCTATTTAGTCCAAGGATTGGAAAGTGTGTATATTATAGGGTGTGTTATATATATTTTGATAGGTTGGAATTGAGCCCACTTTTCTTACGCGGTCGAGCTATTGCCCATGTTTAGCATGTATGAGAGTTTGAATAATCAAAGCCCAAACCAAAATATCAATAGGTGGACAAATTTCATTGGTTTATCTAATTTTGAAGGGATAGATTTGACACAAGTGTCAAAGACAATAGAGTAGACTTGGGTTGCACTTGACTTTACGTAAAGCTATGCATGATAGAGCTTTGGAGGGCACGAAGCACACTTTTTCCTCCATGTGTACAACTCATGAGTATATCTATATGGTTAGATAGTCTTTTAATTCAGTAGAAGCCTCATGCCGCAAATATGCTCCTCACAAAATAATTCCGATTCTACAATGTCTTGTTGGCCCAAATCAACAAATCAAAACCTTATTTTCCAATTTTGAAAAAAATTTAAATATAAATTCAAATCTCTAACCTAAGTGGTCAATATAAGCTTATCCCCTTTCTTTAATGCATGCGATCTAATAAAATGTACAAGACTTTAATGTTTTACTTAATAACATGCATTTAAATCATTATGGATTTTTAGGAGTAAAATGATTTTATTTTTGTGCTAGGGGGTATTATAGCCCGTGGGTCCACACAATTAAAAGAATAAAGGAAAAGAATATGTGATATTATTGTCTTTAATTTTGTAATGCTCTAGGGCAAAATTACTTAGTTTTGGGTAAGATTCTTAACACAACTTCGTGATTAATAAGGATTAAATCTTGTTCGGATAAAACCATAAAATTGTATGGATGGAGTTTATCTTCACCGCAATAGCACACGTACGGCCCTGACGTCATCCCCCCGACCCTAGCGAGCTACAACCATTGGGAGGAGATCCCTATAACAATCCTTAACAGTGTAGATTTCTTTGCACGAGGTGAGAAAACTGTGGTTCAACTTCAACTCAACGATTTTCTTACCTAATTAATTAAGAAGCCAGTTCAGTAAAATAGATATTTATTGTATATTCCTTTCGTATTCAAATTCCTATACAAAAAACAAAAATCGTTTTTCAGGTTGTATGGCCCTAAATATTTTTTCTTTTGGATTCTTGAATTTCTTGTTTGTACTGATTGAATTGGGACTATTATTAGGTCATTAGGATTGAGGATTTACTATAACAATTACCATCACTATATTTTTCAATATTTTTTATTGATATTTGTTGTAATAATTGGAAAATTAATAGTGATTGTCGTTGATATATTTGATCTTTCAGTTGAGCAAAATCTATTTTTGCTCCATCCCATATACTCCTAACTCTTCATGCCTCTGCTTGGGTCACCGATGTTTGATGCCTCTGTTTGTTTTGCTGGGTTGAGGATCTGGACTTTGGGGGGCAATATGAGGGTTTATTTTGAGTCCTAATTGTATTTCTCTTTAGGGCAGTTATCGTTAATCAAGTGCAAACTACTGTGAAGGTAATCTTCTCTTCGCTATTTTGGTGGTATTGTTATTTATGAATTGCATTACACCTTCAGGGTAGGTTTTAACATTGTAGAGTCTTGAGCTTTGTATTCCATCCAAAAAAAAATTATCGAGTTGCAAAGGACCAACACTGTTGAAGAGAATTTGCAAGTGGGCTTTTGCTATGAACATTTGAAAAATAAAACTGAAATTGATGCTTCTCATAAGCTATAGGTCACGCATAATGTCAATGATTAGGATTTTGAGAAATCATTAGATTAAGGATATCACCTATTCCTCTCGAATATAGGTTGAAGGATATTGTTAAGCCCTGAAATACAAAGAAGGTTGCCAAGCATAACAAATGTTGAATCTTGAGTGCAACATATGAATAGGGGAGGCTTATACTCCTCATAAATGTTAAATGGAGCAATTTGTAATAAGTCTCCCAAGTTGATCTCTCTACCCAAATAACATCTAGACAGAGTTGATACTCTATAACTCTAAGGCTAACCAATTCAGAGCTAACCAAATCAAGAGGCAATAGTCAAAACCTTCTTTGACAACATAATATCCTAACAACCCAATATTTCAAGAAAGATAGTTTGCCTCGTTACACTGGGCTTTAAAAATTGACCTAGAATGAAGTTCAACTCGCAGTAAGATCATGTTGATTACATGCAAGTAAAAACCAATTGAATATGTATTTTGCATGTTGCGACGAGTTTGCTATTTTTAAGTTTTGTTTTTTAGATTTTGCATGTTGCGGCGGGTTTGCTATTTTTAAGTTTTGTTTTTTAGCTTTTGCATGCAATAGCCTTTAAATACTGGTCATTGTAACACTATAATTTCATTCTTCAAGTATGCATCCAACGCGAAGATAATTTTATTTGATAGCCTTTAATATTGGACATCAATTTACTTTGCACTGACACTTCAAACCTATTCTCTACTTTCCTTTTCTCTAATCATGCAAAGGAAAGATTTAAATGTCAAGGCATTGAATGTTCCGATCGCCCAATCTATTCTTTGAAAGTAGTAACAGAAATTTGGACAAGAGATCTTGATGATGATCAATTAGAACATAAAGTTCTGTTGTGCAAAAAACAAAAAATCATGCTTATTGTGAATTTATGGGTTGACGTAGGCCTTGTAAATGGTGCTACAGGAATAATCACTGACATTATCTACAACGCATCAATGCCACCACCAACATTACCTTTATTTGTTTTTGTCAAATTTGATAGATACAATGGCCCATGTTGGGATCCCTCCAACCCGTTACATATTCCGATACCCCCTATTTCGAGAGGGAATCGAAGACTATTGCCGATTAAAATGGCACGGGATTAACTATCCACAAGTCCCAGGGACTTACTTTGTATAGAGCAACTATCGACATTGGAACCATGAAAGGAAGGGTCTGACATTCACAACTTTCTCCAAAGTTCCCTCACTTGCAAATTTGTGCATTTCACCTCCTTTTTCATTCGAAAGGTACTAAAAAATGGTGCATGTACCAACACTTGGAGCAAGAAAAAAGGAGGAAGCAAGACTACTATAATTTTACTTTTATTGGTATATGTCATACTAAAAATAACCCGACAAAAATACTAAATAGATAAACCTCATTCCTTTTATGCGATTTTTACAAGGAGAAGCATACCACCTTGATTAACACACCAATATATCTTCCCTGCAAAACATGAAAGTTTTTAGGAAGCAAGAAGCATTGGCTTCATTTTTTATTCCTTTGAGGAAGGATCCATAGTGTAATCCAAAACACTGGACTAAATCAATCATAGTTGATTCCAGAGGAATTTCACTCCAGTATTTTGTTTGTTATACCTAGTATTCTCAAGTCTAGAATTAGAGAGATTTCCATTTCTTACGCCAACAAATTTGCCTTTCTAGACACTACTTTGTACTTATTAATGTTAGGCTACTCAAATTCATTCTACTAATTCATCTGAAATTTAGTGTACATCTATGAATTGATAATTTTTAATATTGGACATCAATTTACTTATGCAGCCCAACACTTCAAACCTATTCTCTACTTTCCTTTTCTCTGATCATGCAGAGGAAAGATTTCAAATGTTGAAGGCATTGAACGTTCGATCTTCCAATCATTCTTTGAAAGTAACAAAGAAATTTGGACAAGAGATCTTGATGACGATCGGTTGGAACACAAAGTTCTCTTTGTGTGCAAACAACAAAAAATCATGCTTATTGCGAATTTATGGGTTGACGCTAGGCCTCGTAAATGGTGCTACAAGAACAATCACCGACATTGTCTACAACGCATCAATGCCACCACCAACATTACCTTTATTTGTTGTTTTCAAATTTTATAGATACAATGGCCCATGTTGGGATCCCTCCAACCCGTTACATATTCCGAAACCCCTATTTCGAGAGGGAATTGAAGACAATTGCCGATTAAAATGACCTTGGGATTAACTATCCAAAAGTCCCAGGGACTTACTTTGTATAGAGCAACTGTCAACATTGGAACCAATGAAAGGCAGGGTTTGACATTCACAACTTTCTCCAGAGTTCCCTCACTTGCAAATTTGTGCATTTCACCTCCTTTTTCATTCAAAAGGTACTAAAAAATGGTGCATGTACCAACACTTGGAGCAAGAAAAAAGGAGGAAGCAAGACTACTATCACTCAACCCGTCGTAAATACTACACTCTACTTTGATAACACCTCCGCTACTACTTTACTCAACACTTCTTCTATCAAAATTGACATTGCCATTTAAGGGGTATGAAATGTATTCATGTTTACTAGAAATAAAACACTTCTTTATCAAAATCGACATTTCCGTTCAAGGGGTATGAAATGTATTCACGTTCAAGGAAATAAAATTGCCCACAAAAGGCTACCATTCATGATATAATTCTTCAAATGTATGGAGCTCTTCATGTATACATGTTTAGTTCAGATGTCGTGATATAAGATTTGCAATTGCATATGTACGAATCTGTAGCAAATTTAAATTTAAACTTAAACATGCAACATTTCAATGTAATGTTACATCTATATTCCTACACTACCACTATCAATCACACGCCTTATCGAGTGTACAAAAGACTTCATGTATTCATGTTTAGTTCAAATCAAATACTCCCCATAATGCTACCACTCATGATATAAGATTTGCAAATGCATATATACGCCTTTGTAACAAGTTTTAAATGTAGAGATGGAACCTTTAAATGAAGTGATATCTACACTTACAAAATCAATCAAGCCCTTATCAACATCAACTACAAAAGTAATAATTATCCCTTTAAATCAAATAACATATACCGTTCAACGTTCACATTGCATTATACACATGCGATTGCTAGTATATAGAGAGATCAAACTTACCAAATCAATATGTTCATTTGTTTGTTCGGTTTTTTCTTTCTCATTCTCCTTACCTAAACATACGTTTTTTAGTAAAGTTGTTTATAACTATTTCTCCGATCATTTAAGAATGAAATGTCTTTTAATGCATTTTAAAATTGCTTGTAAGGCTTTAAAAATCTTATTTCTCATTTTTAATTTAAATTGATTGATAAGGTTATTTTCTTTTCGATAAATCATGTATTTTTGAAGCAAAGATAAAAAGAAAGTTAAGAAGAAAATTTATTTTTTAATGGTTTAAACCTTGTCTAATCAATATTAGGCACATTCAAAATGTAACCCTCTATAAACTATCCAATGTTTTCGCATAAAGTTCATCCTTCGTACTCCAAATAAACTTTGTTACGGTGTAAACCTTGTCTAATCAATATTAGCCACACATTCAAAATGTAGCCCACTATATATCATCAAGTATTTTTGATTCAATATGCATGTTTCATAAACTTCCGATACATGCATGTTGAATTAAAAATGAGGATTTTTTAAGTTTCTCGTTCGAATACTTATAGTATTTAAATACTATCGACTACATACCCACTTGTAAACAAAATTACTTTGACGGATTTGCCATTTCATGGCCTTATTATGATTGTCTCACAATGACTCTTACCAAAATTTAAAAATTCACCATACATTAAGATATCGAGGATTTTGGACGACCTCCTTCAAACCTATGAATATTAATAAAAGAAAATTAAAAGTATTATTAATTCCACCTAATTGGCATATATATATCAAACGCTATCATTTTTTTTTTTAATGTTGCTATAATATATTTATTTGTTGATTTAAAACTAAAATAAAAATAAAAGTTATAAAACATTTTTTTGATTAATTGAAATAAAAATAATGAACTAAAAATAAAATAATCCATAAATGCTTGTCTTTATTAATCCATAAAGCTTTGTCGAGTCAAAATTTCAATAAATTGATTAATTAAAGTGCAATGGCCATAAATATTATTTGTAATATAACGTGTTGGCAGGTCAAACCCGTTCAGTTCATTTCATTCTGGTTTTCAGCTGGGTTCCGCTCCAGTGAATTTTGTAGAAATGGTTTCAAGGATTTAAGAGTAGTCCTCAAGAAGGGATTGCTATACATCGAGGTCAAGGCAAATGTAAGCAAACTGGTAAGATCCTCACTGAATTATTTATTTCGAGTAAAAATATACACAAGAACACTGCAGTGGAACACACAATTTAATTAAGTTCACACACGAGGATTTCCAATACCATTACGAATCTGACGACACCCTTCAATCTTTAGACCCAGAAATGCCCAATTCACAAAATTCTCTCGCGACCTAGCCTTTTTTTGATAAATGATGCTTCTCATTCTTCTTCCCATTCTTCTTTTCTCCACCTTCCATGTATCTGGTGCTCCTTTTTGCCCTTGCTAGTCAAAATTATGTGGTAGTGTTTCCTTTGAATCTTCCTATGCCTGTTCAAAAGTGATAGGTGCCTTCTCTGTAGATTGGGCAGAATATTTCAGTTGAGCCATTATTAGCTGAGACAATTACAACTTACAATTAAATTGAGAGGGCTGAAAAATTGAATACAGAAAGAAGGCAAAGGGGCACAATATAGAAGCACTATAGCCGTTGGAGTAGACAAGAAGAGTAAGAGGGCTCCTTCCCTTTGACGTTTCCCTTTCCGCACCTGAGCAGTAATTTGAATGCCCACCAATGAGACATATATGATTATATCCTCTGAATTCAAACAAGGTTGTCCGGTATGGCTCATTTTTGCCTGTATGGAGGGGAAAAACAATTGCTTAGATTAAATGTTCTATACATAAAATTAATATTCTTATCAGTAAAGCTTCACTAATATCTTCCAACCATTCAATTTTGAAACTACAATCACTGCCATCATGTTCATGATCTTCCAACCATTCAATTTTGAAGTTATTATACAACCATTCAATTTTGAAACTACAATCACTGCCATCATGTTCATGATCTTCCAACCATTCAATTTTGAAGTTATTAAAATAATATTATATATAACGGGTCCTTTGCATATATTAACTTTAAGACAAACTATAGAAAAATTAAATCAAAATTTGAAATGAACACATCAAATTAGATAACCATTCCCAAAAGTGGTTGTAAGTCCAAGTTTATCCTATATTGACCTACGGCCAAAATATAATACGTTCTTTTAAAGCCATTCCGGGTTTCTGCATAATTGCAACCAACATGATCTTAGCCCGAAACACTCATCAAGTGTAAAACAAAATATCAATACCTGTATGGTATTTTCTATTTCCTTCACTTGAAACTTCCCCTCCTTTGTTTGTCACACACCATCTAACACTGCAACATGGAAAATAATGTTTTGTTGAAGAACAAATGATATTCACTTATTCACACCCATAATTCAGGTTGGATTCCAATGAGTATTGAGTTTTACAATCACACATTGTTTGAATGTATTGATTGGAAGAATGCTGAATCTTTCATGATTTTCAGTTTTCACCAATTCGAATTGTGCAATAGAAATTTGTTTGAATTTAGCAACTTAAACATTCTGCAAATTGTTCTTCCGCCCTAAATGCTAAGTCGCACAATTCTGATAGGGTAAAAATCCTCTTTCTAAGCCCTAAATGCTATGTTACATAATCCTGATATGGTAAAAATTTCCTTTCTAGGAATTTAAAGGAAAACTTTTAACTTATGGTATTCCTTAGTTCCGTACTTATATTTTAATTCAATTAGCTTTTGCAGTAGTTTTTAGCTGGAAGGTAGTTCTTCCTAAATCTCGTCCAAATCGCTCTTTCTATCATTCAGATAAATTTAGAATTGTTTAAGGATTTTTATTTCTGCTCATGGATTTCTGTTTGGTTCTGCCAAGTTTAAACTCGTTTAATATTCAGTAAACCCTTTGAATTAGCTTTAATCTGTGCAATTTTTGCTATATTAGAACAAGAATTTACTTAGTTTGGTAAACCCTTCTAAAGGTTTGCAAACCCTATCAGTCTGGATAACCTTACTAATTTAACAAACCCCACGAATTCTGTAACTTGTAAACCCATCATCACTCATAGCTTTCTCTAAGTAGCTCCCAGGTGGTTGAAAAAATTGTTAATACTTTCACCAATCCATCTACGCATTTGGAAAACCCTACTATTCTGGAAAACCCTTCCGATTTGGCAAACCCAACTAATGTGGAAAATTGTAGAAACTGCCCATAGTATTCTCTCTGAGTAGCTCCCCATGCAATTGAAGAAATTTCTTAATATTTGCTCTAATCTTTCCTGTGAATTTCATATGTCTTAATGTATAAATAATATGAGCTTGTGTGAGGTGGCCACAAGATAGGATTTTAATTTGTTATGTTACAACAAGCCAATATGGATGCATTTCTTTTAGCTTTGATATTACTAGCAGTGGTGTGGCTTTTCATTTTAGAAGCGGCATATTGAATGTCTTTTGGTGTAGGGAAAATTTTAAGAGCTAACCTATTTTTTTAAAATAGGAGGATTTTTTCTACATTTCAATTAATATGAAATTTATGTTAATAGGGTAGTACTTGAGGAAGCCCACCAGATTTATTAGCAATATATGAAAGTATGGCAAATATTTGATATAAAGACATGGCTAATGGTTTATGGAGCTGACTGGCGGATGTAATTTTTGATATGAAAATACTAAACAGAGAAAAATAGCCTGTAAAAATTACTTTGTTGGAGTGTAAGCTTGATGCATTGATGTGTTGCTCGACAGTTTCAAAACTTGTTCTGCGTGGAAGCTTTATCGGGGCAAGATGGCCGGACATGGTATCGAATCTTCTTTACTTCTCTGTTTCACATTTTACATGGGCAAGAGGGTTTATTAACGCCTGTTGCATTTTTGATCGAAAATGATATTTATAATGCTTCTTGCAATGTAGAGAGTGCTGCTGATGCACTGTATAGAGGTCATGTAGAGACGCTAGAATAAGAAATGTATCATCTGAGATAAGCTTGCATATTCTGTCAAATGAATTTTATTAATATTATTTTGTTCCTTATGTACAGGTGACAAACATCGTCCCAGCAAGAAGCAAGAAACCTCCAAAAAGGTTTGTTCTTTTCTCAAAATTTTAGTTTTCTTCATAATGAAACTTACCATTTTTTATTTAGTTGTTTTCATTAGAAATTGATGGACACTTATGGGCCAGGAAACCACCAAAGGTTCAATTTCTAGGCAGAAACCAGCTATCCTGATGGAGGATGAAAAGCCAAAATAACAAAAAACACTATTGTTCCATTCTAAAAAGTAAACAACTGATGACCAACAAGTATTAAAACCAACAAGAATATTACACTGGCATGAAAAGAGGACTCCATTAGAGCTAAAGACTAATAAAATTTTGACAAGAAATTATAAGATGCATTGAAAAACAGAAGAGCTGAACACTCCTAAAATGATAAGCCAGTGGAATTAGGCAAAACGAAAGGGCCTATAATGGCAGTTTGGTGGTACACCAAAATCATTCTTTACGCTCCATAATCCTGTGTTTCCTAAGTGGTACTAACTCCAGTATTTCTGATGCGTATCTCCATCAGCATTAGTTGCATGCTTCTATCGGTGGTTGCAGTAAAAATGTCATGGATATTCTGTCAGCTAGGTGCTGTCTGTTCTCTATCATATGGAAACCAACGACCATGGAGCTTCATCCTTCTAGGTTCTGAAATGTAACCACAAACAAAACCTACAAAAGCAAAAGTAAACCTAGACAACATTTAGCATGATGACAAGAACCATAGGCCAACAAGACACGGAGATCAGTGAGTTCCCTGGAGCTGCAATGGCTTAATGAGCCAGAACTCATCCCAAGTCCAAACCTGAAAAACAAAAAGGCTAAGTGGACAAAGAGTGGTCCAAATAATGTTCAGAGAAAAGCAAACAATCACCAGCCAGAATTATCTGTTATTGCGTTTTTCACTAAAATTTGTTTTTATCGAACAATTCTTGAAGGTCTTCAAAGGTTAGTCTTTCTGAACGGACCAACTTTGTCGATTGTAATACAGGCATGATGGCATCCTAGCCATCCACCGATATGCGTAAAGGAGTGCTCTTCATGGCTATTATGGTCAAGTACTAACAATTTTCATCCATATTAGAGATTACCTACAAAGATCCTTTAGCTGATTTGAGGGTGGGGCTTTTAATTATATATTTGAAAATCAACTTTTAGCAGACTTTGAGTGTGTTTTCTGATAGTTCTATCAGGCCTGCAGTTGGTAGGATCCTTATGCTGCTTGCTTGTTTGGCTTTGAATATGGATTGTGTCAGTAAAAAAAAACAGTTTATTTGCAAGATGCTTATGAGGCTTTGGTTGGGGAGAATTGATTTGAGTGCTGTTAAAATATAACACATTATATAGAATGTAAAATCAGTTATGTAGTTGTTCGGTTGGTAACTGTACAACCACCTCTCTCTTCTATAAATAAACCTCTGCCTGTATCATTTGTACAGCGCAGTTTGTGCCTTCTGTCTTCTTTCTTCTCTTTGCATATTCCAACATTGGTATCAGAGCGAAGGCATCGGTGAGAGGTCGACGAGAGGAGAGGTCGACGCAGGGCAGTCTGAAGGCGCTGGAGGAAATCGTGGAAGGGATTCGTGATCGTGAAAGAAGGGCAAAATCGTGGGTTTTTTCACCAAAAATCGCAGCGCGGGACAGCGCGGGACAGACGCGGACAGTGCGGGACGAGGGCAGCGGGTCGCAGAAGCAAAGTCGTGGGTCGCACCAGCAAAAACGCGGGTCGCAGAAAGGAAAAATCGTGGCTCACAGCACCTGCAAATAGCAAAATCGCGGAACAAACAGCAGAATCGCTGGAGGAAAAACGTGAGACCGTGAAGGGCAGAAACAACTTCGTTGGTCGTGGGCATAGTCAAAGAAAAAAAAAAAAAAGAAAAAAAAAAAAAAAGGCAGAATTCGCTGGTAAAGGGCAGAATTCGCAAAACGTGAAGGGCAGAATCACAAAGGTAGCAAAAGATTTTATAAAATGTTATAATTTTTTACCTACCTGCCACGTATTTGCATTTTCCTACAGCCACGCATATTATTCATTCATTTAATATTTTTGGCTGGAAAAGAATACTTTATTAAGTGTGGGGCAAACTTTTATTTTATTATTTTCCGTTACTTTGGAATAATAAAATGGCAAATATATCACACTTGACGTTGCCAGAGACACAAAATTAACGGGCACTAATTTCAATGTTTGGAGTCATAAAATTTTAACGGTTGCGGAGTTTCGGATTGTGATAAAATAATCAAGGGTGATGAAAGTCGACCAGCAACGAACTTCGAGGATTATGACAAACGTCATAAGGAAGCGTTATTGCTTCTCAAGTTATCGGTGTCGGATGATTTGATACCGGAAGTGCGGAATGCCACTGTGGCAAGCACGTTGTGGACCAGTCTGAGGGATAAATATCAGACGTCAGAGAAGAGTCGGGTTTTATACCTGAAAAATATGCTCTTTTCCGTAAAGTTACAAGAAGGTGGATCAGCTGTCTGAGCACCTACTTCGGATGAAAGACCTCCGAGACCAGTTATCTTCCATCAACAAAAAGGTGGACGATGATGATATGGTGGCTCTGGTTTTGAACAACTTACCTTCTTCGTATGAGTCATTTGTGGAGGCACTCCATTTAATGGCTGAAAGTCAAACACTCACGTTTGACAAGGTGAGTTCCTACTTGTTGCAAAAGGAACGGAGACAACTTCAGGCAAAATCTAATTGTGACCATTCAGAGAGTGCTCTTGTCACTCAGTCAAAGGGAAAGTGGAAACGTCACTTTGGTGAATCTTCCACTCAGATCGTCACATGTTATTATGCATCACAAGGTTGGGCACCTCAAGAGGGATGCCGGAAGCGGATGTATGATCTTTCAAGCGTAACAAAAAGCCATGTAATGAGGAACATGTGGCAGCAGTTGCAGAAGAACGGGATTCGGATGACGAGTATGCTCTTTACTGTCTTACGACATCATGCTCAAATGATAGTGGTACCAGCGATTCTTTGGATTATTGACTCAAAAGTGCGTCTCGCACACTTTTCATGTCGTATGGACTGGTATGTTTCATTTACCGCAAATATTTGTTTTGAATCGTAGTACTAGTTGATGGAGAATCGCTCATGCAGAGAAGGGATAGGAGATATATGCATCAGTATTGAATAATGCTCATAAATTGTGGTACGGAATGTTAGATATGTACCTTCTTTACAAAAGAATCTTCTATCTATTCACAATTGACTGAAAATCCCAATATTTTCGTGGATTTCGTGGAAAGAAGTGTGTTGTCTCTGATGTGAAACAAAGACGGATAATTGCCCTTGGTATTGGGGAAGGTGGTCAATATCAGCTTGTTGATCCGGTTGCGATCAACATGAATGCACGTGTGGAGGACAGCTCCACCATTCAGGATGTGCAGGAGGCTGCAATGCCTTGGGAGGAAGCCATTCCTCACAAATTTGTTGACTTGGATACAGTCAACCTACATGCACCTATTGTGGAGGGAATATCCACTATACTAGGTGTATGGGAGGCGGACATGCCTTGGGAGGATGGATTTCCTCATTCAGAAGAACAATTTGTTGTGGACGGAGACTCCACTATTCCAGATGCATTGACGGTGCATGGTGAGATGGCATGCCCAGCCATTCACTCAGAGGTTCTTGCTCGAAGGACAATAGAGCATGAACAGTTTGCTCATTGTGTTGTGAAGGATCTTTCCCAACAGAGGGGGATAGATGAGCAAATAGATAAGACGGAGATGGTTATTTCTCCTATTGAGACGGAGACCACTGCTGAGACGGAGATGGTTATTTCTCCTACTATTGAGGAGTTGGTTCTAACTCCTGCACAGATGGTCACATTCTTCTTCTTGAAAAAGTCGGATGAGCACTACATGGTGGTGCAAGGATGTGATCAAGGTGACTTTGATCACAGGATAATTGAGTCTTTGTACAGACTCCAGCAGGCTACACAAGCCTGGAATGGATTTTTCAATTCACATCTTCGAGGTTCTGATTTCAGCACTCTGGAGATGGGGCTGACACTCTCAGCCATTGGTGATTCATCATTGGTCAATGAATCACGAAACAGAGAACCAGTGGACCACTTGCCATATCTTTTGTTCATGGGACCAGATTTTTGTGTTGCGGTTCGTCTTCATTCGACAACTGCATCACAGTTAAGGACTGCTGATTTTAAAGTACAACTTATGGCACAGTCTGTAGATGTAATGACTAAACATATGGGCTTTAGGATATTTGTAAAATTTCGGGACAAACTTTGTCTTGTTTCCGGTTTAGTCATTAAGAGGGGGTGTTAAAATATAACACATTATATAGAATGTAAAATCAGTTATGTAGTTGTTCGGTTGGTAACTGTACAACCACCTCTCTCTTCTATAAATAAACCTCTGCCTGTATCATTTGTACAGCGCAGTTTGTGCCTTCTGTCTTCTTTCTTCTCTTTGCATATTCCAACAAGTGCAGCAGTGCTGGTCCATGCTTTTATCCTAAGAGCCTTGTGCAACCCTGCATGCTGGCACACTCCGTGCAGCCTGGCTATCCGCACAACCTTTGTGGACCCTTGTGCGTTTGTGCAGGTCCAACAGTAATACCCCACACCACTCAGTCTCTGCACAGAACTCAGTGGCCACTTGAATACTGTGCGATGTCAGGTGGCACTTCCTGGGCTTTGGCCATGTCAACACACATGTCAGCATACCACGTGTCTGAAAGATGAACCATCCCCACCTATAGGAAGGTGAATTGTCATCTGTTGCGAAGTTGAACTATTTTGTAAGTGTCATCTCTTGTAACTGCTTTCTTGTAGTGATATATTATAAGCCAATTGCTTCCAATGGGACATCAATCATCGAATAGCCATTTCTCCACATTCCAGTTTTGGAAAATCAGATAGGAAGCGTTACCCCTTTCTGATCATGGAATCCTCTTTCTCAGCCTTGCAGCACATTGTACACATGTACCGTATCCTATTCCCTTCCATTGGATAGAATTGGCTTTACTTTATTAAACTTGTCTGTTCAAATGTGTAATAGTTTACTGCTGTTTATGTTTCTATTGCATGTTCTATAACTTGGTAATTGATTTGCCCAGTTACTGAATTGTCCTCCGTGCCTTCTTCCCAAGCCTCATGGTGTGGATTGAGTATGTTTTCAGTTAAAATAGGTCCTTCCCAATAGTATTTTAATAAATTTGTTTGTGCAGAGGATGGGAAGTAATGATAATGATTATTTGATGGAAGAAGGAAATATCTGTTGTTAGTCAAGCGATTGGGTGCAGTTCTTCCAATGTTTTATTCCTTTTCATGAGTGGCGCTCTTGTTCATATTTTGAAGCTCTTCTTCGATTATTCTTTATTCTTTTACGTGATTGATTCCTTTCATATTTGGGATTTGCTAATATTTGTATTCAACTTTTATATCTTGCAAGTATGGAGCTATCTTCAATTCTAGTGCCTCAGAAATCATGCATTTAACTCTGGAATATCCCCAGTAATATACTCACAAGAGTCAATTATTTCATCATTTTATTTACTATTTTGCTCTCCTAATACCAACGTAGTACAGTCATTTATTTAGTTTAGCCAATGAAAATGTGTAACATCTGTTTTGCTAAACATTTTGGAACTGGTGCATGGTTATATGTTGCTATGGAGGGCTTGTTAACACCGCGATTTGGATTGGTTCTTCAAGTAGTTGACATGCCCTTAAGACTACATAGATTTAGTGAACAAATTTTATATCAGTTTGGCCACCTTTTTAGAAAACAAGACAACAAATATAGGTTCCTATGCCTACAAAAGAAACCAAGCTCTTTGATACCCTCTTCCTTATCGAATATTGAAATGAGGGTTAAAGCTTTTAGTTGGGACCTTCGATTTTAGAATTTAAATTTCTTTTTATGCATATACTGATAATTGTCAATGCTTCACATGTATTTTCTCTTAGGCATGCGCAAACAGTTCTCAGTTAGTCTTCTTCACGCTTTCAAGTTTCCAGAGCTTGTTAATGACATGAAGGCATTTTAGGTTGTGGCTCAGATTGCTTAGTCCTGATTTTATCGTTGTGTTTGATTCAGTGTCCATGATGCCAAATTCTGCAGGCTATAACTTATTTTACAAGTAAATATTTGTATTGTTTGAGTTCAAGTCCTGCAAAATGTACAATATAACTGTACTTCAAGAAAGCCCTCCCATAGAACAGAGTACTGGATGATGTTGTTACATCAGTTTTCCTACTAGTATCATTGGTAGAGTTTAAAGTACGAACTAGCTAAATTAGGTCTTTTAACAGCATGACACAAAATGGAAGCCATACTTATTATGAACAATATTATATCCAGACCCAATCAGCTTCAATGAGCCTAAAAGAGGTTTCTCTAAACTATACAAAGACATATAATACTGATTCCCGTAACACAAAACAGAAGCCATCCATCATAAAGTATGAACTAGCTAAATTAGGTCATTTAACAGCATGACACAAACAGAAGCCATACTTAGTATGAACAGTATTATATCCAGACCCAATCAGCTTCAATGAGCCCAAAAAGGTTTCTTTAAACTATACAAAGACAGATAACACTGATTCCCATAGACATCATACGAAATCTAGATTGACCTCCTGTATCTGCTTGGCAATATTGCATATTAGCTATTAACATTAACTGAATTTAAGAAATGGCAGGAAACAGCAGCAAGATGATTAGGTAATCCCATGTTTTCTAATATGCTTTGTTCATGCAGATTGCTCCTTCCCAAGCCACCTATTCACCATCCTCATCCATTTTCTCCATCCAGACAATTAACTTCTCTTCCATACTGTAGAAGCCCGCCTTTGTGTTCTCCAAGCAGCCAAACTCTGGGCAGTGTGAAATACTGAATACTAACACCCCCTTTGGTCAACACTATGTTCTTTATATATGGGACAACCTCTGAACATTCTTTTGTTTTGCATTTGAAATTCGGGAGTGCAATTTGTATCTCATAGGAACACCCTATCATATTCACTGATAATTCATCTATGTTCTCTAGTCTCAGTCATGGTGGTCATGCTCAGAAAGAAATGAAATACGAGAGGTTCAAAAATACTTGAAATATGTTTGAGCGAATAAAGTTTGTGAAAACTTTGAGAAATAATTGCATATAAAATTCTTTCCAAGCAAATTTTCTTAAGCATGCATAATTTTCTTCATGCATTCAATGTTTGATTTTTGGTCCATTAAGGTTAGAGAGACTGTATCAGCATTGGCTGACTCTCTTCAAAAAATGTGTGTTCTTTACATATGGCCTAAAAGCCAGTTTGTTTGCATTTGGAGCTTTTTTTACTAGTACGCTCTCAGCTGCCGTTTTATAGACACGATCTTCCAATCTCATTTGTGCATCAGAAGTTTCTTTCCACAATATCTTCTATCTTGCACCTCTCTGTGGTTTTCATTATTTTGGGGTTGTTTATAGTTTCCTCCAAAGCCTGTTTCCTCTGTGCTCTATTTTCTCTGCAGAGTTTGAAACTCTTCATTCACTACGATCTATGTGTGCAGGCTCTTCTTCCACAACTTGCTTGAATCTGGTGATTATAGCACTATCCATTTTAACTTATTCCTCAGATATTTAACAGTAAATGGGACCCACGCTTCCACTGCACAAAGATCTTTAGTGTTATAGAAATTTAAGGACAGAATTGATAGGGCATCAATGAATGGACACCATCTTCAGAAGCAGAGAAGTCATATTCATAAGAATTGATAGGACATGTAACCCTATGATGGTATTATGTGGGCAGCATACAGTTTATCTGGGTGAAAGTGCCATCAATGATAGCTCTCAATGCTTCAATCTCAGTGTAGAAAGTAAACGCATTGCTGAAGATACTTTCTCATAATTTTGCACGGAGCAGGAACTGATTGGGAAGGACCAACATCTATCAAATGTTTAAGTGGTGAGAAAATAGGGAAAAGCTACAAAAGACACCTTTGACAATGTCGACAGAACTGTTAGTTCTCTTTCCAATTTCTGGTATTATCATACAATGCCTTTAAACGACTCATGCACGATCTCAGCACTGTGCTCAGGACTTTCATAAATATTCTTACATCTGGAGATACTTATGCAAATGAATTTATCCTTATGGAGGCTAACAGCTGTGAGATCTAGAATGTAAGCTAAAATTTTCAATGGCCAAATTGTAAGGACTCATGGTTATTCTTAATTTATTTAAAAAGAGAGAGATATATTTTGACTGTGTATCAGCAACTATGGCTTGATTTGGAGAATCCTGTTAGGAGGCCTCAATATCCTCAACGATTTTTCCATCCATTTATCAAAAGTTGTTACTTGCCCATACTTGGCCATTTCCCCTCTTAATGATTCTAAAAGGGGTGGGGAGAAACTATAAAACTCCTGAACTAATATTATTTACAAAGGTTAATGCTACTCCTTTCTATATATACAGCACTCAAGAAAATTTTAAATTTTAAATCTGAGTAAGGCCATTTTGACCCATAACAAAATGAGTAAAAGTTCAAATTCAAATATAGCATTTAATCTTCAGACACGATTTGGTTACCATCCTAAATTAACTTTGGAAGACCTTTGATCTTGTCAATGTGGTGTCCGTTTTCTCTTATTATTATATTATATTGCTCCCCTTTTCTCTGCAGCAACTATGAACTCCCAAATTGGCTAAACGATTAACTGGTTTAATGGGAATCTTAAAATTGTAGTCTCATCTGAAAGGTAGAGATTACAATCAGACAATCGACCTTCTACTATGAACACTTTTTAAGTTTTGCCCATGTCTGAGACCATTTTAACATCCCATATTATTAAAGAGATAAGGTGTTTTTACAGTCCATATGAATAGAGAAATTTCAAAATTATATCTGGACAAAATTTCTAGAAATATTTTCTCTATCCCATATTATTGCTTTTCTCTCAGCCACATTATTAAATGCGAGTCTTTTGAAATCTATCTGATAAAGTTCCAAAAGGTAAATTTCTGCTGACTTTTCAATATAATTTTTCCTACCGGACCTGGGTTGCCTTTGGAGGCCCCATTAAAGTTCCATTTAATTGAATCGTCTTTAGGTGTATCCCATCTCCTCTTCTCACTGGAGGGAGATTTTAGTCTAGCACCTTTAGTGGGGGCAAGTACTAGTTCTTGATTCAAGTATTTTACATTTAAATTTATTATGATTATCACAAAGGTAGACTAAATTGTACTGGTAATTTAATATTTTTTACTTTGATGGTTTTCTAATCTAAAGGGACTTGGAACAGGAAGAGCCAATGTTAGATGAAGATGTGGATTATGTGGAGGAATATGAAGAGGAATACCAAGATGGTAGGTTGTGCTTTGATTCAATTTATGATTCTATAGATTGGACATAATTTAAATATTTTTCCACTCCTAATTGGCTAAAAAGCTGACAATTTTAGAAACTGAACAGGCGAGGGAGAGGGTCTAAATAAAAGAGATTTTACCAAGTTGGAGTTGAAACCTGATCATTTTAACAGACCACTATGGGTCTGTTCTGATGGTCGCATTTTTTGGAGACTTTTTCTCAACTTTATAAGCAAGCATATGACTTCCTAATTGCAATTGCAGAACCCGTTTGCAGGTAAATTAGAATTCCGTTGCCTCAGATTTAGATGCTTAGACAATTTTCCCTTCATGTTTATTTTGTTATTGCTTAGTGAACAATGTTGATGGGCAACATATGTTTTCATGCAGACCAGAATCTATGCATGAATATAATTTGACACCTCATTCACTTTATGCTGCTGTTTCTGTGGGGCTTGAAACTGAAACAATTATCACTGTCCTCAACAAGTTATCCAAGACAAAACTTCCGAAAGAGATTATTGATTTCATTAATGGTTCAACTGCAAATTATGGAAAGGTCAAGCTTGTATTGAAAAAGAACCGTTATTTTGTTGAGTCCCCATTTCCAGAGGTAATATTTACAATAATCCTCGTTACACTTTTTCTTGGTGTCTTTTGAGTTTCATGATTTGGGGATTTAATTAATTGTTTGTAATATAATGTCTGACATGCAGGTTTTGAAGACGTTACTGAGGGATGCTGTTATTGCTCGGTCAAGGATACATTCATCTGAGGTAGGATAAACATATCTTATGCTTAATCTTACCTTTAACTTTGTAAGTAAATTAACTACACAGAGCTAGAATGACTCTGGATTTGATTGTACAGTTTGGTTTCTCAAGTGTAAGTAAACTCAAGCAAGGCAAAGTTTAGAAGATTGGTGATGCTAGAAGGTGTTATTGAAGTGTGTGTAGCACTGCAATGGGTTTATGGGATTTTGAGTTTATTTGATTCAATATCATGTCTATATTCTGTAAAAAGTTTTTTTGGAATTTTGTTTCGTGTAATAAATATCATGTTCTGCAGTGCTTGCTATTGTTCATAATTCCCTCAAGTTACCCTGGAATTACTGTTACCTACCAATTTCACTGCATTCTGCTTTTCATTTTTGTATTCACCCAAGTTACTCTTACTATTAAAATGATATTTTGAAATGTGCATGGAATTGCTAATATGTGCCTAGCTATACTGTGATTACTGTGCAAACAAATTTCATTCGTGTTTGATCAAAATCGCTTGCTTTGCATTCCTATGATTCGTGGACAATATAGTAAGTTGTAACACTGGCCTGCACCTGACAGGCTTCCTGGTTGTTAGAGGAAGTTTGGATTTCATTTTAGAAGATTTTCCTCATAATTAATCAATTTACTTTCTTTTATAAAAAGTTGATCTTGTGTTATTACTCTTTAGATCATAATATTTATCTATTCTAGCCCTACATTTGATGTCTTATTTTATGTGGTTGAGGAATTGTGCTCTATATTGCATTGAAGGCAAGACCTTGGAACCATCTTAGATCGTTGGTTACAACTGTTGTTGTTATTCAGCCATTAAGTTAGAATTGTGGTTCATTTTTCAGTATTCACAGATGAATGAATGCCAACTTCTTAACATTTTCAATTGTCTTAAATGACATTTTGAGCCCTTTTTAATGAAAATCAATCTTATTGCTATGCATTATAAGGTATTTGGTGGCTACAGTTTTAGTTATATTTTGTTTAGTTACAAAATTTCTACGTTGTGAGCACCAATTAGTTACTTTCTTTTATTTCTTGTAGGTCTCTGACATTCTGGGAGGGGATATGTTTACAGTTAGCAAAGCTCCTAATGAAATGGGAGGAAGCCATACAGAACTTATTGCTAGTGAAGACATCACTGCAGCAATTGAGGAAAAAGAAACACATTCATTTGAGATCGATCCTGCGCAGGTGAAAGGCCAGTTTATTTTAATGTTTGAAAATAAGCTTAAGCCATACTACTTTGATGTATGTTTTGTTGGTCCTTTTTATTTGACAATAATGATCTTTTGAATTTCCTTTAGGTTCTGACTGAATTATTTTTTTGGTTCAGGTGGAAAATGTAAAACAGCGGTGCCTACCTAATGCTTTAAATTATCCCATGCTAGAGGAATATGATTTTAGAAATGATACTGTAAGTCTAAACCATTTAACTTTTTTGACATAATTTACAATTTTTGGTGGACAAGTGAATCTACATCCTGTTTGGTTGTGCATGTTGATATTGTGGCCAATTATTTCATTTTATTTATGTATCAGTAAAGATGTTATGATTCCTTTCTGGGGAGTGAGGGTTTGTGTAGTAAAACCTTGCCAGCTATCAATGCTGCTCTGTGTGTCTGTCTCTTTCTCTCAATCATATTTCCAAAAGCTGGTGGGGAGAGATTTTTAAGCGATGCAACCTGTTATCCCTTTATTCAATCTGTGTTGGTGGAGGAGCTCCACGTGATTTTTTTAACTCAACTATCAAGTTCTGTTGTGCTCCTCTTGCATATCTTTGTTTATCGTAAATTGTAATGATTGGATTTCTTTAGTTTTTGAAGATGCTCCTGCCACGATTATTGAGTCTTTATTTTATACATTTGAATTGATGTTTTATTTGTAGCAAGTTGATGTAGGAGCATCATCTTGTGCATAGTAAAATTTTGGCTTTCATCACATTTTGGTGTGTGTGGGGTCTTAGTAGGCCTATTTGGTGTGTTTAGGTTGTTTTCTAACCTCCTTGAGTCCTCCTTGGGTGTTCTTGTGTCCTTTGTTTTCCCTCCAAAATGGACTGTTTGGAAATTTGAATTTTTAAGTCTAAGAGGAAAGGGTCTAATGTAAATGTAAAGACTAATGATGATGTAAAAGGTCATTTTAGACCTCATGAGGGGCAAATAAAGTGTTTTAACCTTTGTCTTAAGATGTCATACCCTAATGGTCATCTTGAACTATGGTTGGTCATCTTGGGTTAAGTTGTAACCATTTTTTTCCCATGAGAAGAGAAGGGGAATTCGAATGGAGGAGTTAGTTATCAAAGAGGTAGAGGTAAGTGTGAAGAGCCATAGAGAGAGGCTCAGGAGGTCTGATAATCCAAGAAATGTACTGAAACAGATCTCTTTGTAAATAAAGTGAGTAAGTTTTTCATATTTGTAGAAGAACTCTGTATTTTAAGGATGTAACTATGATTGTACAAGTTTGCAAAGGGTATGCTTGGTGTTGTCTACAGGAGATCACATGATCATTCTAGAAATACTTTGGAAAGATTGAGGGGTTTGATTTTGCAGAGGTAAGGGTTCCGATTTTGAGTTTGAACTATTCTGTTTCTTAGAAAGTACAGTTTACAAGACTGTTAACATACTTTTGGGTGATGAGAGCAAGTTATTTGATATTTTATGATTGGAAAGGAAGATCTGGAGTGAAATAGGAGTTCTTACAAAAATACAACTCATATTCTGATGGTGAATGGTTTAGAACAGAGCATGGAATGAAAAGGACTTTTAATCTTGTGCACAGGCTTGTGTAGGCTAAGAAACCAATTATATGATTGATTGACTAGGTTGTTGTGCTTGACATGCAATTAGGAGTGTTGGAAAGGTGAATAGGGGTCAGTGGATGCTTCAGAGATTTTGATCTAGCCCGAGAATTCAAAACAATAAAAATTACGCCTAAAATATCCATTCACTGCCCTGTAGTGTGCAGTCTAGGATTTAATAGAGAGAAGTGAATGTAAATCTAGTTCTACCCCTTGAAAAGGTCTCAAATTTTGTAGGAAGTTGCATGTTGATGGGGCAGAGATGCCCATGTAATTTCAAAGTGAATGGGAGAGTTTAGAGGGGTCAAAGAACAAAAACACAGTCAGCCAACTGGGAATGCCCAGTCTTGAGGGCTTTAGAAGGAAGTGATTTTGTGAAAGGCCATTTGACCATGCCCTGGAGAACTGTGAAAGCTATTTAAGGTCTATGTTAAGAGGATTAGGTGAGATATGGAAGTATAAGAACCTTAGGAAGAACTCAGGAGTATTGAATGCAAAGAAAAGTAAAGGTACAGTCTTCAAGTCAAACTGTGACAGTCATGTCTAAGATAGAGTTACAATGATCTTGCAGAGAAAGTCTATAAAATAGTTGCGGTCTAAACTTGTTGGGAGAATTGTTAGAGTCTGTGCAAGCCTTTGAAGAAGCATAGATAGTCTATTGAACCATCAAACAAGAGGGAATGCATAACTGTCCTCTTATAGCCTAGTAAGAAGCATTGAGGAGTAAGTGAGCAAATTGAGGAAAGATGTTAGCAAGGAATGAGCGAGTGATTGGGATGATTAGTGAAGATGTGTAAGTGACATTGATAAGGAGGGTGCTAGGAGCAACTAAAGAAGTCAGAGGTTAATGAGTCAAAACAGAGCTTAGAAGAGACAGTTTGTAAGCTTAAGAACAAGAATCTTGAGAGGGCCAAAACTGAGAAAGTGTAATGAATGGAGATAAAAGGAGTGATGAGGCAATAAGAAGAGCTTAAACAAGTTTGATTTAGGTGGATCAAGGTGGAGGAAAGGTGTTAAAACAGTGGAAAAAGATAAAACCCTAGAAAGTGCTTGAAACCCTAACAAGACCTAAAGAGACCTAGTTCCTAGGGAACAAGTTGAGTTGGAGGAGTTTGTACTTAGAGTCAGAACTTGAAATTTACCACAAAGCAGGAGTAGCATAAAGGGTATCCAGAACCCTCATTTCTTTTCCTTGAAAGTTTGTAGACTCTCTAGAAAAATAAGCTTTACATGATTTAAGGGGTATAAAGAAGACCTAATTTGGAACGGTAAAGAAGGAATAAGATTGGATGGGCTTAGGAATAGACTCTGAAACTTTGTAATCAGTTGAATAACCTAAATGTGTATCTAAATAACTTAACAGTCAGGCATAACTCTCTGAAAATTGTGATTTTTTATCAAAACTACATTTTGGCAGGGCTACTAGCAGTTTTCAAGGTCTAAAAGGAGTTTGCCAACAAATGGAGGTTTATAACTTTTTCAAGTGATTGTTCATGGTTGTATAGTGTATTCCATAGTTTGTGTTTGGCCGGATTTGTATGAAATCGGTTCGAACCGTATTTTTGAAGCAACCAAATAAATGCAGTTCGGTTCGCCAATTTTTTTCGCAGAAAAAAATTTTCCTTTTTGATTTTTTCACGAGGAAAGAAAAAAATTTGCCATTTTTGGAAAGGGTCCGGGAAGATGTAGCAGCAAAAACTTGCATGTGCCATAACTTTCATTCTCGTGGCTCTGTTTGTGTCGTCTTCTCTAAAAGTGTATATTTTCTCGAGCTCTACGCATTGATGGCAATATTTTTCTTATTTTCATAAAATCCATTTTTGCACCTTTTGGACCAAGCAACTTCTTGCAATCTTTTGAAAGAATCATTATGATGATGATGATTATGGTAGATGGATGCTTTTTTGTATGATTTGTCTATATATAATGATATAAGTATACAATAATATAAATTTATAATAATATAAGTATATATATTCGAACCGGATTTTTCCGTATTTTTTCGAATTTTTTCGAGAACTCCGTATTTCGGATTTTTTTGCCTTTCCGAATTTAATCGGATTTCCGAACCTGGTAACTATGGTGTATTCAAACAGGTCTAAATCATTCTTGGCCTTAGAATCAGTTGTTGAAAGCATTTTGTGTTGATAAGCAAAGTTTTGGCTTCTTGAAGTACATTGAAATTGCCTAGTTTTGTTGTTTTTTTGAAAAGTGTTGATCTAACTTCTTGCTTGGTTGTGAGTTGGTAATTAGCCTCTGCATCACAAGTGTTGGAAATCTTCTCTTGCGTGCCACTAGATTATATATTATTTATTTGTAGCTGAAGCAAATGCTGTTTTGCCTTTTGTTGAAACATAATGGCTTTTTGTCAAACAGGTCAACCCTGACCTGAATGTGGAGTTGAAGCCTCAGGCACAACCGCGACCCTACCAGGAAAAAAGTCTTAGTAAGATGTTTGGGAATGGTAAGGTTTTTAGATTTTGCACGAATCTTCTATAATTTGAAATTTCCATATAATGATTGGGTTTGATGTAATTGATGCCACATTGATCTGGCATGATGAATATGTTGACTATAATTCATTACTTGATGATCGAAATTAGAGTAATCTTTTCATCATCTCAATATGTTGTCTTGTTGGTAACTGTTTCCTACTTTTGTGGAAACTGTTTCCTACTTTTGTCTATCTGTTAATTTCTTTGTAATGGAAGAAACATTAAACAATGATGCAGTCAACAATCCACAAAGAGAACTGCAGTTATGCAATAAAAATGTATAGTCCTTGCATGAATTACTCACTATGGAAACTTCAACTATGGTGAAGCCTTTGAAATAATTCTCAAACTGTTTTGCAAGTGAAGTCTCTCTTTTTCTATTTATATGAATTGATAAAGATTGCCATCTAACTGCTTTCATTTCAACTTGAATGAAAAAATGGTTATACATTTCCTTTTCATGATTTCTGATGAAGGTAATTTGTGCCTATGATGCCTCAAGTGTTTTCTGCTGGTTCTCTTACGGATCAAATAGAGTTCCACAATCCAGTAACCCTTTCCTTCATTTTTTTTTGAGGAAAATATTATCTTCAAATCTTTGAGCGTGTAGAAGAGAAATGTTCAAAAGTGAAACCTCCAAATATATTATGCATTATGTGTTATCATACATTTATAATATGCATATGTACTCCATATTATATTTATGTATAAATCTATTCAGGTATGAAGAAGGGTAAATTCAAGGGCTCGCTAGGTAGCTGGTATGGATACGGGTACAAAGATCTAGTACAATGAATATTTTGGGGCTTGGGTAAGGCTTTGGGTACGACTATGCAAAAATATATAAAATATTAAAAACTATAGCCAAATAAGAAAAAATAACCATATATTACACATACAAGTAAACAAAATAAGCTAAATACGACAAAACATACCGATAGTTCAAAGTGCCAAGTGTCATGATATTCATTGGTTGAATTTAGAGCCACGTGCAAATGTTACAATCTATACACAAAAATCAAGACAAATCAGCATATTAATTATATTCATAATCATAATGCTCTCTAGTGTATTCATTAGAACATCAACACAACACCATGTGGGTTCATTAAAACTAGAAGGAGTAGAAGTGACACTATCGCTAGCTCCGGGTCTACCAATGAAAGGTGGGCAATGGATGCTTTCCAGGTTTGAAGGCTGCATCTATATCCCAACACTTTGTTTCTCCTTGCTTGTACCCATCCCGCTGGCATGCGTTAGAAGGACCAAGTTGAAATGCACAAAGATTAAATCCTCGCCTCTTTTACTCCCAACTCGTTAGTTTACTAATTGGATAAAGGAGTATGTACCCCAATCTCACTCGGTTGAAGAACTCGCAACCTATTGAGGCAAGCTGCAAGTTCAATGCAAAATTTAAAATTAAAATTTATGAAAGTAAAAAGTTAAAATGAAATGTCAAAAATTAAAATCTTATTTGTGTTAGAATTTTTATTACAAGTGTCTGGAGGTGGGGTTATGCTTGTGCTCATGGAGGTACCACCACGAACAACCGTCCATCTTGTACTTTTTATAAAGAGCACTAACAATCGATCCCTAAATGATATGAAATTCATAAACTCCTTTACCGCATCATGTACTTTTGGAATGAGGAAGAATCTAGTCAAGGCCGCCTTATACCCTCACTACCTTCCATATCCCTATATGGTGTGACCCTCTTGGGAAAAGAAAGGATCTCTATTCTAAAGTATTTTGGAGTCAAGGAAAAATAAAGAAGTTCATGAATGGGGTGATCATTTTGTTCCACATATCAATGAGATTCGGTTGCCGCACTTCCTGAAGTTCTTTGTAGGATGTAGGATCTTTTTCTTTGTCATTTATGATGGACTTTATCGACTCAATCATTGATTCTATTCCATCATAAATCTCACCCAAACATGGATGATCCATATCAACAAATCTGAGCATACTTACGACGGGCTCAACAAAATTGAGTAAGTATTACACTCAATCCATATTAGCAAACCTGAGCATACTTATGATGGGCTCAGTAAAACTAAGTACTCCACATGATCCCATCACTTGTTATTGAGGATCAACCCATTCACCTTTGTAGCCCTCTCAATGTTTGCATGCCTCCATTATCCCAATTAACGCTGATAACCATGCCGCTCAATGCATCTTTCACCATCACAAGTTTCTAAGACGAGCAAGTGTGAGGCAAATCGAGTCTCAACAACATAATAAAAAATTAAAGCAAATAAATTTAAAAACAATAAAAATGTTAAAAAGTCAAAATTCTACAAATAACAAATTTACAAAATTAATTTAATGATAAAAAATTGAAAACATAAAAAAGATAGTTACCTTTAACATTCAAACTTTGAGAAGCTCCTGAAGATGGCTTGAGCCATAAGGTGGTTGCTTATGAACATTTGGATCTTGCTTGCCTCCTCATAGAGACTTGTTTGAATTAAGGAATTTTAGTGCCTAGTTTTTATGGCATTAGGTTGAGGGAATAAATGACACAAGGTGTCCAAAATATGTGCCTATACTTTTCCTTGACCAACTTCCCGTAACACCACATTTTTTTATGTGGTCCATTATATCTTAGACAATATGTTGAGTTTCCACCGTCTCATGGACTTTGAGGATATTGGCAACAAATTGGTCATCCTTAACTTGCTCTTCATGATCAACAACCCTAAAAAAACAACACCCCTTTAGGGTGCATTGCAACCACATTGATCAATGGCTTATTTGCCGCATCTTTCCATCCGTTGGAAACAATGAACACGCATTTTTCAACCCATGAATTCTTGATTAGCTGCATGTATCTTCAACAAGTTTTCTTTATTTGGCAAATAAGGTGGTGCACACCTTTTCATACCCTGGGTTGGTGTATCCTTTAGGGGCATCACCGATAGTTTTCACCACATTCCGCCATTATGGCGGTCTAACAACATTAAAAGGAATGCCACTTGCATAGTTAAAATGCTTAATTTTCTGATTGACTATGTTCTTATTTTCATTCTAGAATGCCCTTTTCAATGGGCCTACTTCGTTTATTCTCTTTTGACTAAGAGATGATTCATCCACCTCTCGTGGCTATAGGGGTCGACAAAAACATGTTTGATGGGATCTTGATTGTGAAATAGGCAGCTTGCTACTTTTAAATCCTTTTGTTGCCAAATGATGCATTGATTTTAAGGCAGCTGCCACATCCTCATCTTTTTCCCTTTGATGTATTTGAGGGTCTTTGCACGTGGCAATCCTTTCCATCCACCCCTCCACAAAGTCTGATTCCTTGGCTAGCAACCCTATATAAATGAAATTTCATTTGACCATATGAACTCATAAATTGTATTTTACACTCTAAGTAAACCCAAACATATCTCCCTCCACTCGGCAATTGTTATATCAATGTGACATGCTTCCATAGGGGCTAGCAAGCATCACATTTGATGGTTATTTCTTGGCCAACAAAACTAGAACTTGTAGCCATTTTAGCAAATCTCTATAGGTTAATAATTTAAAACACATATTACAATTGAAGGCCTAAGGGTAAAAAAATTTAAATGTTGAAAGATTGTTTAAAACAATAACCAATTTTTTTATAAACAAGTTACAAAATAGAAACTAAATAACCAAATTGAAAAAACATATCTCCCTCCACGGCAATTGTTATATCAATGTGACATGCTTCCATAGGGGCTAGCAAGCATCACATTTGATGGTTATTTCTTGGCCAACAAAACTAGAACTTGTAGCCATTTTAGCAAATCTCTATAGGTTAATAATTTAAAAACATATTACAATTGAAGGCCTAAGGGTAAAAAAATTTAAATGTTGAAAGATTGTTTAAAACAATAAACAATTTTTTATAAACAAGTTACAAAATAGAAACTAAATAACCAAATTGAAAAAAACCACAAAAACTTACCTTAAATTACTTAGTCTCTCTTTGTTGCAAGCCCTTGAACTATGTAGTGGCTTATGATGAGCCCTAAGCAATTGAAAATCTAAAGATGAGAGAGCAAATATGCAATAAGAGATAAATATGCAATGCGAGTTAAATGTGTTGTTTAAAAATAGTTTGGGGGTGTCTTTAGGGTTTAAGATTTTTTTGATATTGTTTAAAATCATTTTGATTTTTTTGACCAAAAAAAACTTTATTCACCGCGGATTCACGTTGGATATGTGCATAGTACGTCAAAATGTACCCGGGTATGATTTAATGTACCCTAGGTGTATCGTCCATGAACTTGGAGACAAACTTGTACTGAGTACATCCTATACCAGTACCTGCAACATGTACAGATGTACCTAGTAACATAGGCTCACTATATTAATTGAGCTCCATAACAATGCTGTACACATTTTAAGCATTAGAGGCATTTTTAAAAATTTGTTTTTAATAATCATGTAATGTTTTTGTAGTTTCTTGTAAAATTAAACAAGTAGAAAACTAAGATGCTTTGTGTGCTAATACATGTTGTAGCTATCAGTCTTATAGACCAGCCATTCATGGACATAAATAACTATTCTTTCATTATTTCTTCTTTCTCTAAAAAAAAAACGGAAACATGCCTTCTAACAGGGTATGATTTTTCATTGACAAGTGTATATGTGTCCAAACAGAAGGCTTTCCATCTGAAGAGAAATGCTTTTGGTTTGGGTGGTCGTATCTCATGGATCATTTGGAACCACAAAACATTTTGTGGTTGTTTAGTTTATGCTTGAGTAGGTTACGTTTTGACATCTCTTAAATACACGAGGAAAAATGTCATTAAGGTAATGACTACTCATGGAGGTCATTTGGGTAATCAACAAAATAAACATGAATACAAATCCCACAAAATAAAATTATCTAATTAAATTGCTCATGGAAGCCTTCAACTTAACATGGAAATAAAATAAACAATTGGGTTTATCCCATATTGATAATAATTGTGAAACAAGGGTGATATATAAGGGATCTACACACGCCAAAAGCTTTGCTAATTCGAAAAGAGGCTAGAGGGTGAGAAGTCCAAAAGGTGAATTACATTTACCATTCATCCCCCCCTACTTAGCAATGCTTATGGTGTTTGTGTGCTAAGTAGGCTCACTCTTGCCTTGTGACTATTATCGTAAATACATGAGGAAAAATGTCATTAAGGTAATGACTACTCATGGAGGTCATTTGGGTAACAAAAATAATAAATACGAGTAACAATCCCATAAAAATAAATTATCTAATCTCGAAAAGTATCGAGTTTTACTCTAGACTAGGGGTTTTCTAGACAAAGTGGAGAAATGGGTCATTTCATTGTTAGTCTTAAACATAAGTATCCCAAAAGTATCTACTGCTACACTTGACTATGGCACTTTGTACAAGAGGTGGGGAATTATCAGGTATCTACTTTTACATTATAAAGGAAATATGGTATTTTTATATCAGTCTCAGATGCATTGTGTCATTGAAAATCAATGTTGTTTGAGTAGATATCAGTTTGCAAAGTTGAATTGCTTGATGCACTATGATACTTCAAGTATCATTATTATCATTCTAGTTCTGTGTGCTGATGACATTTTACTTGAATGTGCAAAAATAATTGCTGGACAATCAAACTGATTTGGTAAATATGGATGTAACATGTATAGGGTTTCTATATTATGAGGATGATACAAAAGAAAAATGCACAAGAACCTAGGCATAGGTTTTTGTATCTTCAACAACAAGGATTTCATTGAATAAATGTTTCGGAAGAGGACTGAATCTGAAAGCCTTTTTTTTGGTCTTAAAACCAATTGCGGTCAAGCTATGTCTGTAGCTGGAATAAAGTAGGCATCATTCTACTTATTTTACATTGTTGTGAATTTTGGGTTGAGCATTTCGAGAAAACTAGGTGAAGATTAGGACAAATTTAGGTTGAAGTCAACCTAAATACCCTATAAGTCAAAAGCCATATATCTTACATCATTGTGTGGCTTCCTCTCAAACTTTAAAACACTCCATTAAGTACTTATATACAATGGTTTAGGATGAAATAATCCCCAATGTCTTATAGGTCAAAGTCATGTTTCTCACATCATTGCGTGGCTTGCTTCTCTCAAGCTATATCTACAAAACTAGATTGCAGAATATGGAATTTCACAGCTGACATGGATTGTACAAAAGATGGTTCCAAATGGAGAGAAAAATGGGGAAGATTGCTAGCACCGGCATCAAATCAAGAAAGCGTTTTTAGGAATGTCCAATTCAGTCAAGTGGAACTCAACAAACTCTATCTCAAATAAGAGGAAAAAGACCGTTATAAACCACCCCCTGATAAGTTGTCTCTTCAATGTTGGCAACTAAAAGAAGAAAGGGAACATTGTTAGGATTTGTATGAGTAGCCAAGACCCATCGAGTAGCATGGAAATAAACAGATTCTAGAATGCCAGGTGAGGAAATATGTGCCTTGCATATCAGACTGGTGAAATAAAGGACAAATTCCTGTGAAATATTAATTGAGAGCTGTACCAGTTCTAATACACCTGCGGAACATTCTTATATATACAAATATGCATTTCATTTAGTGGGTCCTTGGCCTCAGACAAAAATTTAACATCATCCCACATGTAGTATAAATGTAAATGCAGGGTTCCTCATGACATTACAAATATCTGTATCTTCCTTAATAAAAGGATGTCTTGGATTATCTCAGTCGTGTTATGGAGTTTATCCTTCTTTGAGGATATCTGTATGGCATACCGTGTTTTTACCCCAAGGGCAACTTCATTATCAAATCGTTTCCATCGATTCTTGGCTTATTTTGCATATTTCTTCTTTGTTGCTATCCTAGTGTGGTCAATCAAACTGATTGGTAAATATGGATGCAACATGTATAGGGTTTCCATATTATGAGGATGATACAAAGTAAAAATGCACAAGAACCTAGGCATAGGTTTTTGTATCTTCAATGACAAGGATTTCATTGAATATATGTTTCGAAAGAGGACTGAATCTGAAAGCCCTTTTTTGTTTTAAAACCAATTGGGGATAAACGATGTTTGTAGCTGGAATAAAGCAGGTGTCTCTCTACTTATTTTATGTTGTTGTGAGTTTTGGGTTGAGTGTAATGTCCCCAATGGACATTATTTTACCCCTAAATGGATTTTAGGCAATCCCAACTTTAAATATGCAAAATACAGACAAATTGCAGCCAAACAGAAATCTGATTTTTGCAGAAAATTAAATCTAGGGCAACGAACAAAAAATAATGGATAACTCCAAAAATACTTGCTCAAATCTCTTGAAATTTTAAATGGAGCTTGTTAATACAATAACAAATATTATAGAACTGTTTTTGGAATTTTTCGAATAACAGAATGCTGCCAGAAATTTACAGCGTGCCCTAAACAGCTGAAAACTTCTAAAATTAATATCTTTTGCTAGAGAAGTCCAAATGAGCTGAAACTTTGGATCTTGGGCCACAAAAATATGAAGAATAATATTCCAAAAATAGTTTTTCGACAACAAACATGAAACCCTAATTTTCCCCAAAAAGTAGGTCGCCCAACACATTTAGGGCATCAATTCAGCTCCAAAATTGACAAGTTAGGTAGATCTCTCACTACCGAAGAATGCCCCCGCTAGCTAGGGATGGATCTCTCACCACCGAAGCTAGGGTTCCGTGGGATCTTACTCCACAAGCTGGATATTTGCAAACAAAAGTTGCACATGAAAGAATATGCATAAGCTACAAGCTTAAGACACAAATTAGAAAATATCAAATGGTATGGAATATCTTCCCTCAAGTCGACTTCTCCTTATAAAGGAAGAAGAGACCCAAAACAACCTCTACAATATCCAATTAGTTCACAAGGATTTTCCCTATGCAAGCATTTAATATTTTCCCATATTAAATGCTTTTCCCAACAACTTTTTCTCTCCTAATGCAAGTCGCATTTTTTAGGGAAATACATAGTAAAATGGGCATTTATCCTTTCTATATTCCCATTCCCTTTCTAAGGCAAGTCACCTTTTCACCTATGATGGATAACAATTTATATTTGAGCCTTTTCCATCCTAGATTTAATAATTATTAAGTCATAAATTATTATAAGTGCTCGTATATTTTTTTCTTTTATTAATGGCACTTTATAATAACTAAATATAACTTAAGCCACCCTTATATTTTCCCTTTGGCCGTCGGGTTGACAAAATAGGCCAACGGTAGGGGATATTACATGAGCATTTCGAGAAAACTAAGTGAAGATCAAGAAAATTTAGGTTGAAGTCAACCTTAATACCCTATGGGTCAAAAGCCATATATCTTACTTCATTGTGTGGCTTCCTCCTCTCAAACTTTAAAGCACTCCATTAAGTACTTATCTACAAGAGTTTAGGATGAAATGATCCCCAATGTCTTATAGGTCAAAGTCATGTTTCTCACATCATTGTGTGGCTTGCTTCTCTCAAGCTATATCTACAAAACTAGATTGCAGAATATTGACTTTCACAACTGATATGGATTGTAGAAAAGATGGTTCCAAATGGAGAGAAAAATGGGGAAGATTGCTAGCACCGGCATCAAATCAAGAAAGTGTTTTTAGGAATGTCCAACTCAGTCAAGTGGAACAAAATCTATCTCAAACAAGAGGAAATAGACCGTTATAACCCCCTGATAAGTTGTCTCTTCAATGTAGGCAACTAAAAGAAGAAAGGGAACATTGTTAGGATTTGAATGAGTAGCCAAGACCCATCGAGTAGCATGGAAATAAACAGATCCTAGAATGCCAGGTGAGGAAATCTGTCCCTTGCATATCAAACTGGTGAAATAAAGGACAAATACCTGTGGAACATTAATTGAGAGCTGTACCAGTTCTAATACACATGCGGAACATTCTTGTATATAAAAATATGCAATTCATTTAGTGGGTCCTTGGCCTCGGACAAAAATTAACATCATCCCACATGTAGTATAAATGTAAATGGAGGTTGCTCATGACATCATAAATATCTGTATCTTCCTTAATAAAAGGATGTCTTGGATTATCTTAGTCATGTTAAGGAGTTTATCCTTCCTTAAAAATATCCGTATGGCGTACCTGTTTCTACCCCAAGGGCAATTTCATTATCAAATCGTTTCCATCGATTCTTGGCTTATTGTGCATATTTCTTCTTTGTTGCTTATCCTAGTTTGGTCAATCAAACCGATTGGTAAATATGGATGTAACATGTATAGGGTTTCCATATTTTGAGGATGATACAAAATAAAAATGCACAAGAACCTAGGCATAGGTTTTTATATCTTCAACCACAAGGATTTCATTGAACAAATGTTTCAGAAGAGGACTGCATCTGAAAGCCTTTTTTTTGTTTTGAAATCCAATTGGGCATAAACGATGTTTGTAGCTGGAATAAAGTAGGCGTCCCTCTACTTATTTCACATTGTTGTGAGTTTTGGGTTCAGAATTTTGAGAAAACTAGGTGAAGATCAGGAAAATTTAGGTTGAAGTCAACCTAAATATCCTATAGGTTAATATATCTTATATCATTGTGTGGCTTCCTTCTCTCAAACTCTAAAGCACCCCATTAAGTACTTATCTACAAGAGTTTAGGATGAAATAATCCCAATGTCTTATAGGTCAAAGTCATGTTTCTCACATCATTGTGTGGCTTTCTTCTCTCAAGCTGTATCTACAAAATTGTATTGCAGAATATGATTTTTGTAGTTGATATGGATTGTACAAAAGATGGTTCCAAATGGATAGAAAATGGGGAAGATTGCCAGCACCGGCATCAAATCAAGACAGTGTTTTTAGGAATGTCCAATTGAGTTCAGTGGAACAAAATCTATCTCAAACAAGAGGAAAAAGACTGTTATAAACCACCCCCTGATAAGTTGTCTCTTCAATGTCAGCAACAAAAGAAGAAAGGAAACATTGTTAGGATTTGAATGAGTAGCCAAGACCCATCGAGCAGCATGGAAATAAACAGATCCTAGAATGCTAGGTGAGGAAATATGTGCCTTGCATATCAGACTGGTGAAATAAAGGACAAATTCCTATGAAACGTTAATTGAGAGCTGTACCAGTTCTAATACACCTGCAGAACATTCTTATATATACAAATATGTAATTCATTTAGTGGGTCCTTGGCCTCGGACAAAAATTAACATCATCCCACGTGTAGTATAAATGTAAATGGAGGTACTTATGACATCGCAAATATCCGTATCTTCCTTAATAAGAGGATGTCTTGGATTATCTCAGTCGTGTTATGGAGTTTATCCTTCTTTGAGGATATTTGCATGGCGTACCCTGTTTTTACCCCAAGGGCAACTTCATTATCAAATCATTTCCATCGATTCTTGGCTTATTGTGCATATTTCTTCTTTGTTGTTTATCCTAGTGTGGCTTGCAGGAGGTGTGATTGAAATTCTCAGTGGTCCTCCAAAGAAAGGTTTTATCTGTGGCAAGCCAAACACATGTTCAAGTGGCAATGCACTGCTTTGTTGATCACTAGATTTTAATGAGCAGACTGAATCAACTAAAAACAAAGTAGTGTTATATAACTACTACATTTAATTGTTTACAAAGAGATACAACCTTTCTTCGAAGGGCCATGGAGGTTTTCAGTAAAATCTATTGCAAGATGCACCAGGTGAAGTGACATAGAAGAAACACACACTATATGCCAAGAATTGATGAAAGTGCTTTGATAGTACAACTATCCTTAAGATAGTGTTGTACAATAAGATTATCATTAGGGAAGGATAATCTCCATAAATCCTTCAATAGAAGAAATAAGCTTTCTACTTGCACAAAGAACAAATGATACTTCTGTAGTTTGATACTGAAAATAGCTTTCGCCATCCACCCTCTCCTAAGCAATTCCAGTCATACACCATTATAAAGTTGATGTAAAATGGGTTAAAAACTCTTTCCACATAATACATAAAAAGGGTTAACAATTAGAATTTGTTGTACATACAATCTCAAGTTTATAGGTGATGCTTTAGGAGCAACTATATAAATGTAATTATTCATGGTTTTGCAAGAATCCATTAATGTTCTTGGTGACGTTTAAGTGGAAGGAAGATTCTTTTAATGACTTGTTTTTAGCTTAAACACTAACATTTGGTGCTCTTGGTTCTCTCAATATGGGGATTGATGTGCGGGTTTCTTTTCCATGGAAGGTGTGAACTAATTCTATGTATGCATTTTTATATACTAGTATGTAAAACAATCTATAGACAACACAAACATCTACATATGCATATATAGTAATAAAAATCGATGCAAAATAATTATTGCTACATTGTATTTTTGTACATAAGTCCCTGTGTACATTCTCTTGTATCACCACCTATCACTACGCCAATTTTCAAGGAAACACCCTCTTTTGGTTCTTTTCTACCAAGAACCAAAAGAGGGTGTTTCCTTATGTAACAACCATCCATAGATAACACAGACATCTATGTATGCATATATACAACTAAAAAATGTTAGAAGATTTGAGAGAATGAAGAGAATCTGAAGGCATGACACACTTTAATATGTGTGTGTCCCGTCATTATATTAAGTAGAAGGGAGTTACAATATAGTTCTTTGTTGGGAATATAGTGCCAATACTCACATTATATGTGAGTATATATTAATTATATATGAGTGTGTGAGTGGATATGTTTGTTGTAATAACAATTCATAAGATGAATGAGTTTGAGAGATTGTAAGGATTTTGGAGTCATAAGAGATAACCTCGACTCCTTTTTGTAGGAGTTGAGGAGATTATAAATGTAAACATTCCTTTGATGAATATAATCAATTTGTTAGTGTGTAATTTATATTGAGTATCACATTTGGTATCAGAGCCATGGGAGTCCTTAGGGAGTAATTTAGTCTCGTTTAAGGTATTTCTTGGTGCAAGTTATGATCTCATTCAATTCTATGAGTTTCTTGTTGGGCACGCTATTCACCCGTACTTTGCATCACCATAATGCATTGTGCCTACAGATCTTAATTATTTGTGTATGTAGTCTATATTAGTGGATCACATTAGTTTTTATGTTGGAAACATACAACCATGCACTAATCTGATATCATTATATTCTAAATTGCCATCTCAATAAACCCATGCACATTTCATGATATTCATGTGCTCCCGCTGCAGATGTGAACGTGGAGGTGAATGGACTTGTGGTTATGTCTTTTGGGAAGCTACGCCTTACATGTTTGAATGATTGATATTCTCATACACTGAGGCCCAAGTATCGTTATTGTGAGTAGTCCTTGTTAATCATGTATTCCATGAGCCATCTATTATCTCTTGCACAAGTCTAAATCCCACACGCTTATTGGAGGTCCATGCACCACTCGTGCATACAAAAGTCTTCTTGATGCTTTTGTCATTCTGCCATGTGTGAGCTCAATAACCTCTTGGACGCCGTGATAGTTTGTCTTCGTTTAAATCTTTGATGTTTCGAGCGTAGGATTTGTTTATTGCCATTGGCAAGAGTGTATCTTCTTTGTCATCTGTTCGTGTTGTCTTGATGTTTGCATTTGCCATATACAAACAAAGCCCTCATTGGCTTGCAAGCTGGTCAAAATTGATTTGAATTTACGTTGGTTGTCACTATTGACGTCATCAAGTAAGCGAGCTAATATTTTTATGGGTGTTTGCTTTGGTCTAGGTAAATTTAGCAACATTAGAGTTGTTTTGTTTTTCATTCTATAGTTTGTTTAGTCTAGTTTTTAGACTATAGATTGTCGCATTATATATTTGGGTAGTTTTGATATAGTGTAATTTTTATTTATTTTTGTTTTAAAAAGTGAGTTGATTAAGTTTAACATAGTTTTTGAGTTTATAGGTTGTCTAGGTATGGGTTTGTGTGTGTCTTGTTATCATCAATGTCAAAGCTATTTTCCTTGTAAAGGATGCAATTTCGGGGTACTTGATGTCTGGCTTTGATTCAATTAAGTCCATAGGGGGTACAATAATAGTCATGGAGAGGTTGAGTCTAGTCGAAAAGTTCAAAGGAAAGCACTTCCGTACATGGCAGGTCAAGACTTAGCTACTATTGATTGACAAGGATTTGTGAGATATGTCAGCGGAAAAATAACGAAACCAAGCAATGCAGATGAAGCAATCAAATGGGTTATAAGGACTGGAAAGTGACAATCAATAGTGAGAAGCCCTACACTCATTGAAAGTGAATAAGTGTGAGTGTAATAGTGCCTCTTTCCTTGCTTGAAGTACATAATTGTGAACTAATGTGTATACCTACATAGAATGGAGGATGAACAAATGTGTGGGTCTGTGTTCCCATCCATGGACTATGTTGATGTGTCCCTATCCATGGAGTGGTTGATGAGAAATCGATGAGCTCCCTCTACCTTCATTTAGTCCTGTAGCCACATGTTCAAATGTTCTTACTTGGGGGAATGTTGGGAATACAGTGTTAGAATTCACATTACATGTTTGTGAGCATATATAATTATTATTATATTTAATAATATAGGAATGTGTGAGTGGATATGTTTGTTGTAATAACAACTCATAAGATAAATGAGTTCGAGAGATTGTAGGGATCTTGGAGTCATAAGAGATAAGCCTTGACTCCATACTTGTAGGAGTCAAGGAGACTATATATGTAAAGATTTGTATGATGAATATAATCAATTTGTTAGAGTGTAATTTATTAAGTATCACAGTTATGATAGTTTATTATTTATATCCGATCATTAGTTAATGTATAACTAATGATATTAAATACATTTAATACCATCCCTTAGTGACAATACCAAAGGCAACTCCAAGTTTGTCGTAGAACTCCACAAACAAGATGGGACCAAGAGGTTTAATCATTAAATCTGCAGGCTTCTCTTTATATATTAAATATGAAATCGACAGTCTGACATTTTACTGTTTTCCATTGTAGAGGCTTCATGTAGACAAACAAAAAGTATAGGTAACAACAAAACAAAGATTTAGTCGTGTGGACATAGGATATATTAGGCTGTCCACAATTCTCTGTAGAGGATTCATTGATCAATGATCAATTATCATGGGCTGATAACTTCAGCCCAACCTCCATAGTTTTGAAATCAGAAGCTTGGAGATGCTGATCAAATATAATGTACCAGGCTCATGGAGTCTGCTTAAGTCTGTACAAGGACTCAATTAATCTTCAACCTGAATGATCATGTTCACATACCTGTAAATCTTCAAGCAACACCATGTAGCTTCCTTGTCCAAATCTCTGAAGAGAAGCAACTGAAATGTGACCATCTTTGTAATATTTGCAATAGGAGTAAAAACCAACTCCGCAGTAGGAGAGATAACCATCGCCGTAGTAGTAGGAGAAATGACCATCTCTGCAGTAGTAGAAATAACCATCTCCTTCTCACCTATTCCCTTTTGTTGCTCATTTATTTCCTACTATTGTGAAAATCCTTTTGCAACAAGAAGAGCAAGTGTCCATGCTCAGCTAACCTTTGAGCAAATGTTTGTGATTGAGTGGCATGTCCCGTCATCTCACCATGCACCTCCAATGCGTCTTAGCTAGTGGAGTCTCCTCCCATAACTAACTGTGCATTTGAGTGAGGAAGTCCATCCTCATGAGACATTTCAGCCTCCTGCACATTTTGTATTGAGTGAGGAATTTGATCCTCCCGAGGCAGTGCATCCTCCAACACATTCTGTATGGTGGATATTCCCTTCACAACGAGTGCATGTAAGCTGATTGAAGTATGGTCAACAAGCCTATGAGGAATTTCATCGTGTAGCATATCCTAAATGTTGAAAGTTTCCCTTCACACATGTATTTAAGTTGATTGTAGCAGAGTCAACATGCATATAATGGGCATCTTGCCCAATGCTTAGGCAATTACCCATTTCTTTTACACATCTGACATAATACACTTTTGCCCATAGAAATTTACAAAAATATTGGGATTATCTGTTAATTGAGGAACATACAAGAGATTTTTATGCATGCTAGTAACATACTTAGCATTCCTTATGTTTTTGAGCATTAGTTAGGGCTACGAATATCTCCTATCCCTTATATTTCAAGCGACTCCCATCAGCTAATACAATTGAATCAACAAAATTTTATTTGCAATAAATGTTGCATACAAGTCCCTTCGACACGAAAAATGGCTGGATGCGTTAGAGTCAAGGATCCAACAAATGACATTGTCATTCGAGCATGATGCTGTGAAATTATAGAGAGCACACTCTTCCTTAGAATCTTGTTCATCTGTAACTACAGCCACATTTTCCGAACCCCATGGATTTTTGTTGTGTTGGGAAAGATCATACGGTCATTGCTGGCAATCCTTTCTGATAAGCCCAACTTTATGACAATAATGACATTTCATTTGATATCTAGAAGATGATTTTCTAGGAATTCCTTTCCACTTTCCCTTTTACTGAGCAACAAATGCACTCTTTGCTTGTTTAGAAGTAGACTCACTTTCCCGAGTCTGTCAACATTCCTTCTGCAGCAAATAAGAACTCACTTGATCAAATTTCAGGGTTTGAATTTCAGCCAAGTAATGCTTCCACGAAGGACTTATATGAGGGGGTCAAACTGTTCAGAACAAGAGCAACCAGGTCATCATTATCCACCCTTTTGTTGATGGCTGCAAGATGGTCTCGAAGATCTTTCATTCGAAGGTGGTGTTCCGATAGGGACACCCTCATGTATCTTTCCTGAAAATAACAAATTCTTCAGGTATAAAACCCAACTTTTCTCCAAAGTCAGATGATTGTTCTTCAAATGGTGTCTCTGACGTTAGCTATGAAATCATTTGACACAGACAACTTTAGCAACAAGAAGGCCTCTTTATGACACGTGTCATAATTTGTAAAGTTTGCAACAAGTGCTAAGAATGATACTCTGTGATCATCAGAATTTTGTGACTCCAGACACTATAATTTTGGCTAGTAAATTTTTGTGCCTACGGTAAAACAAGATTTTGAATATTGGCCATTTTAACACAATACTCGATTTTCCGACTCAGAAATGAATGAAAAAGGAAAAATGCAGTCTATTGTTTGAATGTTGGACTTTTGAAGCAGAAATCTTATGTACTGCACAAATTTAGAAACTAGACCTCACCTCATTGTAATTTCTCACATCAATTTCCAGCAAATACCAGGCACAAATGTGGAATTCCCATGTTCTAGCACGTATAGTAGAAGGAACAAATATAGAGTTGTGTGCCCTACATGTACAATAAAAGGAATAAATATAGAATTCAATGCCTGAGATGTACAATAGAAGGAATAAATGCAGAATCCCATGCCCTAGATGTTGGTAAATCACGATTTTGTAACTTGCTTTTTTATGTGACTACAATGTTTGCAAGGTTATTGCCTTTGATCTTGCTTTGTGGGCTAAGTCACACGGTTTGGCGATTTTTTGGCACGAACTTTAAAAATCGTCGAACTTTTAACACAGCCAAAACAATTGCAAATATTTGGGTAAGTTTGGCAGAGAAAAACACGATTTGAGTGTGAGTGGAGGGCTAAGATTGGAAGCTTTTTTCATGCCTAATGCGTTGAATCTTCTGGACATGGCCATGTCACTGTGATAGAGCACCTAAGGTCTGACTTCAACAAATGTGTTTGTGGACACGAGTGCTAAGTTATAGTTGTTGTGACTTTGTCGAGAAGGGCATAGATCGTGGACCACGGGCAGATGTTACAAATCGTGTTCAATAGTTATGTATTGTTTATTTTTCATGTGTAATGTTTATTTTTAGTTTAGGTCTAATTTTAAATTTTTCTAAATGTTTTTTTTTAAAATTTATTTCTTGTATTATATTGCATTATTTTTTTAAAATTTTATTTTATATCATTTACTTTTAAAATATTTTAAAGTGTTTCAATTTAATATTTATAAATATTAAATTTTAAAACTTAATAATATTTTTAACTACGCCGAAGGCGTTCCTATGGGAAAGGGCTTTGCGGACATTCATGGGACTATGTTAAATTTGTGGCTTAGCTTTTCTTTGATATTTTTACAAATTTGCTATTTTTAACAATTTTGCTTTTCTGTTTTTACATGCCATGGATTTGCTATTTTTGGTTTTGCATGCAACGGCGGTAGTTTTTAGCTCTTTAAATTGATTATTTTTCTAGATCCGTGCAGCGATCTCTGATTAGGTTTTGTTTGTAGTGCATGCTCATGCTTTGTGAAAACCTACTTCGGTTTTGATGATGGAGATACTAACTTATCTCAAAGCGAGGTGTAAATGGGCTTGATTTGCAAGGAAATCCTTTTCAACGGTCAGGCTCGACGGAGTTTGAAAATAAAGCCTCAGGTTTTCGTCGCTTTCCATTCTAATGTACCGGAGACCTCCTTCGCTTGAATTTGATGAAATGGTGAGGGAAAAACCGTTTGGATTTTTGCCGGTTTCTCATTTGTTGTATTTGTTAGAAATAACACCATCTTGCTTCACAACAGCGGTTTAGTATCGTCGCGAAGACCATGATGGTGTGATTGCAGTGGAAGTGTAGAGATCGATAAGAGCTTCTCGAGCTTTGTTTCTCAACAGATTGAACTCGAGGATTCCGTATGGGAAAAACTTCAGCGCATTGGCAAAAAAACTTGCTCCACTGGGTAAAACCCATGCCTTGTAAGGGCTTTCGGATGTGTTGGTTGAAGAAACGTTGGAGACTAAAATCATATTACCATGCTCGGTGAGAGTAATATTAGAAGCGCCTGTGAAGTTTGTCGACCCAAGTTTGCAGAAGAAAGCCGAGAACCTGAAATATCAAAGTGAAAAACAGCTAAAAACAAATACAAATACAATTTTCTCTGTGTATCGTGTTCTTCTATTTAATTTTTTAACAAGATTGAGCACATTCATTTTGATTGATATTGAATGTACATATTTTATTCTGTATGATCCCAAGTGTTTGATTGATATTGAATGTACATTGCATGGTGTTTTATATGCAATCTTGAGTTTTTAAATTTGGCCCTAAATAAAGTTATAGGGTAAACACCTAGTAATATGATTATAATGTCACGGGTATGTAGTAGTTCCAGGATAACCAAATTTTTCCGAGTCTTTTACCAGCTATGTAATGTCTTTTTAGTTGTATCATTTTCAAGTGTTCTGTTATTTTTTTGACTCCAAAGTCATTTCAGATAACCTGATTCCAATGTTTTCTCATTATAGGATAATTCACTATTTTCTAAAATGTTGTTTCCTTTGACTGAAAAATGAATCCCCTAGAATGAGATGTTCCAACAATGCTAAAAACTGTAAACAAAGCATACACTCTTGCATAACCGATTTGTGATCATCTCTTCTTTTAGAAAATGGATACAAAATAGCTTCTGGTCAACAAATTAGAAAGAGTTCAACAAATTTACAATAGGAAAGCACACATTTTGTTTCAATACAAACATATATATTCTAGAGCCCAACCGTTATTTGGAGGTTGTGTATTTAAGGTCCGTTTTCAATTAGAACTTATGGTCAACATATATTTTCTTAACAATTTGAGATGCTACTTGTTTGTGTTGTGCTCACATCCCCAAATCCAGGGAAAAGTACACCCAATTCAATGTGCATTCTTGACAACAAGACCTGTTACAAATTAGTGTTTCAATGTGAGAAAATTATAATATGATTGTATGTAAATAGTGATTTGGGAATACAAATCGAAATTGGAGGAGTGTGTGAGAGATAATAGGGTAGATGGTTGGGTTTTTGATAAGGCATGATTCCTTGGATATGGGAAAGCTCATTGCCTATAAGTATGTAAGGCTATTGAATGTAGAATTGTTGTGAGCTTATTACTGTGATTTACTGAGAGCAACTCAATTTTTCCTATAATGGAGTGATTAGCATGAAGGGGCTGCCCTCTAATGTAAAGTCCTTGTGAATGAGTAAATTAAGTTTTGTAAATTTTTACACTTACAAAATTAATCACACCCCTTATCAACATCAACTACAAAAATAATAACTATCCCTCTAAATCAAATAACATATACCGTTCGGCGTTCACATTGCATTGTACACATGCGATTGCTAGTATATAACTTATTAAAAAAATATTTGAAGGCTTATACTATTATAAAATATTCAATAACTTTATAATGTTATAAAATTAAATAGTTTGTAATATTACAAAGTTTTGAATTTTATAATATTATAAAATATCAAAAATTTAAAATATTTTAAAAGTTACAATAAATTTAAATATTATAAAATATAAAAATTATAAGGCTACTGGGTGTAGTTCCTATGAAGTTTAAGAACTTGGTATATGTGATTTGGCATATTTTTATGTGTATATATTCTAACATGTTTTCGCAGTATTTTTAATGCTATTTCAAAAATATATATTGTTTGAAATTAATGGCGATTTATTTTCCAAACTTTATCCATTGGCGAATTCAAAGCGAACTTTCCTCATCAAACTTGAACCTTGTGACTTAGTTTGTGGGCATTAATCTTCAAAAAAGTAAACATTTGTGAACACCTTTAAAAGTTTGAAAAGCTTTGCCTTTGCTGCACTTTAATTTGTATGCCCTAGCATCAACTTTGAATAGCTCAGCATCTATCTTTGTCTTGCTTTGGTCTTGAATTTCTCATTCAACCTTCTTTCCCATAGTCTATACCCTCTTCCAGGGCTTCCTCGAACTATGATCACATTCAGTACCAATGGCTTTGATACTAATGTTAGAAGATAAGAGAGAATGAAGAGAAACCAGAAGACACACTTTGATATGTGTGTGTCAGTCATTATATTAAGCAGAAGGGACTTACAATATAGTTACATTAATTTATAACCAATCATTAGCTAACGTTTAACTAATGTATTACAAATAGATATTAAATACATTTGATAAAACTGATGTCAGATAATTATTGCTGGACTGTACTTTTGTATGTAAGTATAGTCTTGCATATTACCTATCATTATGCCAATTTTGAAGGAAACACCCTCTTTTGGTTCTTCTCTTCCAAGATGGGATGAGCTCCCTCGATGTTCCGCTTTTGGGTGATCCTTTTCCTCTTACCTGCTCTTAGTTCAATCTCCATATCTTGCCTTTACTCCTTGATGTAGGCTGCATAGTTCAGTATGCTTCTCCACCTATCCCTATTGCCATGAAAGAAACACAATTAATAGTCAATGATTGTTATCTTTATGGCTCTATTGGTTTCATTCTGTTGGATCCCATTTTTTTCTGATATAGTTGATTAAGGGTTAGTGAGGAACATACGGATTTTGAAGATACAAAATAATCAAAATATACTTTAAGGACCATAAGAAAGCCTCAAATGGATCAAGGGTGATTAATTGTTAATTGTAAGGTTGAAAGCAAAAAGTCTAGAGTTCACGAATCTTGTTAAGACCATTTTGCAAATAAACAAAGCAATTTTGAAGGATATAGCATTGGAATAGTTATATGATAGTTTATCTCCCAAACAAACCCAAGGAAATGTCTTTCATTGGCAAGAAGCTACATTGAATTCTACAAAATATGATCCAGTAAGTACTTCCAGAAATGACTAAAATTAAGTCCAAAAATCCTATATCATCGAAGGTTTTAAAGCTCATTGCAGTCGGTATAATCTAGAGTTCATCAAATTGTATAAGGATAAATTCATTAAATACTAGACTGCATGGAAACGCCAAGTACCCCCTGTACCAGGCCTGATACGTACTGGGTACTGGTATGCTGTGGGTACGTACCCACATGGTTTTTTTAATTTTTAAGTGCAAAAAAATAAATAAAACTTGAGGGCTTTGACTGGAATTGAACCTTGGAAAGTTTGTGTGAGATTCAATATTGCCAATAGGCTCCGAAGGGTCAAGAGAGATGAAAATGACTTCATTTGGTTGACTTACTATTTGGGTGCTTTCTTGTTGCTCCTCATGGGTCCTTTATTCTTCAGTCAATTTGGAAGGCATGGGAACAAGTGAAGCACTTGGTGGTTGGGCAGCCTATCTTCTCTTCCTTTGACACTAGGTGCCAAGCCTACAAATCGATTTTGTCGAATCTGAAATATAATGACAAGATCCTTGCCTTGACAAGAGGCTGCTCTGCCCTCCTTTGGTTTGAGAAAGGAATTAAAATATCTCATGACTTGTACAGATTTGGGAAGTGGATGGAATGGACAGACCTTAAAGCTTTCTATAAGCTTCCTCAATCTCAGTTCAGAATGTATACAATGCTCAGAAATGCTTTCACAGCTCCCTCTACTGGACTAATTATGGAGGATGAGAATGACTTTTGGGATACTATGAGGTGGCTCAAAGGGCCCCTTCTCCAAGAGGCTACCTCCACAAATCCCTATGAAAAGATTGCCCTTCTCCCCAAACCTTTCCCCGGCCTTAACGATAAGTGGAATGTTTGTGAGCCCATTAGTAGATGGACTCATAGATTTAATGTTTTGTGGTCTTCTTGTATTCAGTCAAAGAAATCTTGCTTTAGATGGCTTCCGATTCATAATAAGCTTGTTGTTGGCTTCTAATATTTTATAGGTTGTTGAGACTATAAGCTTGTTGTTTTCTTTTATTTTTATATATATATTTGTATTTTACTTTTTAAAAATATATTGTACGAATGTACCCACAATGTACCGTACCCGAGGTTTTAAATTTTTTTCCGTTTCAGCGTACCGTACCTGTACCGAAACAGTCTAGATTAAATACAAAATAGCAAAAACAAAATGAGGAGTATCAAACTCAAATATTTTAAGGTTTACGATAAACTAGGTTAGAATTTTGTTACAATGACCCTATCTTGGGTCTTAAATAAATCGCATCTTGAAAAGAAAGTCATAGATTGATCAATTGTACTCTAAAACTCCGAAGTTTAAAAGAGGAATAGGCAAGGATGTTGCTTGTCTCAACTTTTATTCTGAAAAGTGGTCCTTTCCATAAATTCACTGAAAAGTAGCTCAAAGATTCTTGAAAATTATTCATGTTGCTAGAAATGGGAAAGTATATGAAGTGCCGAACAATTTCCCGAGGAAGGAAGGTACCAATAAAGAAGCGTAAATCTTCAAATCTATTGAAGCTTTCTCTTGGAATATTCATGTTGCTAGAAATATTAAATAAATTAGTCACCAACAGTTTGGCACTGATTCCGTCATCTTAGGTGAAGGTACATTGATAGATGGTACTCAGAAAGAGGAAGATATTTTTTTGCAGAGGATTTGAGTAGAACATTTATAAAATGTTTATTAATCCAATTTATAAAACGAAGTCAAGGATTAAGCACTATCATTACGACTATCTGATATCATTAGTAGTTTCGAGTCTTAACTAATTTTCTTGAAGTTCGATGTTTTTTTTTGCAACTAAGCATAGTTACCAAATCTGTCCGGATCTACACAAAATCCTACTGGATCCAGGTTTTCCAGCTGACCTGGATAAATTTGGTCCTGGTCGGCCCTGTTTTTTTCATTTTTTTAATAGCTTTTTTGGTGAAAGAAGACACCCAACACCCTTATATATTAACTAATATTAAATATATTAACATCTTATGTTACATAATTAATGTTTTTCTCTGTATTTGTCATTTTTTGCATATTTATAACTTATGCTCATATATAATAATATGTATATATTTGGCATCGATTTTTTCTGAACGTTTTCAAGAGTTCTGGATTTTCAGACTTTTCGCCCACCCGAGCGGATCCTGATTTCCAGACTCGGTAACTATGCAATTAAGTCTACTGTAAGCTTCCCATTTTTGAAATGCCATATTCTCAAAATATGATGAAAGTTGTTGTATCTACTAGTTGGCAACTTGGTGATTTAAAAAGCTAGATATACTGAGATACGATTGTTTATTCATATATATAGGTCTTATTCATGTTGCTTGGATATGTAAGTACTGAGAACCTGGATTCAACTTTCATACGGAAAATTTGCAGTAATTTACCACCTTAATAGAGTCGGAGGAGTCAACTATCCCTAACTTTTATTTTGGAATGAGTTTCAAAACATAATTTCAAGGGTTCTAAGGAATATTCCAAACAATATGGGGATTTAACAAGTAAAATTGATTTCCATCTCGACAATTGATGATTTTGGAATTCCTAATTTGTTTAAACTTTAGAGTCATGCTTACTTTTCATAAGATATATTGACAGTAATCCTTTGCAGGTAGAGCAAGGTCTGGTATCATTGTGCTTCCTTGTGGGGCAGGAAAATCATTAGTAGGAGTTTCTGCTGCTTGTCGTATTCGAAAAAGCTGTCTTTGCTTGGCAACCAATGCTGTGTCTGTGGATCAATGGGCATTCCAGTTCAAGCTATGGAGTACAATTAGGGATGATCAGATATGCCGTTTTACTTCTGATAGTAAGGAAGCGATTCAAGGATAATGTTGGTGTGGTTGTCACTACATACAATATGGTTGCATTTGGAGGAAGCGTTCTGAAGAGTCAGAAAAAATAATTGAAGAGATTAGGAAGAGGGAATGGGGTCTTCTTCTGATGGATGAGGTAATTTATCGTGTGGAGCAAGGGAGTAATACCAGTTATAGTCAATTAGGAATAGAAAATTTAGATATCATATCGGTCTTACTATAAGTTTCGTAGTACTTCGTAGAACTTTTATCAGTAATATCTATTTATACTGTAACTTGGGTAATTTGCATACTATCTAAAGACATTAGCATTACTGAATCTAATTGTTTGTGATTCCCGCCTAAACAGGTTCACGTCGTTCCAGCACATATGTTTCGTAAAGTCATTAGCATCACAAAATCTCATTGCAAACTTGGCCTCACAGGTTGGTACTCTGCCATAGGCTTTCCAAGTGTCTGACCATATGCCACTAACTTGACAAGGTATTTAGATCATTCTGCTTTTTGTTTGGTAATGACAAAGGTAGCTCTTTTAAATTGCAGCTACACTTGTACGTGAAGATGAGCGCATCACTGATCTCAACTTCCTTATCGGGCCCAAGTTATATGAAGCCAACTGGCTGGATTTGGTGAAGGAGGGTTTATTGCTAATGTTCAATGTGCTGAAGTATGGTGCCCTATGACAAAGGAGTTTTTCGCAGAGTATCTGAAAAAGGAAAACTCTAAGAAAAACAGGTATAAACTCTAAACTATAACATTTCAAAGTATTATGATTTTGCTTCATATATGATATAGGTAATGTGGTGTAGAATGCTGTAATGAATTTGGTTTGAAATACTTATTTGTGATTACTTTCATAATAAATTGGATACAGAAAAGATGGGGAGTTTTTTTTTGCTGCAATACAATTTTGCAATGGTCATTTATTTGCTGGTTTTTAGTAACATTAACATTTATAAATCCAAAACAATGCACTAATGTCTTTATTGGTCCTATTATGAGACAATTAATAATATGAAGCAACTTGGCATGTTTATACCTAGAGGTTTCTTTTATTTCTACGTTGCAAAAGAGGTCAAACCAATTAGGTTGTTTATTATATTGATGTGTAAGCTTCTACATTTGTTAATCCTTGATAAAATTGAATAATATAAATAGTTTTGGAAATCCTGAATTACCGACTCTTAATTAGAGCTGATTTTCTCACTCTTGTATCTGATTGAGAGATCGCCATCATAATAATGTACTGTGATTTTTGGCAGGCTTTGTATGTGATGAACCCCAACAAGTTTAGGGCATGCGAGTTTCTTATTCGTTTCCATGAGCAACAACGTGGAGATAAGATCATTGTCTTTGCAGATAATCTTTTTGCTCTCACTGAATATGCGTTAAAGCTCAGGAAGCCTATGATCTATGGAGCAACTAGGTTTTTCTGTGACCTTTCTGGAATTGTGGTTATAGAACTTTGCTGGCATGATTCAAAACATTTTTAGTTGAATCTTTTTAGGACTCCTGTTGTCTCGTAAACTTCACAACTTCTACTGGGATTTTCTATTTCGAGTTTTTATTTTGGTATCATATTAATAGAAAGGCTTCTGAAGGTTTTTACTTGGTTCAGTCACAGTGAAAGAACAAGGATCCTGCACCAATTCAAGCACAGTCCAGATGTTAATACTATTTTCCTTTCCAAGGTAAACATCTCCCTTCTTTCTAGAGAATTATTTGATTTATTTGTTCCTGACTAGTGTGCCTATGGTGCTCAAATGCTTTATTTTTATAGACTGCCTTCTAACTGCATAAACACATGTTGGAGACTACAAGTATGTTTTCATACACATAAACACCAACATTCAATATATTGCCAACAAGATAACACAACATACGCAGATGTAAAGTGGATTACTGTCATCACCTAACCTATCAGAACCCTCCGTTGGTCCTTGTAGATTCCAGTTGAGAATTTATTTCACTAATTCATAGTTCCAACTAAACAGACATATCTGCTTAGTCCAAAACAAGAATAAAGAGGCACATGGAAAGAAATTGGATTGTGGAGTCGAACTTGTCTGACAAATGCTGTGATCTTTCTATTGGTTTTTAATTGACCTTCTCATACTCCAGAGGCAGGTTTGGCAAGTATCATCTTTTTGTGATGTTGAAAGCTTACCATCTGATATTGTGAAAGCAAGAATATCTTTCTGCAGGGTTTTAACTGAGCCATTTCATACTACAGGGGCATTCGAACTTAATCACAAATAGGAAATATTTACAGCCATAGGTATTCGACTTATACCCATGTCTAGGAAAATGCAGCTAAGGCCTTATGGATGCTCAACATATATTCCAAATCATTATAAATATCATTCACTTTAGCAATTTATGGACATAATGCCCTTCCTCCAATTATAAATTAACAGGTATTAAGACTCAAACATAGACTAAATCATTCCTTTATTGGCTCTGATTTACAAGTAATGATGAATCTTGGGACAGATCTGATTTCAACGGTAATATTGCAAAAAATAAATAAATAGCACATTTCATGTCAAGAACCTTCTTCTAGGTCACTCCACTTTAAGATTGTAAAATGTCCTAAATATGGGCTCATCCATGGTTGTTACAGATACAAATTTAAGTTTAGTTTTCTACAATAATAGCTCATCAACAAGGGAGGCAGTATCATCCATAATGAGTGGAGCTTTGAAAATTGGAGGTCATATGTCTTGAAATAAATAAATAAGGCACATAATATCTGAATAATACTTGCTGTTATAAACCTATATTTAACTAAATTTGCGGCTGCAACTTGTCTGTTTCACTAGAGAGATAATGTCAAAAAATGGTATGTAATATTTGGCTGCAATTTTTGTTCTTGGTTGAGTAGAGAATAATATTCTTGACATTGCACTTTGGTTGAAGAGAGAATAATCTTCCATTCTACAACCCTTTTCCAAATGCAGCCTTGGAGTTATTAACCCTGATCGAACTATCCTAACTTTCCTTTCTTAATTTCTTACTTTCTGAAGTCTTTCTGGGTTATCAAGTTTCATTATGTAATCATTATTGTCTTTCTTTGGTTTGAAGAATATGGATATATCATATATCACTGGAAAGCTCTTGAATTGTACCTTTTGATGGCATAAAATTTACTTTGCGACTCTTATTTTGAACTTCACCTTTAAGTTAGTTTTCTAGAGAATCCTTACAATTCCATTCTGAGGACAAGAGGTGGTTTAATGGCTTTCTTGTAAAATATGGGCTTCCGATATACTACTGGAAAGTTACTGTACAATCGTGTGTAGTTCATCTTATGTTGTCAATGTTCTTTGACTGCAATAGTTGATATCTGAGCTGTTTGACTCCGTGGAACTTATTTGGTTGTTTTGGTGTGAAAAGAAAATATAATGAGACAGTTGAAATCAAAACATTAGATTCAAATAGGATTAGTAATTTTTTAAAAAAGTTAAAATTAAAACAAAACATAGGCTTCCTAGTATTCCTATTTGAATCTGATCGATGCTGAGTGGTCACAAGTATTACTAGTTTGCTAAGTCACAAGGTTCGAGTTTGCGTTTATGTTCGACGAGGATAAAGTTCGGTTCAAGTTCGCCAAGGGATAAAGTTTGAGAAAAAACGTCTTAAAGTTCGAACATTTTTTTCTATCATTTTTATTTTGCATAAGTATATTAGAGGGACAGAGTGGAGAGAGGTTTTGTCTGCTACTTTATTCGTTATATGTACATTGTATATATATAGACATTTGTAAAATAATGCAAAATTTTGTCAAAACTTCCCATGCAAAAATAATGGATAAAGTTTGAGTTTACGTTTGATGAGAGTAAAGTTAAGAAAAATTCGAACTTTTTCAATAAAATTCGGAGAACCTTGTGACATAGCTAGTTAAGGAAAAAAATTCTTGCAGCTTCACTTCCGGGATCTTGAAATAATTTGGAGAAAGACAAGTTTATATCGAAGGTTCTCTACCAAATGGAATTTTAATCAACAATACCATCTTAAAATGCATAGAGAACTTTTAGTAGGAATTTGGTTCCATTTTTCTTCTGAACACTTGTCCTCTTTTTTACATGCATCTTACATTAACAACAATTAAAGAGTTGAAAGATCTCAAACCCCTTTTACCCGAATACTTTTTTTTTTTTTTTTAATATATATTGCTCTGGCTCAAATCTGAACTGATAACATCAAAAGGATCCATAGAACACCATTCTAAAACTGCATAGATAAATTAAATAAACAAATCCCGCAAACCGGGTGAATACAAAAAAGGCGCCTAGGGTTTAACAGGCAGATTTCTTCATAAACAATTCAGCCGTGTATTTAATAATGATTTATGATGCTAAATATTACGGCAATACAATTATAAATCTGCAGATAGATAAATAATAAAGATTGTCCAAAAAACCCACTGTAAATGATTCAAACCAAATCGATTTGATATATATCTGATGCTGGGAATTACAATAATTATCTATCATGAAAAATACCTCAGATACTGCATAAAACAACTGTAGAAGAAGTCGCCCCACTCTAGAAGAAGTCTGTATGCCCACTGCTGCAATTTATTTCTCTGTCTAACTGCTGGAATAATAAAAACCTGTGAATACCATGAAGATCCCTGAATGGAAACTTCTCTCACTGCTCCTGGGGTTTCCATCCGCAAGAGGAATAATCTAGAGGGTTTCCGTCCTTGGATTTTGTCTGCAAAAGCTCAGTGCTAACTGCCGGGGAAAAATAATAATAATCTGAATGCCCTTTTTCCAAGTCGCATTTTTCCCTTATAGCCAAAAAACCTTCCAAAGGAACAAGTCGCACTTTTCCAAATCCTCATAATTAATTTTTAATTAATTATTTCCTTTTTCCAACCCAGTCGCATTTTTGGCTTAGGAATGCACATTAAATAATTTATTAATTTATTTAAATGCACTTCCCTAAGTTAAAGTCACTTAAACAGTCTATTAATTAATTATATGTGCTTTAATGATATTTTACTTATTTTTGAGCACAATATAATAAAATTAATAAACCGAAGTCACCCTTGAAAACACCCTTTGGCCGTCGGGTAGACAAAACAGGCCAAAGGTCTTCGACCGAACTATCCGAGAAAGAGGGACATTACAGAGTTACGAGAAGGGTGTCACATTTGATAAGACCCTCTCCCTGCACAAAGGTGAGGGATATTCTTGCTGATCAAATGAGGTATATATTCTTAATATTCTTTTCTATTCCTTGTGGATAATTTCCTAATGCTTGCTGGTTGAGGAGTTAGATATTCTCAATAGGAATGTAGGCAACTCCTGGAAGTACTGGGATTGAATGGAAATGTTATGGTGGAAAATGAAGCAGATCTTAACTTAGAAGAGGAGGGCCAACAAAAGTATGAATTGAGGCTGAGGTGTGGAAATGAGAGTGGTTAGTCTTGAAGCCAAACTCTGGGAGCTGGTAAAAATCAACAATGCCCTAGTGATGATGATGGAGAGTTATGGTGGGAAACAGTTATTGAAGGAGATGTAAACAGGGATTAGGCATGAGAAGATATAGCGAATGCAATAAATTAGAAATGATTGCAGTTCAATGTCAACGGGAATTTTTGTTAAATTTTATCAGAGATTAAATAAATCAATACATAGGATTTGCACGCTGAAATGCATGACACACAACATATTTGAGGCAATTAATGCCTCCTAGAAACTTGACACTGCAATACTTGCTGAAGACCTGTCAATACTTGCTGAAGACCTGTCCTTGTTTGTACCTGGGATGCCATGTCTCCAGTCAGGGTCTTTGTTCTGCAGCTTCGACATTAAAAAACTTTTAAAATGTATAATATTATTGTACATAATATTATTAATCCTTGGAGTAGGTATTTGTTTTCTTGTAGAATCTCAAGAGACATCTGATAGATATGAACAGTCATCTTAGAAGATGAACTGAACAGCCACATTCGTGGTCTTTATATTGTAAAATTTTCTCTCATTCAAGTTAATGAATACAAGTTTGGTTTGCACAAATATAATTTGTTTGCACAGTCCATTTTCCTGGCCTGACATTGGTATCAGAGCACAGGGTTTTCAATTATTTCATCCTCCATTATTTTTCCTTGCTGCAAAAGATTTTCCAGCCAATAAAAATTTCATTGCAAGATCATTTTTATTCCCCTCCTCTCTAGCTGTACAGTGCTGCGCCACTCTGATTATTTCATTTTCATTTTGTGTTGAAGTTCATTATATGTGTTCTGCCTGTCATTGTTCACTGCACACTCCTTCAAATATTGGCTGCACCTTTCTCTGTCTGTTAGACACCTGTCAAACTGTGTTGCAAATTGTGTTGGAACAGCAGACCTGAAGCGTTGCAATCAGAGGAATAGATCTACGCCATTCAGAAAGAGATAACTGCTGCGTTTAAGTCGTTTCACCTTCCTGTTTGGTCTAATGTTGAAACTTGAAGGCATGGTGCTGCTAAGGAGGCATGTTGGCAGCTGCAATTTCTGATTCCATCTGACACATTAAAGTTTTATTTTGTTTTCTCCTGCAAATGCGTTGGAGCTGGCTGCCTGGTAGTAGCTTTGGCTGTAGGGCACTTCAATTGCATGATTTTATGGGCTGCGTCTAATTCATGGCATTTCATTAAATTGAATTTGATTCCATCAGCCATGTGAGTGTGAAGGAGGAAGCCTTCAAAGGCAAAACATAAGTTATATTGAAATTCCATTTTATGCTTTTATTTTTGAAAAAGCACATTTTTTTTTTTTTGGAGTTTCCCAAATAAGGGATTTTTTTAATTTTTGACTTTGCATAAGTCATTTATTGTGCAAATCAGTTCAAAAGAAACCTTCAAAGGCAAAAGATAAGTTATATTGAAATTCCATTTTATGCATTTATTTTTGAAAAAGCACATACTTTTTTTTGGAGTTTCCCAAATGAGGGATTTTTTTTAATTTTTGACTTTGCATAAGTCATTTATTGTGCAAATCAGTTCAAAAGAAAATTTCTTTTTTAAAATCAAGCAAATTTTGAAAAACAAAACAAATTGTGCAAATGCAAAACAATCACAATGTTTGGTATTAATGGTGCCTCTGGTTCGTGCCTACAAGTAAAGTTGGCGTGATTAAACTAATGCATCTATGCCTAATATATCTACAACAACGTCTATGATATTGCCCTATAAATTGCTGGGAAGAAATAAGGATAAATTATTGATAGACGTTAATTCAGAAAGTAAGAAATACTGAGTATATAGGGAATTCATGCCTACATACAAGGTTTTCTTGCTAAGCAAGTGTTATTGATAGAACAAATCCTTTTCACGTACTACTTAGGTACCACATATCATTTTGCTCTCATGTGCTTTAACGTCTCTTTCATGTGTCGCTGACTATATCAAAAGACTAGCTTCCTCCACTTACCAACGAGTATATAGGAAGGGGAAGCATATCGAGAGGTTTAGTATATCAGTTTGGTGGTATGTAGAAAAGGGAACCTTTTAGAGTGATAAGGAACCAATCCATCTGCATTCATACTAAAATGCATTTAATGAATTTAATTGTTGGTACAACATTAATTAGGAAGGACACCTAGTTGGATTGGTCACAAGTTGAGAACACTCTCATTTTCAATGATTTGTGGTTCGACGTTTCTAATAGAGACAAACAACGAGTGGAACCAAAAAAGGCAAAATCACAAATATGGAAGCAAAAGACTTTTAAAGCATTGACCTTCATTAGGGGTCTCAATGGATGGCAAAGTTTTTCTTCACATACAATGGTGCAACACACCTTAAAAAGCACTAAACAAACTAAATGATGTGTATGATTCTCATTCAGAGTTGGAGTTCATACAATTGCAACTAACATTGTTCAATCTTGAGTTGAAAAATGGTGATGTAATGAGTCTGGCGTCAAAAATCCATGCTATCAAGCATGATGTTGAAGCTGCTGGTGTCAAAATTGATGTATATATGACTGCTTTCATAAAATATCTTCTTCCCACATACTCAACCTATTTAGAGTCTTTATAGGCAAGCAATTTGTTGAAGACACTCTCTTTTGATCAATTGGTTGACAAGATGGTTGAAAGAGAAAAGACCTTTGGAAGAAAGACTGAAACCTTAAGTGAAAGTATGTGCTATGCTCATCAAAAGGAAATTCTTCCAATAAGGCTTCCACTTCCAGTGATAGAGGCAAGGGAAGATATAGAGGGCGAGGAGGTAGAATTGGCAAGAATAATGGTCAACAACAGGAGAAACAAAACATGTTTTGCAAACGTTGTGGTCAAAAAGGGAGTCATGAGGCTCATGAATGCAAAACATCGTGGGACAAAATTGAGGCCTATCAAAAACAAAAAGAAGCAAACAAAGAAAAGAAAAAGCCTTAGAATTAGACTTTACTCATTTCACAAGTGAGGATACTTTTTCCATTTCAGATTTAGTCAATAATGCCTTAGCAAATACATCCTTGTTTAGTGCTTGGGTCCCGACACTAGCGCCATGCAACATATGACTTTTTGAGAGGACTTCTTTGAGGAGAATCATAAAGAAAGTGGTGGTCTGATATACTTTGCAGACAGATCAAGTTTACAACTAGAAGGGAAAGGGACAATTCGACTCAAGTCACTAGGTATTGTAGATTGCATTCTCAAAAATATCTTATACCTTTCTCAACTGAAAATAAATTTGTTGTCCTTGTTGCTAATCTGACAAGGCCACTCCATTTTGCTGGAAGATAATATAAAAATAACAATAAAATGTGATAAATTAGTTGTAATGATTAGATTTGAGGAATGCAAGTTGCTAAAATTCAGGAGTGAACCTTCAATCACATAATTTTGCTCATCGCATGGAAGGTATGTCACAAAGTCTTTGTGGCATGCCAAATATGGGCACCAAACTATGACCTACATTCACACAATGCAAAAAAATTGGTGTTATAGGATTGTCAACTCTACCCAAGAAAATTTAAAATTTTTGAAGCCTGTATTTTGGCTAAACACTTAAGGGAACCATTTCAAACATCGAAATGGAAAGTTGTGAAAGTTTTAGTTCACTCGATCAATGTTCTCTACCAATTCTTTTGTTTGTGTGGTCGAAATACTTTATGTTCTTCATTGATCACTACAGCAAGGTGAAATGGATCTACTTTTTGAAACAAAAATCGGAAGCCTGTAAAAGTTTTCAAAGGTTTCGAACCATGATTGAAAATGAAGTGCAATCCTGCAAGGGGATGCTTAGGATTGACAATGGTGGTGAATTCACTTTAAAGATGTTTTTTGCCTATCTGAAGCAAAATGAGATCAAGCATCATCTAACTATCCGACACACTTTTCAACAAAATGGAATAGCTAAGAGGATGAGTAGTTTTGTGATGAACATGTGTAATGTCCCCTTTTAGGACGATTGGGAATTTGCAACAAATAATTAAAAATCAACTCAAGAAGGATTAGATCCTTTTGAATCAACCTAAAATAGCCCTATGTCAACCAATTACAACCCAAATGGGGTTGGAAGTGGTCAAGGTAGTGAGCTAGATTGGTGGAGTCAATCAGATTTTTATTCTTCTTTATTCTGATATTTAGAAAAGTGAATTAATTTAAAACAGTTGCAAACAACTGAAAACTTCAAAAATGCATAACTCTCTTGATACTCAGTCTTTTTGCATGAAACAAAGTGCACAATAAACTTGAGATTTTTCCCTTTCCAATGAACTAAAGATCAAATTTTTATGAGCACTGAAACCCGTACAAAATAGCACTTAAAATCCTAGATCTGGGCGCTAGGGTTAGAAGAAATTCAATAAATTAGTAACCAACACTTCCCTTAACTGTTTTCATCCTCCAAGAGCTTGTTTTGATGCACAAAAATACCAAGAACAGATATGAACTGAAATCACAATATTGAAGCATCAAAATGGGTCACAAACCCCTCCGCTATGGCTGGGAATAATCAACAGTGACCAGCGAAGAGGAAATGAGCATAATCAATGAATTTCACCCTCTAAACTTGGTGCAAAAGACTGAAATAAATCAACAATGGCAGATCTGAAATTCACTTGTCTAACCCTCAAAACATGCAAACAAATTCAGATTTCCCTCAACAATCAATTTGCTAGGGTTAGGAATTCTTTCCCAAGCAATTCGCCACACTACAAATGCAACACAACACTAATGGATCCTCAGATTTGAATTCAATTCCACTCTAATAGTTTTGCAAGAGAGAGAAAGAAACATCAACAACCTAGGGCATACATCCCATTTCTCCAAGCATGGAGTGATATCAAATGATCAAATCAACACCCCAAATGATGGCCATGCAACCTCCTTTTATAACATAAGGGGTGCAACATTCAAATGGTTGACCTTTTCCCTTTTGGAGGGAAAACTAATAAAACTTAATTAAAATACTTAAAGACTCACTTAATGTGCACTTTATTTAATTTCTTAATTTAATATTAAGAAATTATATGCCTATGCACTTTTTAAGACTAAATAAGATTCCCACTTGTAGCGCTAGACATGCCAAGGGGTTACAATGCAAATAATAGACACCAAACATCTCCAAAACAATCCCCTAGCTTCATCCTCGAACCCACAAGGAGAGAAAATGGGTTGAGGGTCTTGATTCTTCGTCTTCATAAACGTCCTAGAAAAGGGGACATTACAAACATGACTCGTGCAATTTGCAATTTTGTAATTCTAAGGGGTCAATTTGGATTTTGGGGGAAGCATAACCCAAGCAATCTGCGTGTCTTTGCAACAAGTCACCATCAACAACCCTTCAAATGAAGACTATGAAATCTAGTGTGGTCATCTTCCTCAGTGTGACATCTTCGGATTTTCGGATCCACTTGTTATGCATTGATTCCAAAGGAGAAAAGGAATAAGTTAGACCATAGGTGTCGAAAATGCATCATTTTAAGATATTTGAATCCTCAAAGGCATACAAGTTATACGATACGAAAAAAGAACAAGAAATTTCTCATAGCAAGAGATGTTTTTTGTGAAACTGCAAAGGACACAACCAACATAGATCGACAATTGAGTCGACTTGAGAAATTTACCAAATTTGATGTTTTCAAGGAGGTAGATATTGAAATCCCAAACAGTGAGTGGGGACATGTAATTGAGAATCACTTGAATCTGTAGTATTTCTTGTAATTGTACATGAAACAATCCTTAACATAAATTCAAATTTTATTAGAGGATGAGCAAGTGTTTTCTTAGCAATTGTTAGAAAATGAAGGAGCTTCATAATAGGAAATTGAGGAACTAGTTGTTCCTTAAGGGACGATAAGAAGATGCTTAAATGTCTCACACACACTCACATATGTTAGACTTGATGAAATTGGGAAAACTTGCACTAGAAGAACATATAAAACAAATAAGAAAATAGATAAAATGCTTGAAGAAATTAAAAAAAGGAAAATTGGATCTTGAAGGATGTACCAGGTACAACCCAACTTTTGACTATCTAGAAGTCAATATTGCTTTTGACCCCAAACAAACCTCCTTCAAACAACCACAAAAATTGGATGTATGGAGGAAAGCGATGAAAAGTGAATATGATGCCTTGGTCCAAAATGGGACTTGGAAGTTGGTTGATCCTCCAATCAACTTTAAACCAATCGACTGCAAGTGGGTCTTTTGTAACAAGTACAAAGTAGATGGTTTACATGACAAACACAAAGCATGGCTTGTGGATTTGCTTAGAAGGAAGGGATAGACTATAATGAGACCTTTGCACTGCAACAAAATAGACTACTATTCAAACTTTGTTGGCTATGATAGCACAAAATGGATGGAAAATTCATTAAATGGACGTAAAAATTACTTTTCTAAATGGTGATCTCAAAGAAACAATGTACATGACTCAGCCAAAAGGATTTGCAGTAGACGGCCAAGAGCACAAAGTGTGCAAGTTGAAGAAATCATTGTATGGGTTGAAACAAGCCCCCAAAGCATGGTATGAAAAGCTCATTGAGCATCTCTTGAACATGAACTTTCAACATTTTGAATTTGAAGATGCAACTCTATTTGTCAAAATCTTTGTACTTCTAGTTGTATATGTGAATGATCTTCTCCTCATAGGAAATAATACAAGATAAACTTCAAAAGTCAAACTAAAGTTGATGAAAGCCTTTGAAATGATAGAGTTGGGATACCCTCATTTCTATTTGGGTATTGAAGAAATTCAAAAATTAAAGTACATTTTGTCACACAACATAAATACATTAGTGAAATTTTAATATAATTTGGAATGACAGAGTATAAACCACTCAATACACACATTGAACAAAATTTGAAGCTAACATTCGATGATACTTTAAAGCTTGTAGATGCAACTAACTAACAATAGCTCATTGGAAGTTTGATCTATGTAACCATAACTAGACTAGACAATTCCTTTGCAGTTGGTGTTCTTTCTAGATTTATGCAACAACCTTGGAAAAGTCAATGGGTAGTAGTAAAGAGAGTGCTTCAATATCTAAAGGGAAAAGATAATTGTGGGCTCAAATGATCTAGGGCAGCAGATTTCAAAATGGTTGGATATTGAGATTTTGACTATGGAGGTGATTTTGATGATGGGAATTCAACTACAAGTTTTGTGATAAACTTAAAAACAACAATCATCTCTTGGAAGTCAGAGAAGCAATCACTGCCAACAATTTCTTCAATAGAAGCAAAATACATGGCAGTTGTAGAGGCAACCAAAGAAATACTATGGCTCAAAAGTATTCTTGTTGATTTATAGGCAAAACAAATTTCTTCGACACTAGTTATGGTTGATAACACTTAAGTGATCACAATCGCTAAGAATCTAGTATGTAATGATTGAATGAAGCACATAAATACCAAGTATCATTTGATTCGACAATATCTAAAAGGTGGCAGTGTCAAATTGCTACATGGTCCAACTGTAGAGCAACCAACGGATATCCTAACAAAGGTGCTTGGAAGAGAGAAATTTGAAAAGTTTAGAGGCATGCTTGGTCTCACTATAACCCCTATGGATTAAGGGGGATGTAATATTATTGTAGATAGTATTTTATTAATCCTAGAGTAGGTATTTGTCTTCTTGTATAATCTCAAGAGAAATTTGATAGATATGAACACTCATCTTAGAAGATAAACCGAACAACCAAAAACAATGCTAGGGTTAAGATATAAAATTAAAACAAATGCAAGGAAAATTCTAAAGAAGAGTAAATACTGAAGGACAAGAGGAAGAAAGAATGAGGGAAGGGTTTTGGGTTCATGCCATTTACTGCTTCTAAATGCTTGAAAATATGATAAAAAGAAAGCCAAATCCTTCTATGAGCTTTTCCCATGCACAATATCATTGTGAATCAAACTACATCAAGCCCTTGCACACAAACAATTAACTACTTACAACAAAACTGCAAAATCAGAATGAGAGTGAAAAAGTTGAATGGGCAAGTCAAATGAGTGTTGAAAAAGTCATTTGGGTGTTTTAAGGTCCTAGTGGCCTTTTAACGTTTAATTTGTTAGATATATATATTTTTAATCAATTTTTGCTTTTTATTTAAAAAAATTTACTCGTCATGTTTGCAATTGGGATGTTTGTATGCAAGAAAACCACATATTTTTCCTCATGCACTCCACTTCTTAGGGTCAAGCTGAGATAAATGAAATGAATAGAAAGATATTTTTCAGGGATTTGGTTGATTGGGCTGATTAGTGTGTCGAGCTTGTTGTAATCCTTGTCTTTTCTCATAGGCTTGGAATTGTGGGACTAGGAGGTTAAGGGAATGGTGTAAATTATAGGACAAGTTGACAAAATTGCTAGCCAATAGTGTTTTGGTTTGAGACTGCAAGGCCTAGTTGTATAACATGGGAGATCCTCCCAGATTTGAGGGGCTGATATTGACAGGATAATGTCCTCAAATGAGGGGAATGGACACAAAAGAGGACACCACACACTATGGAGGTCAGGCTGAAGTTATCAGCTCATGATGATTCATCATCGGTCGATGAATCACTCTATAGATAGTTGGTGGGCAGCCTGATATATCTTATGTCCACCCAACTAGACATATGTTTTGTTGTTAGCTATCTTTCTCGATTTTTGTCTAAACCGAAACTCACACATTGGGGAGCAGCAAAACAAGTTCTTCGATATGTCAAAGGTACTCTTGACTTTGGCATTCTCTATCATAGAGTCACAAATTTTAGACTCTTTGGCTATACAAACTCTGATTGGGGAGGTTCAGTGGATACCCAGAGATCTACCACTAGATACATCTTCTCTTTTGGTTCAAGAGTTGTTTCATGGCAGAGTAAGCTTCAACCCATTGTGGCTATCTCTTCCACTGAAGCAAAATACAAGGCAACTGTTAGTGCTAGTTGTGAAGCAGTTTGGCTTTACCAGATTCTCCTTGATCTTCAACTTCCTCAAACTGCACCTACGCTACTTTACATTTTTTGTGAAAATCAAGGTGTACTGAAGATGGTCAAGAATCTCGTATATCATGCTCACACCAAGCATATTGAGATTCATCATCACTATATTCGATAGTTGTTTGATTTTAGTGATATATCTCTTCACTTTTGTCCTTTAAAAGAGCAGCCTGCTGATCTAATCTCTTGGTCTTATCTTGTTTGTAAAATTTTGGGGCAAACTTGGCATTGTTTCCAGTTTAGTCAGTAAGGGGATATTGAATATAATGAATATATTTATAGTCATACATGTTGCTAGTTTTCAGTTATGAACTGTCACAAAACTGTTCCAACTATATTGTAACTACTCCCAACATAATAAAATGAAGGACACATTCATTTGATGTGTAGTCCAATTCCTCTTCATTTACATTTTCTAACACCCACGACTAACCTTGATGTGTAGTCCAATTCCTCTTCGTTTACGTTTTCTAACATCATGTACACATGTAACAATTGCAGAGAAAAACCCCTTGTATTAAAATCTGTATTGCCACAATGTCTCCTTACAATAGTTTCTTTTCTAATTTGTCTCTTGATAATAATGAATGATGTTCTCTTTAGGCATTACAAGCCTCCTTCATAACTTAAAAGGAGCTTTGATGCCATTGAAGGTTGCTGAGATGCGGATGCAAGTGGAGATAATGGCCTCAACACCCATGACTAACCTTACATGTAACCTGATCCCCTTCAATTGTACATTGCCAAACAAGCCAATATGATGTGTTGGCGTTTTCCTACATTTGGGGACTTCTAGAAGGACATGGTGGTGAAGCATTCTTATTAATGCCACCCTTTGCGTACACTTGGGCTCCCCATGTGCTAAGTAACCGCATTTGGCAAATTTGAAATTCACCAAATACCAAATATGACTAAAAATTTCATTGAAAGTCGTTAAAATTTGTTGAAATTCATTAGAATTCATTAAAGTAAACAATTGTTATTAGAATTCATTGAAGTTCATTCTTTCGGTTTAAACATTTAATCTAAAATACAAGCATAATGCTTCTTTTAGTCGAATTTAATCACGAATTCAATGGCTGATTTTTGCAATAATATTTTTTTTTATGAATTTTATCTTCCACGAATTCGATTGCAGGAACCACATAGCCATGCCTTCCCTATACCACCCATGCCTAGAAACCACATAGCCAAAGTTGGTGGCCATAGTTCTCTTTCTTGGCCAAGGGAAAAGGTAGATGTAGGAATCCACTTCTTCTACAAGCCTTCTTTTCCATTTATGACATGATTTCGATAGTATGTAGGTTCGTTGGGGTGTTTATTAGTAGAAACCTCAGATGGACTCCCATCCCATATGCTCATATTCAAACAAAAATCCATATTCATATCTTGTTTTGAAAAGTGTGCCTAGTTGAATCTCAAGGCCTAAGTAGCCGACTTTTCCATTTATGACATGATTTGATAGTATGTAGGTTCGTTGGGGTGTTTATTAGTAGAACCTTAGATCGACTCCCATCCCATATGCTCATATTCAAACAAAAATCCATATTCATATCTTGTTTTGAAAAGTGTGCCTAGTTGAATCTTGATGCCTAAGTAGCCGATTTGTTTTGGGTAATGACAAATTTGTTTTTGCCCTGTACCACTTGGGCACGACCATACAAAAGAATGATAAAAACAAAATACAAATTCTAGGCCAATAATAAGGAAATAACCCCATGTTATTGCATATTAAAAACAAAATAACCATGTAACAATGCTGATAATTTATATAATGCCAATCGGATGTCAAATATGATGATAAGTATTAATTGTTACATCAAATTAGAGCTAAATATGCAATAAGTGGAATGAGAGGTAAGTATGCAATGAAAGGAATGTGAGGTAAGTGTTTTGTTTTGTGGTTTATGTTATGTTTTTGAGTTTTTAGGGTTTAGATTGTTGTTTTTTTGTTACTCTATGATTTTATGTTGAAAAAAACCTTGTTTTATCCCCGAATACTATGTGGATTTGTCCTAGGTACACTCATATTCGTCAACAAATGAATCCATTTGTACTTGGGTTGTCCCGAATGTACGAGAGATGAATCTACGGGTATATTGAATTCGTACTAGGATCGGGTATAGAATGAACCGAAATGGGGAGTGCCAAATTGGGGTCCTAGCCCAATTCCTACGAAAGTGGGTCATACTTGCCAAATTGGGGGATGCTTGCAGACATTTTCTCTATACCACAAGTAAACAAGATTGACAAACCCCGGGATCTTTCAAAATGATCGTTTGAAGTGACTTCCGCTTTGATTTCTACAAAATATGCCTCGGGTGGCGCCAACTAAGGCATTAGTTGAAACTTTCTTCTTTTGTTGCCCTTGATATATTTTTGCTGCAGAATTTTTAGTATCGTGAAGCTTTCCCAAAATTTGCAAAGCTCAACTTTGCTTGCAAAGACTTCCTTCCTGCCCTTGTGGCGTTTTCTTAGGATTTCCGAAGCTTTTCTTTCCTATTCAACTTCCTCTTTTGGGATGCTCTCCTCCTTTCCACTTTGCAATGCTCTTCACAACTTGCAAAGCTCTCCGTTTTTCCTACCTTGTGAAGCTTTTTGCAACTTGATATCCTCTTTGTAACTTGTGAAGTTCTCTTTTCTTTCCACCTTGTGATGTTTTATTTTAGCGTGCAAGCTATTCCTTCATTTCACCTTCACGCTCTTTTTAAGAGCACTTGACCTCATCAAAGGATAAAGCGCAAATCCATTCTAGAAAATCAACCCATGGAGTTGGAGACTGAAAGGGGGATAGGTATAAGAAGAGCACTTGGAGCCTGCATCAAAGGATAAAGCTACCAAATCCATTCTAGAAAATCAACCCATGGAGTTGGAGACGAAAAAATAAATTGAAAGGGGGATAGGTATAAGACAAGAGTTAAAGCATGTAAAATTGGTTCAGATTGTAAACAACAAAACACTCAACAATAATCTTCTACCTCTATTTAATGGATTTATTACATGCATAGGAAACCAATCTCCTATTAACAAGAAATGTACCTTACCACATATCCCTACAAAATCTCACTTAATCTCCTAAAATCTTTCAAACAACCCTAGAACATCTACCCACTTATCTAGTAGTGAGTCATTATCACAACTCACGTACACTCACTTTTGCATACTCATATACAAATATATTTTACTTATACAAATATTTACTCACACAATATTCTAACAATTACCCCATATAGTTTCACAAATGTGAGCACTAAACATATTTTCCTAACATTCCCCTCTTAGTGTGAACATGGAAGTAAACAATCATCACACTTAAGAACTACAGCGTGCTGCCATGGAGCTTGCTTATGAACTTGACTCATCTGCCACATTGGAGCTTGCGCATACAAATGCATCGGACTTGCACGAAAACTTCACACTTACATACGTGCTGCATTGGGCTTGTACACATACTCAAATGTACTGCACAACACTAGGATGGCTTTCATGGATGGACACAAGAACAACCCAGGTATGATCAGACATTCACTCATGCGTTCATTCTCCACATCTGTCACAGATGGTTTTTACATTGAGAACTAATCAACAATCTCACTCAAGTATCATGATTGCTACAACACTGATTTGGATTTCAACTATATTTTTACATTAGGGATTATATTTATTTTTTCACACCACATAAGAAACATAAAAATGAAATTTGAGAACATGGGTTCTCATTGTCGCATTGTAGCCATCGCACAGATCGCTGCCACTTGGTCATACACGGCATAATTGGTTCCCATTGCCACTGGACACCAATCTCGGCATTAGTCATTGTTACACTGCTGATTTTTCATTAATGCATTTTGTTGCCTATAAGGTAATGACAAACTTGAGGATGCTGATCGCCCTCCTGCCTTCGTCCTCCATTAGGATGTTGCTCACTCAACAAGATGAATCTCAAGGCTCCAATTTGTACGCACTTTTATTGTGATGGTTTCCCCACCAGTTGTTGCTTTGGTCTATGAAATTCCAAAGCAGGGGTCTGGGAACAGCAACCGTTAGTGGGGTCAAGAGATATGACTTTGGAAGAATCAAATGGCAATATGGAGAAATCAAGAAACATATTATGCACAGCAATGTTAGATGTGAATGCGGGTGGAAGAGGAATTCCACTTTGAACAGAAAAACGTACCCACATCCCTCTTCGAATTGCTACCATATTGTCACACACTCAATGCTTTCTGCTCTTCTTTCTATTCTGCGCCACACTTTTTTGACTTGCACTTCTGATGCTTGTTTGTTATTGGGACACACTTCTACTGTGTAATGGCTTGAACTGGCCTCAATGATGAGCTTTGACAACAAGTTGTCATTCGGGCCTATAGATAAAACACGTGATCCTAATTACGAGCTGTGAGCAAGCTTTGGATGTGCGTGATGCAGCAAAGAACTCACGAACCCACAAGATCAGTGCTGTATTGAATGTATTTCAAACACATGGTCAGATCAAAAGTGGATCAAAGCACAGAGCTGGTTGTAGAATATGCATAATGAGAACTGAAGGCAAAATGCATGAATGTTCATCAAGTCACTGCAGGTAAGGCAACACATAAATGTCCATTGAAGACTCAGTAGTGGCACTTTAACAATACTCATGGGTCAGGCTGGCTACTCAAAGAGCTGCATCTCCTTCTTACACAGTTGATCCCACTCTTTTCCTCAAGTTCAAACGCCTTCCTGCTATCCGAAAGGACGTCTCCCTCTCCTTTTTCTTGCTCTAATGCAACAAACTTTATTAAATAACAACACTAAACACTCAGAAATAATATTAATCCTAATCCATCATTAATCGGGGCAATATAATACAATGCTTTTTCACAGATTAACTCTCCATACTTATGAGCTTGCTCTTCTTCTCACTATTATGCTGTAGATATGCTTTCCCTGATACCAAATGTAAAACTGGTTCAGATTGCAAACAATAGAACACTGAACATACCTCTATTCAATAGATAATTATTACATTTACAGGCAACCAATCTCCTATTAACAAGGAGTGCGCCTTATCACATATCCCAACAAACTCTCACTTAATCTCCTAAAATCTCTCAAACAACGCTGTAATATCTACCCACTTATCTAGTAGTAAGCTGTTATCATAACTCACGCACATTCACTTTTACACACACATTTAAAAATATATTTCACTCATGCAAGTATTTTCTCACAATATTCTAACAATTACCCCATATAGTTTCACAGATGTGAGCACTAAACATATTTTCCTAACAAAGCACAAACTTTTTTGAGGCCCAAAAGGAGGACTAATACAGAATAGAGGCGAAGTACCAATAAAACCCAAAGGAAGCACTGAAAAGGAACCTATGCCATAACCATGTGAATGTGAAACTCATTGCAAATAACCAGAAAACACTCTTAAAAGCTTATTCCTAATGGAAATGCATTGACTTAATAACATTTAGAACTTTTAAAAGAGGTTGGCCCCAAATTCTCAAAATTTGTACACGTTGGCGACAAACAAAGTAGGCTTCTCTGTGGGGTAAAATCCTGGCATTCAATAGGCAGCCCAATGGGAAAACCATGAATCAGGATAAAAGTTTATTTTTCCTTTATCGCTCTGCTGGAAAAGAGTACAATGAAATAACCATTGCTTCCCAGTATGACCTCAATATCCTCTTTCACATCAGTTTGTGTAGGATTTTGAGGGAGTACCACAGACCCATAAAGTTGCATACCAAAGCTTGGTCTTTCAACCAACATATGTGCTCTTCAGCAATTGGAATAAGGTGGTCAATTGGTTGGGGGACCTGATAATCTAGATACAGAATGCATCAGTTCATCTCGAAACTTAACACCTGCCACAGAAATCAACTTGGGTGTTGGGGCTGCATCTCCCCTAGTTTCTGCCATGACTATAATGCTCAGTGTCAGATATTTAGGTTCAATTGAAAATTTTCAACACACAAGGCCTTCTTCCCATTTTTTCCCAAATTGATTTGTAATACTGATGTCGATATGTTTGATGAAGCTGTACCATAAGTTAGACCCTTTAAAGGCCCAAACATCAACAATGATAGGGCAAACTAGAAATATTCTCTGCAATATGTTAGTACTAATTTTGGAACTGCAGAAGCTACAGTGTGAAATTTTCATAGTTCATGACTGTGTGTCAGTAAGATGATAACCATAAAACGTCTACAGGAAATAATATAGTTTTGTTGGCATGAGATGATCAAAATGTTTCAATTCTAAAAATTCTCTTTCACACCCTATATAAGAAGTAATGATTGTGGGTTTCAGTTTCTGTTTTCTGTTTTGCAAGACAATATAAGTGTCTGCTGATTTTTTGGCTTTTGTTTGTAAGGCATTTATAGTGGTAACGTGTGACTGTTATTAAGCCTTTTCTGTTTAATTGTAATGTGTATTCCAAAGGATTAAATGAAGACTATGAAGTTTCTTCCTTTTTTTCCCTAACTGTACGTGATTTCAATTTTTCAGGTAGGAGACAACTCTATTGATATTCCTGAAGCCAATGTGATTATTCAAATATCATCTCATGCTGGTTCCCGACGTCAAGAAGCACAGCGATTGGGACGAATTTTGAGAGCCAAGGTTGGCGTTCATCCACCCCTGACACAACGAGAATATGCATTTCTATATAAGAGAGTAGAGCAACATTGATGCATAAATTTCAGCTGTGAAAGAACCACAAAGTTGCAAATTTCAATTCTTCTTTGAACTGTAAAGGAAACCTTGAACCGTGTACACTTTCTTATGTTCTTGAGAAATATCTGTCTACAAAATCAGAACAATTGAATGACTGGTTAATTACCTTTTTCTTATAGGGTAAACTTCAGGACAGGATGGCAGGTGGGAAGGAAGAATACAATGCTTTTTTACTCATTAGTATCCACAGACACACAGGCAAGGCTGCTATGTTTTTGCTAAATTCAATATATTCATTCTTCTTTTTGATTTTTGGATTGACGCAACTTACTACAGTATTGACTCTATTAATTGCAGGAGATGTATTATTCTACAAAGAGACAGCAATTTCTGATTGATCAAGGATACAGTTTCAAGGTGGGCAAGCTCAATAATATATTAATACTGTTTTTCTTTAGTTGCGGATGTTGGTTCATCTGTGTTGGAAAATTCAAGAAATTGCATGGGGTGGAGTGGAATATCAAAAGAATCATCTGTGTGAAATTGAATTAGCAGCCTGTTAGAGCGATTTCTGCCATACAAGATCATAAGCTCATTATGTTGTATGGTGCATTACAAATTGCATGCAAATTTATAAAAATAATTCTGACAAATGAAATGTACTAATTATTGAAGTCCACTACTTACAAATAAATGGCTGACATGACTATAAGTCTATCACTAGTTGAAAATTTTCAACAAAGACAAGGGATTGATTAAAAGGACCCTTATAGAGAATTGAAATAACCCAAGAAAAGAAGCAACTCTAAGAATGCTTGCAGGCTTTCTAGATTGACAAGGAAGAAAAATAAGAACAATAGACGAAGAGAGCTCGCTACTGGCTAGTCAAGCTTGGTGGTCGGCTAGTCAAAAACTTTGTCATGGTTTGAAACTTTGATGCCTTTATTTAACTCACCAATGGACTGGTTTGATGTGCCAGATTTCATATAGGTAAAAAGAAGTGATTGGAGAATTACGGATTCTGTTGGTGGAACCTTGTGCAATTCCCTTTTATTTTGGGTCAACTCTTGAAAACCATTTCTATGCGTCTCTGATCTCCATGTGATAGGGAACCTTGTGTATCTTTTAAGATTCAACTGGTTTTTACCTTGAAACAAATAGTACACTAGAAATTAAACATTAAATGGACCTTGTCTTTGGCTCCATATTACTTATTTTGCAGGATCAATTGTAATGAAAGTTAAAGGTAAGGAAAGGTCATTTTAAGCTTCACAATGCCTGCTGCCCTGCACCTAACTGCACTTAGAGTATAGGGTAGCTTTGAGCATGTGAGACCATCCCCACAAACCTGACTATGCATAAACTATAGGCGTACATACCCTTCTCCCGTCTAGATTTGAACCCGAGCCTCTAGGATAGAAACACTTGTGTTTCACCATCAGGCCCACTCAAATGTAGGCCTAGAGTAATTAGTCTAAATTCAGAGGTAATTAAAGAAAATATGTAGGAATTAGTCTAAATTCATAGTTGAATAAATAAAACCTAAGTTGCCGAAACAGCAGGCAGGGGCCTCGGGAGTGGCGTGGGAGTGGGAGCGGCCGAGGCTGCGGAAACGGCCGGCACGGCTTCTCGAGGCTTGCGGAAGCGGCCGGAGTGCGGCACAAGCCGCACTCGGCCGCTTTCGCAAGCCTCCGGCCGCTCCCGCCCGCTAAAACGTGTTTTCTCCTATTTTTTTGCCTGAATCGTTTTTTTCCTTTTTTGGCGTTTCTTTCCTTTTTTGGATTTTTGGTGAAGAAAACACGAGAGAAAAAATTTGCCATTTTTGGAAAGGGTCCGGGAAGATGTAGCAGCAAAAACTTGCATGAGCCATAACTTTCATTCTGTGGCTCCGTTTTAGGTGCCGTTTTCTCCAAAAGTGTATATTTTCTCGAGCTTTGCGCATTGATGGCAATATTTTTCTTATTTTCATAAAATCCATTTTTGCACCTTTTTGGACCAAGCAACTTCTTGCAATCTTCTGAAAGAATCATGAGCTTTGATCGCCCGTAGATAGATTAGTAATTAAAAATACAACTATGCGAGTATTCCAACTATGGTATATACAACTTATAAGATATCATGTACATTGTATACATTTATATAAAATACATTATTTAATTTTATACAATCTATAACATACACTATAAATTTAATTTTATTCGTTTTGTATATACTGTACATTATTATAAATTTATAGTTAATAGTATAACTTGTCTTTTATCTTGTTTTTCATATATATAATATGTGGTTTATAATTAAATTCCTATTTAGAAGGCTGAGATTTATATATTTTTTAATTTTTATATAGTTTTTGTCTTCTTATGCCGTATCCTATGCCGTATCCGGGGTCAAATTTTTTTTTGCCGTTTCCGCGTATCGGATACCCCGCTCCCGCTCTCGTATCCAAAATGTTTCGGCTACTTAGGATAAAACCTATATGAAGCCTAGAGGGATTTTGTAATGTCCCCAAATGGACACATTTTACCCCCAAATGGATTTTTGGCAAAACCCCAATCCAAAGAACAATTTCTAAATAATTTATAAAATATTACAATGCAGATATGAATTTTATACATGCATGGCGACTTGCATAGGAGATGAAAACCCACAAAATGAAAGGCAAAACCACTGAATCTTTAAGGGAATCAACTCAACTAATTTTATAAAGATGGAATCAAGAGATAAATACCATATTTGACCTCAAAATAGGCTGGAATTATTTTATATAAATCTGCAGACAGTTGTCCTCAGACACAACTGAAAAGTACAAAACCCTTGAGCCAAAAATTATGCAAGTTGGCTGATTTGACCTCTAAAAATATGACAAAGATGTTGGTGATGAGATCCGGGACAGCCGTGCCCTAGAATGTATCAAACTCTATCCACAAGGGTGTAGATAACCCTAGATATGGCTGCAAATGGCGGTAAAAATATGCAACAAGCTTTCAACTTCAAACCCTTAAACAAATCTGCACTTTTCCAACCTTCTATACCGTTAGAAAATACTGAAAAACACCACTAACTCCGTGATCTGCTATGGAGACCCCTGAATGGAGAATCCTCTCAACTAGGAGAAGGGTTTTCGTCCTTCCACTAGATCTCTTAGAGGGTTTTCGTCCTCAAGAGTGAATCTCTAAGGGTTTTCGTCCTTAGAAGATTATTGATGCAAGCTCAAAGCTCAACATACAAATCAGATTTTATAAAATAGACAAGAGATGCTCTCCTCAAGCAAGTCGACTTGCTTATATAGATGTAATGGGCCAAATAGCCACCCTTGACATCCAATAAGCTTTCACCCCTTTATTTAATGCTTCTTTTACTTTATTCCAATCACAAAGGGGGTCGCATTTTCTCTAGAATAAATAAACATTATAAAATGCCTTTTTCCCTTTTCTAATTTTATTTTATCATTAAGTCTATAATAACTTACTATAAGTGCCTTTATAATTTTTTTTTTTATATGCACTTTATAATAACTTATTATGACTTAAGTTCCCCTTGTGTTCATCCCTTAGCTGTCGGGGAGACAAAATGGGCTAGGGGTCTTCGACATGGATTATCTTAGGAAGTGAGACATTTCAATTCAGAGGTAATTAAAGAAAATATGTAGGAATTAGTCTAAATTCAGAGCTGAATAGATAAAACCTATGATATGAAGCCTAGAGGGATTCTCTGTTTAAAAAACTTGGTTTTTGCTAATATTTGTTCAAACATTACGTGGGTCAATCCAACAATATTCAAGTATGATCTGTTGATCACATTAATGCCATTGTTAATGTCTCTCTTTGTTAACTCTTGGGTAATAGAAAACGTAGTGGAGATATATCAATATCTAAAATCAAGATTAAGAAGTAAAGCAGGCATTTGTGTCTGGTTGGGCAGCAATCCTTATAGAACAAGGACATAAATAAGGATATATGTTGAATCAAACTACATGTTTCCCAAAAATGCTGTAGATAATGTCAAATTTGAGACCAAAACTGATTTGATATGTCTCCTAGCCTAATTATTTAAAGTTCCTAAATTTTTTAAAGTTGACTAATTAGGATGTGGAAAAGTTGAAGGAAGTTGGAGCCATTGTTGCAAAGTAAAGCTAGAATAACTAGATCTAGAAGAGTTGAAGTTTTAAGTCTAATGTTTTGGAATTAAAGTTAGAAAGCTTGTCTCCCTAATGATGTTTTGTAACAATTGGTTGGTGGTCTTCAGACTTGCAAAATATGTAATATATCTTATGAAGTAATCGGCACTGGCAGACTTTCTGTTGGCCCAAACAACTTTCATTGTAAACATTTTACAAGTTTTTTAAGGCTTGAAGAATACTATAGTATGCCATGCACACATAAAATAAGTGTATGTGATATGTTAAGCGGGTTTGTGGGGCCAAAATCTGCGAGTGCAGACTCTGTGGTGAGTTCCTAGAAACATTTTTTAGTGGACATCCCTTGGATTAATGCGCCATAAATCCATGGAATAACAAGTTGAGATAATCACATTAATAATATGTCTTGTAATGAATAATCGAAATAGTAATGTTTTGGGGTGGTTGGTTACTTCCCATGTAAGAACCCTGTCTAATTCTGATCCCAATTTCTGAGTTTTAGTGTATTGACTCTTCATCAAACACTTGTCATGCGACTTCAAGTTCTGAATTTTGATTCTGGTACAAAAGATTTAGGCAAACAAATTGTAAAATAAACATTCCCAATTGACCCACAATGATATTCTAACCGCAAGGATCTTTATTTGCCAAATTAGGAACATTGAGAGCAATAATAATCAGGTCTGATATAAATAAATCAGACTGATGTCTTTTATATCAGCAAGTACAAATGTAATTCAAATTAAAGAATTTACCATACAAGCATCACAAAACTTACCCGGAATAGATAGTCCTCTTGTAGATACAATTATGGGTATAATAGGCAACCTCTAAACATTGAAATTAGGTATTAGAACCCTGTTGGTGTAGTTGCTGTAGCTGTCCCAAATGCTGATACAATTCAGACATGTGCATAAAAACCAACATGCAAACATACCTGGGAAACTCCCTACAAATGCCTTCAAACCCTTATGAGATATGGCCGATAGAAGCTCAAAGGAAGAGGCCGATCAGCATGCAAGATAACTCCCAACTGAAAATGCAAATCGCTGATATGAAAGAATGCACCTCTAATGGGAAATCGCTGTCCAAGGATGATGTAGCCGCTGATATACCAAGTTTGCTCCACAAGACTGAAATCGCTGTTGCAAGGGTGTGCCTCCAATGTAGCATGCAATCACCACAAACCCTCAAATGTAATAGCCAAAGAGGGAAGAGCTGCGCTGGGGTTTATGCCTTCAAAATGGATGCCATGACAAAAGATCCCCCTCCAACATAGGCGCTAGCATAAAGAAGTAATCCCTAAATCGTTGTGGTAGAAACTTGAACAATATATCTCCAAATTTGTATTGGAACAATCTCACCAATTTGTCATGAAACCCTCTACCTTCCAATACTCTGAAATCTGCAAAGATAAATCACCGAATCTCCATGAAACTGAACAATGATGTGCAACTATGAATCCTGAGATGAATTCACCAAGTGGGCTGATCTGGGTTTTCGTCCAAATAGCCAAAACCTCTAGGGTTTTTCGTCTAGGGTTTCCTAAACCTGCAAGCCAAAGCTCTCAAGCTCTCGAGGAAAAGTTCCTTTCAAAATAACAAGTCATGAATGAATCTTCATTGCACTTTTTCTTCCTTTTATAACCCTTTTCCTTTTTTTTGAGAGTAATACTTTATTTCTTTTTATTCTATTTTCCCCTCAAAAGTGACTTTACTTTATAATATGTCATTGACATTATTAAAGAGTCACTTTATAAAATAAAGTATGTCCAACAACTAATTAATTAAATATAAGTAATCCCATAGGACTTAGGACTATTTATCATTTAATTAATTAATTAATTCCCTTTTCCAAAGAGCTATAACATTGAGGTGCCCGATAAATTATTTTAATTAAAATGGCAACCTTAATGAATTTAATTAGATATAGCTCCATATTACACCCAACTTGCGGAAATGGCCGAAAAGCATTGGAATCAAAATCTGATAGCACATGAGTGATCCCGATGATAAAAGAGCCTAACTGGGTGACTTACTAAAAATAGACGCTCCCTCCAAGAATCTTGGAGCCCAAACCGGAAGCCGGAAATAACATCTGAAAGCATCATTTAACTCCTCTAAACAAACTGAGTTCATTGGAAATATCAAAACACCCCTCGGATCATGCTGACACAAACCCAAAATGTCAGCAACAACTACATTGCTAGAGAACCCGAAAACGGGGACATTACATCCCACCACTTACCTTTGCCAAGTCCTTTAATGTCTATGCCACATGGCTGAAATATCCCCTTCTCAAAATTAATAGGTCGAAGACCCTTAGCCCCATTGTTGTTTCTGACGACTAAGGGACGGGAAAAAGGGAAACTAATCCTAATAAATTAATTAAAAGTGCATAATAATTTTATTATAAGCACTTTAATAATTTATTAGTGATAAAATAATAAAAGAAAAGTCACTTTATTTTTATTTCCCCCTAGTGAGAAAATGCAACCCATATAGGGACATAAAGCAAGGGGATAAAAATATTAAATAAAGTAAAGCAAGGGGAAAATATTAAATAAAGTGAAGAGAGCTGATTGGGCCTTTGTGTGGGCAAATATGCCAAGAGAAATTATAAAAGGAAGTCACCACACTTGGAGAAGACATCTCTTTACATATTTTGACATCTGAATTTTGTTTAAGCTGATTGCTTTCCAATTTCACATTGAAGGACAAAAACCCTTTAATGTAATTGCATTAGAGGACGAAAACCCTCTATTGCCAAGGTTGAAGAACGAAAACTCTTCATCCTTTGTGTGAGGAAGCTCTATTCAAGGGTTTTATTGAGCTTAAGGAGTTGTTGGTCGTCGAGATAGGACTTACTGAAGAGCAACGGTCGAGGGGACAAGAAGTCCCTCCTCTTTAATGGGAGAGGTTCCCTTATTTGAAACGAACTTATTTACGAATGTACAAAACATGATTTGTTGGTTAAACTTGGATATTACGAAAGTGTTTTCTATGAAGATCATCGATTACAAAAGGACCGAGGAAATGAGAGTATGGGAAAGAGCAGAAAGGCAACATGCAAAATTATAGATATCAGAGTAATTCTTTATGTATGCGAAAGTCACTGAGTGAATTGAAACAAGATCATTTGTATCAAATAAATAAGATGGAATTTAAAGACACAAAGTTACGTAAATAACATCTGCTTAGAACACAAAGTTTCTTAACATAACTGATTCATTAATCAAGGACACAAAGTTCCTTCTTGGTTATACAAGATCACCGTGCTTGAAAGTTGAAGAGTATGCAATCGGTAAGACTAACGAATTTATAACAAATGATCTTCACAAAGAAAATAAATGAAAGTTTAGGAATAATAGAGACCGGATAGACAAAGAATGGAAAAGTCCTTCGTATTGATTTCTTTGTAATCTATTTACACTTTCAGAAAATATGCCAAGTTTTTTCCTTTTCAAAATGGCGTGGAAAGGCCATTATATAGCTTACAAGTCGGTTACTCTTTGTAACAATACTACTTTTAACTAAAGATTAGTTAAGGATTGCCAATCGCATACCTCGACCTATTACAATGAATTCGAGAAAAGAAATAGAAAAGAAGAGAAGAATAAGGAGAAGAAGACAGGTGGTCGGTCACTGAGAGGGACCTCACTGACTTCAGAATTGCTGCCTGAATCTCTTCAACGCCTCGGCTATATCTCTGCCACGAGGGACTGACGTGTTAGTCGTAGACCGAGTCCAAAATCCCAGACACTTCTCCATCTCTTTATCAAACTCGACATGAGTATGATAATCTTTGTTTGCTTCTTCAATGGCAGATTGAAGAGAGCAAATCTCCTTCATTTTCTCCTTGGAGATGGAACTTTCCTTGAATAGGTTATCTTTGACAAAAGCTCTGAATTGAGCTTTGATTTCTTGCGAGAAAGGAAGTACGAAGTCTCATCCCGAAGATGACAAGTGTATATCTTTGAAAGCGCAGAGACCGCCGGTGTCTTGAAAGCTTCACCCTTCTTGGCCAATTTGTTCTTGAGTTCTCCCAAAGCCTCCTCCAGGACTTTGATCTTCCACTCCACATTGTAGACCCAGGACTTCGATAGATTATCTTTTGCATCATCAAAAACTTTACTTGCCAACAAAATGTTCTCATCTCTGCTGTCCCATGAGTCGGAGGTCTCTTATCTGGCTGCTCCAGAGTTTGAGCTCTTTATCAATGATTCCAATAGTAGAGGAGAGCTTCAGTTGCACATTGCTCACCTTTTCGTGGAGTTTGAAAGCTTCATCGATGAAGTTTAATCCAACAACAAGCATGTCATCCACCAGGGCTTCAATAGCTCTGCCATAGACAGAATACTTGTGCATATCTTTGATACTCTGCACTTCATCTTGGCTTAGAATTACAGGAGGTGGGAGAGTAGTCAATGGGGTAGGGTCCAAAACTTTGTCCTTAGACAAAAGAGACTTGATGAAACCTGTGAGAACTTGGGCCTGTTCTTCCAACTGTTCAATAGTTTGTTGCCCTTTCTCTACCCTCCCAATGACTCTTGTGACTATTTCCTGGAGGTTGTGAATTTCACCTTCAGGGGTAGACTCTCCCATTGGGATTCTCGAGAGCTCTAAGTCAGATACCTGCAAGTCCTGCTCTGATTTATCCATTGAAGGCTTGGCAATCTCCAGGAATTGCTGACCTTGAGCATCAGACACTATTCTGGAGGTAGTTCTGGCTTTCTTGGCACGAGAAGGAGTGGTGCCCAACAAGGTGCATTTTGGCAAACATCAAAATTTGTCCCTGAACTCAGAGGAAAATTTCCTCTTCCTTTTGTCAACCAGAGGTTGCACCCACGCAAAAGAGGAAGAGGAATCAGCAGGAGGAGCAAGGGGACCAAGAGACAGAGAGCTCATGACGCTCAAGGTCTGCACCTAGCATTGTTGACTCGAGTTGAGAGGTGAGTGGGGCACTTGGGGCGGTGCATGCGAAGAATCAACATTACGAAAGCTCGGTGCTCTGGATTTCTTTATTTTTATCATTTGGATCTTCGGAGCACTTGCAAGAGTTGGTACTTCTCTTTTTCACTTTCACCGAGAACAATGATGTTCTCTGGTCCCATAGGCAACTCTACTGCTTGCTTTGAGGGTCACTTTCCACAGTTCCTTCTTAACCTCCTTGAGCTTCTTGGTACACTTGAGTGGATGAAGAAGGAGTAGAAACTGCAGAGTCCTTGTATTGATGAGGAGGGAGGGGTCTTGGCTGGTGTTTGACCTTGGAATAGATGCTTCTCTTCTTGGTGTTGAAGCATCCTTAGAAGAGGATTCTCTGAATGCCTCTCCGAATTCTGAACCATCTCTGTCAAACCGGACCTTAGTCGACTAAGGCTGGAGCAAGGATCTCGGCGAGATCATCCCTCTCTTTCTGTTCCAATCCGGGTCCTCCAAAGGAGTGTGCTTAATCACATTTTCATACTCATACGAGTATAGATCGAAATTGTCATCACGGAGACCTTCGGGAACTTGGTGCAGTGCACAGGAGTTCTTGGATCGGTGTAGGGAGAACCTGACAATGCCTTCTCGGCTTCAAAATCATCTGCACAATCAGCCCGGTAGTCTTAGAAGATATCGCCCTATGATGATAGATTATCTTGATGTTACTGTTAATAAACTTCTTCAAGTCAAAAGGTTCTTGGCTTGAAGAAATTGATGATAGGGATCTGGGCTCTTTCTATGTTACGAGCATCGAGTTGCTTTGCGAAGTGTAGTTTCCCAGAGAGATGGGAAAGTGCAAGCCAGAAATCTTCTTATCTCTGCAAGTTCTGTGCAACTTGTCTAACTGCCTGCATACTTCTATCAAGGCCATTTTATCATTGCAGAACATGGCTAAAGTCTCGGAGGGTGCCCTCATAAGTCGGCGAGCTTTGATATAAGAGAATTTCCTGAATTGGATGAAATAAGCACCATATTGTGATATCAGGTTCATGGCTTCATCTGAAAACCTTCTAGCAGTATCACCTTCGAGCAGTCTGACCACGTACATGGTAAAAGCGTCATTGACCCTTTTTGAAATTACGATTCTTTGGTCTCCGAAAGTGAAGCTGCGGGCGGTAGAGGCATATCTTGGATCATCTTTGTGTGCATCTATATAAGAAAACCGAACCCATTGCCTTGATCTTTGCCGAGAGTATACATTAGTACGAAGTCATGTAGAACTTCTTCGTTTCTTTGCACATTGAAAAGCTGCTCGTCAAATTCATGCTTATGATTTCCCCCAATTGATATTTTGCGTTCCTTCGCACACCATGCTGATGAGCGGGCACATCCAGAAGTGAAATTCGTTGGTAGAGGGCAAACCCATAACCCGAGCCAGCAAGATTATGAAGTCTGACAACTCTTCATTGAAATCTGCTCGGAAGAGGGTTTTGGTCGAGAAGCTCCCTTCCTAGGGTTTTTAAGCCAGGACTTCGCCACTCGTGCCTTATATTTTGTCCTTTGTCTTGGTCGAACGGGGCACTGTGCTTGATCCCAGAAAGCGACTATGGCATTATCCATCTCTGGAATCCTCGGGCAGTCTTAATGGTGGTGACAGGATCCAATTTGGCGATGAGTTCCCCATGTATATTAGTCAATTCGCTCGAAGCGGGGTCGAAGTGAGCTCCGCATGAAAGCACAGTATCAGCACACTGTACCGAGATTGGGAAACCTCCGGCGAAAGCCAAACCGCTATCATGAATCATTTGTGCCATTGGTGTAGGGTTTGCGTCGCCATCTCGCCAAAAATCGCCGAAGTCAAGATGACGAGCCATTGTCCCCAATATTGCAGCAGAGACTCAAGTGGAGAAATTTGTTCTGTCCCACGGAATTTGATCTTCATATTGATAGTCTCGAGCCGCAGACCTAGACTGACTGGAAGGAATTACAGAGGGAGGGAACACGCGAGTGTTTGCAAATTGCAAGGGTTCGAGCAAAGATAGCAATGGAAGTAGTGCGAAAAATGCAAAGGGGAAATGCTCGTTAAATAGCCGTTTAGGAGAGAGAAAGGCCATGAATGCGCATTTAATACATAACCACCAATTTGAATAAGCATGATATTCGGGTAGAGCGGGAAAAATAAGCACGAATGACACTTGGTACGCTTGGGACATGTGAGACGCGAATGCGAAACACGCGGCTCGGCCGATTCGGGCGAAACAGGAGAAGACGCACAAATGCATTTTGGGACATTTGGGATAAAAACGCGCGAAGGACGCGGTTCGGGTGTTTCGGCCGAAAATGGAACAACTTGCACTTTTTGATTTGGGACATTTGGAACAAGAAAGTGCGAAGTACGCGGTTCGGGTGTTTCGGCCGAAAATGGAACATCTCGCACAATAAGTTTTGGGACACTTGGGACAAAAAGTTCCGACGGGCCCGAAAATGGAACAACTTCGGGGATTTCGGCCGATTGGGGAACAGAATGCACTTTCGTACTTGGGAATGGCGGGACAAAAATGTCAAACGAGGCCCAAAAATACATAAAATGACCCAAAACACAGATTTTCTCAATTTTCACGACTTAGGCACTTTAGAGAAAAACACTCATAACTCAAAATTTTGAAATTTTACTTTTATCAGAGCAGGGAATTTTGAGTGGACAACAAGGAGTATATTAGAATTTTAGTAGTGATTGAAGATCCAATATTGCAGATTTGAGGCATTTCTAGCTAGGGTTTGAAGACACAAGTGTTGGGGCAAATTTCTACCTTCAGATTCAACCAGATCTAGGGTTATCTACACCCTTGTGAGTGGAGTTTGACACATTCTAGGGCATGGCTGTCCCGGATCTCATCACCAACATCTTTGTCAAAATTTTGGAGGCCATTTTTAGCTTTGTTTCAGTGGATTTGGGCTTGGGATCACTTCTTTTCGGCCACTTTTATAAGCTGAACTTTTGACTTCTAATAAAATTCCAACTCTTATTTTTGGGTAAAATAAATATATCTTTTGGTGTTCATACATATATGATAAATTCTGATTATTTTGGCAAATTATTGGGTTAAGTTTAAATTAGATTTGAATGTCATCAATCTCTAAACCAAGTCGCCATTTTTAGGAAAAATTTAGAGCTGCATTTTTATCATTAATTTTTTAAACCAGTTGGCTGTTATAAATCAGATTTGCAGTGTTCCTTTTGGGTTTATAAATTATCCCCATTTGGGGACACTACAATTTATAAATCCAAAGGAATACCTGAAAAATCTGACTTATGGCAACCAAGGTGAAGACATTAATGATAAAAATGCAGATCTGAATTTTCCCTAGAAATGGCGACTTGGTTTAGAGATTGATGACATTCAAATCTTATCTTAAGCTTAACCCAATAATTTGCCAAAATTAACGATTGGTAATTTATCAAATATGTATGAACACCAAAAGATATATTTTTTTGACCCAACAATAAGAGCTGGAATTTAATTAGAAGACTAGAAGTACAACTTATAAAAGTGGCTGGAAAGAAGTGATCCCAAGCCCAAATCCATTGAAACAAAGTTGAATATGGCCTCTAAAAATTATGGCAAAGCTGCTGGTGATGAGATCGGGACAATTCATGTGCCCTAGAATGTGTTAAACTCCACCCACAAGGGTGTTAGATAACCCCGATACCATTGTAATGTCCTCAATGAAGTTATTAAATAAAGTGAAGAGAGCTGATTGGGCCTTTGTGCTTTCAAAGATGCCAAATGAAGTTATATAAGGAGGTCGCCATTCTCTATTGAGGCATCACTTTTATATATTTTCATATCTGAAATTTGGTTGAGCTATTTTTTTCCATTTTTACTTCAAAGGACGAAAACCCTTTGATGTGTTGCATTAGAGGACGAAAATTCTCTATTGCCAAGGTTGAAGAACGAAAACTCTTCATCCTTTGTGTGAGGAAGCTCTATTCAAGGGTTTCTATTGAGATTCAAGGAGTATTTCAAAATTTCAATAGTGATTGAAGACCCAATATTGCAGATTTGAGGCATTTCCAGCTAGGGTTTGAAGACACAAGTGTTGGGGCAGATTTCTACCTTCAGATTCAACTAGATCTAGGGTTATCCACACCTCTGTAGTTGGATTTGGACACATTCTAGGCACGACTGTTCCAAATTTGAGTTTTATCGTCATTGCCATATTTTTAGAGGTCAATTCCAGCCTATTTGCATCTGATTTGGGCTTTGGAAACATTTTTCCAGCCATGTTTGTAAGCTGATTTTTGCAAACTTTAAATAAAAAAATACAACTCTTCTTCTTGGGTAAAAAATTTATATTTTCAGTGTTCATGCCTTTATAATAATCTTTGAGCAGTTTAGGCAAAGTTTTGAGTGATTTTACATCAATTTTATGGGCCAACCATCCTTAGAGCAAGTCGCATTTTTCTAAATAAATTCAGATCTGCATTGTTTTTCATCAAAAATATATCTTTTAGTTGTTATAAATCAGATTTGTGGTTTCTTTTTGGGGCATAAATTGTTCTCTTCACTGTAATGTGGTTGCCTCCCATCACTGACCTTTGCCAAGTCCTTTAATGTCTATACCACATGGCCCACCCGGTTTTCATGGTATGGTGTGGTTCATAGGCGGGAATTGTTGTAATAGACCATCCAAGAGGTGGAAGACATACCACCTTGTCATTCTTGCACATGTACTTCACTAATTAATGCAAATATTCATTGGAAGCACATGGTTATGTCTGTCACTATGTGTGGAATGATTCTATTTTGAGTGTAATACGTGTGAAAGATGCATATCTGGTTTCTCTGTGCATCTTCATTTTGTCGAACAATTAAAAATTTGGACTTGAATACCCACCCTATATTATTGGCATTGTTTCTGTGTATGATGGCCATTGATATGAATGAGGTGCATAAGATGCATGTGACAAATTCACAAGAGGTTTGAGATAGTCAGATGCGGTATCAACTATCAATCAACACCTAGGCGTTTCACATTGACTTCCAATGAAGAGGGAGGAAAATACCTTTGGACTAGATGTTTGATAAGACTGCTGTCACAACCGAAAGAGACAAGACTGTTGTGGAAGAGGTGACAGATGTTGCAGGAGGACCATTAAACTAAGGATCTCAAGAGATAAACAGAAGGGTCCTGGTTACATAATACATTTGACAACTTCACACACTTGCTGACAATATCAATTGGGGAAATTTCATAAATGTCATAACCTCTCATGTGGAACTCTAAGCTTTATACTAAGTGCATCATGAACCACTAATCATGTGTTGAGGAAAGGATAGTTGAAGAAGAGGTTTGTAAAAGGGTGGATTAGATACTTCCAACAAGAGTAGTTATGGCCAAGCACAACCTTTCAAATCCCAAGGAAACTGATTATAACAAATCCATTTGACACTATATGCTGCAAAACAGTACAGATGACAAATGTGGGTGTGGATAAAATTTATGGGTTGAGACATTTTTGTCCACACTAAGGGATGGTTCAAGTAATTGGCAAAGAGAGTTTGATGTGGGCTATTTCTAGCAATGGGCATATCTTTGAAGTGTCTTTATAAAAGAAATCAAGTTGCTGTAGGATAAAAGGGAAGTGGTGGATGAGACTTGTGATTTGAATTAGTAGAAGAACCTAACAGTGATATTATACAATCTTAAGTTAAATAATCTGGTTAAGAAGATGGGCACCAAGCCAACTATTGGATGCTTTGAGCAATGAGTGTAGGCAAGTGTGAACAATCTATGCTAGTTGTGTGGCCTGAACGGGGATGATGTTCATGAGTGCTTGAACCACACTCTTGTCAACTATGGGAAGAAGGGATTGAGTTGATTTATAGTGGAGGTGAGAAGTTAGGAAAGTGTGAAAAAAGGAAACATCCCCAGTATGGGAAAAATGGACAGGGGATGGCTAGCCATAACCGTACGCTGAGGACGTCTAGACGCCCCCAACCATATCGGGAATGGATGACTGTCCCTAGGAGGTACAACCCAAATAAAAATGTGTTTTTTAAAACTAGAAAAACATTAAAAAACGGGGATGTGGGGCCCACAAGGCCACCCCACACCCTTTTCCACTATACCTAAACCTAAAACAAGCACACAAACTAACAAAACTAAAAAACAAGCTCATTTGTGTCATTTTGCATTTTGTGAAGAAGAAGAACAGTGAGAAGAGAAGAGAACAATAGTGAGTAGAAGGCAAGAGAGCATTGAAATACATCATTTGAGGTAAGTTTAACATCCATTCTTCATTTGTACAAATTTCTTTTTGTTTTACTCGGAGTGTCGGACACTTGGGGAGTTTTTTTTTTTTTATATTGTTTGCACTTGCAGTTGTGTTCGAGAGTGGAAGTGTTGTAGGGATTGTGGGTTCAAATAATCCATTTGAATGCCCTTTTGAACTCCTCAAAGTTTATGCAAAGGGCCCATTTAATCCTAAAAAACCCCTTTCACAATTTGCAACAGCCATAGACAAGGACAAGATAAAAAACTCAAGGGGGTCTAGAATATGGCTATGTCATTTGTGCAATAAGCAATATAGGGGCAGCTATACAAGAGTTTACTCTCATCTTTTGTGCATAAGTGGACAAGGGGTAAAAGGTTGTGCAAACATAACCTTAGTTGAGAAGGCCAAGGTGACTAGGTTGTATATGGAGGGTGAGGCAAGAAATAAGGGAATGCCAATAGAGACTACACAACCTATCACCTACCCAAACCGTGGATGTTTAGAGTCAAAAAGGGAGAGGGTTCTACTAAGGGAAAGAGAAAGGCTGCTAGTGTTGTTGGGATGTTCAATATGCAATCACAAGAAGTAGCTGAGTCCTCTATTGCCAAATTTTTCTATGCCCATGCCATACCATTTCATGTGGCACATTCTCCCTATTTCAAACAAATGTTCAAAGATGTAATTGTTGTTGGTTCCTCTTTTGTACCTCTGGAGAACATAAACTATGCACTAACCTCCTTGATAAAGAGTATTCTAAGGTGAGTGTGGTGATGGAGGAGATGAGACAAACTTGGATAAGGGGGCTGCTCTATCATCATGGATGGATGAACCGATATTAGACATTGGCCACTCATCAATATCATTGTCACATGTCCAGTTGGCTCTTATTTTCTTAGAGCTATTGATTGTTCAGGGAAGAGGAAGGATGCAAACTTTCAATTTCAAATTTTGAAGGATGCCCTCAAATGTTGTGCATGGTGGTGACGATTCAACCCGTGTATGTAAGTTAGTTGGCTTGATGGTGGAGGGTACTTATAAGCTCAATTTTTGGACCTCATGTTGTGTTCATGCATTGAACAATGATTGAAAGACATTGGTAAGTTAGATTGGGCGAAGATAGTGGTAACAAAAGCTAGAGACATACATAAGTTAATTTGCAACCATCACACTTGACTTGCTCTATTCATGACTTTTTCAAGGAAGGAATTCTCCAAGCTTGTGGATACTAGATATGCCGGCTACTTTATTTGGTTAGAGAGGATGCTTGAGGTGAAAGAGCCTCTACAATTAATGATGGTTAATCCAAAGGGGGAAGATGGCCAGAGGCAAACACAGCTGAAGCAAAAAGTGTGAAACAAAAGATCCTTGAAGATGATTGGTGGTCCACAATGAGGTAAGAAATCACTGGTTTTAATATTTTATAAGTTTATTAATGTTTCTAACTTGTAAATTAATTTTATCTTTCATTTTCTGTAATAGTGTTCACTTCGAGTCTATCATTAGAGTCTTAAATATGAAATCTTTTCTAAAAAAATGTTTCTTGTTTGCACCACCATCTCACTTGTGTGAGTCATAAGAGATGCCGATACAAACTCTCCTAGTCTTGGAGAGATTTATGAGACATTTGACAACATGCTTGGGCAAATAAAACAAACCATTCATAGCAGGGATCCTGATTGGGATTCTATGAGGAGTATATAAGGCCCATTGTGACGCGGTGATGGAACTTAATGAACACCTCGCTTCATATGACAACCTATGCTTTAAATCCCAAATGGTATGCAACACGACTTCAGAGAGTGCTTCCATGTGATGATGAAGAAGTGAAAGACGGACTCATGTAGGCCCTTCCAAAGATGTATAATGATGAGGAGTTTGCTTTACTTCAAGCACAATGGCTAGCCTTTATCAATCTTCATGGGCCAACATTTAGCAAACTAGAGGCGAGTATGAATAAAGCCACATTAGCTCAAACCGACCCTATTGGATGGTGGACATGGCATGGGAAGGATGCCCAAGATTTGAGGATTTTTGCAACTCGCCTCCTTTCATAGATTCATTGCGGTTCATCTCGCCGTAAAGAGGAATTGGTCTACATACAACTTCATTCGGTCAATTAAGATGAATAGGCTCACCTCTCGACAAGCGAAGAAGTTAGTGTTCGTGCATAGTGCCTTGCGACCTCAAGATTGGTAGATAGTTGAGTATCGTCGAGAACCCGGACGCACGTTGGGATCTTGATCCCGAAGATGCCGCACAAGTTGATGAGAAGTCACATGAGGGATTGGTTGGGGCTCCGTTGGATGTGGCGGCCCCTCATAGTTTCGATGGTTTAGACTCATAATCAAACTTTGATTTTGATGCAATATTAGCAAATTTTGATTAGGGCGATGGTGTACCCAGATTTCATCTTGAAATCTGTGACTACCCTATTCGAAAAAATTTCGTACTTTTAAAATAATGGGTCGTTTTGTGTTTTTATTGCCTGAAAGTTCTTGTATTGTGTCAGGATATTCCCAAAGAGCCATATTAGCCTTTTTCACCAAATACCCAGATGCCCAAAATTGTTATATTTTGTCGTTGAGATTTGTCTGTGGGAAATTTGTATTTAATTATTTTGAGCCCCGTATGAGGCTATTTGTGCTCCGTTTTAACTCTGTTATGATCGAACATATCATTATTCCCATGTACCAGAAGGATTTTAACTTGGAATAAGTTAAGGCTTTATTTGTAACTTTTAGCAATTTTTGTGTTTTTGTGTTTTCCGTTTTGTTTTTTGTGAAATTTCTCTAGACCAATTCCTTTCTTTGGGTTAGCTCGATTTTTGGCTGGAGCAGCTAGAGAACATATATGCACGTTATGCCGGAGGAAGTCACCATCGGAGGTCCAGTGCCCCTTTGGGAAAGGTGAAGTCTTGCACTAAAAGCCCTACGGGGTTGAGCGCATTTGTGGAAAACAAAAGATTTAAGTGCATCATGGGAAAATAGAAGCACCTGGTAGGTGGGATTTTATTGCTGCTTTGTAGGGTACTTTTTCCCATGAAAGCAATGCCACTTAAGTGACAATGGGAAAATTAGAGGCGCGAGGCGGCGGAATTTATTACCTACCTTGCGAGGTAAAAACTCCCATTGTGGAATAAAAGAAAGATCACTTAAGTGAATCACGGGATTTTATTATGCGCTTTGGCAGGTAAATAATCCCATTATGAAAGTCAAGTGACTTAAGTGAATCATGGGATTTTCGGGGTGTTTGGCGGGGTAAAAATCCTATTGTCATGTGTTTCTTAAAAATAAAATTCTTTATGTCAAAAAGTGCGTCCCCTTTGGAAAGTTAAAGGCAGCCTTTAAATTGATTAATTTAATTAATTATTCACCCAAAATAGGCGCCCAGGCTTGTGGAAATGTCAACAAAGGCAAAGGACAAAAGGTGGTTGAAAATAGATTGTCTAAAATTAAATAAATTAATTTATTTTATGGCAGCCCCTTCATAAAAAAAAGTGCGCCCTTTTTGAGAAGGAAATAATACTTTTTAAAGTATTAAATGATTATATTAATTCCTATTTTCAGTGGCTAAGGTTAAAGCACACTGTGAAGCTTAAGTGGAGTGAAGGGTGGATGATTAAATTTAATTTATTGGATGGCTGTCCTTAAACATGCAATTTTAGCACACCAGTTAAAGAGAAAAACATGATTTTTAATTAATTAATTGTCAGGAATAGGAAGGGCAATTATTAATTATAGAATTATGAGGGTTATATAAGCATGGGCTGCCATAAGGATGAATTAATTAATTCACAGGTAAAGAAGTGCAGCCCAGAGGAAAAGTGCGCCCCATTTGAAGAGGATTTTTGCTCAAAAGAAGGTGAAATCAAGGCTAAAAGCTTCCAATTTTGGCGCATGCATTGAAGGAGGTTGATTTGTGTCTAGATAATTGTTTGCATAAGTGATACAGGTGCTCAGGTGAAGTTGGAAAAATTCATGCTCACTTTGCATGCAAATAAAACATCAATTTTGGGGCAGCAGGCTTGAATAGTGCAGATTTTTATGATTAAAATTCATTGTTCATGTTCGGTTGCCATCTTTGTCTGAATTAATTGCAGGAATTCATTACAGGTGCTTTACAAAAGAAAATGAGCTTTAATCAATGTCCAATACATTGAATATATCCTCCGAATTTGAAGAATTATCCAGATTTGCACCAGTTTTGAAGAAATCCGGCCAAATAAGAAGAAAAAGAATTGTTCAGACAAAGATAGACAAAGCCATGGCAAAGAGGGATGAAAAAGAAAGCACAATGGAGTCATGCATTACTTCCAGATTTGCTAACATCGGAGACACAAATCTAGATCCAGATCTCATAATTGCAAAAGCTTCCGGCACAAAGGCTTCATCCTCTTGTTTGACGCACCCGTGAAGAAGTCAGTGTGTGGAAAATTTCTTCTAGGATCTTGTGCAGGTGCTTCCAATCTTCCAGTTGAAGCCTTCATTGAAGTTGCATTCACTCGGAGTGCTTTCCAGAATTTTTAATTGCTCATATGCAATTAAAAATAAAAATGATGAGTTATTTACGACGAACATTGCACTGATGCATGTACTAGAGAAGAATTGCAAAAGCTTCAAGGATAAGAACGAAGACATGTCAAAGGCAATACCTGCAAGCAAATCACGGTCACTTGCTTCCGCTTCGCAGACGCTTCCAGCATCTACCAATGCTTCAGATGTTTCTAGATCCATTCGTTTCCAATTCCAACTTGTTGTTTCGAGATCCAGCTGCTTCCAATTCCAGCTTGTTTCAGATCCAACTTGCTTCTAGATCCAGCTACTCCCAGATCCAGTTTGGTGAGAATCAAAGGCAAAAAGAATTAGCTACATGCAGACATGAAAAATGACAAGACCTGCTGACTTTTCCTCTTTCTTCTTCTTTCCTCCAACAAAGTAATTGAGCGATCAATTAAATTATACAACTTAAGTGATTGGTTTAAAAGCCATTACTTGAAGAAGTCAACTACTTGGAGATAGGTGACAGACGTGCAAAATAGAAGGTTCTATTTTCAGTTGCAAATCATGCATGTCATGCAAAGAGGAATTCCAGGAGGGAGATTGCCGAGTTGTTTTTTTCCGATTTCAACATGTGTAGTTCAACTAAAAGCTTCCGACTTGTAATTGCCCCTCTACATTCTAGCAAGTTTTTGTCTTTTCGCTCAACGTGTTTTGAACATATGCTAGCAATGATTGCGTAAGTTGTTAACATTAATTGGGTTGAGAAATTGGCTAAGTCTGAAATTTGGGAGATCCATCCAAAATCTAGATTTTGCATTGTAACTCCTTGATGTCTGAAACCACTCTCAAACATTCGGAAGTATATACAAAAACTATATACTTCCCTTCACAAACGTTGTATCTATGAAATAATAAGAGATTGCTTCATAAAAAAAATAATGTCATTTGCACTTATACTTGTAAAAATAAGAGAGAAGAAAGCGAATGGAGTCCCATGTAAAGACAAGTGGAAAATTATGAAATGAAAGAAAATAAATAACAAAGCAAAATGAAAAGAGGTCGATTAAAAAAATAGTTTAAGATTTGGCATTCATTGTTTTGGTTCCTTTGGGAGGATTTTCCTTAGCGGTTGCCACTTTGTGACCTCTTTGGAGCATAGCATGGGAGAATACCATCCTTGTGGCTTAGATGTATCTTGAGGTAGAATCAGACCTGTGTCTCCAAGAAAGCCCTTTTGGGGCATGTCAATGGATCGCTTTAGCTTTTGACTTGGCCATGGCTGGCGTTTAGGTATAATGCGTGAGCATTGGTTGTTTGGCATTTTTGCGCTTAGGATCTGGTGCTAACACTTGGCATATGGACAAAGGCGTTGGAAATGTAAATTACTCTGCTTCTACCTTCCTCCAACGTCCCCAACCTACACAAAAATGTGGTTTGCCCTCCTTCACATGAATAAAAATGCAGAGATTTAGTGGAGATTTCAAAGTGTTTGTCCAATTGGCTGAATAGACGTCTTCTCTTGGAATATACTGATTGCAGTCCGTAGAAGGCACGAGTAATGTCTCCTTCCACCCTCCCTCTCTGTATGATGCTATGAGATGCACACTCAAATCGGTAGTGGATGATATTGGGTTTTCCTTTTTGACTGATTGAATTGCTGGAAATGTGCATGGTTAGTCTATCTACTCCTCCCACAATGATATTAGATCCCTGACATAACCTGCATCTGTCTTGGAGAGATTTTGGGCATTAAATGGAACTCGATAATGATTATTACACCCGACCTCTACTAGATCTGCCCCTGATTTCGCTGCTAGAATTGTTGTTGCAAGGAGATCATCATATTGAGAAGGATATGGAGCACTTGGACAAAGATATGCAAAATGTGGGGGTTCAATCAAGGCACGTGCACCGTTTGACAAAATGCCTCGGTGAGATGTGGTCTCATAGAACCTCTACCTAGCCTATGATTGTCCTCATGCACTGCCAGGCATGGTTTTCTTCTTTTCCTAGCATGATTATCATATTGTTAGTTTTTCCTTCATAATTGCATCAAAATTAAAATCAAATGATGGGTGTGTTATTTAAATAAAACCAACCTTGGTTGCCCAAACTATTGAAAGTTAATTTGGATCCGCACAACTAGAACGACCGCTTTTGGAGTGTTCACCTTGCTCTCGGAATGTGACTCGTGATGAATTGAAAACTTAGGCGAGTAAATTTGGAAAATGCAGCCTCTAGTTACGAGTTGAACGCTAGATTTTCATACAAACACTTTACCTTCAAACACCTTGCAAAAGTTAATAAAGACGTTTGAAAACAATGTGCAAAATGCCTCCTCGACTCCCGTAGTGGAGATGGCAACATTTGACTATGTTCCCTAGTGACTGTTACCATATTTTTCACGCAAAGGATTGCCAAAAATAACACTTGGCTATTTTTGGAAAAGTGACTATTTTTGGAAGATTGGCTATTTTTAGCGTTTGCTAAAAATAGCGTGTGCTAAAAATAGAAATTGACATGAGTGGAGAAGATTGGCTATTTTTAGCATTTGCTAAAAATAGCGAGTGCCTAAAATAGCGATTGGCTAAGAAGAGTTTGGCTAAAAATAGAGGTTTGGTTCTATTTTTAGGGCAGCAAGGTGGATTAAAAATAATTAAAAAAAGACATCATACTGTCTCATGCGCAGCAACCTTAGCCAATAAAATAAAAAAGAGAAGCAGCATGCTAAGATTGGCGCCACCACAAGAAAGAAAGAGAAATAAAAAGCAAAAGCAAAGTCTGACTTCTAGTTTTTAGGGCAGCAGAGTTGGAAGAATAAAAGAAAAATAAAATAAAATAAAAGCATGCAGTCCTAGTGGATGGCGCAACAGTTTAGGAAAGAAAAAAAGACAAAAAAGGAAAAGACAAAAAAGAAAAAGCCTGCAGCTGCTGTTCCTTTTTTAGAGTTGGCGCAGCATGTTGGAGGAAAAAAGGAATATAAAAAAAAGCATGCAGTCTTATAGATGGTTGGACACGGCAGCAAGAGGAAGAATTATTAAATAAATAAAATATTGCATGCATAGACAGGACTATTTTTAGCTCAGCAGTCCTAATAAGATTGATTTTTTTGTAAAGAATCACATCATACACATATACTTGAAAAGCTGATTTGCTCTGGCATCTTCAGCCATTGTACTTGCACCTCTGAATAAAATAAAGCTTCGTTTTGCCCTCTCATATCGCTGTTTTCAGATTGTTCATTGTGTTTGATAGGATATTGTGTTGCTTTAGTGTGGAATTCAATCCCTCTACCGCTGTCATTCTTCCTAAACCTTTGAATTTAATTTTGCAAAATAGTTTAGAGTTGTGCAGGTGTGTGAATCTTTAATTCTCTGTGTGCAGAGTTACATGCAAGTATCAATATATATAATTTATTAATTTTACAAATATAACATGAATAATTCAATAAACTAAGACTTAAAATTGAAAGTTTGAAGATTGAAACCATTAATGATTAATCCAATTATTCATCACATAAGCCAAGGCCCAAAATGCTATATATATATATTATATTCAATGTTCAAAACTTCAACATGACAATGAAAGACTAAAGCTGAAAATTAAAAACAAGTCTTACTCTTCAATAATCAACATGAGAAGAGTACACCTACATATGCTATGAAATATTATGTCATGACTCATAACCAAAATGACATTACATAACCAAAATGACAAGTGACAAGTACAACTCAAAAATCACTATCAGAGCCCTCTGAAGGAACACTTGCGAACTGCTCCTCTTCACTAGAAGTATCTGTATCAACATCATCTGCATCTGCAAAGGAGATATCAACCAATCCTCGCTGCTCCTGATCTTCATCAATCTGCCTTGCATCCTCAGGATCCACATCCCACCGCAATGTGGGGTCTCCTTGTACGTAGGTGTCTTGCGATCCATGAGACGCAAGGCACTATGTACAACAAGTTTCTCTGCTCTCTTAGAGGTAAGTCTGTTCCTCTTAAGAGAGTGGATCCACCCATATGTTGACCAATTCCTCTCAGAAGCAGAGGAACTAGAAACTTGGGAAAGAAGATGAATAATAGCAAATGTGCGTAGCAATCCTACAAGTCCATATGATCGCCACCAACTAATTGGACTCTCTTGTGCCAATGTGGTCTGTCTATCTTTGTTGATTTTTTGTAGCCTTCCAGATAAGCAAACTTGAGCCAATTAGTTCTGACTCGTGAACCATCCTCTGCATTATACATTTTTTTAGGGAGAAGGGAAAAAGAAACCCTTCCTCGCCTCCTCATCATCTACTAGGAGAACTCTATAGGCTTCTCAACATACCACTTGATTTAGTGCATATGTAGCCATGTGTAAAGGGGTGTTCAACTTCTCCCATCTCCGCTCAATGATGGGTTGAATATGGTGATGGTAGAACTCCAAGGTGGGGTCCCTTGCCCGAATAACAACCTTCATCTGGACAAGCATACTGTCAATACACTTATATATCTCACCAAGGTTAGGGCTATCAAAATCCCCATATTTTATCACATTGAAAACCGGAGATACAATGGATGTGATATATCTCACATCTATCCAAATGTCTCTTTCACCACAATTGCTTTCACCTTCTTCCCTGCTCTTTCTTCGATCCATCCCACATAGACCACTTTGATGTCATGATCATAAACATGTGTCTATTTTGACCCCTTCCTAAAATAGAACAAAATAAAGAATGATGCAAACAAAGGCCGTGAAGAGTTGGAGTATTCCTTCCACGACCAAAGATGGAATGCCGATGACGTGGTGGTCGAGATGAACATCCTTGCACATGCAAAGTGGAAGGCCACGGGTTAAAGAACAAAGATCTTTCGAGATGATGATTCATGGTTGCGCCAAACTAGTAGAGTCCGCAGGTCAAAATATAGTATGATAAAGCGGCTAAGGAGATAAAGTTTGCCCAAGTCAAATAAGCCTACACACATAAGAAGCGAGAACCGTGGATAAAAAGAAAATCCAATAGGCCGTGGGGTGAAGGAAAGGAAGTCCGCGGATGTTGACATAAAGCCGCGACACTGGAAGCCGTGGAATGAAGAAGAGAGTTAGTAAAGCCGCAGAACACAAGGAAGAGGCTGTGGAGGTCAAAAAGCTCGCGCAAAATGAAAAGAAAGCCGATATCAAAGGAAAACGACTAATATTTTGGGAGACTAAAATCGCCATATCTTTCGATTTGATGATCCGATTTTTGCAAACCTTATATCGATGGAAAGCTCTCAGCGTCCTCTATGCCATGGAAATTGGATTTCTTAATTTTGTTGAGGATAGATATGCGGAAAGGTGGAAGACTTCTCAACACACAAAAAACACGGTTCAGCTTAGCTCAACTACCAACATTTAATGCAATATGGGCGCCCATCTTTTCTCCAACAAGGAAAATGGCGTGTTGCAGTGGATAATCAGAGGCACCTAGTTTTTTAGAGAATTTATTTCTTCTTTGTTGGTGGTTGGAAATTTGAGTTCAAGTTTCCCTCTCTTTCTCCTCTTCTTCTCTCCTTTTTCTATAAATGTAAGAGCTTTGCTCATTAAAATAGATCTCTCTTTTGTTATAACGACACCATGTCAAAATGGTGGCCACTTCAAAGTCATAACAAACCTTGAGTTTGGCCTTTGTAATGTATTTTCACCTTCTGCCATGAATGTAATCGACTGTGTATCCTTTAAGCAATAAAATCAGATTTTGTGGCTATCTCTCTACCCTAGTCTTATGTTTTATTTCTCCTTGCCTCTCTGTTTGCATTTCTTAGCATGTTGTGTGTTTTCCTTACTCGTGACACCATTTCATGTGTTGTGTGTAAAAAAGTTGGATCTACGTGGTTCTTATGCAAATGTGGCGACGTATGGTTTTGCCCTCGCACACCTGCATTTTCTTTCCTTCTTTCACCTTCGTGGAGAGTGATCGACCCTCTTTCTGGCATTATCGCCTTCCCTTAGCTTAGGATTTCCCTTATGCATCTCCTTCTCACCTTGGTCCCTTGGAATCGTAGTGTTAGCATTAGAAATAGGTAGAGGAAGCCGGCCTTCTCTGAGAGGTCTATCTCAGTTTATAGGTCCCACAACTGAGAGACAATCCCATGTTGCCTCAGAATTCTTGGTCATTCATGATCATATCTAGGGTGTAATTTTGAGCTCCAACATGACCATACATTGGAATGATTCTTGCAACTTAGCCATCCTATCTAGCAAAATAAAGTATGATGCAAAATTGTGTATGGGTGGCTTGAGGAATTCCTTCCTTAAAAGCTATGGAAGTGTGAAAATGACGTATGGTGGTAATCAGATGAACATTTGCACATCTCTAGCATAAACCACTACATTTTTGACCAAATCAATTTTTTCAATATCTTTTAGTGCATTGTTCATGGCATGCACACAACAAGGGGTCCAAAATATTTGGTAATGAGCCTCGACAATTACTTACTGTTGCCCTACACAAATAAGTTGCATCTGTAATAACGTGTTTTGTGGTGGGGCCAACCTCCTCAATGGCATCTCACAAAATGGTGAATTAGAACTTGCGTCCTTCTTCTTCCTGAACAATCAACTGCCCTGAAAAAAGTAAGGACCCTCTCTGCATGAAATTGATATTTATGAGTGGGTGGTGTCGATATTGTATCAACCCATCCATGATGATCCTTGCAATCGTGAGAGATCCATGTGCACCTCATTTCCTCCATCGATAAACTAACCTTTTGGAATAGTTCTATCCAAGATTGTGGTTCTCAACTTCGTGTCTCCCTGGGGCACATAGCTACACACACCTGCTTTGGCTACCTTAGCCATAGTCTCCTTGTAATAAGGAGAGCGAACAACATGAAATGGGATGCTAGTGGCAAAAAAGAATTTTCCAATGGCATCATCAACCTCTTCTCTAGCCTTTGTATCATACATGTCCACAACTGGATTGGAGGCCATGACCTTCCTCTTCCCCCTACTACCACTACCATCCCACTGCACTATTAGATTTGAGAATAAGTATTAATTCTCACATAACTAGAAGGGTGCCAGTGCCACTAACATGACATGACCACGAAACTGGAACTTTTTTTCCACCATATCTCCATTATACAACCTCACCATTTCTAACCTCTCTTCAAGTGATAGTTGTCCACACATGCCTACACCTTTCCCCGGGATGTGCAATAAATGTGCATTCAACCTAGTAATGTTGCTGACCAAGATAATGAGCATATGTTGCATTTCCATATTTTAGTGCCCCTGAAATGTTTGATCTAGGACCCCAATAATTTGACCAAATTGTTTCAAAGGTTTTTTCTTATCAAAAGGCCCCCTAGCATACTTTTTCAACATGGTGGAGGGGCAACTGAACTTGTCCACACTCCCTTGTGAACTAGCAGTATTAGGTGTTTTTGATTGTGTTCCTTCTCCTTGCACACCCATCTCATCACCCATTTCAACCTCACATTCAACTTGATAATCACTATCTAAACTCATTTTGAAGTTGCAATAATTAAAAAACAAAACAATATAACTATACAATACAATAAAACAATGAATACACTTAAAAAAAAAAAAAGTGATGAATACATTTAAAAATTAAAAAAACAAGCAATAAAAATGCCCTCCCTTTATGCTTTATCTCATTCCCTCACTTGCTAATCCAAATAGGAAAAAAATACAAGCAAATGCAATGCCTTCACTTTCAACTTTGCATTTGGAAATTAAAAAAAAAAAACAAAGAATGGTTGTAATGTATGTACATACCTCTTGCTCTTGCTCTTCCTCCTTGCTCTTGCTCCTTGCTCTTTCCTTCTTTTTTTTTACTCTTGCTCTTTCCTTCTCTTTTTTCTCTTGCTTGGTGTGATTAGAATGAGTGTGAAATGCTCTTTTTATAAGTTTTTTTGGTTGCTTTTAGGGTTAGGGCATGTTGTTTTTTATTAGAATGTATTAAAAGTTAAAAAAATATAAAAAAGTATTAAAAAACCAAAAATCGATGTGTTTTAATGTTGGAAATACGATAGTATCGTTGGGGACGTCGTGGCGTCCCGCGACGTCTTGGGGATGTCATGACATCCCCAATGGCGTTCCCAATAATTTTTGCACTGGGGCGCCCCGAGTGCGTTCCTTGTTTGTGAGGGCGTCCCCTTTTTTTTTTGAAAATTTGGGACAGCGGGGAAGCGTCCGTCCTCGTCCCCAAGTCCGCGAGGACATCTAGGACGTGAGGAAAGGGGGATGCGTCCTCGCGTAACATTGAATGTCACATCAATCCTTAAACTCACTTTAAGTGATTGTTTGATCATTTAATAACGTGTGTTTCTGAGCCTAATTGACTGTTTCGCAGCATGGGACAACTGTCAAAAGCTAGAAATTTATTTTGGTTTTGGCCAAAGGTGTAGGGATCCATGTTGTGAAACTGAAATGTACCACCACATGCCTCTAGAATTCTGCCATGACAATTGAAATCAACCTTTAGTTTTGAGAAAACTACTTTGGGAGCTAGTTTTGCAAGCGGGTTTTGTAGGCCACTTGACATATTGCAGCAAGGACAAACTGATACATTTACGATAATTAACTCCGGAAAGGTAGTCATAACTTGAACCTTGATTGTCGAAACGAGCTTAGTCGAATTTGGGTGTTTCTCAACATATAGGGAGTGGATGGGAATTGACAAAATGTGTGTTCGAGTCTTGAATGTTAGTTTTCAAACTCAGTTTTGTAGCCACTCTAGCTAAATTGGTCGCTTTTGTAAATTCGCAACAATAACTGGAAAATTGTCGTGGGACCCCCTTTAAGCCTAATAGTTGTATAGCTATTTAAAGACCTTAGGACACCTTCACATGATTGTATGGAACCTCTATTAGTTGCATTAAGAATTTTGCTTCTGGGAAATGTGTGTTTTCTCTCTTCTCTCTCTCTCTAAAGATTGTAAATGCAATGAAACTGAAGATGTATTCCTTACCCTCTCTAACTGCATGCAAAGAGTCTTATATAGTTGTGAATGGAAAATATGCATACGTAGAATGTGTTAGATTGTAGGAGATTGCCATGCCAACTTCTAGGGTTGACCATGCTTTTGGTTGCAGGTACCCTAGACAAAAGGATTCAGTAGTGTTAATTTATTGTTTTGTAGTAGCATGTAATCTTTGAATGTAATGTAATTGAAAAGGATAAACCTTCGTTATTGTTATTGATGGAAATGCAATTTTGATTTATGTAAAGAGTAGGAAATTGTTAATGCATTGGGGTGTTATGAAATGGGTACTTTGACATGGGTGTAATTTCCAATTGCGGGTTATATGTTGATAAGGGTGTATATGTATCTATTAACTGAAATTGAAATGTCATTTTATAGCATGCTCATGTGTGGAATGATGATTGTGTTCATTTTGTGATTTACTAAACATTAGAGAACTAGGAAGGAAAGAACTTAATTGAAAAGAATGATCTAAGAGTAATTTTCTTGTGTGGATTGCCCATATGTGTAATCACCTTCGTAGTATAGAGAACGAAAGTTGTAAGAATGATCTTAGTTGTATTAGTACATGTTGGCATCAACTAACGTAAAGAAAATAAGATTACAAGTTTAGGATACACTATTGAACATGTATGCTAAATGGCAAAATGATACGAAACACCTTGTTGGGATTGCAAATGGTTAAATCCTATTAGGATGATAGCCTAAAAGACAACATGAGGACCCTAACCTAGTAAGCCTTGTGAAGGATATTATAGACCACGTGTTAACCGTATGTCTTTCTTCCTAAATGGAATCAAGAGAAGATGGCGATCCAAGAATGACACAAGTAAGAGGAGTGCATGAATATTGATCAACCTTGCTAAAGGACCTACAATTTACCTTTGAGATATGTACATGGACACTATCTTCATGTGTATTCCCTAGAAACCTAGTAGTAGGTGTTGGTATGTGTGTAAGTATGTATGGTGCAATTGTCAAATGGTATAGTCTTACATTTGAAAACATGAGGAGTGAAAGTGTCTAAACAACACAATTGTATGGTTAACTTTGGAAAACTAAGTTATAATGGAGGTGACTAAACAATGTAGTTGCATGGGTTCGTGGGAGCAATTAGAGAATGCAATAATGTGACATTGAAAGGTTATCAAACAAGCATTAGTAAACAATAAGGTGAGGTGGAACCCTCATGCTAGTACATCAAAGGGAAATCCTTATTTGAATTGAAAGCAAAACTAAATAAAACTTGTTATACAAATAGAAATGAAGGGTGTGGTTCTTGTTTATGTATGTTTAATTGTAATTAAATTGTCAAAGCTTCTATCAAAATCTTCACCCTAAGAAGGCAACGAACAAGGAAATCCACTAATACTGTAACACCATGGTAAACCATACCTTCCTAGGATGAGATGAACATAGACATTGTCAAAAGAGGGAAGTTGGTGATTTGTACCATCTCTACTAGTGGCTTGAGGTAAGTTGTTTCCTTGGAGCCACCATACGAATGGTTTTGTCACACAAAATGACTAAGTGAAAAAATATTTAGACCCTATGTTAGATGAACTAGTATAGCCATAGAGTATAGCGTGAAAAGAGGAATATGTGGGAGTGACTTATGCCTTTTAAGATTGCTCTAGGACCTTACATTTGAAACTTAATTTGTATCACGAGTGGCTTTTGTTTTGGGTGTCATATGTGAAAACTAATCCCCGAACTACGAAACATATAGCAATGGATATGAGAATATTAGGGAAGTATCTAAAGAGATCAATGGGGTTGGTAAACCCCATTGCATACTTAATCCACCTAGACTTGCCTTGTAAACTGGTTAAAGTGCAAACTTAAACAATAAAGTATTATTACATCATTGACAAATTAGATGTCGTAACTAATCCAAGACTTGCTATGAATCATTCCTAGTGTGAAACCTAACTATTGGGGCTATTACAATAAGGACCTATTGCTTCATCGTCTTCTTGTGTAAGACCTTGGACTTGTTTATGATGAAGGAACCGTGCAAAGAATTGTGAGGTAGAAAACCTGTCATGTGATAGGTAGTCAGAAGTAAGAATCTTATAACGAGCGTGATGTCTAGAGCGCACTTTGGGTCACACTTTGAAGTCGTGCATATCAAAACCAACTCTTTGATAAGGAACAAAACTAAAATTACATTGAAAGAACTAATGAGAATAGAGATGTGAAACTAACTCATGAAAGAACCCAGAAAAGAAAATGAACCTTATTTGAGATGTTGGTATCATGTGTCTTGGTGACATTAGCTATGCTTCCGCAGTCTAACATTTCTTAAGTAATGGAATACAATGCATATGAAAGTAAATCTGTAAGTTATGTGTTCTTTTAGTTAATGAAAACTGTGAGTGTTAGTGTATATGTGGGCCCAGTGTTGTGTGTCTTGTGATCAGTGCAGCAGTAGTAAGTGTTGTGTCAAACAACGAAAAACAAATTCACCAATTTTACTGTTGCATTTTGGGAAGTTCCTAATATTTTAAAATTACCGTCCCCTAGAAAATCGCCTCCAAAAAAATCTGTCCCGGAAATGCGTCTCCCCGTCCTCTGCAGTCCCTGTGCCAGAAACTTGGTGGAACATAGTTACACAACACTCTTACCCCAACACTTAACATTCTATTTTTATTGCAAGACTGAATGGTTTTCAGTTAAAACACAACTGTCTACAACGAACATAACTAAAGAAACTTGCTATAGCACTACATAATGATAAAGCTGACAAGAGAATAACCATGGTTGGCTACAAAACAATACCTTTATTCATTACTGCAGTCTACTTCAACCATTAAGCTGGCATTGTCTTGCATCCATCCATAATCATAAATTTCAAATAGTAAGGATCTAATGTCTTGGGTTATTCATTTCCCAGCTTTAAAGCTGTCGATATGGTCTGAAAATTTTGATAATTTCAGAAATGTTAATTGTTATCAACCTTAGATATATTTGTAATAAATTGCTTCTAGCTCTAATTGATGTTTTCCCCTTTATTTTACATTTCATCTAAGTAAATGCTCAATTCCATTATACAGGTCATCACCAGCCTACCGCCTTCAGACACAGGAGCAGATCTGAGCTATCACAGCAAAGATGACCAAATGCATCTTCTCACAAAGGTGAGTATCTAGTTGCTCGTCAATTAAATGTTAATAAGATAAAAGATTACTCTAGTTTTCTTGTTCCTGATTAACAAGATCGTATTATAAAGTTACTTGCTGTTTTCCCAGGTCTTGACTGCTGGAGATGATGCGGTTGGTTTGGAACAATTAGAAGAGGATGCTGATGATATTACGCTTCTAAAGGCTCGTCGTTCGGTAGGATCAATGAGTGCTATGTCTGGAGCTCATGGCATGGTGTACATGGAATACAGGTATTAGTCAAAGCACATTTACTGGTTTCTTGCTTTTCATTGTCCCAAATTTTCTGGCTTCTATCCTTGATTATCTAGAGATGGAAGTCTGACATGTAAACTCAAATCAATTTTCAGCACTGGACGAGGCAAGCATGCAGGACATGGTCAAAACAAACTTAAGCCTAAAGATCCAAATAAGAGACATAACTTATTCAAGAAGCGTTTTGGCTGAAGTTGAATAGCATAATGAAATTTATCTTTATAGCTTCATGTACCAGGAATGTAAGTGGACTATTTGCAAAGCCATGGAAGGTATTATCAAAGATTTGTCAGAATTAGATGATCTAAGAAGAAAGGCCTCTATGTTGGAAGTTTATATGTTTTTCGGAATGTAAATGTACAGTAATCAAGGGCACAAGCTAAATACTTAGAATTACTTGACCAGAGTCTTCATTCTATCTATTCCTGGTCCTGCATCTGTCATTCCCTAATAGACTTCCTAGAAGCGTTATCTTGTATCATGATGTTAAACATAACATATCTTCTAATGTTAAGAAATCATAACCTGCTGGTTGCACAATTTATGTTGCATACTTAGACATCCCATGCAAAGGAATATGGGTTTCCAAAGAAGCTGAATACAAGATGGAAGTTAATACAGCTGTTGTATTATTTATGCCGATATGATGTATCAAGAACTTTCTAAAAGATTTTAAATATATCGTGTTCCGGCAACTGATATGTTCTCGAAGCTTTGTTGCTATTTCTGTAATTTTCCCTTAGCATTACAAAAGTCGTTTCTATATGTAAGTTCTACTTGGTGCAGCATGATACGGAATTCAATAGTTTTTGAATTAAAATTTTATGAAAATCATTCATAGCCTTATTGAAAATTATTCATTTTGTTTTCCCGTCACATGGATTTCATCAAACTATTGCCCCCATGCTTCAAAGAATAGCTCGTCTTTGGCCACAAGCTTTTTTCACTTTAAGTATCCAGGGACCAACCACCTTTAAAGTTAATACTGATTTAGTTATCTTAAACGACAAACATGAACTAATATGTAGCTTTAAAGAAAGTGTAGCGTTTTCTTTTTATTTTTCCGTATCTTGTGACAGGTAATTCTTTTTTTGTATCAAGTAACCTGATTCAATAGTCAGTTTGTTTTCTTTTTCCTCATCCTTTATGATGCTTCACACAGTCAACCCATGCCTCCCCATAAACCACCCAAATAACAGCACGTTATATCTCCTAGTAGCCCAGGGCTGAATGCAAACAAACCAGCCCCGCCAAGGAGAGGCCATGTTCCCCTCGAAGCATCCTTCATCACCTACATTCAGATCTGCTGTTTCTGATGGAATAAATCAAATCTTCAGGGACAATCACCTGAATTATATCTGCCACCATGTCTAGAGAGTCATTATCAGGTTTACCTGCCCATCCAAAAAGGAACATAGTTACTACCTCCTCATGGAGAGCCTAGCAAGGTTACCATTCTCCATGGATGAAATAGAGTACAGGCTGTGGCTGCTCAAGGGAAGGCTCTCATTTATCATATCCATGAGAGCTTTTCCTGCCCCAAGACCCAGGATCTGGGTGCAAGATAATTTGCTATCGACAGCTTCTGTTGAAATATTTATGATGCCAAAAGGCTACTTAATAGCAATTTTCTCCTTCAAACAAGAAAATGATGAACCTTCTAAAGTTGGATTGTCGTTCATGAAAAAATCAGGCATGTTTGTGAAATCACGGTCTCTAGTTTTCAATGCAACCAATGATCTCTATTGCATGGTCTCGGAGTGGGGTTATCTTCCCCGTAAACTGAGTGAAAACTAGCAAGAATCCTTCTTGTAGAAAAAAGCAATGCTAGAGGGCAATACATAACAACATCAGAATCCAATAAGCACCCGAGGGATGTGATTTATGGTAGAATTTCAACATGGAGTGGAAAAGCCTCTTCCAGTCAAATTCTTCTTGAGATGGTAGGGATTAAATGAGAGCCATGGAATTGAGTTCTAAACTAGATAAAATGGCAAATGCTCTCACTTTTAAAATGCCATGGGAACAATTTTTTTTTTTTTCCATTCAATGGATGCAAAAATGTTTTCCAATGAAAGACGTCTCCTTAAAGCTTTCAAGACCAAATGAGAACTCATGAATTAAAATGCGAAAGCCATAGTTCCACCAAGATGCAAATTTCTCTACCTCGTGCCATGAATTGGGTTAATAGTGACAATTTGAAAAATTGTCACCTAGAGGGAGCAACAAAACAATGTCATGACAAAACATGAAGACTATATGATTAGCATGGAATGTTTATACTCAAAATTCGTTTCTCGGGGTATTTTATCGCATTTGAGCACAATTTAAAATGTTTCAAACAATATGCCTTTGTACGTGATAACAATTGGCTCTTTTTGGGGACATGGCTTGGTTTTAGCAAAGGCTGAGCGAAGCACAAACAAGACATGGTTTGGACTTTAGAATCTCGGGGTTCAACATACTGTGGTATGTCTTTTTACATGATAATAATTGGCTCTTTCGGGGACATGGCTTGGATTTGATGAAGATTGAGCAAAGCACAAACATGACATGGTTTGGACTCTAGAATCTTAGGGTTCAACATACGAGTTCCTTATCCATTGGGCAACAAACTCCTGCTCCACAAAACCACATGGGGGACCACTTTCTCAAGCTACATTTATTGAACACGAGACATGCATATGTAAAAGGAAAGGAAGGCAATCGAAAAATGGGAAAAACAAACTAGGTACAAACAAACTATGTACAAGGGGAGGACGAGAATATACAAGTTTATACAAACCCAACAATAGGTTGAGAGAAATAGGCGTGTACAAATGCAGTGCAATGGACTAAAACCATGAAGCTTTAGAAGACCAAAGATGTTGACTGATCATACCAAGGCTTTGTGATAGTTTCACATGGCACGAGAAGAAGAATGGAAACCAAAAAGTCATCCTCGAACTGATGTTGCACAAAGAAATCAACCTAGATCCAATGTTTGCTCGACACTTATTCAAAATTTTTACTTCGCAATGAGAAATTGTTGAAATGAACTTCTCACCTTCATTTCGTATCACACGGGCATTGAACAACATGAACATCCATGACCATCCACTTGATATTTGCAAAGTGATTGCTCTTGACAATTCCTCTCATGAGAAGATATGACCAACATGGCACACTCTTCTTGTTTTATTTTCATTCCTTTGTGAACTACACATGTGTGAGTTGAACCAAGTGTCATTACTTGTTTCTTTTAGAGATGATGCAAAGATATAACACTCATGAACAAAACATTCACAATTTGATCCTGTCACTATAACAACAACGAGCATACATCCTTTATCCCGAGGACACCCATTTTTACCACAATCCACTCTTGTGATTCCCATTTTAGTGGGAAGAGACATGGAATACCATTCTTCTAGTTGGCATAGTGCATGCATCACTTTGTATGGAGATTGATCTGATGTGCCACTATGCTTTTGTGTTTTGTACTCTAGAATGATCAATTCAGAAGACCCTTGAACCTTTTCATTGTATCCTGGAATGGAAAGAAAGCTTCCACTAGAAAGGAGAATGTCATGCACCTCTTCATGGGTTGAAAAAATGATGAGGTTCACTTCATAATCAGATTTGGGAGTAGACTGGAATGTTTGTCTAGACAATTTCATCAATGAATGCCCCGCCATCATCAACTTCCACCTCTTCCGCCTTCATGGTTTCCATCTACCTGTGATGACCTTGGGAGGCCATTCTTCCATCTTTGCAAAACCAAGCCTTTCACTTTCAACTTTTGCTAAATCTCGTTTTTCAAACAAAGTGCACTCAAACAAAGTGACCTCAAAATCACCAAATAATTCATCAACAATGAAGCTCAACTGAGAAGAGTTAATCAATTCTTCATTTCTTTTCTCATTTTCAACAAGTTCCAAACTTGTGTTAGACAATTCACTAGCCTCCTTGTCCTTGACTTCTACCAGATTATGGGCTTCAAAATGAGGATAACTAATGGATTTGATTTCAATAGTAGTTATACAAGGAGAAGAGCATTGACAAGAGCCTCAACATTTCCTTCATGTTTATTGGAATGGAGTGAGCACACAACAAATTCCGAACAACAAGTTCAAGATGCTTGACAATTTCAGTAACTTCTTCTTGTTCAAATAGCCCCATCTCCATTAACTCAATTGTGCCAACAACTGAAATTGAAACAATTATGTATTCGGGTACAAAATTCAATACCTTGCTAATATCATGGCATGCCTAATATGTGCCTTGTCCATGAAATCTTTTTCCTCTTTTGCAAGCTCAGCTACCTCTCCACTTGAGATAGTTGAATGATGCTCTAGAACCTCCATTTTCAGCATTCTAGGAAGGGTCATGTCATCTTCAATCTCAATCGTTTCCTTTTGTGTAAACTGAGAGAACAAATTGCAAGAAGACTCTCCCACAATATTCACATGAATATGTGTTCTTTGCTTATCAACAAGTTTCATAGAAAGAATATTGGGTGTTTCAAAGTTCTCTTCTCTGATTTTAAAAATCTGCACATTAGATTGAGGATTAAATACTGCATGGAAATCATTAACAATCACCTTGTCTTCACTCTCTTGAAGGGTCTTTGATGGAGAGGAGGAATTCATTCTAATTAGAGATTCTTTCTTTTTGTTTTGTGAATGAGGACCCCATGTGGATGTTTATAGTATATATGTGGATCCATGACTTGACAATATGGTGCAAGAATTTTCACATGTTTCTTCCAAAACCCTCTAAAATTTATCTCGTTGTCTTGCACTTAGTACATTTTGAAAGCTCCCCACGTGCCTTCTCGGCTGTGTGATCTTTGATAATCTATGGTCTTTTATCTCCTGCTCTTGCTCATCAACTTAGGTGTAGTTTTGATTCATCCCTAAGCTCGGGTATATCACGACATATTTCGTGTAGATTATCCTTTAGCTTCTCTTACGCACGACTAAGTTGGCATGTGATCACACATGTCTCATTTGTGTGGGTAAAATAGTAAGCCGCTAGTGGGAGAACCAATCTTGTGCATCTTTTCCCAAGTCAATAATTCCCCCATCTTGGTGGAGCAAAATTTCAACCAAAGACTAACTTCAAAGCCAAAACTAGGGACAATACTTTCCAACGCAGTCTTGAGGCCAAAGGTGTAGTTAATGTAGTAGAATAACAAACAACCAACATATTATTCTTCTTCAAAAACAACATTGTAGACAATTTACATAAGTAAGAGTCGAGAGATTGTTTGAATGCAAATCGATTACTTTATCTCCTATTCAAGATTTGAATCCTCTAAGACCTATGATGCAAATGCATATTGCAATTATCACGATCTCTAGACAATATTTCAACATATGCTTTACCTTGAATCATAAGATCTAGGACCTTATTGAAAGTAATCACTTTCAACTTGAAAGTATCAATGATGTACTAAGTGATTCTTAGCTTGACTAACATATGAAAATTTTCACAAATCCTCTTCCAAACTATGGTACTCATTTACAGGATCAAAGCTGTTCATAGGATAAATGGCGTGGGCCAACCTTTAAAATTTAACGATCAACGACTTGATGGATTTATTGGCATTGTCACAATTGCAACAACAACGGGGGAGCCTCCTCCCATTATGTTATATGATAGTGAAATTACCAATGACGAGTCTTGCATGATAGACCACCCTTCATACAAGTTCTTATTGGCACACATCTATGGAAGGCACATAAAGGTATGATTGACAATGACTCATGTATCAATGTATGCAAAGCCACATTTATCAATAGCCTTGGATACCATAAGAAGGACCTACAAGGACTACTATAAGTATAACAAAATATGACAAAAACATACACATAAAAACCTTTGTTGTAGAAGGTCCCAAGATCATCTTAGTTTTGTTTCATGAAGTGCACGACAATGGGTCATATGTTTTGTGTTTTTCTAAGGTACTGGATTCTTGAAATGAAAATAATACCATTTATGTTACATGATTATGAAGTAATCAATATACATGAAAACACTCCTATTATACTACACCAAGTTCAAGCTAATCTCTTACCTAAAGCAATACCAACACAAACAACTATGAGACCTCAAGCACGTGAACAAAATTTTTGTAAGTCCACATCAAAACTCCAAGGGCATGCTCACAACAACCATTAATTGCATGGTTACATAGAATGCTTACAAATGATCTCGTGTTTCAATCAATACCAAGATAAAAGATCATAGTTTTTTTGTAAAGAGGTACTATAAACATTGTGGCGATACAAATGATGATGACGATACCAACGATTCATATTTTTAAATTTTTGCAACCTATTCATCTAGATCTTGCACTTATGGATATATAAATTAGGATGATGATTCTCTAAGATGTGATTGTCTTATAGGTTAGTTCTTTAGACTATCCACTTGTGTGTGACACCTAACTGCTCTAATGATTGGACATAGTTATTTATATATTTTCTCATGCCATGTTTCCTATATTCTTGTCACTTGGATTAATGTTTACGCTTTATTACTATGATTCCATTTTATGTAATTTTTGGTATGTTTTCTCCATATCTCTTTACTTGGATTATTGGTTTCTTTTATGCGTTTCTCTGTCTTAGTTTATTTAAATTTTTATCTTGACTTCTTTTATTGAAGTGTTCTACACAACATTTTTCTTCCCTTCATTACACATTGAGCTTCAAGGGTTATTCTTAATTTCCTTTCACCTCTTTTCAAATTATTTCCCCTTATTTCTTGTTATCCAAAATGTGCCCCTGCTCATTTTGTGGCTAACTCCTCCCATTCTTCCCTCTCTTGTGCCTCAGTCACAAAATTTTGCTTTCAAGCACTCAAAACCTTCTGGAAGTGGCACCATTGGATAGAGCTCTTTCTCAGCTTTCCAGAAAGGTAAAGTTTTCCTCCTAACTCCATGTATTTTTCAAGTTATGGCTCGGCGGAGTTTTTGGAAAATTTTCCCCTAGAAGGCCAGCACCAATGAGATGCCGCCATGTGGCACCTAAAGTGGCGGAGCGTGGGGAAATTTTGGAAAATTTTCCAAATGACCAAAAAGGTAAAAATTCAAAATTTTTTCCCATCGACCCGATTTGGCCCTGTTTTGTCCTAAAACTTCAAATCGCCATATTTTTCGATACAGAGCTCAATTTTTGCGTTCTTTATATCAATGGAAAGCTGGTAAAATTCTCTACAAGATTCGGGGTCATTTTTGAATTTTGGTGGATTTTGGAGAGAGAAAATCAAGAAACACCTCTGGCACGTGGTCATGGACAGAAATGACATTTCAACCACCGTTTTTAATGAAGAATGGCTCGCATTCTCTCCCAGCATGGTTAAAAATGTCAGGGAATGGGTCTGTCAGGGCGCCCATGCTATTTTGATGGCATTTTGGTCAATGGTTGAACCCCTTGCATGTTTTCCCGTGTTTCTCTCTCCTGGGGTCGTGGTTTGCACTGTAAAAGCTAGAATGAGTTCATTTTGTAAAGGAGAGACACTTTTTCAGCTCTGCAACTTCCTTTTTCTTCCTCCTTGGCAGAATTTGTGAAGAAATTTTACCTTTCCATGTAATGCAGCACCTTTTCTTGCCTCATGGATCATTGTAATGTACTATATTGGATTTGAAATGTTGATATATGTTCTGTGATTAAAATCCCTCAATCCTTTCATATATATATCATTGCTTTCTGATCTTTCATTACATTTTGAGCATTTTGTGCATGTTTTGTGTTGTGTTTCCTTGTGGATTGTGTATTTCATGCAGCATAAGGTGTCTACAACTCCTTTGGTGCATCACCTATTAGCATTAGTTCTTTCCTTTTTTACATTCTCTATCTCTGTCTCCTTGGAATTTAGAGTAGATTTAGGAGTTTAAACCTCTACAATTGTACAAGTGAACTAGCTGATCAGAGGAGTTGAGGAACCACCTCTAATATGGAGATTCCTTTCCCATTTTACAAGTCCCACACTTGGGGAAAGGATTCAATGTTGTGCAATCACACTAGATGCTAGTATGATCAAACTAGAAATCGATCAACATCCGAGGGGGTTTGCTGATTTGCAACAACATGTTTTGGCATGCCGGTGGGACCTTATAGGTCTTCCACTTTATCTTTGTGAGTTGGTGTGTTCGTGTTAAAGATTCAACTTTTTGGAGGCACTTTCAAAAGCACATCGGCGACTCCATCGGTAAACAACTCATTCTCTAGTTGCGGACACTTTTCCATTCATTTCCATCCATTCTTCTTTCCATTATTTTCATTCTTTTCCATTCCATGAAGTTGTGCAATCATGACTTCATTTCCATCATGGAATTCACATTTACAATAGCAGTATATCACACCTCAACATGTTTTACAAATCCTCCAAATCAACATTTTGATCAAATTCAAAATCAGCATGTCTACCCATATGAGCAGCGGTGCCAAAATCAATTTGGATATGAAGCATGTCAAGCACAAGGGTATTTGGTTGTGAGGGCGATCAAGAAGAAAATGCAGATCTGCTTTGGGACAAATCCAAAAGATGGAGGTAAACATGGTGCAATCCAGGGGCTCAAGCACAAATAAAAGCATTTAGAATCGGTTGTAGAGCACCTTGTCCATGGGTGGAACCTTTTCCAAGGCATTACTGACCCTCAAGAGAAGCTAGACTTCATGATTACAACACTACCATTGCTTGCAAAGTGGATTGAAGGAATAAAGGTGTATGAGAGGAGTATTCAACAACCTTGTCAATAGGTAAGCACACCATCTCATGCCTTTTCTCTCCCTCTTTCCCAATCTGTTTTATCTTAGCAGTGTCAAGTTTTAAACTCTCCATTTGCTGTCCCAAGTGTTGAATCCATTTCTCCATTCCCTAGTCTTCCACCCCATCTCAATTCTTTTGTCCTTTTCCCTTCCAAACAGCCATTCCCTCCAAAGAAACAAGAGTTCCTACCTCCTCCACCACCACAAAAAATTACAAAATCAATTGAGTTACAATCCACTTCTCCTCTTGCATTCCCAAATCCATGTTGGGAGGATAAAAATCAGAATGCCAATCAAGGAAAATAGCAGCAGAAAGAAGAGCCAAACAAGGATGAAGAAATTCAAAGTCGAAGAGTTGGGCTCTTAAATTCGGGATTACAAAAATCCCTTGATGGTGAAACCAATAGAGGATGTTGAAGTTGGAGAACAAGTGGAAAAAAGGCTGATTTTATAACAGCGGTGAAACAAGAAAAAGCGATAGTTTGTTGGTGATGAGTTGGGTGTCCATGTTGGCACTTTGCCCAAAGAAAATGCTGATCCGGTTTGCAGACCTTTGCAAAATCAGCCATCGAGAAGGAAGGAAAACCATCTCAAAACCCCATCTTTGAGGAGCAAATGGATGAGGTCAAGTTAGTTTTACAACTGTGATGAGAAGAAGGAAGCATTATTGATACGTTTTTACTTTCATTTGAAGGGGCTGATTTGATTGATGAAGCCATTATGGAGGTGAACAAAACAGGTCCAAATTGTGAGCAAAAGGCACAAGAAATTTCATGCTTCTCTCCCACTTCATCTCTCCAACAATCTAATTTTTGGGATGAGTTTGGATTGACAAGTTTCATGTTTGAAAATGAAGTTATACAGGGTGAAGAAAATGCAGATTTGGAGGCCACCATACAAGAGGGAGAGACTTTGTTGCAGCAAGACATTCAAGAGTTTGATTTGCCATCAGACTTAGAAGAATGTTTAGATGAAGAGCTAGCTGAAATTACCATGTTTCCTTCTTCACCATTCGTTCTCCAACAACAAGAACTTGCTGCCATGGACAAAAGAGTTCAAGGACAACAACCTACAATTTGCAACATGCCTCTTGAATCAAAGCTAGAAGAATTTGATCTTCCAAAAGCTACAATGGAGGAGCTCCAAAGCCAATAATGTATTGCAGCAGGTAACAACAATGCAAAAGCAACTTCATTGGATGTTGCAATCAATAACGAGGAGTTGCACACTATAGAAGAGTTCCATGTTGCCATGAAGGAAGAGAAAGGGCAGAAAAATCCTACCATTTCTTCCACATCACCCACCCAAGAAGGTCTACAAGAAGACTCCATTTTGGAGTTGAAAATCGAGCTATGGGCATATCAAACGGATCATACCTTGTCGATAAGGTATTTGACTTCATTGGAGTCAAAGGAGAAGTCACAACCAGTCATGCTTGCTTCTAAGCATGAGGGTGAGCTACAAAGTACCAAGGATCAACTGTCATACCTCTTGATCAAATGCGGAGCAACTAAAAGAGGTATTGGATTTGTTTTCGAGTTGACACCTTGATGATTTGGGTAGAAAATCTTGTTGATTTTCCACTCATCAATCAGCCATGTTCGGTGCCAAATCGGTTGCATGGTTGCAACTTTTGAGAAAGGAAGCTATTTCTCCCAACCAGTTGCAGGGTTTGTTTAGCCCACTTTTGCTTCAGTTAGAGTAGGATAGGTAGTTTTGCTTTCAGTAAAATAAGTGCTTGTGCACACTCTGCATGTTCCATTTTGGAGCATGTATGACCTTTAGTTTTGTACATAGTTTTTGTGGTGCTGGTTTTGCTCTTGCAGTCCATTTCAGTGGGTTTCCAAGTGGCTCAGAGAGGAGGTTTTCAAAGTTCATATCAGTTTGCAGGCTACAACTCATGACTCCATGCCCAATGGATGCTTCAGGAAACTGGTAACTTCATCCAGCAGGTAGATGCCCCCTCTGAGTCGCCAAAATTGTTATCCAAAATGTGCCCCTGCTCATTTTGTGGCTAACTCCTCCCATTCTTCCCTCTCTTGTGCCTCAGTCACAAAATTTTGCTTTCAGGCACTCAAAACCTTTGAAAGTGGCACCATTGGATAGAGCTCTTTCTCAACTTTCCAGAAAGGTAAAGTTTTCCTCCTAACTCCATGTATTTTTCAAGTTATGGCTCGCGGAGTTTTTGGAAAAATTTTCCCCTGGAAGGCCCGCGGCCAATGAGATGCTGCCACATGGCACATAAAGTGGCGTATCATGGGAAAATTTTGGAAAATTTTCCAAATGACCAAAAAGGTAAAAATTCAAATTTTTTTCCCACCGACCCGATTTGGCCCTGTTTTTCCCTAAAACTTCAAATCGCCATATCTTTCGATCCAGAGCTCTGGTTTTTCACGTTCTTTATATCAATGGAAATCTGGTAAAATTATCTACAAGATTCCAGGTCATTTTTTCATTTTGGTGGATTTTGGAGAGAGAAAATTAAGAAACACCTCTGGCACGTGGTCATGGATAGAAATGACGTTTCAACCACCATTTTTAATGAAGAATGGCTCGCATTCTCTCCCAGCATGGTTAAAAATGTTAGGGAATGGGTCTGTCAGGGTGCCCATGCTATTTTGATGGCATTTTGGTCAATGGTTGAACCCCTTGCATGTTTTCCCGCGTTTCTCTCTCCTGGGGTCGTGGTCGTGGTTTGCTTTGTAAAAGCGAATGAATTCATTTTGTAAAGGAGGGACACTTTTCAGCTCTGCAACTTCCTTTTTCTTCCTCCTTGGCAGAATTTGTGAAGAAATTTTACCTTTCCATGTAATGCGGCACCTTTTCTTGCCTCTGGATCACTATAATGTACTATATTGGATCCGAAATGTTGATATATGTTCTGTGATTAAAATCCCTCAATCCTTTCATATATATATCATTGCTTTCTGATCTTTCATTACATTTTGAGCATTTTGTGCATGTTTTGTGTTGTGTTTCTTTGTGGATTGTGTATTTCATGCAGCATAAGGTGTCTACAACTCCTTTGGTGCATCACCTATTAGCATTAGTTCTTTTTTTTGCATTCTCTATCTCTGTCTCCTTGGAATTTAGAGTAGATTTAGGAGTTTAAACCTCTGCAATTGTACAAGTGAACTAGCTGATCAGAGGAGTTGAGGAACCAACCTCTAATCTGGAGATTCCTTTCCCATTTTACAAGTCCCACACTTGGGGAAAGGATTCAATGTTGTGCAATCACACTGGATGCTAGTATGATCAAACTAGAAATCTAATCAACATCCGAAGTCTTTGCTGATTTGCAACAACATTTCCCCTTATGTTCTATTCGGTTCATCGGTCTCAACTAGAGTTGATGTTACCCAAAAAGGAATATATTATGAATTATTTACTTGAAGCAAAAAATAAGTGGGTACGTACTTTATGCATTCATACTTAACACAATACACATATCTCATAATTTAACTCATCTTTTATTAATCATAAACTTTTTTACATTCCTTAATAACATATTTCTCTCCATCACTCTTGATTTAATATATTCTCTCTATATTGTCTTTCTCTTACTCCATGGTAACCGCCTCCATATTCTCCAGTTGCTTGTTCAACATGTTTCCATACCCATCCATCTCATAGATTGTTTATTCTCTCTCTTATTTCTTTGTGATATTCCTCTCGGAGGTTCAATAACCTCTTCCTTTTAATCCCTATTAGATCTTTGGTAACATTGTAAGTAGTGGATGCTATAAGAAGCTATGCTTATAATGCATCCAAATATTTCTTGCCTTTTTATGTCACCATCAACCAAGTGAATAAACAAAGAATGTTGCTTTGATTCACTCATGGTCTTCCTCGGTTTGTAATCATCATTGTTATTCTATTCTTGTTATCCTCTACTAAGGGATCCATTTCGTGGCCTCAAAATGGCAATTTCATTTGCCTCGATCATCATTTGTTTATCCTCTATTAGGTCCATGTGATCCGAAACATTTTTCACCATATATCCTGTGGATTTCATCTGTGGTAACTTTATGGTGATCACTTGTATCACATGTATCATCACCTCCATTGCTTGCATCCATCCACTCTACATGCTTTGATGAGGAACATCTACCAATTGTTGTTTTAGGGATTCAACTTATCTAGATCCATTGTTTCTCCTTGCATTGGTTTTGAGCGATCCCCATGGTGATGTTCACACTTATCATCACCGCTCTTATTTGGTGAGGAGTGCCTTAATCTTGGCCGAGGATCCCATATTGTATCATCTTTGGGTGGGAAATGAAGTCTCACTAAAGGAACATTGTAGAATGTGGTCCTTTGCTTGAGCCCCTTGACACCATATTTTATTGTTGTTTTAACTATTTAATGTTTTAGTCCTATATAATTAAGGCCAAGTTTGTATTTTAGATTAGATAAAATACAATAATAATCATATCTAAAACATTCCAAAAGAAGAAGTCCAATTAATTGAATTTAGAAAGAGAAATGTGTGTGTAAGGAAAGACCCAACTTGATCATGTTGATGACTTAAAATATGAAAATATGATTACAAAACTAAGAAACATACCTTGAAATTTTGAGCACCTAAAAATCCGTCTAGGGTGTATTCATCCAAGGAGGACAAGATTGGCCATGAAAATGTCTGTGCCACCGAATTTGACCTTGGTTGACTATGGAAGCTACGAATTTACATTTATTTGTCTCTTCTCTTTAAGAATCTCACATAGAATTTCTGTGATATTATGCTCTAAAACTAGCTTCTCCTTGGCTCAAACCCTAGCAAAAATCATGTGGATGTGAAACAGAAAGCCTTAGACAAGGTGCATACAAACCTCCCACTCTCTACTAAGTGAAAGCACTATGGTACATACCATACGAATCAAGTCTCATGTAGTTCTTTGCATGCAAGTAAAGTGTATAGGCAATACTTGTGATCCTACATAGTTAATTAATGGAGTTATGATAAATAAAATACAACTAGATTGATCCCTTCTCTTGACACAAGACATGTACTTTAGATTACAATTCAACTCATGGTATTCTTGTAGACTACTCTCGGAAGGTTTTGAATGTGTACAACTTTTGTTGTAGTGATCTCCAAGGTCTAAGATGTCTTTTGCATGCATAGAATTCCCTTCTAAATGGATCCTAAACATTGTTTATATATGACTCTGTTGATTTTATCAAGCGAGCTAACTTGAAAGTTGTGCCTAGGCCAACTTATGAAAGTACCCAACTTGAGAAGATGACCATTACAAAAGAGAATGACATGTTTGGCCTAGGAAAATACGTTTGGCCGAATAACTTGTCCTATGCCATCGAACCTGTCCCCAAAGGTAAGTGACACTTTAGGAGGAAATGAATATTTTATTCGCAGAGGTGCACTAAGTGTCTAAGCAAGATGGACGTGATATTGAGTGATGCAAGAACATTTGGGTT